>CM056198.1:75191169-75816169 GCA_029692085.1 Gymnothorax javanicus
CTCATATTCAAGCCTTCCTCTTTGAAGCAAAGCTAAATTTCTTTTAATCACTGATGACTATGCAGTTTATTGGTAGCCTATTCGCTCAGATTATTAATTCAATTAATTGTCTAATTCTTTCTCAAAAACAGGTTGAAAGATAACCTGCATAATGGTAATGTCACTGGTTGGAGACAGAGTTTTATTTTTTACACAAGCAAACTTCACAGGTGGACCTGAGTCGGCAAAACCACGCTTTATAAATGTTTTCTTAACTTAATGAAGCCGATTGGACACTGACGCAGAGATAAAAATACCGCTTTAAGAGCTAAGAGAATTCAGTACCTTCGAAAGACACTGACGTTTTATGTCACCATTAATGTGGATAGGCAAATGCTTGATTACTTTTGCAAAGAACAATAATGTAAGCTGAGAGCAAATAGGCAATAATTCTACTTATTTATTTATTTATTTATTTATTTAGATTTATTTAAGCAGGGGGCCTGACTGAGACCATGTCTCCTTTTCAGCAGGGCCCTGCATTACAGACAATTAAAATAACAGTTTTCAAGGACATTTGTACAAAAAAAACAAAAAACAATGCCATTATTAAAGGGAAAACATTAACTAAAACAACAACAATTCTCTTGACAAAATAATTTGATCAGAGTTTAAAATGTCCAAAAGGAACCAGTTCTTTCAATTTCAGTTCAGCTTGCAACTGGTTCCAGGTATGGGACATTATAATAAAAAAGCTGTCTTACCAAGCTCTGTTCTTACACGAGGAATATTGAGACACAATAAGTCCTGTGACCGTGTCCCATGGCAACCCACTCGCTGCATAAGTAGACTAGCTAGATAAGGAGGGATTTTCATTAAAACACATTTATAAACAAATAAAAACCAGTGGTAGTCACGTCTAGCTTTCAATGACCCCCACCCTACTGACTTGTATAAAACACAATGGTGAGTGTGGAAATCAAGACCAGTGATAAATCGAATAGCGGAATGATAAACATAATCTAAGGTTTTAAAACAGAAGTAGATGCATTTCTATAAATCACATCACCATAATCAAGCATGGGGAGTATTACTGAGTGCACAATCTTCTTTTTATTTTCGAAATTGAAACAAGCCCTATTCCTGTATAAGAAGCCAATTTTACTCCTTATCTTTTTTGTTAAATTTTCAATATGCATGTAAAAAGTCAGCTTGTCGTCCAGCCAAATGCCCAAGTATTTATAATGGGGGACATGCTCAATTTGGCTACCCTGCAGGGTACAAATTTGAAAATCAAGGGGGTCTTTTTTCTTAGCTTTGGTGAATACCATGAACTTGGTTTTGTCCTCATTTAAGACAAGCTTCAAATCAATTAGAGATCTTTGAATAGAGCTAAAATCATGCTGCAGATTAGATATTGCCTTCTGAACTGAAGAAGCAGTCGAGTAAATTATGGTATCATCAGCATATAAATGCAGTTTACAATGATCCAAAGACAAGCCAATATTATTAATATAAATCGTGAATAACAAAGGGCCAAGAATTGAACCTTGTGGAACTCCTCTGCTGATTTGAGCACTTCGAGACTGAATGTTTTCAAATGAAATATATTGAGTCCTATCCTCAAGATAGTTTTTAAACCAATTACAAGCAGATTTGTCAAGGCCAACGTTTGATAATCTTTTCAAAAGAAGGGCATGATCAACCGTATCAAATGCCTTAGGTCAATGAAAAGGGCTGCACAATGATGTCTGTTATCTAGTGCTTTTACAATATCATTTATAACTAAACAAGTAGCAGTAACAGTGCTATGCCCAGACCTGAAACCAGATTGGTGAGTATTCAAAATACAATTTTCAGTTAAAAAAGATTGTAATTGAGAATTAACTAAGGACTCCAGAATCTTTGCCAGGCAAGGCAACCTGGATATTGGACGGTAATTATTTAAATTACTTGCATCTCCCCCTTTTAATAAAGGGAGAACATTAGCAGTTTTCCATACTTTTAGTATGTTGCTTGTCATAATAGACATATTAAATATATGAGTCAGAGGTTTGGCAATGAGTTTCAAAAGATATGGATCTAACAAGTCATCCCTTGTAGACTTATTTACATTAATTTCATTTAGAGCTTCAAGAACCTCCTCAGTTGAAACGCAACGTAAAGAAAATACAGCATTATTATTCAACAAATAAGAGGTTGTAGGACAGGCAAATAGATCAGAGGTGCACTGCTTAACATTGATCTGCTCAGAGAAACTTGGGTCTGCCGCTTTGTTTGTCTCAAAAAGATAGCCTGCGGAAACAAAATGCTGATTAAAAGCATTACTTATTTCAACTTTACCAGTAATCAAATTTGAGTTAAAAACAACTTGCGATGGAAGAGAAGGAGAGGAACTTGAACTCTCCAGTATTTTTAAAGTTTTCCAGAATTGTGTGGGGTTTCTACCAGCATCTGCAAGGGATTTTAAGTAAAAGTCAGGTTTTGCCTTTCTAACTGACACTGTGCATTTGTTCCTAAGCTGTCTAAAATAAAGCCAATCTTGGGGTAAGTGGGTTGATCTAGCTTTAGCCCATGCTTTGTTCCTGTCTCTGAGTAGTTGTGAGAGCTCCACTGAATACCAAGGAATCACTCTGTCCTTATTGATCCTGCAACTGAACAATTTAACGCTCAGTTGCTAATGACGAAGCATAAATGAGAATGAGTTAGGTGAGGTGAGAGCCAGACAAAAATCCCCCTGATGGCAAGTCCTAAGAGGAAGAGGTTTTAAGTACAGTTAATGAATTGATTATAATAACATGCAGAGCGGAGTGTGTTGAATAAAATCATTACTGAATAAAATCAAAATGGTTATTGAACATAACAGTGTTGACCGCTCTGCGCAGATGTAGAAACCAGCAGGCAAGGGGCTGCTCTATTTATGCATGCAGTTACACTATTCTAATAGTAGATGGCACGCCCGGATCAGTTATTGAATATTCACTAGCAAGGCAAGCTCAAACACGGTTTAGAATATGGACAAGTTCAGTCCCATCCTTGTTACCCAGGATTTGCATGAATTAAACTCCTCAGCTAAGCCTGATGTGCAAACTGCTCAATATTCTTTTTATGAATTTGGCATCTCCAATCCCACCCAAATCTGGAATGTCCAATTATAGAACTATGTACAAGCCTTGCTCGTATGCAACCCCTTGTTGCCAGCAAAGGGGAGAGACAGTTCGCAGCTCTACTCCGAAGCACGCGCCTGTGAACCCCTGCATCTTTACACTCATTGGTCAAAACTTTTGCAAGTTCAGAATGAGGGCGGAGGATACCCGAACATGAGCAAGCTTATGCTGCGTTCCAAACAACTCGGAGGTCGGATCTTTCCGACTTGAAAAAGTGCACTGGAACGGCCCCTGAAGTCAGAGCCCCGACTTGGAAACTCGAGAAAAAAATCTACCCCGACTTCACCGAGATTGGTTCTTCTTACGTCACACAAAAATGGCAGCATCCACTAAACAGCCACATGTGAACAAATACAACGTAAAATTAAATATATAAAGGCGTTTTACCTTACACGTCGTTTCACCTCATCTTCTTCATTTAAGCATGCCAGAAGGCTGAAGTTACCCACGTTTAATTTTCTTGCCACTAGCCACAAGAACATTCGCTTGTCATTGGCCACCATTTTTTTTTGTTTACGTCCGACACGGTACGTCTGGAACGCTCTAGTCGGAAGTCTGAGTTTTCAACTCAGAAAGATCTGACCTCCGAGTTGTTTGGAGCGCAGCATTAGAATCTCACTGATGAGCACCCGGCTGGTCAACACGAGGCGCTTGAGCAACGAACAAAGCAACCATTTTTAATATCCCTTCCCAGGAGTCCCTTCCCAATTTGCATCCCTGCAGCGCTTTAGCCGATCGTGCACTGCTCTGAAAGAGCTGCTGACCACTGTCAGCTGGTATGACCGGGGATCGAACCTGTGCCGTGGTAGTCACTACTGCTCTGCAAATATGGCACCTTAACTGTGTGAGCTAACCCAGCAGCTCTCAAACTGCTCAATATTCTTGTCCATAGTATCTATCTAGCAGTTCAAAAAATGATCTCTTGCGACAGTAAAAAATCATTGTCCTTTATAGCAACCTTTTCAGCTGTAGGGCCATTCTTTGAGAAGTGAACCAAAATGTCACGCGCGTGACCAGATGTCATCAAATAAAGAAATACTTTGAAAATTAATGTAGGGCATCAAATTTATTCCTTGCCATTTTCCATACTCCAAATCTATGAACATTCTAGATTTTTCAACTTCGCAAAGTTTTTGAAGTCAAAGACAGTTATGAAAAACCTGTTTTCATGTGAAGTCACACACGTGACCAGTCGTATTAGACCTCTGACCTTAAGTAGATAAAGTTAATGTAACAAATAAAATTTTTATTTGATAGACTTGGATAAAAGTAGTACTCCTATATAAGGTCCACAATCATCAACCTCTAATGCTTTTGTAATTGGAGGAGATTTTTTACTACTGCTTGGTACATTTTTGGTCACACACGTGACTAAGAATGGCCCTATAGTGAGCCAATGGTATCCCAATTAAGTAGTTAAGAAAAATTAGTTTTTCTAAAGCAAAAATTCAACATGGTATTGCTACAATGTCGTTCTTCCATCAATTGTAGTCATCACAAACGCGTAATTCTCTACCATGTACTTACGCGTACATTCCTCCATCAACAAATTCAGCGCTCCCTTATACCCTCCTAAGTACTCTCATTGATTAGCCACTCAATTGCTTACTTAGGCTCATCTGTGTAAGGCACAGTTATAGTTCACACCCACATGAAACTTCCCCAGTAATGATCTATTGATTGACACGTTTCTTATCCAATTCCAGAGAGTATAAACTTTCCAAGGTAACTGGAAGACATTGATTAGATCATCAGAAAAGTATTTAAACCTTTGCGTAACAGCAGTTAGGTAGTTTTCTCTTCATATTGCAAAGCTGAAAATGACGCGATTGCACAGAAATAAAGACTTCCAAAACCGGCCTAAAGTGCTCACTAACATTTACGGGATTTAAATGAGATAAGGACTTGGTCAATGGGAATTATTCCAAATTAAACAGGACTGGAGGGTTCCTTCTACCGAATAGACCTATGTCTCCGGAGGAATTAAATTAAGAAAGGTTTTTGTTCATTTTACGAGTAAGTGCAATTTTATAATTTTTAGGGATGTCCGATAATATCGGCAGACCGATATTATCGGCCGATATTTTCATAAAAATGTAATATTGAAAAAGATTGTTTTCGGATTTTTTGCCGATAATGAAAACCGATAAAACGAGCACTCAGAAAACGCAGCACCACGCCAAGGCAACTCTGTGTATTAGTTATTTTCGTTGGCTGATATAGGGTATTGTTGCATTCCACCGCCAGGTGGTAGCAAAACCTAAAAGCACGCCGATTGGAAATCTGGCCCATTGGGAAGACTAAATATCTGCCAGCATAGCTGGATTTGAACTTTGGCTTATATCTCAGCTGTACTTTGGCCTTGATATGCCAAAATTTAATCACTTGCATTTTATTTTAGTGGGCCTTACTTGCTGCACACAGTTGTACCGGTCCAATATTTTAAAATCTGTGAAGAAGTCAAATTGCCTAGGTGTAGGGGGCATTGTCAGGATTATCTCAGGGAGAGTGTGATCCAAACTGTTGAGACAAAATTTTAAAAAATAAATATGGCACTTTTTCCATAACTTCAGTTGAAGTTGTTTTCTTATTTTTTTCTTATTTATTGTTTACATTTGGGAAGCCTTGTTGCATTTGTGAATGCATCCAGTGGGGCATCATGAGAAAACTTGACATGATGTGTTAATTCCACGACAGGAGATATATGTCATGTTGCCTAAAATTAGTTTGGGGGGAAAGATAGCCTACATATATCGATATCGGTGGATATCGGAATCGGAAATTAAGAGTTGGCCAATATCGGCATATCGGATATCGTCGAAAAAGCCAATATTGGACATCCTTAATATTTTTTTTTTTAAACTAATGGCTCGCTGGCTAGCTGTTTTTTATTTTCAGTTTAAAGGGAGGCTTTTTGGATACACACTTTGCAAACAGAGTATCCAAAAGGTCTAAATGAGGAGCTCCTACTTGGATGTTTTTTGTAATGTTTTTTGTAATAGTTTTTGCAATAGTTGTTGTCCTTTTAGTACTTGTAATGATGTATTTTGTAATTGCTGATTTACTGCTAATACACATCTATTGTTATTTATATAGGTCTTTGTACAAGGTATTACTGTGCGGTATAGCCCCTACTGGGAAGCGAAAAGTTTTATTTTGAAAGTTGTATCTATGATGCTTTGGTTTGCTTCCTGTATTTAAGGTGCTTTTCCACGTAGTGTTCACAAGACCACGACCACGTGTTGAAACGTGTCCGTTGTGCCTTGCCTAAATAAAACAACCTAAAGGACATTTTTGAGTGTGGACACCTCCTTTTTCTAGTTATTCTCAGTTTACCATAGCTATGATGATCACAGAGCTTGTTTTCCACATTAACTGTTATTCCTTGCTAATAATACTGCATGTGGTAGCATTTTGCTCAATGTGGCTCTTTGTTTCAGAATTAATACCTTATTCAATGAAATCAAATGCTGAGGTTTTGGCTTGTTTAAAATGCAAACTGCACAAGCACTTTGGTAGACCCCTGCTACGTTCCTTGCCCCATTCTGTTCAATTTAGGGTAGCATATTGCCTGCTTTTTTCTGATAGTGGAATTTCTGATCTGTTATAATAGGGTATATTTCAGATATTACTGAGTTAGTGAGTTATACTTGTTCCTTATAAGGTGTGGAAGTGTTTATATCAGGTTGCGAGCTTGGAAGTGATTGCAGGGTGAATGTTCTGACCGTAAATAAGCAGTTCCTTTAATGAGCATGTATGCTGGCTTGTGGGACAAAATTCTATACTATATCATGGAGAAAAGGCATTTTGTGGGTTTGGAGAGGTTACTGGTGACCATTGATGTCCAACTGTACCTATACTGATAAACACATGCTAAATTCAACCAGAAAATCATTAATTCATCTTGAATTTCTTGCTTCAAAAGTTGATTTGTGCTAAATATATGATTATTTTATGATTAGAGGGTGCGTCATTTTGAGGGATCTTAGAGTTTTGGGAGCCACCTGGAGAGCTTCTTATTTGGCTCCGAAAGAGTAGATAATTTAGAATTACATGCTCAGATGAAGAATACTTGTGGTCAAGGAGTTTATGATCCCAGAAATGTATAGTTTTAATCTCCAGCTAATTTTCAATATTCAGTATTATTTTTTTCACATTTTCAATGCTGAATTTTTACGATGATTTTTTATGTTTGCAGCCCTTTTCCTCTCCATGAAGCTGCAATCTTGATTTATAAAGCCTTAAATAAGGTAACACATAAATAGCCAGATTTGGCTTCTGCGCAAAGGGGTTAAACTAAAGCTTTCTGCCCTTAAATGAATCGGGAATGTATACATTTCATCACAACTGAACAAAAACTTATGGGTACGTACAGATGGACTTTCATCAGAGTTCATTATTTGAGACATTTATAAAAATGCAAAACAAAAAGTATTCCTCTTTCTCTCAAGTTGCTCATGCTTTAGCTGTCAGGACACAGTATAAATGAATAAAAGCCTGAAGAATTTGAAAATCCAACAAAAATCTTTTACTCAGACAAGCACTTGTAAAATTCACGCCGCTCTGAGCATAACAGTGTTAACAGTGAAGCTAACGTTAGGCGGAAGCTTAACTCAGTAACCATTTGTAATGTCCGATGGAGTATCATGTCACATGTCTACCTAGCTATTTATAACTAATGTTAAAACATTACAAAACCATTGAAGTTATAGTTTGAAAATAGTTTGAAGCCAGCTTCAATTGGAGACATCTTGACATAGCAATGCCATAACTGACCTCTGAACAACACTATTAAAAATGCCTGCTCACTTTCTCCAGGATTTTTGGTTTTGACCTTGCCCCGAGGTGATATTGCATTCAATTCCCCAAATATACATGAAGTATGGAAGCAAGAAAATGCAGTCACACAATAATATAGGCTGCCTGGGCACCACCACGAGGCTTGTGACGATTATGTCAATTATAAATCCATTTAATTGGATAACATTATTTTTTTAAATTTAATTGACATTTTTGAGTCTGATCACACATTATAATATTAGAATTCAAATTCCATTATAATTTAAACAATTGTTTGACAGCCCTACAACTAATGTGAATGATTAAAGTTACACTGGAGAACCACTCCCATTGATGGGTCATTGTGACAGTTGAACTCAAGGAAAAATAGTATTATTCATATTGTAATATGATCCATAGGATGCTTCAGGAAAGCTGAAGCATTCGATATGCATGAAAAGAGAGACCTCTGTAAGTTCATGCATTCATTCACCAACATTCATGATTTTTTCTGAGGAACTGTTGAATTCTTAAAAATAATCTTTTGGGCTAATAAGAGATAACACTTATTCATATTTCACTGATAACGAAAGGGAGTATGTTAAGAAGAATGCAATACATTTCCCAAATTAAGCACATTTATTATGATGATTTTAGGCTTTCAGCAACACCTGTGTTCATTCTGCAAACTGTCTTCATAAAGTCTTCTATTGTCAAAGTAACGCTGAGAAACAAAGTTTGGAATTTGTATTTATTCTGCACAAGCTTGCATATATACTGCACATACATTCAGTTCAGAGAAGATGGAAGGCACAAGAGGCAATTGAACTACTGTCTTGTTGGTGGTACAAAGCAAAGGTAAAAGTCTGGAGAGTATACAAAATGCCTAACACACAAAAAAAATAATAATTTCATCATCCAAACAAGAAAAATTTATTTTGTAAATTTTCTGTTTTCCTCTCTTGAGTAGCTGCCAAGCTCACCTTGAAACATTTTTTTTTTTATTTCAATTGACTACTTGCACTTTTTGTCTCTTCATAATTGATAATTTGATAATATTGTGTGATCCTACTAAATAAAATTACAGTACATCCTCAGTAAAAAAAAAAATCACAATCAAATAAATTAGGATAAATTAAACCAATAAATTATGCAAAAACTGCATGACAGATCGACCACAACAAAAATCCACAATTCAAATCACTAGGATTGTATGGGTAATATATGTATAACTTATTATAATTGGTTTATAATAAGTTATGATATACTGAATATCCCATTTATATATCTTATATATGTAGAAACCATAAAATGTCAGTTGGAATTACTGCACTAAAATCAAATAATTATTTCATACAAAAAGCATAACAATGCTATATACAACATATTGCTAGATAATATAAAGGCAGTGTTTGATCACTTTCTGTAAAGTATTTACACACATATCAGGGCAATGTGAAATGGAAAGAACTACCATCAAGCCAACTTTCAAGAATTTTTTTTCACCATTTACAGGCATACCGTGAAATTAACTGACGTTAGTTTGGAGATGTATTTCAGCTGATGTATTTGTATTTTCATTTTTTTCCAAGCAATTTTCTGGTCTGTCATTGTACCACGCTACTTGTAGACTGTCTCACCTCTGGTTCGATTCTATGAAATGTGATTTAATGCAGCCCTTTCTATTGGAGAAGAAACTACTTATAATTGCCAGTGAGCTTTCAACTCATTTAATTCATATTGAGTGATGCAAAGGACTAATGTCAACTGAAAACACAACAAAAGTGCAATGCACAGCAGTGTGTCCTCGGTATGCCCCTAAACCCGGGGTGATGGACTGATCTGTCATTCACAGCCACTAGAGCACTGGGGTGGTTACAGTGTCATTCCAGTCAGCTGTACGTATAAGCCAATCCCCTGAGACAACAAGCAAGAAACACCATTGCACAGAATGATTGGGATTAAGTGCCAGCAATGGGGTATGATTCTGTGATCATCTAAGGTCATAATTCATTCCCTTAAGAAACAGTACAGTATTAAGGGCGGGACAAAGCAGTTGCTGGGTTAGAATAGAACATAGTCTGGGTGGCATGGGACAATATTGAGTGGTGCAGTCCTGTGAGCAAGTTAGTTCAGAATCCTTTGCTGGCTAGTGTAAAAGCACGCATTTGAAACGCAGCTCCCATTTTGATCAATTCACCTGGAATAAATCTCCCTTCTTCTCCCCTGGACCCTGACTTTGACAGGAGAATTGCAATGCTCTGAGGTACAAACAATAGCACACAGCAGAAACATAATGAAAAGAAAAAGTGTTCCCTTCTTATGAGCATCCAAGCATCACATTTATATTCAACCAGAAATGTGAGACAATATTTCTCATTTTCTGCATCATATCAATTCAATACAATATAAAATGCAAATAACCCAAATTCTTCACTTCAACATAAACTGCAAGACCTAAATCTAAAGAGAAAATAGAAATTGAAAGAGGAGAAAACCTAACACTTCACAATATGTGTGTGTATGAGTGTTTGTATGCATGAGCGTGCGCGTGTGTTTGTGTGTGTGTTTGTGTGTATGTGTGTGTGTGTGTGCACTGTCCTCGAATATTGCTTCTATGCTACTTGTTTATAGGCTAGGAAAACATGTACAACATTCACAAAAAATGGCTACTATTGGAATATTACGTCTCAATGCTGTTCCTGTGACTGAGGAAAAAATATTTTACTTTATCAAATGGTTTCTAAAAACATCAAGCTCATCAAAAAGGTTTTCATCATACATTTGATTTTTCAGTAATTATTTTTTAATCAATTGAGTATATAAAAACACAATATATGCATAGCTGTAATCATCAGGTTTAAATGCCAAAACCCAATCATGTACCGTTTATTGCAGTTGTACTGGTTATTTTTGGAAATACTATAATTTCAGAGAGAAATAATCCCGTTAGTTTAATTAGAGGGGTGGAAGGGATTGCCAGACTTAGACCTTTTCTTTCTCTGAAGGTACATTCCAACTTCTGCTGGTGCTATAAATCCAGGCTGATACCTTACGTGGACTAAATAAACAATTCATTTCACGTCACAAATATAGAATCTCAGTATGAAAATTATTCATCATTTTACTGATAGATTACCGCCCCCTCCTTTTTTAGACTGTACATTGTGTACATTGTTGTCTGCTAGGCTGTACATTGTGCTCCTTACGACAGGGAAGTTTATAGGGCAAGCTATGTGGCAGACTAAATATCACGTAACACAGAGTGGTACAAAGGCAACTTTGTTGAAGGGATAGAATGTTTAATGTCCACTAATACACAAGATAAAGAAAACTTAAATCCTCAATCTTCATCTCCTCTGTTCCACATATTCTCTAATCCCCTTGATTTTTTTAAATGGGGTATAGCTTAAGCAAAGACTACGGTGTCCTGTACATGCAAAATAAATCCATTATTAAGTCAGTTAAGTGCTTCTTAAAGAGTCAAATGGTTAATGGTCAAACAAGCTTTAGAATTACATCATATTTTAAGTATAAAATATGTCAGTTAATTAACATTTAGAGGAGAAGACTGCCTAGAAAAAATATACTAGTGTTATGCAAACTAAATATGATTACATTTTAACTGGAAGGACTAGACTTCATCCTTCATGGACCAGCAGTGTAAGTGTTACTCTTACACTTAAATATATTAGTTTGGAGAGGAGTACTAAGAAAATTTTTTATAATAGTCCTTAGTGCATAGTGGAAAACGTTGGCACTTAGTTCCCAATGTTGTCTCCATTGTTCAGAGGCTGCAGAGCTTGCCGGTGCTTGGGGCATAATAACAAGACCTTGCAGGGCTTTGTGCTGGCTAATTTATTAGTCAGCAGGTTTTTAAGGCTTTGTGCTGACAATAATTGCGGTCCTCCAATTCAGTTCATCAGCTCTATTTCCAAATGCTAAACTGCTGTGCTTACAGGGATCACATGGCCATCTCTTGACCTCTAAAGTCAACCGAAGTTTTATTTAAGATTAAATTAATAATAAAATTTAAGATTGAAGACATCTTTGCATTGTTGCACTTATATAAATTGATCAAATGTCTCACAAAAAAGAATAACTTTCTGAGTCTGCAATTGCTAGGTCTACTTCACCTCTTAATTCACACTGTTTTAACCAGCTGGATTGATTGAGGGCTGTTGAATCTAATTTAAATCGTAGATTCAGTTGTCAGCTGGGTAGATGGTAGATGAATAATTTGGGTCCATTTATAGAGCCAATAGAAAGACCTTTCGTATAAAATCGTTATTTACGATGACTCCTAAATTCAAAATGGGGAATAAAATGCCACGTGTTATCTATGACCAACAAAGAACAAAAAGCAACCAATTCCTTTTGCAAACAAAGTATAGTGCAGTATATACACTTATTATTCATTATATTTCTAGAACAATGCTGTCCAGATACAAAATAAAGGCGTAAAATGACTATATAGGCATGTAGTATTCTCTGTCACCATATTTACTGTATTTAGTGTATTAAGCATGTATTTTACAAATGCTTAGCTAAAGATACTGCAATACACAGCAAAATGTAAATACACTTAACAATTCTTGATTTAGCCAGAAATGATCAAGTTTATAACAAAATTATAATTGCTGAAGGGAATTTTTTTTGCCCCAAAAATTAGTTGCCAACTGAATGGCCATAATGCAGTGATAGTTGTCTCCAGCAGGATGTTACCTTCACAATTCCTAAAAATGTTTATGAATGAATGCAACAGTAATATTTTTTCAAATGCATTTGCAATTGAGTAGGTCAACTTTATAAAAAACAGTTGAGTACATGTTGGTATATTGTGTTCGTGTAGTGTGTGTGTGTGTGTGTGTGTGTGTGCGCGTGTGCGTGTGTGTGTGTTGTGTATGGCACAGTCTGAGTGTCAGTGAGACTGTGTGAGACTATGAGCGGGGTCATTCAGTGGGAAAGCATCCATTTTTTTCCTTTTTTTGTGTGCAAAACTGGCTAGCCTCAGTGTGATATGGCCATGTTGCTTAGTTACAGGAAAGGTTGCTCTAAAGGAAAAAGGCTAGGAGCTGGCCTTTCTCCCCCTGGTGTATGCACTATCAGTGTGGACAGAAAACACACGACTTGGAAAAGCGCCCAAGAAAGAGAAAGCAACATTTAGACAGTTTCCACAGTCCCCAAACAGCAGTCCATATCAAATATATTTTTCTGGACAGTATTTCTGAACCTCACGATTTTTAAATAATTTATTCCACAGTATGCAGAGCTGCTGAGACCAAAAATTATTTTGTGTCAATAGCAAGCAGTAATTACAAGAGTGAAAATAAATAATAATAATTATTATTAAATCTATGAAACCTATAAATGTAATGCCCTATTCATGGGAAAAAAATCTTCACACTCATCATGTGTCTGTCGGTGAAACAGGACTCACTGGATGATTGGACTAATAAAATGTCAGGTTAACAGTACAAATTGCCATCTGGGCTGCAGAAAAGTGATAATCCCCTTATTTGGGGGGGAGGGGGGCTGGGGAGAGGCAGGAGTTCGAGACGAGGGGAATCATATTGTCAAAAAACACCCGTTGGGTTTCAAAGTCTTTTCGGATGAAAAAGAAAAGAAAGATAATGCAAAAAAACTGAACAGCTAGGTCACTCCAGAACAGCTGGGGCTTAAAATTGGGAATGCTACTTCATATTAATATATTTTTAAAAAGAAAGAAAAACAAAGTAGTAATGGAAATGTTTACTCGTGCAGAAGCTCTTGCAGACAGTTGGGAGATTTAAAAATCTCAGGAACCTCACTGTCCAGCTTGCAGATGACCTTGTATATGGCCTTTTTCCAAGAGGGATCAACATCTTTGCCGGCGACAATGGCATTAAAAAACTCCCGTAATGTGATCTGAGCCACCTCCAGGAATCTGTCCGGAACCTGCTGATACAGAAGGAGACAATGACATTAATAAAAGTTTTACGTTTCAATCTGAAGTTTCTGATTTGTGGGAGAGCAGTTGTGCTAAGACAGATGAGCCTTTTTTGAAGGGCCTTTATATCAATCTTTCATAAAAAGTGAAATCCATAAATTCATTGGACATATTTTTTTTTTTTTTTTTGCCAAGGGAGAATGTATTTATGCTTTCATAATGGGTCTGAGTCGACCATAACACAATGAGCAAAAATGACAAATTTATATAGTACTGTGCCATAAAAGACTTAAGCCACCCAAGAAACTGTATTTACAGAGATATATTTTTGGAAAAAAATCAGTTTCAGGGATAGTCGTTCTATAACATTAGGATTATGTAAATGAACTTCAGTACAAGGGATCTTTAGCGTTTTCGAAACTACAGCTGTTTACTATGAAATGGCCAAAAGGTATTAAAATGAAGCTGGTGTGCTGGTGCTGGGAATTAACAAATATGTGGAATAACTGGCAAATCATGCTGGAGGGATTCTTTAATGGCCAAAATAGCTCAGTTTGACCAACATAAAATCATTATTTTACATCAACAAGGTAATTAGTCACAAGCAATTGTAATGTGGAAAAAAGCCACTAGATGGCAGTATTGACAATTTTTTTGTTAAGCCCAGTCTGGAGCTAGGTTTTGGGGCATGTCCTGAGCATGCCTCAGAGGGGAATGTCCCAGAGAATTGGAGAAAAGTCTGGAAGGTGGGAGGGGGCTGGAAAAGAGTACATAAGGAGAAAAATTGAGAGAGTGAAAAGTAGCAGGAGAAATTGCAGGGAGAAATTGTGGAAGGATACATTTGACCAGACCTGTCACTCTTTTCAAGACCTGTGAAGCTTTTTGTGAATTTTTGCCTGTTTTGGAGCATTTTCCTGTCCCAGGACATCGCAACATAGCAGCCTCATCTCAATTACCAAGGGACTGTGAATATCTCTCTTTTTTTTTTTATTTCAATCTTGGTCAGTAGAGTAGATTGTAGATTAGTTCAAAGTGTTTGTTTAATTAAATCTGTTAAAGTTTTACAATTTTGTCTGTCATCCCTTGCTGTCCGCTACGCCATAACAAATTGGGGCCATAACAAATTGGGGGCTCGTCCGGGATAGACCATTGTGTGAGTCATTTATTGAAAATATAAAATTTCAAATTGTGAAATTGTTTTTTGAATTTTCCTAGAGATATATTGACAGATCAACAGCAATGGATGATTTCTTGGCATCACCAACCGTAGAGGTTTTGAAGTCTTTTAAAAAGACAGAACTGCTAGAAACATGCAGACAGTTAGAGCTGACAGATGTAAAACCGGCCATGCGAAAAGCAAGACTGGCTAGAGAGATTGTTGAATATTACATTGATGAAAATGTGTTTGCACCAGGAGGTCTGGAACAGTTTCCAGTGGAAAATCCAAATGTAGAAATGGAACTTAAATTAAAAATGCTAGAGATTGAAAGAGAGGAAAGAGCATTCGAGAGAGCAGAGAAGAAAGGCTCCAAATGGAGCAACTAAAAATCAAAATGGAAGCTGAAAACAAATTTCATGCTAGCCAGGAGGTAAAGCTGGTGCCTCCATTCCCGGAAAAGGAGGTTGATAAGTATTTCCAGTGCTTCGAGAAGGTAGCTAAGAGTTGTCAGTGGCCAAAGGAACACTGGCCTCTGATGTTGCAAACTGTCCTCAAGGACAAAGCTCGACAAGCCTATTCGGCTTTGTCTGCAGATGATTCCTCTGATTATGAAGTTGTCAAAAAGGTTATTTTGACAGCTTAGGAGTTGGTTCCAGAGGCTTACCAACAGAAATTCAGAGGTCTGAAGAAATCTGACAATCAGACTTATGTGGAATTTGCTAACGAGAAGAAGGTTTGCTTTGAGCGCTGGTGTACTTCTATGGAGGTCAAGGATGATTTCAACTCACTAAAAGAGATGGTGTTAATTGAAGAATTCAAGAACTGTGTCAAGGATGATATTAAGACCTACCTTAATGAGAAGCAAGCACTAAATTTGCAATCAGCTGCCAAGTTTGCAGACAAATATGTTCTCACACATAAGTCCAAATTTCAGTCCAGCAGTAACAATAGATGGTCCCAATTTCAGAAGAAAGGTAACGGTGATACCCAAGATTCATCACCCAAAGACAAAGACAAATCTGGTGATGGTGCTCAGAAATCCAGTCAAAGGTCTGATCAAAGTGTGAAAGCTGACAGTGACAAAAGTGGTCTAGTTTGCAATTATTGCAAGAAATCTGGTCATGTTACAACTAACTGTTGGTTCCTTAAAGCTAAGAAAGAAAAAGAAAAGGATACCAAATCCAATGCCTTTGTGAAGACAAGGTTAGAAACCCCTGTAGTAGATGACTGATCTGCTAAATTGCCTGCTCCTTGTGAGGCTAAGAAGCCTGATACTGCTGACTTTGTGAGGGAGGAATTTCTTCCATTTGTGTCAGAGGGATTTGTGGCTCTGAATGAGCATTCTCCTCCAGTACCCATATATATCCTAAGGGATACTGGATCGTCTCAGTCACTTTTGTTGATGGACTCCTTGGAGTTACGTGATGAGACCGCTTCTGGGGATTTCATACTTGTACAAGGTATTGAAGGGAGGACTGTATCTGTACCCCTGCGCTCTGTATTCTTGAAGTCAGATTTAGTTACAGGACAGGTAAAGGTGGGACTTATGTCAAGTCTACCTATCAAGGGTGTTTCTCTGTTGCTAGGCAATGACCTGGCTGGGGGCAATGTAGTTCCCCCTGTTCATCTTACTTCACAGCCGAGCACTGAAGATGGCGATGAAGACCCATCTCTGTATCCTTCCTGTGCAGTGACCCGTGCTATGGCCAAGAAGGCTCAAGAACAGGATGATGTGGTGCCGTCCAGCACATTGAATAGCCATGACTCAGGTGGTTCGCCTCATGACTCTGTTCAGCCTACTATGGTTTCTCCGTTTGAGGACTTATCAGACACTTTTATCAGTTCTCTGTTCAGCCAGCCAGATGGGTCTGGTGATTCTGATGTGTCTGGAGACCTGTCTCTGTCCAGAAAGCGGTTGATTCAGGAGCAAACCAATGATCCTGAAATTTGTGTACTAAAGAAGAGAGCCCTTCCTGATGAAGAAATAGACGCAGTTCCAGTTGGGTATTATCTCAAGGATGGAGTGTTGATGCGGAAGTGGTGCCCTCCTGATATCCCTGCCAATGCAGATTGGGCAGTCGTCAAGCAAATTGTTGTTCCGAAGGTCTATAGGAATGAGATCTTAACAATGGCTCATAGTTTGCCTTTAGGAGGTCATCTTGGTGTTAACAAGACTGTTGACAAGATCATGAAACACTTCTTCTGGCCTGGACTTCGGAAAGATGTTTCCAACTTTTGCAAAACCTGTCACACTTGTCAGGTAGTTGGAAAACACCAGTTAGACCCACCTGTAGCTCCATTGCAGCCTATCCCAGCATTTGGGGAGCCCTTCTCCAAGGTCATCGTTGATTGTGTTGGTCCATTACCCAAGACTAGATCTGGAAATCAGTACTTGTTGACAATCATGTGTGCATCTACCAGATTCCCTGAAGCCATACCTCTACGCAACACAATAACCTGCCTCAACTGTTTTTTATTAAGGAAGTGAAGATGTAAAAAAGACATCTGAAGAAATTTGACACGTTGAGGACAGTGGCGAACCTGAAATGCTGTCTGCATCTGAGGATTAGAAGGAAATCAAATGAAGTGCATGCACAGCATCAGCCATCAAAGCCATCAATCTTACAAGCGAGGAAACTATTCCCACAGAATGGAAAGAAGTGCAAGAGAATATAATACATAAATCCAGCCAAACACAGGGTGAAGACCAGAAAAACTTTCTACACCTTCATTGTATAAGTGTCACATTTTATACAAACAAATAAAGGCTCACTTCTCAGCTAATGACTAACTTTTCAGAGTGGCCTAAAACTTTGCACAGTACTCTTCAAACACAAACCTAACATAATTAAATTATGGTGCTTGCAGTGCTGTGCCACAATGTGCGTCATATATGAAGCCAAGGTATAAAATATAATGATCTGCCTCCAGTCCCTACTTCCTTAAAAGCAACGTAAAGTTATCTCGCGCTGAACTTCCCATTTTTAGACAGAATGATGTCTGCCTATGTAGTAAAGCCTTCACTTTCATTGACAAGGGCTAGAGATGAAGGCTAGTTATGGAACTGAGGAATAAGTGAGATTCCTTTACCATCTCAGTTGACTTGATTGTAAATTAACAGTATAATTACAAACAGCACAAGAAAATGGAGAAGTCTCCCATCAGACTTTTTTGTTTTTTGGAAAAACAAGACCTGAGTGACAGCTCCAGTCCCGGCGATCTACTACATGTGCTGTGTCTTGTTCCAAACAATTAGCCCACCTCAATTTCCAAAAAAGCAGTATGCACCATGCCTGGTTCACTCTTGTGTAGGACCATAGTAAAACATTCCCACAGAGGGCCCATATGCAGGCTGCAGCTGTAGCTCTTGGCTTCATCAGAAAAGTCACATCAAATAAATGATCAGGCAGGTTTAATAATTAAAAGCAGAAATTGGCCAGAAATTCCGAAATGGAGTGGTTCAGATTGAGCACCTCTGGACTACAATAATAACCCCCAGATGCAGAACGTGGTTCAAGCTAATCACTTTGGATTGGCTTACCACCCCCGCCAACCATCCTCCCCACCCCACCTCAGCCCCTCCTAGCCTCAGGTGTCCTGTATCCCCTGCTGGGGCATTTTGTGCTTCGCCATGCGTATCCAACGTGTTTAGCGCCCCTCGAAAGATAGATACCGACAGCCTGACGAGAGCTGACTGTCCTTCACAGAGGGTCGGTCAGCGATTGTTGCCTGCCATCGATGGTGAGCCCGACCCCCACTTAATTGACCCATTTTCCCCCCTTGCCTCTGAAGTTTCATTGGGGAGAGGAGCGTTTCAAGATGTCAAGGGAATCTCTGGAAATGATCCCCGGATCTCTTTAGCACCCCTGACAGGTCTTGCTCTACAACACCAAAGAGATGATAAGCCTTACGGAGACCAGGGACAACCACCCCCAAGAAACACTCTGATCTCTTATTTCAGCTTAAAATACACTTTGACCCTTGCCCACTGGTGTGCCCCAACACCCAATATGGCTGCACAGTGACAGCAATGTTTGTTCAACTATCTATATGCATGCATTCACATTCTAAGCAATAGCTGTATTGGCCCTGGAAGCACAGGTATATGACTTAATGGGATACTTAAGGCATGTTAAGTTGTGATAAGCCCGGCCTTTCTTGTGGCTTTGTGGGCAAGTATAATTATGCATACAGATGAAAGCAGACCAGTTTGTGATGCGTTTGAGAGAGTATATGGGCACCTCCATCTCTACACCACCTCTAGTCCCTGTCAAATTTACATTCAGTCCCTATAGACTCTCGTCTATAAAGAATGTACTCAGGGACAATGTCCAGTGAACACCTTTCTGTTCTCTCTCGCACTCTATGGGCAGCTGCACCGATGGAGGGCGGACCTTCCTTAATTTTTGGTACGCAGCTGCATTTTAGGGACTCTGTTTGGGTTCCTTTTTTTTTTTTACAGTTAATTGCATTGCTCCAGGCTCTTCCTCATCTTTGGCTGAAAACAATGGCACTAGGTTTGAGTAGCAGCATGGCTTAAGCTGGTAACAAATTCTAGTTTCAGGCTATGATATCAAAGGCATCATACTAGACAGAATGATTCACTGCTTAAATACCAACTTTGTCAGGCCACCTGCAAGAATTAAGGGTGGAGAAACAACTGTACTTCGACAAATGTTAAAATGGTGAAAATAAAATCCTGTTAAAAATGTTCATTCCTCCGGGCTATCTTTTAAAAACCTAACAAATGCCATAAGCCCTTGTCTACCTCAAGTGAACAAACATTTTTTTCCCCTTTTGTCTGTCCCTCACATCTGCCAGTTTGAGATCACAAATGCAAGGATACTCACAAATGCTTGTGCACAACACAAGCCAATACACAACACAAATACATACATACTAGCACACACATACATGACAGCATGTGACACATAAGCTAATGCACACAAGCAAAGACATGAATAATACACAGATGCACATGCACACCCACATATAAACACACATACACGCACACGCACACACATTCATGCACACCTGCCCTTCTCAGTCCGGCTGAAACAGGCCTCCTTCTCCTTCCTTTGCTGCAAGCGGTACAGCCTTCAGGGGTCATTTGTTTGATAATGCTGACTGTCCCCAGCCTCCGTAACACACAACAAAAGCCGACATAGCAGGCTGCTTGCCTTCTGTGTCTTGCAGATTCTCATCATGACTGTCAGGACATACCAAGGTTAGCGGTCACTGGAACAGGGCTTGCTGGCAAAGGTTTGCCAAACGTACTTGGCTGATGAATGAATGTCACATGGAATGGAAGTGGGGGTAGGGCAAGCGGGGGGGCTGGCTGGGGGGTGAGTTGAAGATTAAAAGGTTATAGACATCTCCCATTCTAACCAGCTCAAACACATTGTCCCCCTTTTATCACCCCCCTCCCACACTGTGACCACTCCCACTGTCTATCCCATCTAAAAATAAAAATGCAAAAAAAGGTGCCATTCTTTCAAAACTCCCCATTTCAGGAGAAACATACACTGCTTATCTTCCTCCGAAGCATGTGTCTTTTTTCTCTCTCCCCAGAAATTCTCTCCCATTTGTGCCCCCTCCCTCCCCCTAGTTTCCTGAATCTTATGTTGTCCACCTGAAAACAAATGCAGAGCTTTTAATGACAAAAAATTGATTGGATTCCCAAGGATGGCAGGACTGTGTTTCTGCTGCAGGTCTGCTGCATTGCTAATAATATTCCTATGAGGAATTTCTCCTGCCATTTTTTACTATAAAAGGGCAGTAAAATGCTGACTGTAAGGAGAAGACAAAGTCAAGGAGAAAAGGGTATTGGTATTTTGGACCCTCTTGACTGCTTGCCTTGGAGAGAGAGGAAGAGGGGGAGAGAGAGAGAGAGAGAGAGAGACAGAGAGAGAGCGCAGAGTTATTCTTGTCACAAACCCTTTTGTCTGCATCTGCTGACTGCTTGCCCATAGCCAGCAGCATGCTTTAACTGTTTTGTCACCTCCATTGCTTCTGCAGATCAGCTGTTGTGCTTTTGTTACGGGTATTGTAGAAGCTAATCCACTGTGGCCAGTCTGCTGTGAGGTAAATACAGCTGAATCCCACGTCAGACAATTCTTCATAAATATTTCATATGCCCTTTGCAACTCCTCATTCCCCAAATTGAAGGGGCTATAAAAAACCCCCCAAATAAATAAGGATGGAAAGCCATAGCTGCCTAACACGCCTGAAATGCGGGGCTTAAGACATTCAATGGAAAGTAACGTATGTTGTTTCTCATCAAGACACGTGCCATATCATGCTGACAGCCGAGTGTGTACATGCCATCAAACGAACACTGATGTTCACCGTCAGGTTCAATGAGAAGAAGTTTGACAAGGATATTTAAATGCTTGTCTCTTTTTGTTGAGTGCTACTTTTTAATGAAAGCATATAATCTTTGCTGTTCATTAATAATTCTGTATAGTCTATTGGCATTATAAATGTGCGCATCTGTCTATTTTGAAGTATATTTACAAACATAAAATTTGTAGAAAGTTCAAACAGATGTACATTATATATATATATATATATATATATATATATATATATATATATGATACACACGCACACACACACACACGCACGCACTCAAACACAGGCAATAAATGAGTGCTTTTCCCACACTTCCACTACAATATAAAAAATAGTGGCAAAGCCACTGCGCCAGCTTGGCCAAACATGGGCAAATTGGAACGCCCCCTATTGGCCAAAGTATCGGTTAGATTCGGCTGAAAATCAAACTTGGTCTGGACCTTATGACCATATATACACGCGAAATATGAAAAAGATCGGTCAGAAACTGAAGACGCTAGAGCACAGACAAGCCAGAGTTTACGCACGCACGCACAACAGACCACCACTAAAGACCACCACTAAAGCATAAGCCCCTTTGGGCCTTTTGGCCAAGCGGGCTAAAAATGACTAATTGATCCTTTCCTAAAATGTGAGCGCTGAGGACAAGCTTGGTAAGAATTAGTACTGTTATGTTAATACCATTTTTACATAAAAATTTTCAAAAATTAATCAGCCAAATAAATTGTATTCAACGTAGATTTAAAATCAGAAAAGGAAACTTTAGTCTGTCTCTTATTAAATTGCAACGAAGACCTGAGCATAGTCTTTTCTTTGATTTCTGAGACAAAAAAGGGGACAGCTCTCTCCTGCTATTAGACTGGCAATACAAATGGGCCTCTGGGCCCTTTTGTTTTTGTTGTCTTCCTTTCAGCTCTGCCCTGCTTTGTTGTCCGTCCTCGCTCTGTGGATCCCGGGATAAGAGACCGGTGAACAAGGGGCCCAGTGAAAAGGGACATTATGCTCCTCTTCCACAGTGAAACACAAGATGAGGGGTGGAAAAAAGGCAAAATGCAGAAGGAGTGGAGGCAAACAGCCACGGCACTTCACCCAGCATTCATTCACCCTTGTGTGTACACTAGTCCCTCTGAACAAACTCCCCGATCCCTGCTGTTTGTTAAGTAAATATTGATCGAGGAGAGACTTACCTCCCGATAGCTGCCGTACAAGCCAAGGGCTGAGAGGGGGGAGGAGGGTCGGCAATAGGCAAGCAGCAAGGATGAAGACGTGATCCGTTCAATCACACGACTACATAGGGTAGTGGCGGGAGAGTTTGCTCCAGCCTTTCTGCTTTTCTTGCACTATGCCGGCTGTGTGCTTTCTGTGTGCAAGTGGGTATTGGTTTCTTCCCATTTTATTCAGTTATGGAGACCTGGGATGAACCAACTTGGCAGAAGTGATAGAGTATGGATTTTGGGCACATTTGTAGAAGCTCAACCCTCCAGTTATTCACCCTAAATGTACCTGAAGTACATATAGCTCATTCAGCATTGGGTGAAACAACTTTACTTATTTTTGATTTGTAATTTTTTTTTTTTTTTAAGCTGATCTGACTTTTTCTGGGCCAAGGGAAAGTGGCGTGAATGCTAGACCTTTTATTTGTTCAGCTCTGGCCAAACAAGTCCAGAACGATAAATACATCAAACAGCCTTGAAGGATGCATGGACCACACATGGCCCAAGTTCTACAGGTTAATTCCTAACTAGTCATGGCCTGAGAAAGTCTCCCAGCCTGGGAACTCAGCAGCTTCTCACGCTGTGCTAGTGTGTCTGAGGATAGATTTTAATAACGATCACCCTGGTTTGCATGCCATCCCTGCGCTGCCTTGATTTACACATGCTACGCTACAATACTGTTACAGTAAACCCCACCTTCTCTGCTTTAGACCCAAATTATACGAAATAGTAAAAATTTATAGTTGAGATTATCACAAACGTTAGTCTCTGGACAGTAATCCATTGTACAAAGGACTGACAGCAGTCCAGGTAACAGTAAATGTAATATTTTGTGAATGAAAACAAAGAGAAATAAGTTATTTGTAGGTGAAAGTGGTCTTGCTGGTCCCAGAATCACTGTTTCAAGAGTTAATAGATTGACAGAGAGCAAACATGTCCCAAGGTCAGGGGTAGACGTGCTTTCGTCTGTCACGGCTTGGAAAAATAAATCCAGGTCTGGGTCGAGGATATTCACTAAACTTCAAAAGAACAATATTCTGTTGAACTAAAAAAAAGGACAAGCAGTACTCAGTACACATTCATCTCCTGTAATCAATAGCCCATATGAGCTGAAACCTTCCCACATGATAAACTTTTGGCTGGAGTGTCACTTAGTCAAACAGATTCCAGGTTTCTCCCTCAGATAAAGATGCTTTCAAAAGCCATGACTGTGAGGCAACCAAGGTTCGCAAACTATGTAGCCTTGAATTGGCTCAGCAGGTTTCTGCTAGAAAGCTGGGTAAACAGTGCTTAGACACTGATACCACTGGCCTTGTGGGGTCTTGTTTTTCATTCTTAAGACAATGTTCATTAATGTGCCTTGTGCCCATTTCTCAAGGTGTACAACACACTGTCAAGAACAGGGTCAAAGATGGAGATTATATCCCATCATTCCTTGCTCCCATCACATTGCAATTCAGTGTTTGTGTGAGCCTCTGTGGTAAAAATGGGTAAATACCTTCCAATACAAGTCAGCATAAAGTCCACCACCCAAATTAATCTACAATTTTTCAGCTAATGTATCTACTTTTACAACTGGTACTACTAATACTGCGACCAAAATCAGTAAAAACTGGGATCGTATCATAAATTAAAATGAAGTCTGAAAGCAGTGATGTGTGTAGAAAATAATACAACAATACATTATTTGATGTTTCAGCTCATGAATTTTATGGACGTTTTTAGATAGGCACTTATTTCAGTTCAGATTATTGCAACCTATTTTTAAGTTGGAACAGGAACGTATTTACCACTTTGTAATGTTGCCATTCCTTTTCAAAACACTAAATAAACATTAAGGGACCGAATACACCAAATCATCATGTTTCAGGTTCAATTTTGTCCCATTATTCCTTAAGGTGTGCAACAGTACCATTTGCTTTCTATTTGGAGGTGGTTGGGACTGCAGGCAGGCCAGTCAAACATTTGTATCCTCCTCTTATGCAGCCATGCATTTGTAATGCATGCAGAATATGGTTTTGTGTTGTCTTGTTTAAATATGCATGGGTGTCCCTGGAAAAGATGTCATCTTGTAGGCAGCATATGTTGTTCCAAAGTCGTAGAATACTTTTCAGCATTAACGGTGGTTTCACTGAGAAGCAGGTTAACCTTGCTAGGGGCAGTGACACGACCCCGTACAATGACAGCATGGCTTTTGAACGTGTTGCAGGCAACAGTCTGGATGGTCCTTTTCTCCTTTGGTCTGGAGCACATGGCCCCCATTTCTTCCAAACAAAGACTTGAAATATTGATTTGTCCGACCACAATATACATTTCTTCTGTGTAATTGTTCATTGCAGATGCCTTTGAGCTCAGGGAAATCAATGGCTCTTCTGGACACTATTTACATAAGGTTTCTTTTTTTGCACAATAAGGTTTTAACTGGTACTTGAGAATTTAACGATGTACATGACAAAGGTTTGCCTAAAAAATGTGACCTCATGTGGTTATATGACTAATAGATAAATGATGGTTCTTTTGTTAAAAAAACATTGGCATCTCCAATCCACCCGAATCTGAAATTCCCAATTAGCAAACTATGAACACAAGCATGCGCGTACACAAACCCCTGTTGCCAACTCAGAAGAGCGACACAGCTCATGCTTCTCCTCCAAAACACGCACCTGTCAACCGCTGCCTGTTTTACACTCATTTCTCGAAACTTTGCAAGCTCAGAACGAGGGTAAAGGAAAAGTCAAACACATGCAAACTTAGAATTTTACTGACGAGTGCCCGGCTGACCAACAGGAGGCGCGTGAGCAACAAACAAATGCTATAAACCTATAATCCCAAACCGGAAGTCCCTCCCAACTTATTTCCCTAAAGCGTAAAACCAATAGTTCGCTACTCTTAAAAGGCTACCAGTCACTGCCAGCACTGGCATGAAAGGGGCTCAAACCTGGGTCGCGATGCTCACTACTGCTCCACGAAGCAGCGCCTTAACTGAGTGAGCTACCCGGTAGCCAAATGATGGTTCTTGATGCAGTGCCATGTGAGTGATCGAAGACAGCAGATACTAAGCTCGGGCTTGTGTGCTTGTCCCTTATGAGCAGAAATTCCTCCAGGTTCCTTGAATCTTTTAATTATGTTATGCACCATAGAGGGTGAAATATCCACATTCCTCCTATCTTTCTTTGAGGAACATTGTTTTTAAACGTTTTACTGATTTTCTCATATATTTGAGGGTAAAGTGGGGATCCTTAGACCATCTTTGCTGCTGACAGACAGGACCCTTCCTGGATGCTGCTTTTCTACCAAAATTATGATTGAAATCACCTGCTGACATCATCCGTTTAAAACCACATCATAATTCAATATTTCTTTTTAACCTCCATACCAGTCTTAAATTGCCCCCAACTTTTTTACAATGCAATGCAGGCCTGACTGGTAGGACTGGATGTATATTTTCAAATGAAATGAAGTTGACCAGATAGAGGATGAAATATTTTGTCTTCACTTTGTCTACAATGAAATACCAGTGACATTTAATTAAGAAATCAGTGCTTTGAGTTTTTATGTGCATTTCTGTACTGTCCCTATTGTTTTTGAGTTGGGACTGTATTCTAAATATGGTGAATACATCTTTACATTTAATGGGCTAGGATCTACCTCAATAGTGTATTGAACCATAACCAAAAATGATCTTACAATTTTCAATCCATTCCACAAGCATACTGTATTTCAACTCTTCATATTTAATTGTCGGAATCATTTCTATTCACATTGCCATACACTTGACTAAAAGATGCTGTCGGGGACCCGTTACAAAGACTGTGAAACGTGCATGGGGTTTGGTTGGGTGGGTTACTTCTGGGATTGACAGAGGGTTACAAAGTCACTTGTCTCTTATTTTAGTTGCACGCATGGAAAAAAAACGGGGGTCGAGAGTGGGGGCTGGGTGGGTAAAGCAATAGGGGGACATCTGGAGAGTGAAAGGGGTGGGGTGCCTGGGGAGGACAGAATGGCCTCAAGAACAAAGTGGGCAGAAGGAAGGTGGAGGCTTAATGTAGGGGTCTTTCTTGTCTGGTGAAATGGGGGACATGGGGGATGACTTGGCAGTCAGACTAAAACTGAGCGAGAGAGAGAGAGAGTGTGTGTATGTGTATGTGTGTGCATGTATGTTTGAGAGAAGGTACATGTATACATCAGTATTTGCACATGTATAAGTGTATATGTGTGTTTGTGTGTGTGTGTGTGTGCGTGCGTGCATGTGTGTGAGGGTAGGTTTTGGGAGTGTTGCCAGGGTGGAAGACACACATCAGCGCTGCAGATGTGTCAAGGCCCCCCCAGAGCAAAATAATGACATAATCAGCAGTGGTGTCACAGACCAGACTGCACACAAGGTGACAAGGGACAGGATGACTGAAAGCATGAGCAAGGAGCAGGGATCAAGAGCAGTCGAGGGGGAGAAACCTCCTGCGTTCACCACCTCCCCAAGAGGACTGCCTCTTTCTGCTGTCGACTGCACTTTATTTAACTAAAGCAGTTCTTTGGAGAGATGCTGCAAAGTGAAGCCATCTCTGGCTCTTCCTCCCAGGGTTATTTCAGATTTTGGGACATGCAGAAAACCTTACTTGAAATCTTATTGAATAACTGTCATGAGTTGCGGCGCAAAACGCCTCGATTCACCCGTTTAAATTTCCAATTGCAAAGGACCACACATCTCATTTGCAAAGGATTACAATATCGAAAGGTCTCTCGACAAACCCGTCATTCGTAGCCTCAGATGCAAGTGCGCGGTGATGGATTACTATTGAGTCACTTACTGATCAGGGCCAGCAACCTTGCATTTAACTGCTCACAATGAGTAAAGTTTTCCATTCATATGAGATAAAGAAGACCTGTATATCTACGTCCCATAGAATTGTCAACATGCAATGCAATCCGATAACTGAAATCTAACAGATGTTTCATTAAATGAAGGACTCATGAAAATGATACTATTTCTAACACATAAATAAATCAAATAATTTTTTTTTATAGATGATGCCTTAAACTATTGAGAAATATTACTTCAATAGTAAGGCCAGAAAGTATAAAAAGGTTCCAATGACGAGCTCTTCCCTCTGTATCTCAGCTTGCAGCACAGAGTCCGTGCTCAATGGTCTGTCGAGTGCCCTGCAGCTATTAACAGCCACTGTTTATGATCAGCACCAGGTCTCGTCCTGACAGGAAAACATCCCCAGCAGTGGTAGCAACCACTTTACACTGAGAGGCAATTAAAAGGAGCAGTCTGGAGTCAGAGCCAAAGGAGCCGTAAGCACGTAAGCTTTTCCTAAATGGGATACCTCATTAAGTTTTCATTTTCAAAAGCCACAACTACCATATTCCAGACCCCCACTTCTAGATATCTCTCTAGCAGCTGCTCCAGGTGCCGTAGATAGCCATCTTTTCTCTGTCTCAGGGTGTTTTTCTGCAGGTGTAATGTTGTAGCACACTGTAGTATATGGCTCCCTGAGTATAATTTATTTATTTATTTTTTAATCACACACCTTTTATAATAACTTTTTAAAATAATGTTTTCATGATTGATTATGGAACTATCGAAGGTGAAATGCATCTTCAACATATTTTTAGCAGGAAAAAGTATTCAGTAAGTATTATCAGGAAGTATTTTCATAATGAGACAGCTAAAATAGAGAAGCTAGCATACTATTGTGGAAAATGTCATCTCTCTGTTCATAATTATAAATGTCATCAAAATGTTGCTACAGGTTTTTATTCACTTATTTTATTCACTTACACATGTGCTGCAATGCTGAAATGGTAAAAATATGATTTTTATGGCGAGAAAAAGCCTCAGTTATTATTTGTAATTTAGATATTTGTTTCGTGAAACAGGCATATTTTTACAGTGGTCAATTTTGTGCATATGCTGCCTCATTGCTCCATTTCTACACCAATTTCTTGATATTGATAAGCCAGAATGAGGTTGTCATTACAGTTAATAACATATTGAAGCGTGGAGCTTTAAAGCACCTCACTGACATCACAAAAGTGTGGAGATGGTGAGCCGCTAATGTAATTTAAATAGAGCTTGTTGTGCAGTCACAAATTTCCCTTCACTACTAAAAACAAGTTCCACATAGGCCCTTGCCTCCATGTATTACCACGTCTAATGGCACCTTCAAAACACCAAAACATATAGAGACCATCTCTAAACTCCATTACATATATAAAATGTCAAAGGAACATTTTAGCCTCCATTATATCCATATACTACTCATGGAATTTTCTTAAACTCCACTATGTACAAATACTAAAAGCAGAACATTTCAAGGCCATATTCCTCAAAATACAGGCACTACTATTAAAGCTTTCTGGACTTGCTATACAGAGATTGGATCAATAAACAGATAATAAGCAACTCGTTGTTCATTAGAACCAAATTTGAGCATAGAAGATATTGAGCAAGAGGTCTTACACTGGTTTCCAGATAAAAATTATCAGGAAAAAAAAATCAGTGTTTGCCACATTACAATAAGCACACACTTTCTGTAACCATATAAAATAATACATCAATAACGTACGCGCAACACTAAAACGTAATTAAGTTGAAGACCGTATAGCATTTGTGTTTTTCAAAAGAGAGGATCAGCCCTGATAGGGTTGTTTTTATAAATGTGACTAAAATAAAAAGCAGGTTAGATAGGTCTGATGCAGAATCTTCTGTGAAAAAAAGCCCCTCCTCCGTGCAAATTAGGCTCCATTAATAAGTCATTTTGCCTGGCAGGAACAACAGGCCCTGAAAGCTTCGTACAAGGCGATCTAATCACTTGAGAGCTTGCCCTTTCTCTGTGGAAGGTACAACAGTAGGTGTTTGTGTGCCTAAAGCTGACTGGTTGTATGCGACTTTTGTACTAACCATAAGTGGTAGACTGCTTTAGGAGATAGAAACAATGAAAAAGCAAGCAGTACAAACCATTGCCTTCAATAATATATGAACAAAACAAAATGCACGCATACATTCAAGTGAATTAGCAAAACACTGAGGGCAACGCTACTTTACATGCTGCAAATATACATACACAACAGGGCAGAAATGGTCAAACAATTACAATTCACTCAACGTCGCAGCTCTCCAGGTTCCTTACTCTCATTTCCACTTATTGGGTGGGTTACATACTAGGATAAATGAGTTCTCTGCCTAACATATCACACAAGGGCAGTGGATGAAGGTGGTTGTAGCATGCCACCCTTCCCAGAAAACTGCAAGACTGTAAACAATTATGAGACAGCCTGCTTTTGAAGCCTTGTGATACAGAACATGGGTTGCTGACCTAGCATCTTTCTACTTTTCTCACTGTCAGGAGGTGCCACTGCCATGGTTTAGGTTTTCAGACCAATCAAGTATTTCAGAATATCTTATATTTTAATGGGGAAAAAGGGCCACACGGCACATGATCTGGATTTGTCCTCGGAAATTCACCTCACTGAGCTAAGGAGCTGAGAAGGGGTCACTTCAACAAAACTGTTGTCACTGCAAAAAACAAGGACATTTTTATGTTGACTCGGCTAAAACCCTTATTACAGTGCCCCAGTAACTTCCAGAGCCTCAAAAGGGGTAGGAATCTGATATCTTAATAATGTTTTAAGGGAATTATTTATATGGCTCTTACAGTATTTTTCTCTTTTTCAACTGGAGACAAGACTGTAAAAGACACGTCTGTCAGGTCCTCACAGTAATTAATACCAGATGTATTGATAATACCACAGAAATTATGAGATCATATTTTTTCATATTTTATAAGGGGTAACAAGGAAGAAACAAAGAATCCTCACTAACCGTTGCAGATGTGAAACTACACTGACTTGAAATTCTTGAAAATAATCTTTCTATTTGCAGTTTATCCACATTTCTTTCAAATAGACTGCTGTAGAATAATTTGGATAAATACGATACAGATTATGCATATTAAAACTGCACGGCTGCAGAGACATGATGTCAGATGTTTTGCGTGTTCTTCAATAGCAATTCCACACACCTGGTTTCCAAGGCAAAATTGTGGGAATGATTGAAAGGAAACCAAAAAAAAAAAAAAAAAACGCAGACTCGGCAGCCCTCCACGAGTTAGACATCTCTGCGGAATTTTCAGATATATGACAGAATTTGAACTCTTATAAACCTAGCTGCATACAGTTAGAACAATCAGTGGACAAAGGATGACTGAGTCCAGCAGAGGCACTTTATGCAGACCTTGAGGTGGGGCAGGGTGTGCAAGTTTGTGATGGCTGGCCAGTTTCATCCCTCTGCACCAAAGTGCAGCAATAATGATGGGAAATGACATGAGTTTGTTTTTCATTGACCACCATTATGTCCAGACTGGGACGTTACCTGGTGCCGATAACTGGCTAAGCATGACATTAACAGGAGGGAGCCATGCGGAACTAGTGGGAAAGTGTTATGGGTGACCGTGTCCGCTGGCCTGTCCAGGGGAAAAGGGGAAATTGGCTCACGGACAAAAAAGCATGGTTTCGCTTCAGCGGAATAAGATTAAATCCAGCCCGGCCAGCCTCATTGGATGCCATGAGATGATACATGTGAAATCATTGTGGGGCATTTTTCCCTTTTTTCTACCTCTTCAATGTCAAATCCTCATTTTGATCAAAAAATTTACAAAATTCAATACAGAGAGCTGGTCCTGTCAATGTGGAGGAGGTAGAAAGAGAGATACGGACAGACAATCAGCATTTCTGATTTGCCACTGCTGATTCGCGGCCACATATGACAAGTCCTGCAAGAAGCACAGAGGAGAGAGCAGCTTATCATGCAAAGACGGCCGCATGTAAAATTGTAGAAGTGCAAAAAAAAAAAAAAAAATCAGAGATTGACATGGATCCAATTCTGATTGTTTGGGGGGCACAGGAAATTAAGAATGTTTCTCCAATTGCATGAAATTCAGGATTCTTTTGGAAAAAAGATAAAAAGTTTTTGAAAGCATTTGAAATATTTCAATTGAGGCAGGCAATCTAGCAACATGGTCCCTCAAGAATCAGGGAACTCATTTTTGAAGAAGTTCATCAGGGGCACACAGCTGCACACTTCCGTTTTCTCATGGATTCCTTGCCTTTAACATTTCTTCATATTTTTAATACATTTTAAATATGTATGCTCGCATTTGGAAGTATTTAAATTACCTGAGTGCTTTTACTCTGCTATTTCTTCCTTTGAAAATTCACTTAACAGTGTTTGGTGGGAATAAAAAAAGAGTTCTGAGCAAACATCCCTCCATCTAACTGGATTTTCAGATTGAGCCGTCATGGCTGTAAGAAGTGGCACAAGAAATGGTCATCTAGGGCCCTGGAACTAAGGCATCATTTTTTTCAAACCATCAAGTTAGCCTGGGGTTCAACCTGCTGGCTGAGAAAAGGTACTCCAGGTTGCGGTGGTTGGTCCAGACGAGGACATGATGCTGGCACCCTCCAGCTATTGCCTCTACTCCTCACATGCCAGCTTAACAGCCAATAAATCATTATCACCTGTGGAATAATTTCTCTCTGCCTGAGACAGCCCCCAAGAAAAAAGGCACATGGATGGAACTTGCCGTTGGCTGCACTCTAAGTGAGGACCACTTCAGCACCTATATTGATGGCATCCACCACCACAATGAATGGGCACTGGGAGTCAGGAAGCATGAATACAGGAGCACTGGGGAACATTATTTTAAGCTGGGGAAAGGCCAAGGCCACCTGGAGGGTTCAGCAGAATGACATCTTGAGGGATGTGAGGTTTGCAAAGGGGGGAGCCACCGTGGAGTATCCTCTTATGAACCACATATGGAAGTTGTCAAACCCAAGGGTTCTCTGAAGCTGTTTACAGTCCTCAGGGTCTGGCCAGTAGAGTACAGCCTCTCCTTTCTGGAGATCCATCTCGATGGTGTCTTGAGATACAGTGAAGCCCAAAAATTGAGCAGTGATACAGTAAAGCTCGCATTTTTTGGTTTTAAGGAGGAAGTGACCCTCCAACAGCCTTTTAATGACTATGTGGTCATGACAGGTTTGTTCCTCCAGGGTAGGAGAGAAGACCAAGATATTGTCAAGGTAGACATAGATAAAATGGGACACAATGTCTCGGTGGACATCGTTAATTAGGTTCTGGAAGAAAGCTGGGCAGTAATGAGCCTGACTGGCCTGACCAGGTAATTGTGGAGCCCAGAAGGGATGTTGAATGCAGTCTTCCACTCAACTTTTTCCCATATGCGCACCAGATGGTAAGCATTGTGCCAGTCCAGCTTGGTGAAATGCTGGCAGCATTGGAGGTTGAGAAAGCCAAATCCATAAGGGCAAGGAGATACGGATTCTTAACAGTGATAGAGTTGAGCCCTTGGTGGTCAATTCTGGGTCGATGGGAACTGTTCTTTTTAGAGATGGAGAATAAATCAGCTACTGCTGGTGAGGCAGGTCAAATTATCCGGGAGGCCAGGATAATTGTTTGTATTTCTTCGTAATGTACTCTTGCGTACCCTTAGATTCCGGTGCCGACAGGGGTTGCAGCCAGCCCTTAGGAAGCAATGTTCCGGGAGGTAGATCAATGGCACAGTCATATGGCCTACTGAGCGGAAGTGACATGGCACCCGTCTTGCTGAATACCTGGTGAAGGTCATGATAGATGGTGGGATCTCTCTTCAAATCTAGCAGCTCCATCTTGAAGTCGAGGAAAACATGGATGCTCCAGAAAGTACCTCTTCTCTTGAGATAAGGTGAGGTCACTGGACAGAACATTCAGCGATTAGGTGGGTGGTGCTTGTGCAGTCATTCAGAGGGGGGAAGTTGGTGCATATTTGCCCAGTCGACCTTCATGGGTGCTGAGGGAGCTGAATGAGGGGTAGCTTGAAGCAGAGCATGAGGGCTCTTGGAAAAGGCAGATGTCTGTGGCCTGGAGCACCGCTCAACCACCTCTCTTGCAGCTGTGCATCAATTAGCAGTCGATGAGGCAATCAAAATCTGGAGGGGAATGCAGGTGGTGAGTTGATCTTGCGCTTGGTCCGATGGGCTGAACAGAACGGTATCATAAAGGGCTTAGGGATCTCAATGTATGCCGGCAGCCAGGGTGCAGAAATAGATGGAATATTTCGACACCAACAAACTGGCCTGATGCACCTGGAGAAGCCTCTGGATAGTGGCATGGCTGCACCAGAACTGGTTAAAGACTAAACTCATATTTTCACAAAAGTGGTGAAGGACTACACTGCAGTATCTCCTGCCTCCCAGCAAGCAGTTGTCTCATCTCTAACCTAAACTGAGAAGCAAGTGATGATCAAAGCTTCACAAGAGCCCTCAAGTAGGAAACAAAGATGGCTGGAACTGGAAGATCATTGAACACTGGGCAAGGGAACTTCAGTTGGTGGAAGGGTTGCCATCATAGGAGTCCACTGTTGCCAAGTTGGGCTCATGCGTGACAGACTGAGTGATAGTTTGTTGTATGATGGCAGTGGCTGCTTGAGCGGCGGCAGTGGAATCCCAGGAGATGCTGGCAACTGCCACTAATTGGTTGGAGATCATATTAATGGATTGGTGTAGGTGGCGAAGCTCTGCCTGTTTTTGACTAATCCAATTCTGCTGGAACCTAGTGGCATCATCCACAATAGTGAGATCTGCTGGCTCCATTCTTAGCTGGATTGTACTGTTACAAATCAGGTAGGAAGGTCCACACGCAGATCGATGATGAAAGCCTTTAGGGCGTATTTATTATGAGCAACAGGTAACAGAACAGAATAGGGCTAGGAAAAACTCAAGGTGAGGGGCAGTCAGAGTTAGGTAATCAACATGGAACAGTAGAGGGGTGAAAGGGGCAAGGCATACAAATGTTTAAATTGGGTGGCAGGGGATATTACAGTACATTAAATCAATTAAGGAAGATCAACCACAAAATCCATGAAGACCGCTAAGAACAGGTGACAGACTAATTAATGAGACACGAGGGTTGTGACACCAAATTCTAGGTCACGGAAACTCATACCGAGACAAAGAAAAAAATGAAAATATTTTATAACCTAAAAATATAGTATCATATTTAGGAAACGAGAGTAGTAATTTTCATTCATTCTGAGCCTTTGGCGAGGAATCATTGAAAATTACAACTCGAGTTTCATAAATGTATCTCAGGCTCACGAATTTGAGATCCTATTTATCAAATAAATGTAAGAGTTGTTTTATTTGTAAAATGGAAAAATCAAATCACTTCGACCAAAGTGTCAAACAACCCCAATGCAAAAAACTAGCACACATTAATCATGCAACTTAAAGGTAACTGAAAAGCGTTAGAGGACTAATCGCCATACAGTAAGTGCGCACAAGAGGAAATCACACAGTTTAAATTTCGTGCCATTTTTAATATGACATAGTAAAAATGACACAGGAAGATTAATTCAATACGTATCAGTGCCGTAAAACACTTCTAGCAGGACAAATCACACAGTAACATTTTTATTTTTTAACATCGGAAACTGGCCTGTGCACCGTGACCTGATACGCTCACTTGCAAAGTTTTACATGAAGCAAAACACGAGCATGTGCTACATGTAGCCAACATGTAGTAATGTGAAACTAAGATAAACAACAATGTGCAGAATTAGGTAATGGAAATTACATCTCCTGCAACAATTCAGAGGAGGATTCAATCACAGGGATACGCCTTTATTTGGGATGCACAGCTACATAGTATGTGTGCCGATGTACAACTAATTAACTCCACCAGAGACGTCGCCAAGGCTCAGGTCGGCCATGCTGGGACTAGGAAAACAACTTCGGAAGGTGTAAAGAAAGTCCAGTAACAGTTGGCGCATTTCATTGGTTTAAGTTTGCTCATGAACGAAATCTGACCAATCAGAATGCGAGAAAGCTGTATTACGTGTGATACCAAACCTTTATCTTGTGGGTTGTATCACATCAAATTTTAATTATTTACGAGACAAATGTAAAAATATGCCTTTCCATTCCAGCTAATGAGATAATGGCCAGAGACATGGAATATTGGTCCAAAATGAAACCACAGGACTGGCTGTCAGCCCCAACAGATCGCTCATTGCGAGAGCAGATGCTACAGATGTGCCATTCCCTGAGATGAATGATGCACAGTCCAAGTATGGTGGCCATCTCCATCAGGGAGTCTCTGTGCTTGAGATGGATCAACCCAACAAGACATCATCTCTCTCACGCTCCAAGAGCCCTTGCACAAACCAACTCAGTGGTGTGTTTCAATTCAATCTTTGCAACATAGACTATATATCCAAAGAGAAATGGAAGTGTTGGTATTTTTCTTCATGCATGAAGTGTGGCAAGTTTGCCAAATGATAATGGCTGTTTTGAATGAAACGAATTTAAAAACAATACTTTTAACCTAAGTAAACAAAAAGCATTCACTCCAATAATTTCAAGGCACATTTCAGATGGCAAACACTAACTGAGAGCAGCAGGGGAAAGTATGGACGTCAACAAAAAGCTCTCCAATTAAACTAAATATAAGAAAAATTTAACAGTACTGTGAAAAAGATATTTAACTCCTTCCTGATTTCTTCAATTTTTGCTTACTAGTCATATTTAAATGTTTCATTTTATCCAGCTAATTTTAATGAGACAGAGAAAACATGAGTTAACACAAAATGCAGACTTTAAAAGATAATTTCATTCATTAAAGGTGATTTATTCAAAACCTATATCACCCATGTCAGAAAATAATTTCTTCCCTAAACCTAATAACAGGTTGTGCCACTTTTGGGGTCAACAACTGCCATTAAACATTTTCAATAACTGGCATTAAGTCTTTTACATCTCTAAGAAGAAATTTCAGCCCATTCTTCTTGGCAGAATTGTTTTATTTCCGCCACATCAGAGGGCTTTCGAGCATGAACTGCGTGTGCAAGGTCATATCACAGCATCTCAATCAAATTTAAGTCAGGACTTTTTGACTAGGCCACTCCATTCCAAACCCTTAATTATGTTTCTTTTGAGGATTCAGTAGTGGACTTGGGTGTGTGCTTCAAATCATTGTCTTGCTGCATAACCCAACTGCGTTTGAGCTTTGGTCAGAAACTGATGGCCGGACATTCTCGTTCAGGTTTCTACATTAGAGAGCTGAATTCATGTTCCATAAATTCTGGCAAGTCGTCCAAGTCCTGAAGGAGCAAAGCAGCCACAGACTATCGCATAACCACCACCATGCTTTACTATTGGTACAATGTTCTTATTGTGGGATGTTGTGTTTGCTTTACGCCAGATGTCACGGCACCCATGTCTTCCAAAAAGCTCCACTTTTGAATCATCAATCTACAGAAAATTATGCTAAAAGTCTTGGGGTTCGTCCAGATGTTTTTGGCAATGTGAGGTGAGCCTTTGTGTTTTTTCTGGACAGCACTGATTTTTCGCCCTGTAGCTCTCCCATGGATGCCATTTTTGCCCAGTCTCTTTTTTATTGTGGGATTGTGAACATTTACTTTGACTGAGGTAAGTGAAGCCTGCATTTCTTTAGGTGTTAGCGAATGGGTTATTTTGTAACCTTCTGCATGAGTAGTCGATGCGCTCTTGGAGGAATCTGATAGGCTGGCCACTTCTGGGAAGGTTCACTATTGTTCTGAGTTTTCCACATTTGTAGATAATGGCTCTAACTGTGGTTCGCTGGAATACCAAAACCTTAGAAATGTCTTGGTGACCATTTCCAGACTAAGATGTCAACAGCTTTGTTTCTCATCTGATCTTGAATTTCTTAACACTGCGGCAGCATGTGCTGCCTTTCCCTAGTTCACATTACCAGAGAGGCTGTATTTACTGTGATGTTCAGATTCCACAGGGCTGGCAGTAATCATGCCAGCGTGTGTCTTGTGAATTCAGTTAAATCTGTTTAACTAGTTGATTTAGCAAATCTGGGGACTTTCACATCGGGTAGGGCAGGGTTGGATAGCTTTTTTCCTTCAATACACAGTATCTATTGAAAACCTTTATTTTGTGTTTACTCGGGTTATGTTTGTCAAATAGTGAAATTAGTAAGATGATCTGAAACATTTAGGTGTGGCAAATACGCAAAAGTAAAAGAAATCAGGAAGAGGGCATTTTCTTTTTCACAGCTCTGTATATATGATTTGTTTGTAAGTAAACAGAGGAACTTGACTACTTATGATGACTGGCTCACTCAACAGCCCAGTTCAGATAAAAATTGCAACATCAGAGAACAAAAAACCAACAAAACAACAAACAGAAAACAATGTGACTTATTAACCCTTTCCCAAGCACCTGCCCAAGGGTGGGCCATCAGTCCTAATTGCATTTTTATACTGTCAAAATATTATCCTACATTGTGTAACTATATATTTTTTGAACATATGAGGACTCAGCATTCTAACCATTTGATGGTGCAAATACAAGAATGAAAATATTATTTAAAATTGTGTGTCATAACAAACCTCAGCCTAACTATGCAGTCCCATGGGTTCAATCGTATTGCATTATTCAGATTTGTCAAATAATTCTTATCTCGGTAACGGGCCACACATAAAAACCTATTATACAACTTTGTTTCCAGAAAAGTTGAGACATTTTGTAAAATGAAAATAAAAAGAGACTGCAATGATTGGCAAATCATTGAAACTTGATAATTAATTGAAAATAGTTCAAAGACAACATATCAAATGTTGAAACTGAGAAATTGAAATTGACTGGGCCATGTTTACCACTGTGTTAAATCATCTCTTCATTTAACAACACCCTGTAAGTGTTTTGGAACTGAGGAGACCAATTACTGTGGTTTTGAAAACAAAATGTTGTCTCATTCTTTCTCGATTTTAGATTTCAGCTTCTCAACACTTTTGCAGACTCTTCTATCGCATTTGTCATTTCATAATGCACCAAATTTTTCAATGGGTGTCCCCTCTCGACTGCAGGCCGGCCAGTTGAGCACCTGGGCTTTTTTTTTTTTTTTTTTTTTACACAAATCCATGATGTTGTAAAGCGCATAATGTGGTTTGGCATTCTCTTGTTGAAATAAGCAAAGCTTTACCAGAAAGAGATGTCTGGATGGCAGTATATGTTGCTCCAAACCCTGTATATATTGTTCAGCATTAATGCTGTGTTCACAGATGTGCAAGTTACCCATGCCACGTGCACTAATGCACCCCATACTATCATGGATGCTGACTTTGGAACTGCGCACTGATAAAAAGCCGTATGTTCACTCTCCTTCTTAGCCTAGAGAAAATGGCCTCCTTGATTTCCAAAAAAAAATTCAGATTTTGATAGGTCAGACCACAGGGTAGTTTTCCATTTTGTCTCAGACTATCATAAATGAGCTTAGGCCCAGAGAAGGTGGCAGCATTTCTGGATCTTGTTTATTTATGTTTTTTTTTTTTCCTTTACATAGAAAAGTTTTAATTTGCAATACTGGATGCAGTAACAAATTGTGCTCACTGAGAATGATTTTTTGAAGTGTTCCTGAACTCATGTATTGAAGTCCATGACAGAATCCTGTTTGTTCATAATGCAATGCCACCTGAGGCCCTGAGGATCACAGCCATTCAGTCTTGGTTTTGGACTTGTCCCTTACATACAGAGATCCCCAGTTTCTCCGCAATTTCATTCAGAAATTGTTGAACAATTTTCCCATGCAGTCTGTCACAGCATGGTGAATCCCTCACCATCTTCTGATAGACTCCGCCTCTCTGAGATGTTCTTTTCCTACCCATTCATGTCACTGCCAATTAATCTAATTAGCAGTGAGATGTTCCACCAGGTGCATTTTATTAGCGTTATGAAACATTTCCAATCTTAAGTTGCCCTTGTCCCAACTTTTTTGAAACATGTTGCTGGCATCAAATTCAAAATGAGCAAATATTTTTCTAAAAAACAATAAATTTCTCAGTTTCAACATTTGATATATCATCTTTAAACCATTTTCGATTAAATATAGGGTTTAAATTATGTGCAAATCATTGCACTCTGTTATAATTTTCATTTTACATAGCATCCCAACTTTTCTGGAAATGGGTTTTTAAATCCACAAAACAAGCAAGCGTGGACAAACGTCACTAAATCCACTTTGACATAGAAGTATTTGCTGTGCATCTTTGCGAATTTCACTGCATTTAGCTTTTTTTTTTTCCTCATGACACAGTGCTCTAAATTGTACCCCCATAGGAACAAAATAAGTGCATCCACTGGCTATTTTGTGCTGAATTAACAGAACAGTAAGTGTTTTAGCCTCACAGCCCTCACTCCAATATAATGGGAAATTAAAATTCTTTTAGTTTACATGAACCACCAGTCGTCTGAAACTTCCAAAAGATGGATGCATACACTGTCATAAACTGACCAAATTTAACAGTTAAATTAACGCATTTTTTCCTGGTTATTTTATGTGTAAGTGGAGTCCTGCGCACATTTAACTGTGGTTTACACTCAACAGACGCGGAACTCCGTTATAAACTTATTGTAAAATCACAGTTAAAATAACTGGCAAAAAAAGGGTCCAGTTAAATTACCTAGCAAAAAAGGTGCCAGTTTATAACAGTGTGTGGTAGCCAAGGGGGTAATTTTTATGAGAAGGAATTCTTTCAATGGTTTCTTACAAGAGGGGGATTTTGTCGATGAAGCAAAGGAGTTTTGGAAGTGGCTTTACTATGCATATACGATCACATTTCAGTGCAGGGAATCAGAGGGGTATAATGGGGTGAAAATTTAGCTACATATCAGAAAGGAGACCTGATTGAAGGAGGTTGTAAAACTGTTGTAAAAGCAAATGCGACCACAGCTAGGAACGCACGGAAATTTGGACTCTCCAAAATTGTTTGTTAAAACACGCACGAACATAACCAAGAAAAAATAAAATCGTAAAATATTCATTTTTGGTTACACAAACATAATATTTGAATCTGCTGTTGGTTAGGCATCTAGCTGTGGCTGTACTATTTTTCAAGGCAGAAGAGGCTAGGTCACTGCGCCATAGGGGCAGAAGAAAGCATAAAATCTTTCTCTTGCTAACAAAAACTTGTTACTCAATTTGGGTAATATTCTCGGCAGTACTGACTATTTGAGAGCAATCCACTGACTGTCACCTTTCAAACGAGACCATGATTATGCCTGTAGTCAAAGTGGTTCAAGAACAGTAAGCATTTTAGCTTGGAAGGAAATGTGCTAAAAAAAGGATTGCATTCTTAAGGGTTAAAGACTGTGCAGTAAACAAAGATGGTTAAAGACTGTCAAAATAAAGTAAAAAATGAATAAACGAACAGTGAGCTGCAAGCTGGTTGGGCATATCTGTCGCATTAATCTCTGTATCCAAGGTTTAACATATCTCAAGAGACTGTAGCAACCATCATCAGACATTCTACAACTTAGTAGTCTGCAATAAATGAAATGTTTTGACCCGCAGAGGCTAATAGTCATGGAAAGTGATCTTTGCTATCACAGCATGACTCCCAGGACTCAAGTACATAACCTCCTTTCTACTCTGAGAAGAGCGAAAAGAATGTAGGGAGAAAGACAAAGCTAAGGGGAGATGAATGTCAGGTGAAAGGCAGTGGCACTGGAGGCCCCCCATTTTGAACTTTTGCATCTCAGAAGCCCAATTAATTATGAAGGCCTTTGGGGTAAGTCACACTGAAGAGGATGTTCCTAGGTACTAAAGAGATGAGAGATATATAGACAAAGAAACAGAGCAAGAAAGAGACAGTGAAAGAGACAGAAAGATGCAGATGGTACAATCTAACAGGATGCAAGCATCATATCTATAAAGCTTCTATCCTGTCTATATTTGGAAAATGATGCGTACTGCATGTGATAGTGCAACCTTTGCACAGTTTGCCACACAAATGGCAAAGAAAAGCCACCTCACGAATATCCTTTATATTCCTGTGCGTAAAAGTTCTTTACAGCCATGGTGAAGAGAGGGGTGGAGCCTAGGGGATGACAGCAGGGGATGAAGAGATGGAGGTGAGGAGAACAGGGGTTTCCATGGACAGGAAGGCTTGATAGAGGAGCATTGAAGTATTTTCCGAGGGAAACATGAAACCATCCCTGAGCTGTCATAAAAATGTCTTTTTATCCTCCTCTCTACACCCTCCACCTCCTCTTTTTCCTGAATGCCAGGAGAACTCTGATACGCAGGTGACATAGATAGGTTTCCAGGTTTTGAGACCCATCAGGCTCATTGCAGAGAAATATATTTCAACAAGCCTACAAAATCTAACTGGCCTGCTCTACATATTCAGTACATATTTTTGACCGCTAATTTTTCATTTAATTTAGCAGTAAATCTTTCTTTTTCAATGTAAACCTCACTTATCTGCAGCGAGAGAGCAGAATTACAGAGAAGCACAATTGTTTTCAAATCATGAAAACAAGTGCAGCATGTCTAACAGTTAAATAACAATGCTTCCCTCTCTCCCGTACATATTGTACTGTATCACCTGCTCCAGTTGGCCAGGAAGCAGTAATGCATCCAGGCATGAATGCCTGCACACAGGCAGACACACACAAACATCCATACACACGTTTAATCCCCAACAGTGCCTGTTACTAGACTATGAATACTGAAGAGTGTACATTATGCCATTTCTAAGAAAAATTTATTGGCGAAGTAGTTCCCTATAACAACAGAGCACAGTTCACTTCCCAGTCATTAGTGCCTGCAATACAAGCTTTCCCCTTTTGTCCCCGTGTTCACATCACATCGGAATGGTTAATGGTTACCAAGTTGGAACAGTTGGTAATTACAAACTATCTTACGAAAGTGTGTGCGTGTGAGGGGTGGGGGGGATGGGGGCGGGTGGAAGGTTGCAGAGGATGAAAGGAAGCATAGAGCGGGTGAGAGATGCAACCGCGGCAAAGGTAATTAATGAAGTTTCATTAATTACAGATTGTGCTCATTCCGCCAAAGGGAATGCGACAATTACGCCATTAAAAGTTTGTAATGGGCAGGGGCCAGAGGGAGGGGTGCAGAGGGGAAGAGACAAATTTGAAGAGGATGAAAGATGTAAGGCAGCAGAAGGAAAAGAAAAAACAACAGACATCTCAAAGGAGGAGAGAGCATTCTGCTGGTGCACAATGACAGACCAGATTAACATCAAAAGATCAGCAAAACAGAGGACATATTCATTCTAGAGACACGACCAAGGTGGAAGGAACTTTGATGATGCTAAATTTGGCAAAAGTGCAAGTTGCTGAATCGGCTTGCGGTTCCAGTTTCCTGCCTCTGCGCAGGCACTGTTTGACAGGTGGAAATGGGAGAATTCACTGAAAATCCAAGTAAGTGGCCCTTTGGGGGATGGGAGCATATCTCCGTCCCATGCTCCAAACGCTACAGAGCTGAGATATGTCTAGTCATGGCAGACAAGCAGCACACCAGAGCGGGAAGGAAAAAAAATCATTCTAGCCAAGTTGGTTTTTCGAGATAAATTTGCATTGCTTGGCAAATTTTCTTGCGCCGGGGTGCTAATCACATCTCGCATCTACCTGCCTAGACACCTGCAGCCACCCTTGATATGCAAAATCTTTCCAAAGCCAAGCTCCCTCCTCCAACCCAACAGGACTCCTCAGCCAACAAAAGTCTTATTCATGGCTGCTTTCTTCTTTGAGCTTGCAAATTGTACATTTATATATGTAAATGGCATTGATCCCTGAAGCTTCCAGGTAAAATGTGCCTTTGTGGGCCCAACCCACCCACATACCCAACCTGAACCCTGTCATAAACCTTACTCTGACTTATTCAAATTAAAAGGGGCAAGGACTTTATTTGCACTGAAAACACAAGAATGTTTTGCAGTTCAACTGCTGCTGTCCCCATGTTCAGTTGTCTAAGGTACTTAATAGGAGTAATGCACATTATTTTCAACACTGTATGCTGTATACATTCTGCATTACTCTCCTCAGAACTGCCATAAAAGCATGGTGGACAGAGACTGGACACCTCAATGTCTTTCTTGACTACCTCAATGTGCTGCAGGACATATTGTTTCAGTGTCGTGCCATAGGCAGTATGAAAGTCCAGCAGTAACCTCACCTTTCATTGCTTAATTACACTATACCTATCACAGTTTACCTAGCTTGATTGGCAGGCAAACATTGATTTGCTCAGTTGCTTAGAATAATTGGTGGAATGACTGGATATTTTATTTTTCAAAGCGTTGTTGTTCATTGCCTCACAAAGTAATCAAGCATTTTCCTATGCACTTGAATAATGACATAATGCTGACGTGTCTTTGAAAAATTCAGAACTAGTAGCTCATAAACCAGTGCAGATTTGGACAAATTTTTTGCAAAGCTTTAATCTGCTAAAGATTTCTACCACTTCAGATGTATTCATTTTAATTCTTTTGACATTCTGAAGAAATCAAATGCATCTGATGATTAAATACACTGCTATAAAAATGCTGAAATGGGAGATGGAAGTAAAAGAAAGTTTTGGATCGCTTTGTCATTGTCATTTCTTGATCATTACAGACAACATGTTTGTTTTGATTGTTTATCAAATAAATTATCTGATAGATAGTCAGGTGAACAAAAATGGGAGTAATGAAGCATTGAAAGCAGAGATTACGATTGGCCTTCCATACCGCCGAAAGCACACCACTGTATCAAACACGGCATATGTTGGTTTTTTCTCCAAAAACTAAATTGTTGCCGACAACTGGCAGAGCAAACTGCTGCTTTTAAGCATATCATACAATGAGATGTAAAAGTGTGGGACAGGTTTTATTATGATACACCAATTGAAACTATGTCCCATGCTGCTTGCAAGCTTTGCTCCAACCTTGATCCAGTGGTGGCAGGTGAACTGAAAATTAGTGAAGCACAGAACATCCCTTGAAAATAATGATGGCCTTGACCTGTTTTCAATCATTTATTTAAATTGACATTACATGAACTGTGAAAACACACTGGACTATCAAGTATAGCCAGTTCTCCTCTTTAAGGTAAGACGAGAAGTTTTGATCCGTTTTCAATCATTTTCCTTAATTTAAAAGTTTTCTAATGATATGAATACGCCATCTGCAGTTAAACACACAGCTTCCCTCTTAATGCAATTTTGCAACGGTTAAATAGAGAATGTTTTATTTACTTTACAAAAAAGATAACTTACAATGTTAACTTCCGTGTTTGCCTTTAGCACAGCATACACTATCTAATCCTAGCTTTATGATTGTAAATCAGCAAATAATGTTTACAGATGAATGAAGTTGATTGAAATGCAGTAATTTTTGACATGACACATTAACTTTTTCGCATTATCTTAAGGAGGAAAACAAGCTACACTTGGAAATTCTAAGTGTTTTTGCAGTTTATGTAATGTTAAATGAATTTTCAAAAACAGCTCAAGCGCAATCATTATCTTCAAAAGATATTCTCTGCTTCACCAATTTTCAGGTCATCAGCTGCCACTGCTTAAAAGTCTCCCGTGTCACCTTACAAAAATTTAGTTTGTCACAGACAGAAAATTGACTCCTTCCTGTAACTAAGTTTGCTACAAATACAAAAAAGTACAGAATACTTGTTTGTAACAAGGTAGAAAATGTCATGAAAAAGGTCGCCCTCTTCTATTGACACCACCTTCCCCTCACCTCCACCAAATTCAAAGTAGATCTTAGGTAGAGTCGTACCTCAAAGTCGTTGGCCTTATTGTAGTGCATGTTGAGGGCACGGTACAGCTCGCAGTCCCGGCTGACGCACATTTCCTCCGCCCCAGTCACTCCATCATTGATAGCCTGACGAGCAAACTTCTCCATCTGGATGTAGTAGAATTCACGGAAATTGCTGAACCACTTGATTAGTTGGGAAGTGATGCATCTGTTGAACTGGAGAGAGGGAGGACAGTAAAGATGTTTAAGTGGTGATGGGATAGACATAACAGCCCAAGACCAGGGCTAAGGAATTCCATCCAACTGCATTAGGGTCATAGCAGCTCTACATGTCAATCATGTCTTCCAAGACCAAAATCTAATACACAAGGAACAAAATCCATCAGTGCCAGTATAAGCCCCTAAACTGGTCAATAATACACGCAAACCTATCACCTCTGAGCTCTATTATGATATTAAAGTGTACCCATTATGGTTTTTCATTATTTTAAATTCGTAGTCTTAATCATATCGTTTTTATGCGCATTTAAAAGGTCTCTTTCGGAAAACAACTCAACGTCATCTCAAGAGGAAGCACTCTCTGCCACAAAAAACACTGCTCCAGAGTTGACTGAAATGCCCCAATAGCTTCTGGCCATTTTTTTCATCAATTGGTGACGTCACCACTTGAATTTTCACGGCAAGCAGATAGTTTGGCACGCCCTTGAATCAAGTGGGTTATGACCACAAGGCTACACCGGTATTTGTTTATAAACTCATTTTGCACTCTGGGGCAGAAATCCATTTATGGTAAGGGACATGGTATTTCCCAACACACGCGAATGGTGGATCAATCACAAGTGAGTGATCAAGTTGACCAATCACAGCACACTCGTTTTTTAACAATGACTCATTTAAACCTTTTGTAGTAGACTTCAAGAATACAAGAATGACCAACGAAAAGTCACATAATAGGGACACTTTAACTTACAATATAGCTACCCTTGTCAGATCCAACAGATGCAAAATTGGTCATTCATTTTTACACATATATTAGATTTCTTTAATTGAGGGATGCATAGAAGATTCATTAAATGTTGGTTCCAGCCATATGATTCTCTATTGTTTCAATACAATCATTATATTAATTACTGCCTTAATAGTGTTTGCTGTGAACAAACACGCAAGCCCACCCTCACACACCTACTCACAAGCACACACATGTACAACACACTCATACACATACTCAACCTAGGTGGATCTTCAAAGTTGTGTTATATGTTTGAAGGTGCATCCTCTCAGGTGTGAGACTTATGCCTGCACAGTGGATCACGGCATCATGCATGATCAGTCAGAGATCAGAGGTGGGTTAAACTATAATTACAATTGTGTCTATTGTCTGGCAAGAACTCCAGCAAGCATGGTCAATTTTGACTTGCCCCAAACATTTTCCATAAAAGAACAACCCTTTGACCAAAGCAACAGATTGATAGCACAAAACTGTATTTCTGCCTTCAAAAAGCAAATAAGATTGTATTCTGTGATTTTGCTCATACCATTTCAATGGAACAATTACCTTTTTGGTTGTTTGAAATTACGTTAAAGGAGAGCTAAACACAAAACCCCATAAATCTTTTTGTTGTGAATCAAACTGCCTGACATGGCTAGGGTGAGGCTGTTGGGTTGTGTGTCCATCTAAAGCACTCATTAACAGCACAGAACTCCCCCCATGGCCCAGTATAGAATTGCGACCATAACAGTGCTGAAAGTGAACGCAGGAGCTCTACAGAACATTGCATGCTTGGATACAGTATTAATTTTGGGAGGGAGGGTTGAAGCCAACAGGGACTGCCTCACCTTGCAGCTCAAGCCTGGGCCCTTTAGACCATCTGCTACAGTACCAACAATTCTTTTACCCTAGCTGCATATATTTTGTGCACTGCGAGCAGTGACTTCATAGCTCAGCTAATGGGCTGTTGAGATAAAAGAGGTAGTTGCCAACACGCATTGCAAAACTGCATGTTAATCCGGTTAGGTAGAGAAATATTTACACCCCTAATAAAAATTTGCAAACACATGGACAAGTATATAAGAGACTAAAATTAAGAAACAGAGGCCCCGAACGTCCTCAGCTAGTAGTGTTGTTTGACAATGCTCGTCTGGCATGAGGGTCTGCAACAGAAAAGAGCCAACTGTGGAATGCTGGCCTTATAGGCCTTGCTGACCTTATCCCAGTCCAGTCATTGTGTTCTTTTGTTCATTTTGACCTCATATTCTTGTTTGCCAGTGTCAGAGCTTTTCTTTCAGACTCTACTTATTAGACCAGTATCCCAACATGTTTGGTGGATGCTATTTAACTGCACTGTGAACCAAGGACCACTGTGGTCTGTGTTTCTCAGATCAGGAACTCTGATGAACATGTCCTCATGTACAGTTGCACATTTGTGCCTTCCATTTTCTACCATGATAAGATGCAGTTTGCGCTCTTCTTTCAAGACAGCAAAGCACATCTTCGTTTGAGTTCTTTGTTATGCCATATTATGCGTGGAATGCCTCATTAAAAAAGACAACAGACAAATTGACTGACAAATTTAGAAGAGAATGCAGTTTCATTTTGGCTATTTTAAAACCAAAATGGAACTTAATAAAAACAATTATTTCAAAAATGTAGTGTGTATGTATATATATACATACACACTACAGGCCAGAAGTTTGGAAGCAAGGCCAATAATACAGGTCAAAAATTTGGAAGCAACTTCAAGTTTCTGTTCACAATGCCTTTCTTAAAAACCAGTATGAAATCTATGGATTTTGGGATTTATTTACTGCATGATTAGACTTTTCTTTCATTGATGTGCACCATTTTCCTCTATTTACCTTTAAGTACTGTATACATCGATGTTACCAGACAATTGCTGAAAATGTTTAAAAAAAAAAAGCAAAGGAGGGGCTTAGTTTTCGGGTTGTGAAGGTTTGCGAGAGTCACAACTTCAGTGAAAAAGTAAAAAACAAATCAGTTTGCATTATTCACTTTATGTCATGGTTTACAGCCCACCGGATGCCAGCGGCAATCCGGCGGGCACTAGGACCATGGGCCTAGTAATATGGGTCTGGTAATATGAGTAAAAATGTATTCTGATAAGTGACTATTTATATAATAATCATGTTTATTTTGTTGCAAAGTATGCCTATGAAACTATAATCTTTTTTTGTGCAAATTTGATCTTGCTTCCAAACTTTTGGCCTGTAGCGTAAATATATATATATATATATATATATATATATATATATATATATATATATAAAACAAGTATAGAGAAATGAAATATGCCAACATGTGTGAAATACTTTACCTTATCAATGTTTCAATAGAAACAACCAAAATCATAACAATCATTTAATACAAAATAAATTTCAATGAAATCAAGGTTTCATAATGATTGGCACCCGTCATGTGTCATGTAGTACTTAGTGCAGCCACCTCTGGAAAGGATAACAGCATGGAGTCTTTTCCTGTAATTTTTGACAAGGTTAAGGTACATATTTGGGGGGATTTTGGACCATTCCTCTAAGCAGATCCTTTCAAGATCCTTCACATTCTTTGGTTTGCGTTTATCAACTGCCCTCTTCAACAAAGCCCACAGGTTTTCAAATGCATTGAGGTCTGGCAACTGAGATGACCATTGCAGAACCTTGATTTTGTTGTCACAGGACCATTTCTGTGTGGATATTGAGGTATGCTTTGGATCATTTGGCTTGTAGGAAAGTCCACCTATGGCCAAGTCCCAGCCTTCCGACGGAGGCAAACAGATTGTTCGCCAAAATATCCTGATACTAGGTGGAATTCTTGATGCCATTAATCTTAGGCAATTCCCCTGGACCTCTCAAATTAAAACAACCCCAAAACATGACTGACCCACCATCATATTTCACCGTGGGTATGAGGTGCTTCTCAATGTATGCATCTTTGTTTCGATGCCAAAAATGCCAATGTTGTATCTGACCGAAACATGCAACTTTGTTCTCATCTGACCAAAGAATCTTGTTCCAGTCATGATTTAAATTAGATTTGGCAAACTACAAGCGCTTGCTTCTGTGTCTTCTGGTCAGAAAAAGCTTTCTTCTGGCAACCCTTCCAAAGAGCCTGTGGTTGTGAAGATGGAGCCTGATGGTGTTTTTTGAGACCTGGTGACCCCAAGATGCCACCAAGGCCTGCAATTCCTTCGCAGTGATTCTTGGGTATTTTGTTGCTTCTCTCATCATCCTCCTCAGTATCGGGGGGGGGCAAAATGCAGTTGCGTCATCTATACTTGAAGTTTTCAACAGTTCCATAACTTAGGAATTTTTAAATAATTGCCCTGACTGTGCTCAGTCACATATTCAATCATTTGTGAATCTTCTTGTAGCCATTACTAGATTTATGAAGGTCTCTGACAATCTGCCTCTTTTGAACTTACAAGTGTTTTGTTTTCTTCATTGTGTTGGATGATTAAGGCATATTGCATGTGTGTTACCTCATTTTTATGCCCTAGTGAAACAGGAAGTGATGTAATGGCTCAATACCTAATGGTCCGTTCCGGCCAACCAGTAACTCGTGTTTTCACAACCCTCTACCGGTGTAAGTGCCCTGGAACGGCTGTCAAACCCGTGACATACCACCCGTGAACTCGTATCAGATCAATGTACTCCCAGTTACATTCTCTGACATCACACAGCCCGTCAAACAACAATGGATGTGCCCATGGATGTTATGGTGATGCAGGCGATACACGGTGAGAAATAAAGAAATAATAACTTTATGGACATGTGAATCACATTTACACGTTGTAATCAAAGTTATAGTCAAGTGATTATATAAAACAACCTGTTCTGTTTATGAAATGATGCCCAAACATCTCTCCGACAAGAGAGAAATATTGCTGGCTAGCACTGGCTAGCTAACTAACGTTAGTTGCTGTTTTGACAGTTTGTCGTGACTTGCTTGGAACGCTTTAAAATCGTGACTCGTGTTTTGAAGTGATGACTCACGGGTTCAGAATCTTGGCTGGAACGCACAGTAATACTTAGATTAAAATGAAACAATTTGAATTTAATACCTGGTTTCATTTTGGTAGATGTTATTTACAATAATCTTTAAGGGTGCCATTAATTATGAAAACTTGATTTGGAGGAAATTGATTCTTAATTAAATCATTAAATGACTTTGGCTGGTTCCATTGGAACATTAGTGTCGTACAGTATTTCTCACATGCTGTTATTTAGAGTTTCTCCAGAAATATATTTTTAGAAATTTTCTTAAGTATTTCTTGCGCATTGCCAGTCAGGGGTGCCAGCACTTTTTGAGCCCACAGTATATCCTATCAAAACCTGCAGTTTGAATTGGAGTTTTAAAGTGCAAATCCAAGGATTTCAGTTATCCTGAATATTGCAGCATAAAAAACAATTGTTCCTTAAGCTTGTCCTAAATCACTCTCTTCCAGAATGAGCCGGTGTGGGTACAGGCTTTCATTCAAACCATGCAGTTTCACACTACTGATTCTACTAATCAAGGGTCTATGACAAAAGCTTTAAGGGTCGATTAGTAGAATCAGGTGTGAAACTGCATGGTTATAATGAAAGCCGGCACCCACACCAGCTCATTCTGGAAAAGAGTGAGCATCCCAGTCCTAAATTATAGCAAAGGCTCAGGGCAGGGCGCGATCTTTGCTAGGGGTGTTTGCAATGTCACGTGTGCCAGTAATTTTGACAATGGTTGTCATAAGAAATTAAATACTTCATGGAAAACCTGAGAGTAAATGTATTGAAATAAATTTATGTAGTGTTCCCATGCATTTGAACACAGAACTTGGCTAAGAAACTGTTGCTAATAATTTGCAGCCATTTTTTCTTCATTTCTATCAAGAGGCAATAATTCTTCCCCTCACTGAAAAAGCTCTTAATTCGTACAGGTTAGTAGATGGACCTGCTACCAAGAGAAATGAACAATTTCAACATTTTTAGAATTTGGTAAAGCATTCTAAAACCCCAGTTCTGGAAAAGTTGTGTGATTACAGAAAATGGCAATAAATAGGACTGATTTGAAAAATCCTTTCACTATCTAATACATTGAAAACATTACAGCAACACATTATGGGCCCAAATTTGATGACCTTAACACAGTCAGCCAACACAAGTGCTAATGGGATTGCAGAACAAAACTGGCTGTGCCTTACTCCATTCAGTTAATTTTGTAAAAAAAGTTGATAGGATTGCTGCGGCACTGTTGTGAGTAGGGATGGGTACCGTTCATATTTGAACCAATACGGTACCGGTACCTAGTACCTGTGAATTGGTACCGGTACCCAATGGTACCTGTTTTCCGTACTTTTTTTTTGGTGTGTGTTATAACAAAGGTTATCTCATTCATACAAAACAAAAGTCAAAACTTCTGAATTTTACGTATCTATTTCTAAATTCAACATCAAATACTTTTGTTTGAAACACATGATCCATCATAGTCACCGACACAAAAAAACGTTCCAACCTCCCTCTGCCTTCCTTTCCTCTGTGGATACAATGGGAGGAGGGGGACAGTAGATTAAATCTGAGGTAATCTGGGAAATAAAACTGAGTTGTATTTTACAACTCAAAGTAGAAAACAAATACTCAAACATGAACCATTTAGACTACCTTGTAGTTCTTTTTGTTATTTCTCAATTCATCATCAAACAATTTGCTTGTAATATCACAGACACAAAAACATCTATCTCCCTCTTCTTTCCTTTCCTCTCTGGAAAAAAGAACAAGGGGGGACAGTGGATTATCTGTGGTAATAAAATGTAATGTACACAATATGTAAATAAAATCACTGTATTTTACAACAAAGTATAAAATAAAATACTCTAGCGTGAACAATTTAAACCATTCAGCAGTTCTTTTTGTTACACAAAATAAACCCCATCCCTACTCGCCTTTCCTTTCCTCTCAGGGAAAAATGGGCCAGGGGCAAGTAGATTAAAAACAAGTGAAAAATGGAGAATGAAAGAACGGGACAGGTGGACCTGCCCATCAAAACAAGAGTGTAACGTTAATGTTTTTGTGAACAGCAAAGAATACAACGAACACACGATGAGCTGATAACGAGTAAAGGCCTATGTCCGCAGGAAGTGTTCTTTTGCACTGGAAGCGCCCATAATCTCATTTTTCAAGCGCTCCTCTCCAGTGCTTATTGTTGCCGAGTTACAAAAACTGTCTTCTTAGCACTTCCGTAATCCATCTTTACTTACGTCATGTCTCTATAGTTTAATGTCACGTTACCTTAGAAAGGTTAGCTAATACAATGATTAGAAATGGTATATAATTCTAGCGACTGAGCTAAAGAATGTTCATTTCCCAAAAACGTAACTAGAACCGTATACAGTTGCATATGGTTGGAATTTGTAGCAAAGTTGCTAAAGTAGCTTGCAATGATGCTTTCAGAAATGAAGTATCTCTGGTTAAAATAAATGGGAAGCTAAGCAATAACAGTGTACGTAGCTACAGCTGTAGTAGTCCTCATTATTGTAGTAGACAATACTGACTAACTTGTCAGCAAATTTAAAGTCCCTGCACAGTTGCTAATTCATTGGAGCCACCATTGCTGCTTATGTTGTAAGTCCCTCCCTCTTCTTTATTTTGATTTTTCGGTGAGAGAGAGAGAAGTGATATTGACGAGTCCAGCGCTGTTTCAAGAAGCGCCGTGAACAGAATGGAAAAAGCTAAAAGTTCAGGGTGTTTTGCGTCGAGGACGCTGGGCGCCGTCAACGCTGAACTTCATAGAATTTGTATAGCAAATATGCACTTCCTGCGGACACAGGCCCTTACATTTTGCATCGCAGATGTTACAGCGAGCGTTGTCTGCATCGATTTTAGTAGAATGTAGCCACACTTGGAATCTCTTCCAACACGCCATGGCTGCTATGTCATGTTGTCGAACAAGCTGACATAATCATGCTCTTGTGCGCGCAATGATGCGTTCAAATCAGGCTCAGAGGGTCATCTCACTCATTATGACCTCACGCCACTGTCTCATACAACTCTATGATTCGTTATGATGCGTTCAGATCAACTATTTTCTGGTACCAAAAATTGGTATCATCTGACTTTATGCGAACTGATACTCGTCAGTACCCACGTTATTTTGATAGCAATTGGTAAAAGTATTGATATCGGTATGCATCTATAGTTGTGACAAGGGTTGGATTAAGACAAATTAATGATCAGTGGATGCGGTGGTGGTTTGGTTCCATTAAGACTAATCCGATCAGCCACTGTCATTCCCTTTAAAACCAGTGGATAAATGTGATAGTGAATTGGTTATTTCATCAGGTGAGGAACAAGCACCTAACTTGTGTTACCGCCACCTCCTTCGGTCCTCTGAGGACCGCGCTCCAGTGTGGTAATGCACGGAGGTCTTTGGAGATATAGAGGTCGATTCACCGGGTAATGCGTTTTGTATGAACAGATGTGGGCAATTTAAACTGTATCTAAAACTGCAAAAGTGGTATTAATACATAGGCATTCATGAAGTTAATTATTTGCATTTCTCCCACATAAAAAAAATATTCACATGCATAAAAATTCTCCTTCTCCCTCCCCTTCCCATTAGACCCCACCGCCATTTTGTAAGGATAATTTATAGGGCTCTAGGACTCTTTGTCCCTGGACTTTTTGTCCCCGGATTTTTCGTCCCCGAATTTTTCATCCCCGTACTTTTCGTCCCATAGGAATTTTCATTCCCGGACTCTTCGTCCCCGTGGACTTTTTGTTCCCATGAATTTTTCATCCCTGGACGCTTCGTCCCTGGATTGTTTGTCCCCAATAATGCTTTGCGCTCTTCCTGCATTGTAACCCTATCCCGAACCCTATCCCTGTCAACAATGGTGGCATGTTTCTTTATCATTAGGGGACGAAAAATCCGGGGACGAAAAGTCCTCGGGAACGAAGGAGTATGGGGACGAGAAGTCCACGGGGATGAAAAGTCCAGGGATGAAAAATCCGGGGAGGAAGAGTCTTGTAACCAATTTTCCAGGGTAAATAACAAAAATGAAAATGGGAAGGGTACCAGAAGTGCTTATTTGCGAACTGCTCCACCGACTGCGATTCAGTCTCATGGAACTTCCATGGAGCGAAAGTGTTTGTGTTAGAAGGTGGTTCGGGTGAGTGAAAGGCATACAAGTTCTGTGACGCAAAAATTGCTCAGCACCAGTTTTACACATTGACTAACCTCCTTTTGCAATATCCAATCCCTTAAGATGCAGATGCTTTTACTTTAGCGCAGGAAACTTCGTTTGTACAAAGCAATGCGAACGTGATAAATAAGCTGTTTACGACAGACAAAATTGTGCGTAATGTTACCACCACCTGCGTTTTGGTTTGGGAAGGCACTAAAATAGAGCCTAATGTGATGCTTTAACTTTTGAATTCAATTGTTTATTGAAGATGTGCCCTTATGGCAAATCTGATGAGTACAACAGACTCAAAAAAATTGATTCAGGGTCAATTTAGGACAATTAATGATGTGATGTGTCGCAATAATAGGTCATTTTTAAAAAATTTATGATAAACAGCTGGGTTAATCGAATTACGGTACAAAAGGCCTCATCCCTAAAGGGAAAAGATAGGTCAAGGCATACAAATTTGGCAAGAGATGCATAAGCTTACTATCCAGCACTCTGAGAACAACTGTACACAAATCGGTGGGGCTTAGGGCATTTCACCCACTACGATGCATAATAGAATTAAAAGATGGAAGGAATCTGAATCTCAATGCATAAAGGTCTAGGTTGAAAAACCACTTCTGAGTGCATGCGATCTGATCCCTTAAATTTGACCGTTTCAAGAACTGTCATGCGAATGTAATGGATATCATGACATGAGCTCGGAATTACTTAACATAACATAACATGACATGAGTGGCGAGAACAGGCCGTTCAGCCCAACTAGGCTTGCCAGTTTCTTCTTACTATTGTGAGTATATCACTTCAGATACTCAATGACTCAATGGTATCTAGCTTTAAGTCTAGCCTGCTCTTGAAAATTCCCAAGGTTTCTGCCTCAATAATATGGTCAGGCAAGCTATTCCAAATCAAAATTACTCTTTGGGTGTAAAAATATTTCCTAATATCAGTGCTAAATTTACCCTTGGTCTACTTCCATTTGTGACCCGAGTTCTACTAACAAAACTTGGCCAAAGGAATGCTACATAATTAGTGGGCAAGCTGGAAGCTTGCACACTCATGTTCTTCCTAATCTTTCTTTCTTTCTTTCTTTCTTTATTCTCTGCGTTTTGTGCTGACTCACTACTCCTACATACTTTAACCTAGAAACTTCATTCAAACTTTAAAAAATTCAGCTTCTTCTGAATTAGGTTGCTTATATTTATCTTCTTGAAATCTTTCATACTTTTTGAGTTATTAATTTTTATTTCAATATTTTTGTCCCATAGGAAACAATGAAACAGATTTTTTAAAATTTAGCTATTTTCAGCAATTTTTTACTCTGTCATACTTTTAGCTAGAAACGTCATTCACACTGTAAAATGTTAAGCTATGCTTGGATAATTTATTTACCATTCAACTTTTTTGTAACTTCTATAATTTTCCAATTATAATTAAAAAAAAATTTTTTTTTGCAATTAATTCTGGGAACTTAGAGTGTGGAAACATCACGGCTAGAGTGACGAACATCAGCAAAACGGTCAAGAAGTCTTCTCTTAAACTTGCTCTAACTCCCACGGTTTTCACTCCGCATAAATATTCTTAATCCAAAAGTTGTAGCAAAAGTTGTGCTAGTCACGAAAATGTAACTATGGAAGCAATTAGACAAACGGTTTTAGCTGTATGAGCCGAAAAGTGACGGGACCGCTCACCGAAGCTCCAATTTTGACATATGTTACTCAGCAGACTCTCCTCCTTCATATGGTACCTCCATTTCCTAGATTGGACTTACCATCTTTGAGTTAGAAGTCGCAATATGCAAGAAACGCCTACGCTAAAATCTCCATTGGACTAAATGACTCAGCCAAACTCAAATATCTAAGATAAGAATCATTTGCGGTTCGATTCTGCCCTCTGCTGGCCTTTTTCCAGACCTCAACATTGTCGTTTTTCAGAGATAAAGATAGATACGACTCTAAAAGAATAATTCTGCGTCAAACTCAGTGAAAGAATTTCCGGTATAGTAGTTGGTACAGTTGCTGAAACCAGCTCCAGGATGTGAAATTTTCGTGTCATTCATTTGAAAATGCGGTGGCCGTTTCCAATCCTGCCAATCATTTTTAATGTTTCCAGCTATGATTGATAAAAATCATCTGTTCAGAGCATTCATATTTTCTAGAATAAGCTGACACAATCTCGCTAATTTTTACATTATTAGTGCAATGCCAGTGAAGAGAAAAAAAATGAACTGTCTAGAGAAACTCCTTCAGAAGTCTGGCACAAGGTCGCCGATTGGCTGTACGCAAATAAGTTTCTGTTGGTGTCCGGAACTCTAGTGGGGAAAAAACATTTTGCCTCCAGCGAAAGCATATTGAGTGCTGGGAAGAACGGTCTTTTTGCTGGGTGCGTCCAAGACAACACGTTACAGTAAAAAAGGCAAAGCAGAAAAAACAATAGCTCGAGATCCTATTCCAGCATATAGCTACCAGCAACTGTTTGCATTATGTAAATATATTTATGATCGTATCTAAAATAGGCGAAATATTGGTATCAAAATAGAGCTAGTTAAGTACAAAGAAATGAAAGTGATGTCCCCAGTCACTATTGGTTCATCGCTTGATATGATTTTTTCCTGAGTTTTAAAATAGCCGGGTTTAAGGCTGGAGTAAGCACACTGCTACAAACTCACACCTTTTTTGCCAGTTATTTTAACTGGCACCTTTTTTGCCACTAATTTAACTCCAATTTTACAATCAGTTCATAACAGAGGTTCTTTGAATGTTAACTGTAAACCACAGTTACATGCGCGCAGGACTCAGCTTACAGTTAAAATAACAAGGAGACAGTGCGTTAAATTAACTGATAAATGAAATCCATTGATAACAGCACAGTAGCACCTAGTAGTTCGGCTTTCCATAAATGGATCAATGCCCCAATCTAACGTTATTTGCTCAATAATAATAATAAGAAAAATAATAATAATAATAATTATTATTATTTGGCCTACTTTTTACATTATCGCTTGACTCTTGCTGGAACACGAGACCAATCACTTTACGGAAGATTCCATTGATAAATGATGACACCCCAATTTACAGTGCTGCTCGTTGTTCTGGTCATCTTGCCTACCTAAGCTATAACGTTACCTAAAATAAATTGATGTAATAATTTATATATAAATATGTGCCAGTTAATGACAATGGTCAAAATATTTATTGGGCCTGATGATTCTGTAGCTGTAAACCTTTCTTCAATTTAAAATGTGCTTTTGATCTTAAAAGGAGTACTGCTTCTTATTGAATGGAAAATTAATGAACTCGTTGGAAAAGCTGACAAACGTGTAGCCTTTTATTTAGCGTTTTTTTTTTTTTTTTTTTTAGGAAGAGGCTATTCGCCCTGCAGCGCTTCCGTGCAAAACTTAAAATTTCTTATTGCCCCAGCTGCTGGGAAAATGGCAGAACTACTTCTCTTGACGGCCCCGCTGTGGGGCAGATAGCCAGTGTCTTTCCCTCAATTCACCCCATAGCGGGGTGAATAGCCACTTCCTTTTTTTTTTTATGTCGCGCCCGAATAATTCCCATAATCTTCAGCAATATGTGTAAATATAGTTTTTATGCAATTTTGCAGTAAATAGACTATTTTGTTCACATGTAATATTTTTCTTGTGGAGCCCGTGTATTCTTATGGCAATGTTTAAGTAGGCAACATCAACAATTTCTGTCAAATAAATATATGAAGTAGGCTTGATGTGTCGTAACGTTGCATCTTGGGGAGGTCTTCCTAAATAAGTGCTTTCATACAACTTGTCAATGTCAATACAATGTCAAAAAATCTGAACTATCCCTTTAAACGATACAATATCCCACTGTCATGAATAATTTTAATTTTAAGAAGCTTTAAACTCATTTCCAGCAGCTTTAACCTCATATTGTCAGCAATTCAAACTTCACATTATCGCCAGCTTCCAGCTTGCCCACGCAGTTTCCCCTGGCACTGCACTTTTCTAGTTCACTTTGTTAATCCCTTTAACAAATTTAAAGACCTCAATCAGATCACCCCTAAGTCTCCTTTTCCTAAGACTAAAGAGATTAAGGATCTTCAGCCTCTTCTCATAGCTTTCATCTTTTATACCTGGAATTAGTTTAGTGGCTCTTCTCTGAACTTTTTCTAGAGCCTCTATAGCTTTCTTAAAGTATGGTCCCCAGAACTGTACACAAAACTCCAGATGTGGACTGACAAATGTGTTGTACAAGAGAAGTATGACCTCCTTGGATTTGTACTCAATACTTTTGGCAACGTATCCCAGCATCTGATTGGCTTTTTTAACTGCTACGGCACAATGGCTAGAACCTGCGAGAGTTCGGTCAACAATCACTCCTAGATCTTTCTCATGTGGAGCACATTCCAGTTTTAAACCTCCCATGAAGTAACTGTCTAATGTGTTTATTACCTACATGTAGGATTTTACATTTCGCTACATTAAATTTCATTTGCCACATTTCTGCCCAATTCTGGATTCTATCCAAATCATCCTGAATCACTTTTGTGGACTCTAAACTATTTGCCAAACCTCCAAATTTAGTATCATCTGCAAATATAATTAATTTGCTCTCAATATTCCTATCAAGGTCATTAATGTAGATGAGTAACAGCAGGGGTCCCAACACCGATCCCTGAGGGACTCCACTCCCCACCATGCCTAGCTCAGATGAGATTCCACTGACCACCACTCTTTGTGCTCTGTCCTGTGACCAGTTTTGAATCCACTCCAGAATACCTCCTGTAACTCCAATGGAGCTCATTTTAAAAATTAGTCTCTTACGCGGTACTGTTTCAAATGCTTTCTGAAAATCCAAGTATATAATGTCATAAGCCCTGCTCAGATCATAACTCTTGTTGGCCTCTTCAAAGAATTCCAGACAGTTTGTCAGGCATGACCTTCCCTTACGGAAACCATGTTGGCAATCCCTCAAGATATGATTACATTCAAGATATAATTCCAGCTCGTCTTTTATGATAGATTCCAGTATTTTTCATACAATGCAAGTTAAACTGACTGACCTGTAATTTCCTGGCTCAGTACGGTCCCCTTTCTTATATATTGGTATTATATTGCCCTGCTTCCAATCATTTGGTATTTTTCCAGTTTCTAAAGACCTTCTGAAGATAGCTGAGAGTGGTTTAGAGATGATCTCATTAACTTCCCCGAGCACTCTAGCATACAAGCCATCAGGACCCGCCGCCTTATCTGCCTTTAGTTTATGCAACTTGGCTAATACTTCATTATCCCTAACCTCAATTTCCGCTAAATAATCTTGAGCATTGGACATGCCCTCTGGCCGAATAAAAACCTGCTCCGAGGTATGACTTTCCTCTTTCTGCTACAATACTGAAAGAAGCGCTTAGGATTAGTTTTTGCCCCTTCCGCAATTTGCCTTTTATACAGTCTTCTGGCATTCCTCGGCTCTTTTTTGACCACAGGCTGCATTTTACAGCATTCAGCCTTAGTATTCTCATTGTTTTCTTTTATGTACATCTTATAAAGATTCCTCTTTTCCCTCAAACTCCTCGAATAGCTGTTGTCATCCACTGAGGATTCTGCTTTTTCAGCTTACTTTTAGACACCTTTGGAATGAATTTGCATTGTGAATCAAGTAAAACCCCCTTAAATCTTTCCCACATCTCATTTAGACTCACAGTCCAGGAGTGCCTCCCATTTTATTTCGCTTAGATATGAGCGCATCCTGTCAAAGTTTGCTCGCCTAAAATTGAAAATTTTGGTTTTCGCAGACATCTTTTTAACTTCCCATGAAACATCAAAATTAACAGTAGAGTGATCACTAGTCCCAAGCGGCTCCAGTACCTCAACATTGCCAATTCTATCAGGGTCATTACAGAGCACTAAATCTAAAATTGCCTTCTATCTTGTAGGTTTAATAACATACTGCCCCAAAAAATTGTCATTTATAACATCTAGAAATTCTTCCTCCCCTTTACCCTGTCCTTTCACCATTTCCCAATCGACACCAGGATAATTAAAGTCTCCCATAATAATAGTCCCTCCTCCTCCTCTACAAGCTTTCCTAATCCTCTTAAAGAGCATTTTATTGATAATACTGTCCAAAACTGGCGGTCAATAGCATACTCCTATGTTAAAACCTGTCTTGTGTTTGCCAATGAGCCTGACCCAGATATCTTCACAGGGCAAGGAATGTTCAATTTCAGGAATTTCCTGTACATTAATGTTTTCGTTCACATAGAGTGCTACTCCCCCTCCTCGCCTATTACATCTATCCTTCCTAAAGAGCTTATAACCTTCTATATTATATTCATCTCCATCCTCTTCACTAAGCCATGTCTCTGTAATCCCAACTATGTAATAGCCCTCACTAATCACTTGATTAAACCTGTGTCAGTCAACACTATTCGCTGCTGCGTCCACTGATGCAAACTAAATCTTTATAATGCAAAACTTACACCATATATCGACACTATCGTAAAGCACTGCCAACTCCTCTAGGCTTGGTGACATTGCAGATGGGCAGAAACTCAGTCAGAGTATTTTGTAGACTGACATTTAAATATTTCATGTATTTTTTTTTTTGGAAAAGTCATCATGTTCTCTGGAACAAAGACAGTGAGGACAAAGCAAGCGATTATCCGCATTCGGTCCAAAAGCCAACATCTATCAAGGTATGCGGGTGTGGTGCACATGGCTTCAGAGACTTGCACATTCATGACTACACTATTGATCCAGGAGGAGGTACAAATTTATTCATTAAAGTGCCTGAGGGCTTATTCTGTGATTTGTGCCTCTTTCCTTCTCTGAAGTTTGTGACAAAACAATCCAATTACCCATGGAACCAGTGGATCTCACCAACTCCTCTAATGCCATCTGGTTTCAAAGAATATGTCTCGGGCAACAAGACGCAGACCATCGCCAGCTTCATTAGTCAGTTGGTGTTTCTTCCAAACCAGCTAGCGTCCATCTGTGAAATCTCCCTGAGCTCTGTTGCTGCTGCCCGGGCTGCCAGTTCCCTTCTTCTGCAAGCTGACACCCAGTCTAACTCTTCTCATGAGCTCAACATCGCACTGTTGAACTGTTCTGATGGAAACCCTCCCAACTGCCTGAATTTCCTGACGCAATACTCAATCATCTTCAAGGTTCATACAGCTGCCTTGCCCACTGAGCGATCCGGAGAGGCATACATCATCATCCGTCTTACTGGGCTGCAGCATCTTGGGAAGCTGACAATCACGCAGTTCTCCGCTCCCTGCCTTTGCTGAGGAGCTGAAGAAGGTTTATGACCTTATAACCCGAGCTGGACAAACTGTCACTGAATACTTACTCCAACTCCATCAGAGCGACCGCTCTGTGTCTGATCACTCCATTGAGTCCTGCATGATGGCAGCTAGCTTCCGCTGGGACTATGGGGCTTCTACGACTCTTCTGCTTGGCAGGCAAAGTGGAAGATGAGCTGACCATATTCCGGCTGCCTTCTGACCTGGGCGGTCTTATGCTGGATTCCTGTCAACCAGAGAGACGGGTGGATCGGCGAGTTTGGCTCTGGACCCCTTCACCACCTGGCTCCTCCTGTTAATCCTCCAGAGTCAATCCACAATAGCCATCTTTGGAACCCATACTAGTGGATTATTCCCAACTCTCCCACCTGAACCTACAAAGTGATAACGTCGAGTCAAATCTGGCCTTTGCCTCCACTGTGGAAGTGCATCTTATTGTGGGGTGCCCTTTATGCCAGCCCCGACCCATCCAGCGAGGAGAGGTGTTTTCTGCCATCTTCCTCAAGGCCACTCTTCTTTGTGCAGCATTGCTGGCAAGGATGCCAAGTGGCCACCAATGCCTTGATCGACTCAGAAGCGGATGGAAACTTCCTTCATCCAGGCCTTAGTAAGTGACTACAGATTTCCTCGGTTCATCTGTCCAGGCCCATTCACTCTCAAGCTTAAATGGGAATGGTACTTCCCGACATCATTGAAGTTATCTGCCCAGTCCAGATGCTGGCCAACTGTAATCATCGGGAGATTATGGTCTCTTGCAATTTCATCACACTTCTGTGGTCTAAGGTAGACCCTGAGTAGAGCATTACAATCTTCACATCAACTGGATCGAAGGAACCATTGTCAAAAGGAGCCCGTCCTGTTCTAAGACCTCCCTGCATTCAGCCCTCTGTCGGTTGGATCTCTTCCCCCTGGCCACATAGAGGAACTGCTTGACCTGAAGGACGTTCTCACAATCTGCCATGACCTTTATCAGGCCTTCTGGAAGTCCTGAGCCTATTCACTTTGGCCACACATTTACGACTGTGCCATTAATCTCTTTCCAGGAACGGCTCTGTCTATGGGTCTGCTGTATTTCCTGTCTGCCCTTGAATTTATGGTTTTGGACAAATATGTCTCTGATTTTCTGGCTTCTGGTATCATCCAACCATCATCTTCTTCTGCCTGTGCTGGATTCTTCTTCCTGTAAAAAAAGATATCTCTCTGGGGATGGATCACTAAAGAGGTGTGAACTCAATCACTATTAAAAACTGCTCACCCATACCGCAAATGGATTCTGCCTTCTCAGATCTTCAGAAAGGACAATACTTCACCAAGTTGGATCTTCGAAAAGCCTAACACATGGTCCGCGTTAGGGAAAGATGAGTGAAAGACATCCTTCAACACCCCTTCCAGCCACTGTGAGTGCTTGGTAATGGCATTCAGCCCTATTACTGCCCATGCAATTTTCCAGAATCCTATCAATGACGACCTCCGCGACATGATCTCCCACTCCGTCTATGTCTACCTCAAAGACATCCTTGTGTTCTCTCACATTCCGGAGGAGCATACTCTGAGTGTTTGCCATGTAATTCAGAATCTCAGACATCAGTCTAATTTCTTGGCTTAGCAGTGTCCGGGCATGAAATCAAGAAAGACTGACAAAAAATACAGATCGTACTGGATTAGCCAGAACTGGCTGACCGCAAACAACTTCAGAGATTATTCGGCTTTGCCAATTTTTATTGGAGCTTCATCCAAAATTACTGTATAGTCGCTGCTTCTCTTACTATCCTTCCCTTCTGGTAGACTATTCATGCTGCCCCTAACTTCCACCAGCTGAAAGACAAGTTCACCACTGCTCCTGTCCTGGCTCTCCCTGATCCCAGGGATCCTTCAACTCATCTATCCTGATGAGGAGCCAGGAACTGTGGTGCCTGTTGGTGGTCTTCTAGCCACCACCACACAGGAGGTTGTGCACCTCCTGTCTCTCTCCTCGGGGATGCCGACCCAACCAGCTTTTCATTCCAGAAAGAGTCAGGGCAAGAGTCAGTGCCTGGGCCCATGCCTCCCCTTTGGCTAGCCATCCAGGAACAACCCATACTCTGTCCATGATAAGCTAATGCCTCTGGTGGCCTACCATCTGGCAGGGTGTACAAGAATATGTTGCCGCCTGTGAAACCTGGCAAAGTCTAGTAAACAACTCCTCTTTTTCCAGGCCAAAGAGAGAGAGGTGTGGGTCCCTTTGGCTCAGTTCCTGGTCTGCAGAACCAAGGTGGATGCAAGAAAGCCCTAGCCCTTCCGTGCAAACACACCACGGCCTCTCAGAGGCTAAGTAACTGTCCATGTCATCCTACCCCACGTTATCAAGTGGGCCAGAAAGCGTGGCTGGCGACCAGAGACATTCCCTTGAGACTCCAGGCAAAGAAACTTGCTCTTCACTTCAGTAGTTCCTTGCCCATTTCCCGCGTCTAATCGTCATTGGTGCCAACCTCAGACCTGTCTCTCAACATGGTTTACAACTATTCCTTAAAGGGGAACTATGCAAGATTTCGGCCGTAATTATTGTGCCTCGGAGTCACTGTGATGGTTAAGCGACTTGTTATGGGGAGAATGGGGCTTATCTGCCGGCTCCCTAGCGTATCTTGGCTGAAAACCGACCTTGCAAGATCAGGTCCACCGCCCCGGTGTCCAAAATCTTGTCGCTGGATGGAGCTATCGCGAGAAATGAACTGCTTTACAGTACGAGACAAAAACACTCCCCGGCTAGTAATAAAAGGAAGACAGCCTCTGTTCACTGGTGTTACGATGGCGGAGCCGGCGAAAAAGAAGAGGTGGCCTTTGTCAGAGGAGGCGAGGAAGAGAAAACAAGCGTTCTGACCAAGCGAGAAGTCAGACATGAGTCAATCTTGGTCGAGCTTTTTCAGAATGGAGAGAGCTCAAGGAGAAAGAAGCATGCAAATCAGATGCCGACCTGGCGTTGTTGCTGTTGCACTTGTAAGTATCATTGCGAAAAAATGGATGTATTCCTTGTATTCATACGTTGTTGCCCACTCTTCATGTTTGCTGTTGTTTGTAAAGGACTTTCCGCGATTATTGTATGAGTGGTGCTTGATGTTAGCTAGCAGAGATGTTAGCATAGTTACCGGTAAACACGTTTGTCACGTAGCTGTTATTTATTTTACTACATCGTCCTCTTTCTGACCCAGGAGTGCAATTTTACTATGAGCCACATAACTTTGTCAGCGGAATCTAGGTTTTGTGAGTTTTGTGCAGTTCGCTATTTACATTGTGTAGTTCAAGATTCGTTAGAAAAGCAACTAGAAGAGCGTGTTACGAAAACATTACGTCTAATAAATATCGGTGCTGAGGAAAAAAAACTCAGAAAACATAAACAAAAAAGCCGCAGTTATCCTTAGCCTTTTACTTTTTCCCATAATTGTTTTGTTAATGACAGATATACAACGTAAAACTTGTGATATATACGGTTACCAACCTCAGTAGACATCGCTTCAGGACTGCCTTCTCACCGGCTTCGTTGTAAACAAATGCACATGGACAGGGGGTGGAGGTGGTGGTTGTGGTGAGATTTTTACACAGTTGCGTGAAATTTGCACACCGGAACTATAGGGGGAGCTGCGGTGAGGGAAAAAAGCACCAAACCAACGAAGAAGCAAGCGATTTCCGACCAACTTACATGGTTCCTCTTTAATATCCCTTTTTCCTGAGTCTGGACGCCAGACCCAATCGCCCCAAAACCTCCATTCTGTCAAACGCCGTTTTATTCTTAAGCTGATCTGAGCCGATTGCGACAAAGTATCTTCATTAAAGTTCCTAAGGGCTTATTCTGTGAATCTTCACTAAAGTTTGTGACAGAGGGTAAATGAACTTTCAATATCAGTCCTTTTTTTATTTTATTTATGTTTTCCATGAGGTGTCATATTTTTTGAAATTGGGTTTGTATAATTGTTACCGTACGATACTTCAAAAAAAAAAAAATTTGTACCCTCACCTTTTTTTTCAATTTTTGCACGTTTCAGTGTAAATGTTTCAGATGATCAAATCAATTGTGACATTGACAAAGATAACCTGAGTATGCAAAAAATACAGTTAAATGATGATTTCATATTTATACAACCCCAATTCCGAAATAGTTGGGACAAAGTGTAAATTGTGAATAAAATTAAAAAGCAATGACTTTCAAATCACACCAGCCAGTAATTTATTCACAATAGAACAGAGATAATATAGCAGATGTTGAAACTGAGAAATTTTACAATTTTATCCACACAATGAGCTCATTTCAAATTTGATGGCTGCTGCAGGTCTCAAAAAAGTTGGGACAGGGGCCTGTTTACCATGGTGTAGCATCCCCTCTTCTTTTTAACACAGAGTGGAGGCGTCTGGGCATTGAGGAGACAAGTTTCTTGAGTTTAGCCAATGGAATTTGATCCCACTCTTGTTTAATACAGGCTTCCAGCTGCTGGAGAGTTTTGGGTCTCCTTTGATGGACTTTTTGTTAATTATGCGCCAAATGTTCTCAATTGGTGAAAGATCAGGACTGCAGGCAGGCCAGTTCAGCACACGGACTCTTCTACTACGAAGCCATGCTGTTGTAATAGCTGCAGTATGTGGTTTTGCATTGTCCTGCTGAATTACACAGGGCCTTCCCTGGAATAGGTCGTCTGGAGGGGAGCATATGTTGCTCAAAAACCTTTATATACCTTTCAGCATTCATGGTGCCTTTTAAAACATGCAAGTGTCCCACACCATATGCACTAATGCATCCCCATACCATCAGAGATGCTGGCTTTTGAACTGAACGCTGATAACAGGAGGGTTGATCTTTCACCTCTCTAGCCCGGAGGGGACAACGCCCATGATTTCCAACATAAATGTCAAATTTGGACTCGTCTAACCACAGGACGCTTTTCCACTTTGCTACAGTCCATTTTAAATGAGCCTTGGCCCACAGAACACAGCAGCGCTTCTGGATCATGCTCAGCAATGGCTTCCTTTTTGCATGATAGAGTTTTAGGTGGCATCTGTGGATGGCACGGCGGACTGTGTTTACAGACAGTAGTTTCTTGAAGTATTCCTGGGCCCATTCAGTAATGTCAATGACAGAATCCTGCCGGTGAGTGATGCAGTGGTGTCTGAGGGCCTGAAGATCCAGTAAAAGTCTTCAGCCTTGTCCCTTACGCACAGAGATTTTTCCAGTTTCTCTGAATCTTTTGATGATGTTATGCACTGTCGATGATGAGACCTTCAAAGCCTTTGCCATTTGACGTTGACGAACATTGTTTTTAAAGTATTCCACAATTTCTTTACGCAAGCCTTCACAGGTTGGAGAGCCTCTGGCCATCTTTACTTCTGAGAGCCTCAGCCTCTCTAAGACATCCCTTTTATAGCCAATCATGTTACACACCTGATGCCAGTTAACTTAATTACTTGCTAAATGTTCTTTCAGCTGATTCTCTTATATATTAATTGCTTTTTCAGCCCTTTTTTGCCTGTGTCCCACCTTTTTTGAGACCTGTTGCAGCCAGAGATTTTGAAATAAGCTCATTTGTGGATAAAATGTAAAATGTCTTAGTTTCAACATTTGAAATGTTATCCATGTTCTATTGTAAATAACATATTGGCTCATGTGATCTGAAAGTCATTGCATTTTGATTTTATTCACAATTTACACTTCGTCCCAACTATTTCAGAATTGGGGTTGTAGTTGGATGATCTCAAACAAATAAATGTGACAAAGAAGCAAAAAAAACTGGGAAGGGGACAAATACTTTTTCTCAGCACTGTAATTACTCCAAAACAAACATTTCTTAATATATAAATTATTGAATTCAATGTGCCAAAGTAATGTGACCACTGAAGTTCAGTACAGCGTGTCCTCTCTGACCTGGTCACACTTGCTCCGAGTGCTTCTCACAGTGTGCATTTATCAGGGAAAGAAATGCCGTTGGGGGGGGCAGGCTGTAGGATTGGAGAGGTTTGGCTTCATTCGGGAGGACAGCTGAGTAGCAAATATCTAGGGACCAATAAATCCCAAAGGATTTTTGATCAAGGCTCAGATATGCATCTTCAAGCCTTTCATAATTATGGCACAACATCGAAATCATACCCCCAAACCACACATTCACTCGTTCACTGGTAAATGCCGCACACACACACACACACACACACACACACACACACACAGACGCACATACACACACAAAAAAAAAACAAATACTGTCAAGTTTGTAAAAAAAAAAATCTTGCATTTGTATATCATTATGATGAGAACGACCAGCAGCTCTACCGTTAACCGAAAGTCAGACGAGGTTCTATGGAAGGGGAGTAATATGTGGGGGTAATTATGGTATTGAGTTGTTTGCCTGTTAACAAATTCTGCATAATTACGCAAATGTAAATTTGTGGCGGGAAGCCTAAGTATCAAGGAAACAAAAGCTAGACCTGCTTGTATTCCTGATCAAAAAGGCCAGACTCCCTCTGTAATTGATGACGCATTGCACGTTGCATGGCTTCGTACACATAATTGACCAGAAAATTAAGTCATCATCAGCCAGACTCCTGCCTAGGAGAGTTCAAACATGTACTTAACCTATCCAGGAATTATACATTCCCTCTGCAGGCCCTCTCTATCAGCTTATAGCCTTGCGGGAGGAAAGACCATTTATATAAAAGAAAAGGAATGACCAAAGAAATCCAGCTATCTGATCTCCTGGTTGCCGATTTCAATTGGACTTAAACCTATTAGGATCTGCAGAACTCTGAGTCCCTTTATCCTGGCAGCAAAATAAACTGTCCAAATTTCCAGACACTGAGATAAGGAATCCAGGCCCCCATGATGGCTTACTGTTCCTTTTAATTCTTTAAGAATAAGAAACAAAACATTACAAAATGATAGGGGCCTGTTCACTAGGGAGTGAAAATTGCTTTGACATGGAGATTAGGCCCCTGCATTGTTATAAGACATTGCCACATATGAACAAGCCCAGGAGAAGGGGAGGGGGGAGGGGGGGGGTGTGCGCGTTTTTTTTTTCTGGAATTGCCCATGGATGACATAATGGAGACTACAAAAAAAGTAAGTGCGCATGACATTGTTTGGCAGGAGGGTATAAAGACAGATTTAAAGGGTATTGTTGTGGAATAGAAATGCTAGAGATGTGGTGGACAAAAGAGCAATGTTGCTGGAACGTGACAACTCAGCAAGTAAGGATCATGTCATCTGCTTGTCAAACAAACATCCCCCACATGCACACAAGCACGACCTCCACACGCACACAAACACACACACACAAACACAGAGGTACAGACGTAGAGATGACAGCGTGCACACACACGCTCAAACACAATTTTGCCGCAATACGTGTAACATCCACAAACAAACAGAGAAGACAACAGTTCCAGAAACATCGGCACATTCTTCCTGACAGATGTGCTGCCGTGTTCGAGAATCGTATTACTGAGAAAATTACTTCATACAAACGACCCTGAAATGCACCACGACATTTTGTCATTTCACTGGATAGTATAGACTAGATCATCTATGATTAAAAGATCAAGTCAAATTCATTAATATACCATCCACTCAAATGAAACCGATAAATTGCTTTTTTAATTTAATTGATACCCTTCTTGGTGGGCCAGAATGTAACAACTAATTAAATATTTCTCAATTATAATTATAATATATACTGATCTGAAAGCATTTTGTTGAGCAAGTAAAAAAATCTGTCTTTATGCCAATGCAAATTTATCTGAGTATGGTGAACGAAAGAATTAGATCATTGAATACTGATTTAAAAATAATCCCAATCAACAGTACCTGCACATGTCCTATTTCCAATTATTCTTGTTTCTTCAAAGATATTTCTCATTAATGGAAGGAAAACAAAACATAAAAGATGCATGTAAATTGGAATAAAATAAAATACAGAAAAACACCTAATCAGTGACATCTGTGTTGGGCTAATGTCCTTACCAGGGAACCAATCGCTACAATAAAAAGCCCATGTTATCCCAGCACAAGAGCCATGGACTTTGACTGATGGTTCCCATGGGCCATCTTCGCTTCAATATTTGCTAAGAAAAATTCCTAAATATTCAATGAGCACGGTCAAAAGATTCATAAAAACAAATCAATTTGACACCTTAATCTGTTTCGGCAGCAGTTGACTCAGAGGCTGCAGAAGAGCATTTCACACACTCGCCCTTGCTGCCCAGAGAAAGTCTGTTCTTGCAACAACTTACTGAGATGCGCTTTGCGCGTTGCCAGGAAAGATCAAATTAGGCATGCGATATTCATACCCGCCGCTGCAAAAATTACAAAATGAAAAATACAAAATTTGATTTGATCATTATATGACATATTTACTTTTTCCACAGTGTCTGTGAGTAATAATCACAATAAAAAATTTCATTTAATGTCCAATAGGAAGACCAATCTTTTCATGAAAAAAACATAATCCAGGCCCAAAAATCAAATACAAAACTGCAGGAGAAGGTGGAGTAGGAGGCAATTTCTGCTTGGTTTGCAAGGTGCAGAAATATGAAAAATATAGCTGCTGCACTATACCATTGCGTGAAGACACCCTACTCTACCCCATCCCTCTTTAAACCCAAACCAATGACAGTCGCAGTGGCCTCCTGTGTTAAAATAAACACTATGACCGGGATGACGGAATGCCTCTCCCTAGGCCCCACTTCACCCCATTTTACCAACTGCCACTCTCAGCGCACTCTATAATCAACCTCAAACGCAAAGTGGCCATGAGTTTGTTGTTCAAAAAACTGCCCAAATTATTTTTTCTGTCCAATGGCAACTGGCACATTCTGGCCTTTGCTTTTGTGACAAGGCTTATGGTCCTGAGGTGTTGGTGGATATTTTCTGAACAGTGGCAGTCAGTAGAAATTCATCGAGCCCCCCCGATTTATTCTGGTCCACCATCCCAACAAAACAAAAAACACAGATACAGATTACACCACTGGGTTCCTAAAATAACAGATGAAAAAAAAAATCTACACTATGACTTTACATAACAAAAATAATCAGTGGATTGTTCTGGCTTCCTGTTGCAATTATGAGGGGACTGCCGAGCGTCAATCTACTTCTGACTACTAGCTGAGTCCACACTAACCGCGACTGAAAACTCGCCTTTGTCGTCGTAACTCAGACTAGGCTCAACTCGGCATAAACCATCTCTCTTACTGCACTCTCACCATCAGCGGAAAAAGCATCTGACTGAACTGAGTGCTCCCTTCTCACAAATGTTGGCAGGATGGGCAGAGAGCCATTCCTTTTTTCCGTCGGGTTTGCTGACAGACACAGTAAGTGGAACTAGGATCATATAATATAAATAGAATAACAATTTAACAACAATAATCCCTTGATTTCAGACACAAAGCTAAACTCTTGAGCCTTTTGGAGCCTTCAAGTCCCGATAACAATTCCACCATCTCTAGGTTCTCAAAAATTCAAATGTTCTGAGCCTTATTGTAGAGAAGAGACTTAACGTTTGATGAAGAGCATATCAGTGTCATCAGACAAATTGGAGCAATCAGCATAGCAGCATTGATTTCACTCAAAGAGACTTCACTCTAATAAATTAATTTGTAAACTAGTGTCTACAAATTCTTCCATCGACCACTCAATGTGAGACAAATTAACAAGAAATCTATCTTCAATAAATCTTTGCTGGCTGTCTGTCATTTTATCATTCTCCTATAACATGGGAGTCAGGTCAAAAGGCAGGCCATTTTACGTTACCAATTAGTGGCTGTTTCAATGAAGCCATTCACAGCCCAAATCAGCCTATTTCCCACACTAATTATTTATTATCTTTTCTGATCCAGTTACTGGTGCGTTACACACATACGTCTTAAAGCAGTCATTCCCATGGCTATTCATGAGCTATTCAATTCTAATTAGTTAGCAATTTGCACTTAATTCCCACACATGAAAACCAGATAATCCAACAATCACAAGCCATCTATTATTTTTTATGCAAGGGTGGCCTGGTAAAAATAATCCCAGCAATTTGACCTTGTTTCAGAATATGGTAATGTCAAACTAAAAGACTCCCTCAGAGGCCAATTCAGACTATATGAATATGTGCCCAAAATACAGATGGATACAGGCAAAAAGTAAGTTGATAGTTATCAGCTTCATGGACACATGCCTTCAGAAAACAAGAGTTATGGTTTATCGTTTCCATACAGTAATGACAATAGTGTTGAAGAGCTTTCCGAGTTTACTGAATACCTCTAAATTGATAATGATTCTTCAGATTTAATGAAGGGGTACACTTTTTTCGTACCTTGTTCCGGATTTATGGTAGAATATTCTCTCAATGAAAGTGTATTTCAAGTCCTTGCCTCAATGAGCATTCCCTGATAAACGAGGAAAAATCCCAACTTTCCTTAGTAAGCTCAGTGTATACTGGGGTGCTGCAGACTTTTAGTTCAGAGTATTTGTTCTATCACTCATCTCTGTCAGCATAGGTACGACGAACGAGTCGGCGCTGCGTGGCCATGGCCGTGGTGGTCCCATGCAACAGGAGCGCCTTTGCAGGGACATGGTCTCCATGGAGATGGCCAGGGGGCAGCTGGGAGGGGGAAAACCCTTATCTCCTCATTTGAATAATGTGCCCTGATTCTGTCCGTCACGTTATTTCAGCTCCCTTATGCTCACTGTAAGCAGCATCAACAACAAATTAAGTTGTAAATAAAAGACAATCAACGCTATTGTTCGGTTTGTTTTTTTTTTTTTTTTGGATGTTTTGCACTTGGTTTGCGCCGCATTCCCACCCCAAATGCCCGCCAACCCTCATCCTAAACCCCTCCACCTCCTTTTTGCCCTTCTTTAACTCAACCTTCTCAAAAAACCAGAAGCGACAGCAGTGAAACAGACATCACTATGAGGAAAAGACACTACAGAACTGTTTGAGAAAATAAGACAGAAGAGGACAGCCTTTAGTTTGACACAGTAAACATAAATGACTTGAAAAACCTTCACTAAATTGTCAACTTACGAGTTAGCCTATACATCTCTGGGTTTACTTTCGTCAATGTTTACATTATTTCACCCGTAAAAACTTAATTAAATGGTAATTCCATGTGCGCATTAATACATTTTTCAACATCAAGTTGTTTTCAATTGTCTTTGTATAGATTCATGCACAGGGGTCAGCATGAAATATGATATCTTTAGTGGTCATGTTGAGAGCGCAGAATTATTCTTCCCTGCTGGTGATTTACTGATGAAAAATAATAAAAATCAGGTAATTGGCAAATTAACTTACATTGAACCGATCAGAACACAAGCACAGTAAGGACATGTCACGTGTTGGTCAAGGTTGGACAGGCTTACCTTCACATCAGAGAAAAACATTTTCAGCATGTTAGAGCTGGGGTATCTTGCGTAGAAGAACATCAGCTTAGCCTTTTTTAAATGATTGGGAGAAAGTCCTTCCTGAATTTAGAAAGACTACTGTTAAGGAAAAATTGGTTAAGTTGAAAGATCAGTAAGCGCAAGGAGCACCACCATACATGATAAGAGACAAAATAAATGCAAAATACATCCCCAAGCCCCATGCCCACGAAAGCAAACAGAAACAAAAAACAAAGAGAATAAGAAAAAAAAAAAAATGCATCGGAGAAACTGTAAATCAGCTTTAATACAAATCAAACCACAAACAAGATCTTATATGCTTTCCTCCTTGTTTTTGCCCAATAATCAGACAGGGCAAATGAGGAATGACTGGGCTCTAATCAATACACACAGGATTGCTCGCCATCAAATGACTACTTACCCTAATAAAAGGTCTATTTATCAGGAAGAGGCACTGCCCTCAAGATTTGCAAACAGAAGCTGCTGAAAGGTGTCCCAGGAGAATAGGGGGTGGCTAACCAGTGTAATCCAGCCATTCCTATTATCCAGCCCTACTTCCTGGCACAGCGGCACTCCGCCAGTGAGGATGGTTTTGGTCACATCTGTTCCAAACGATGGCCATTCCATTTCCATGGCAAATTGATGGTTTTACAATTTATCTGGGACGAAGATGCATGTAAGGGCAATGTCAATGTGGGACCCACGCAAGGTCAAGCATCAAACGTCGGCGGACTGAAGCAATAAGGCTGCAGGTGAATGCGTGAAAACCGCATATCGAAGCATCTATGATCGCATTTATGCTACCTCCAGCTCAGTCTGTTAAATTCTTTATTTAAAGATAAGTGAGTGAAGAAGAAAATGCTTGCCGCTAAGTTTAATTTCAGCCGATAAAATAAAACATTATGGCAAAGCGTCACTTATAAATATATCTTTAGCAAGGAATCTTCTCTTGTTTGAGAAACATTTACATTAAATGTACAAATTAAGACACGTGCAGGTACATAAATCGGGAACAAAATATTACTACAATAAATACATCAACAAAATAAAGACATCAAACAAAATCCAAATCTAAAAAGAAATGAATACTGACACAAATAATTCCTGCCTGTTGTTTTCCATTCCTCCATTAATTTTCACTGGATTAGGATCTTGCGGAGGAGAATTTCCTTTTAGTAAACAGTACTTATGTAAATGTCATCCTTTCACAGCAGCAGATCTGTCCTCTGAGCTGAGGAGCAATGCATTTTTCCTCCTAAATTCAGAGGAAACTCTGCTGAATGTATGTTTTGTGTTTGTGATGCTTAACGGCCACATAAATGATGATTCCTGATTGACATGCTCGTTGACGTGCCAGAGGAGGAGAGTTGTAAGAACCCTGTGTGAACTCCATTAGTCTGATAGAGAGGACTAAAAGAGCATTACCCTCCCCGCTGCCATCTGTCATAACGCATATGTGGCATAACAGCACTGAGAGAATGGAAGACAAGCTGTCTTTTTTGGTCAGGCAGGGCTTTAACAGAACCAGATTAATTTCATTCAAAATTAGACGACAAAAAAATAAATATGAATCAAAATTTTCCTGAATTTCCTTTGTATTCAAACAGCAAAGCCCTAAAAAAAAAAAAAAAAAAAAAAAAAAAAGTCAAGCACATGTAAGGGAATGCTAAACATTCTACTGAGCTTCTTAATAAAATTAATTTGAATGCTCTTTTCAAATAACCGTACTGATTTGTAAACATTTCATATTGGTGATCTCAATTAAGGGCTAAATCTGTTTAAAAGCTTAACGGCAGCCAGTGTCCTCAATCCATAATAATTCAAAGCGATTCTCTTAACAGTCCTGTTATTTTACTCCCTTCTCTAGAACATTCAGTTTAATTTTCACTAAAATAAAACTGTTTTCTCAAATTTCTGTTCACAGACACACAATCCCTTTTATCATTTTTTTTTTTCGTGCAAGAACAGGCAGAATGTAATTCAGTCAATCTGTAAAATTTTACTTTATAAATACGGAGGTCCTCCTTGTGGCAGTGTTACTACAATGTTTTGAGGGACATCTAATCCAGTTTATTGTTGATTTAAGAAACAACTACCAAATTTGGATTTTTTTTGCTAAGCTACAACATAATTGTAATGGATGTTCTAAAATGCTCAGTCTTTAAAGGCCCCTGCTACTATAATGAATACCTTATAAATATAAGAAATCAGCTAAGTAAATTACTTTATTTAGAGAAATCAAAGGTGAACGAGATGTTGTTTGCAGAGAAGTGTTAACTTTTCACTCCTTGAAACATGACCCTCCTCCCAGAAGAGAATGTAAGGTTTCAGAGATGCATATATTCACTGCGTCTCATGGAAAAACTGAATAGGTCCACAGCTATAGTGAAAACAGCCCCAGCCATATTCAAACTAACTGCTTTGAAAAAACAAACATATTCACAATAACTATCTAGCGGACTCAAGGAGACAGAACTTGAAGTTAGAGTGTGCCAAAAGCAGGGAGTTGTTGAGAAAGAATATTCTGTAGAGGCTGTTGTCTCAGTTCCTGACAACTCCCATCTCCACCCAGATGAACGTACAAGAGACAATGAGTACTGAAATCTGAGCCAATTTTTAGTTGTAAGAAAGGAGGGAAAAAATGAAAGGATAGACGATAAATACATAAATTAATGACGGACATCTGCTCATAAGCAGAAAAGATTAGAGGAACAGCTGAAGCTGAAACAGCCCCCAAAAAAACAAGAAATCTGGGCTTTGATCAACCAAAAAAAAGAGCAAGTTGAATGATACACTACAAGTTATCCCGGCTCGAAGCACAATAAGCACAGGTCACTGTTAGACCAGTAATATGCCAAAACGCATTAAACATTCTTAAAACCAAGTTCTGAAAGCTATAGACTTTGAGGAGAAACCACATCTCCACTCAAAGGTAGTGACAAAGAAAAAAACTTGCAGAAAGTACAAAGCGTGCTGGCCAATGGTAAAAACTTGAAATGGCCGCTTCTGCATGTTGTTACAAAACAAAGGGCCCTCAGGCCCTCCCTATTGCCCCAGCTCTCCAGTGAAGGTCAGGGGGTTTCTTTTGTGCATCTGTGAACCAGCCTCTGCCTATAATCTATGGAAAATGCAAAGCGCCTTCACCTGCCCCCATGTCTTAATGCAGTACAATGCTGGAGCAATGCACAGACTTTCTGTATGCAAATGATCTGGGGTACTGAACAAGGCTATTTTTCTTAAGATGCAAAGAGACCGCGTGACAAGGAAGATCATCTGGGCCTGTGAAACACAATTGGCTGTCTGTTTCTTCAGGCATTTGAATAAAACTTAATATTTGATTAAACAGCTCATTTGCAAATATCGAGATGGTGTTGTTGCTCGGGTGAAGTGCAGTCTTGCGGTGCAGGTGGCCCTACTAGGGAAGAAAACCTTGAAAGGTTAACTCTTTCAGGACTGAAGTCCAAAGACTGATCTCATACTGGGAACCTGTACTGGGATTTTGAGCAGATTGAAATTGACTGAAACTTATTCCTGCATTGTTTTCATCAGTTTTTTAACACACTCGAAAAAGGGACCTTTACTGAGGAAAAAAATCTTATATGTCACTATGCACTATTTGTAATTATATCCCAGTAATTATTGTACTGGAAGTACAATTTCATTTTGTTATATGGTACTTTTATTGAGATCATGTCCAACGATCATTTCATTAAAACTGCAATTCCCATAAAATGAAAGGCTTATAAAATTACACATATGAGCACAGGGTTCATTTGTCAATACTCATCCAAAGCCGTAGAATTTTTAACTACGCATGTTCAGTTACATCTGTACGCAAATCTAGCTACAAGTGCCAGTGAGCTTACTGGAAAATGCGATTCATTAAAATTTGTATTACTGGTATAATGAGTATTTAACAATACAGCACTGCCCAGGGCTGTCTGCACATCTGGCATGAGGATCTAATGTTGTTTGTTTTTTTTTATTTAGTCTTCTCAGATCTCAAACAGGAGCTCAGAGAAACAAGTTGGGGACTGCAGGTGGATCTGGGAACTACTCACTCAAAGGTCAAGAAACAACGAGAGAGCAGAATGAAAGACAAACAGCAACCCGCAAACACCTGTTAAGACGAGCTTCAAAGAAAAGAGAAAAAAATTATTTGGCTGCTGAGCAACAGTGAATATTGCCTCAGGCTGTCAACAAATCTTTATATATAAAAAGTAAGAATAGAGACAGCAATTATTCTTTTAACAGTGTGATATAATAAAAAAGCAAGCAGAAGATGGGCCTTTATTACCTGCTATGACCCATTGTAAATGCACAATGCTTGGGTGTGGTGTATGAGCCTTTGTCTTTAAATAAAAGACCTTAAATGAACCTTGAGCAGTTTTATCAGCCGTTTTGAACATTTATATAAATGACACTGACACAAAACTCTGGGGCCCCAGCAAAGACGCCACTTTGCTCTATCCCCCATAGTTCTTAGCATCTGACAGGCAATGACAAATCTCTGTCAAATTAAAGATCCTCTCAAAAAAAAAAAAAAAAAAAAAAAAAAAGGTTTCTCCCCTCTTATGTACAAGTCAGGTTTTTTAAGCCTTATCCATGATATCACCTGCCAATTTAATTTGGATGCTTTGAAACACAATTTCCACTGAGCTTTAATGCACAAAATGACGATTTGTTGGGGATGAAAAGGAGGTAAACTGCAGGGCTTGCTGTCAGTTTGAAACAGAAAAGTAAAGCAGAGAACGGAACAGAGGACTCCAATGAGCGGTAAGAATTTTCAGATGAGTTCTGCAGAGTTTGTGGTTAAAAGTCTTCAAAAAAGAGAGATTTGTTCATTATTAAATAGTGGAAGGGGGCTCTTAAAAATTGAGTAAATTGAAGACTTACATGAAGAATCTCCCAGCAATGTAATACCTAACAGTGATTCATAAGTGCCTAGCCTCTGAGTTGCAATAGAAAGAGCAACTGTATCTTACACTTAAACTCACTAGTATGGATGTCTTGTGTACTACGACGACGTGTCACTGAGCTGGTTGCACCATCTTTATCAAAGAAAAATGAACATTAAGTGGAAAGGAGGACAGATGGACAATAAAAAACAACACAGAATAAAAAACGAGCTAGACAGCAGAAGTAGGAGGAGGCAGGTGGCAACAGCATAACATTCAGCAAGATTTTTTTTGAAAGGATATTGTACTTCCTGAATACGGTGAGATCTCTGACATGTCCTGAAGGTCCCCGCACTCTGACTTGATTAAGGATAAGGACAGCCCCTCGCCAGTGCTGCCAGGGTGTGAAGGGGGGGAGCAGGAGCGATGATGGTTCAGGTGATTGGACGACATCTTGGTTCGTAGGCTTGTTGTCTCCCGAGACAGATCCAGAGACTCAGGGGAGGACCTGTCTTTGCCAGAGTAGGCTCCTGAGGGGGTGCCTAAAGGGCTCTGAAAGGGGTAGCCCATGAGGGGGATAGGAAAGGGGTGTCGAAAAGATGGAGGACTGAAGCCAACTGCGGCGGACAGTGGAGAGGGGTGCAGGGGGGGGAGGTGGTGGTGGTGGCTCCCATGGTTAGGCATGGAGGTGGACTGGTGTTCCGAGGAGTTCTTTCTAACCACCAGGGGCAGAGCTTCTGTCTGGTCATTGCTGCTGGTGATCTGCATGCCACTGAAGGTGTCCAGTGGACTGGGAATGATAACATCACCAAAGCACTGCAGCCGTTGGTTGGCAGTGTGAAAGTTGGGGTTGTCCCCACCATTGACAGCGAAGCGATCTGGGGGCACCTGAAGGGGTGGGAAGACCTGAGGGGCTGGGCGTGGCGGGGGCTTTGCAAACACCTTAACGACAGTGTCCACCACCTGCGACATAGCCGTGTTAAGTTCCTGCTTCAGGGTCTCAGCAAGCTGTTTGCCCTCCGCGTGCATGGAGGCGGGTGGACCCTGGCCCTTTCCACGTGGGCCCTCGCGCTTCAGCTTGTCCCCTTCCTCCTCTGCTATGAGTGCATGCTCGTGGAGCAGTGCACGTGCCCGGTTCAGGAACCGCCCAGGGTCGAGGTCGGACAACTCGTTGTCAGAGCGGTCACGGTCAACGGCTGAAGAATCCAGTGGTTGACGGCGATCGGCCCCCCCCATCAGAGCGCAGGCTGTCCTCTGAAAGGTCACCATCCTCATCATTCTCTGAATCGGTGCTGTCATAGACCTGGTAGAACTTCTCCTGCAACTGACGCAGTTGCTTCTGCATGTCCTCCAGCTGTAGCTTGAGCTGGCGCCTCTCTTCATGTTTCTGCTCCTTGCGTGCCGTGACCACCAGCTGCTGGAAGCTCTGCTGCTGTTGCTGAGGCAGCCTCTGCTTTCGCTTGTTTTCTCGATAGAGGCTCTCACGTGGACTGGGCGGGAGCTGCTGTGATGGGCCGTCGCGGTCCCCCTCTGGTCCTCCAGCACCCCGCGTGGCCACGCAAGGAGAGTGGCTCATCCCACGAATGATGTTCTCCACTCGAGCCCGCTTTGCCCGCAGGTGCTCGTCACTGAGCCGATCTGAGTCAAACTGGCTCACAGAGGGTCTGCCAAAGGGCGACAGAGACTCACGCGGGCTCTCGCGCGATGAGTTGCTGCAGGCATCCTCCTGGTGGATCTCAGAGCCCGCACTGGAAAGTCCACTGCCTGGGAATCCAGCCTCACTGCCACCATTTTTGGCCACATTGCTTTTAAGAAGCTGGGAGATGATAGTGGCTCCAGGGAAAGGGATCATGGCGTCCTCATATGAGTTGGCCCTTTTCAGCAGCTTGCGGAGCACATTAGACTTTTCCCCATCCGTGTGCTGCACCACCGAACACTCCACTTCCTGTTCGGGCCCATGGGGATTCATGGTATTGAATATGCTAGCTTTCACTCGGGGGAAATCCAAGGACGCTGTCCCTAAAGTCCTTTTCACTCCAATGTCAACTCTTCTTCTTTTAGTTTGTCTGCTTAAGAGGGCTGTGCTCTCATGGTCAGGCATCACTGGTCTGTTACAGTGCCATCTTCAAAACCTGACAGCCTGGGCACAGCTCAACAACCCTGGGACCCTGGCCAATAAAACAAAGGGTAGATCAATCACTGTCTATACATTTCTCCGAGTCTTCCTGATCTCATTTGTAAATAAAATACAATAATGCAGTGCGTGTAACTGGGATTTACAACATTTTGAAATTACTATGATAAACTACTATATTTCTGATGGCTTGTTATTGAAATTACCATCTCAAAAACTAAAACTGTCCGATATTTCTATTCGAGATAGATGGGTAAAGTAAATAAAAGAGAATATTCGACTCATACATATTCTTCAGTATTTATGTAAAAAATGTTTTGCTTTGTCTGGAGGAATACAGTAGATAAACATGCATAATCTATTTGTGTATGATTCAAATCTGACCTGCTGCATAACAGCAAGAATGCACTTTAGTGGACCTCAGAACTGGAGAGAGACCACTAATGCCCCAACAGTGTACCAGCTGGTCAGTTCTGCAGACAACTGCAAAGCCCATCACCTTCCCAAACTCACTTTCAAATGATGCAGTAGAATGTGCTCACTAAATAAAGCTCTGCACAGTCATGATAACCTATAACTCATGTCCCTTGTCCCATGTTTGCAGACTCTTTAACTACAGCAAAAAAATGCCCTATTAGGCAGGTTAAAACATTTAAGCCAAATAAATTTTGCAGCAAAATATAAGACATCTATTAAAAACAATGACAATGAACACAAAATACAAATTATTGTTCGGCAAAAAAATTAATTCACAAAGTACTAAAAATATTTTGAAAAAATATTGAAAAATATGGCCTATTAATGATTGTCAGCTGAATAACCATTAAATCATTCACAAAATACAATTGTTTTAATATGGCTTTGCCAGATGAGTAATACACCATCAAAAAAAAATCATACAGAATCATACAGAACACTGATACATTAACATTTCGGAATTTATATCTCAGGTAGCCAAACAGTGCAAGAATCCTGAGTTGTTGCAAATAAAAATAAAAATAATGACAACATTTACTCACGTTGGCTCATACCCACGCCTTGCAAAGCAACTCTTAAGTAACAGGTCAGCATGCCAAATGCACCCAGTCAACTTTTTGACAACCTCTCCTTCATTTCTTTCGGCTCACCTTTCTAAAAGATCTGTCATCTCTGCAGTGTGACACCTGTGACTTTGTTTACAGAATACCCTTGCGGAAACCAGTTGGATGCAAGTATAACATCTTCAGTACAACTAGATGGCTAGCCCGAAAACAAAATTTCCGGCATCCAACTCTGGCAGCCACAGAGAAGAATTGGCACTGAAAGTGGGTCCAAACCATATTATTTGTATTTTATTCATTTATGTTTTTAATCTGTGGCACTGCCTGTCTTCAATGTTGCATATAAGAGCTGCATGTGGCAAGTACTTGTGAAGTAGATCAGTTTTAATCCTACTTTCACTGTAGATGCTGGGAACCTTGTTTAGAATCCTTACACGGATATAATTATAAATATAACAAAATATATTGCACATGTAGCTGTGTATTGAATCTCAGCTGCAAAACACTTTACTTGCATCTCCCCAAAGACAGCATATTTCAGAAGGCACCACGTTTCACCCAGTAATAAAAAGCAGTATACGGATTAGATTGAGGACGTAATGCCGAAGTGCCCTTAATTTCCGGCTCCGTCGCTGCAAATACTAAATTTTGTCGGTTCATCACGAATTAAGGTAAAAGGTCTCCATACCGTTGTATAATGTAACACTAATGTTTATCAGAACCCTAAAAATGTTAAATTACTATTCATTGGGGCCAAAGTATTCATTACCATTTCATGATTTGATAACAATTTGTCTGGTATCAAAATTATTTCAGGATTCTTCATGGTCTCATCATTCACTACGTATTTATTATGGGACAAAACTAAACACTATAAAACTAAAACAGCATGACTTCCACTTTATCTTTAAAGAAATCTATCATTTACAATTTGCAAAACGTACTACTTTGAGAACATTTTGTCCCAACATAAAACAGTAGGTCCTATGAGTGTCTACTACGCGAATTTGTGAAAAGTTGTTTGGCAATGTGTTGAATCATCAAAGTCACTGAACAAGCGTTGACTATTACTAACTGAGACCCAAACACACAGTCTTTCTTCTTGCTGTTCATGGAATGGAGATCGTAATATTACGACACCCTTTATTGTCATGTGCAAAATAGTCGCAGGCGAGACGAAATTTCAACTCTGTATTTGGCCGACAAAGCAGAAGATGGATTTTCATCAAGAACAGTAGGCGCCTACAATACCATTAAACCCAAAAATTCTCAGTCTATTTAGGCCCATTGTAAATCCATGTAAAGTATGCGTGCTTTTTAAACTTGTGCATGGTAACACATAGTAACTATAATGTTCATATCATAGTCTATTTGGCCAAAATTTCTGCGCATTGGGCTACCTCTTAAAGTTACATTTATATCCTCACAAGGCAACTCTCCGCTTGCTTATTAAAACTGCATAGCTATAATAGACTAATTACTGAGTTGAAGCATCGGAACTTCCACCCTATTTTTGTTCAGAAATAATACAGAGACTCTCCCATAAAATGTCCTTAGAGGCTACTAAATCTGCGACTGATATCCCTCAGTTTATTTTCGGGGTACCTTACACTGACCTAAAGTTAAGCTCTCAATTGCTAACAATGAGAGAAGTCGTTACCGCTAGAAATAAAGTCAGTCGCACCTGCCTTTGCAGGCAACGCACCTGTCTACTACGCCCAAGCGCAGTATTTAATTTGAGGGACCTTTCAACAACTTAAAGGAGTTCATATAAGGAACTGTTCCATAGTCTAAGTTATTGTTATTGAGCTTAAAGTCTTTGACGGTCAGAGCTGGCTGAAAATTGAACAACTAAACAGACAGTAAAACATAGGCTACACATGTAATAATTTAGCCCACTGTTCTAAAGATGAAACCAGAAAAAAGGAATTGATGAGGTCAAGACCAACGGCACCGAAAACCAACGTTTTGTGCAAATAACTGCCAATATAACACGATCTAAACTGATTCAAACATAAAAGATGGCAAGGCTATAACTAGGATTGCCAAAGTGGTTTGATAAATATGTGCTTTTTTTTCGCTTCAGCAGAAGAAAAAAGGGTAGCCTGATCTACGTAAACATCGGCGCGTGTAGGCATCGACACGGTTGCACGGCGTGAGGTGTTCTACTCTCAACAAAGCCGTCCTAATGCTACATTCTGAATTCATGAGCTTTTAACGTTCTCATAAAATTGACGGAGGCAAATGAACAATCAAAGCACCAAATCACTAGTCCGTCCGCTAGGAGCGGTTAATTAAAATAACTTTTCTGGATGCAACTCAAGCAGCATTAGCCTTCGCTCTCCCTCAAGGGAAAGCCGACGAAAAAAAAGCGAGCCGAGTGAAAATGCATAGACTACTTAACAGTAACAGATCACACGGCGCAGGTTAAATACACAATAGTTCCCTTTTCGCAATCAAAATATAAGTGTATACCCTAACTAAGATAAAGGCTATACTTTATCGTTCGGACGAGAAGAAGTAACGTTGGCCATCAGCTCTTAAAACAAAGACGATAAACATCAGACTTAAGGTGCATAACGCGTAAAAGATGATGAGTCCATTAAGACTGTTTTTCCAACTTAAATGATGCTTGGTAGAGAGACGTCATGTCTTTTCGCGTTAAGTTTCCGAAGCATGAAATTATTAGTAGCCGACCCTACTTACTGTTATTCTCCCGACCATAAAAAAGGAAAGTAGAAAAAAGGATTTCCTCGGATTAATCTACTTTCTTTTTAATCTATAGGCAACACTACGACAAACTTCATTTCTCGCTACTTGACTGAATTACTAATAAAAAGCTAGCTATGTCAACAATTTCTCCCAGAATTTTTTTCGGTCTCGCCCCAAGCGCAAGCGATCAAAGAGAATAAGCTGGAACTATCTGAAGACAAGGTTACTTACTCCGCAAATGAGAGGAAATTTAGCTTCTTTGCTGGTGAAAGGGAGAATACAGAGGGCTGTTCGTCTAGTGATGAATATTGTAATTTCTCAGGACAGGCAAGAGTGGTGAGCGTGAGAGAGGAAAGAGCTCTTTTGCGCCGCTCTCCTTTGTGGATTGAAATTGTATTTATCTCCGAGGCGAGCGGGGCACAGCTGAGGCTGAGACTCTCACCCACCGACAAGATTCACTTTAAGACACAGTTGAAGGAAACAGGAAGACGGCGCGTCATAATCGTCGTGATGTAACATTTGCACCTACCAATAAGAACTGTCCGATGGATTTAGAAGGATACAAAAAACAGAATACTTCACCGAGGGAAAAGGCATGGATGACATTGTAGAACCAGAAATAAGACGACTTTCCACCTTCCGAGAAAATCTGCGAGTGACTTTGAGCAACGTGTAAGGACGTGTAGTTTTCAGTTTTTTTCCCTTTTTTTTGCGGGGGAGGCGGGGGGGGAATAATATCATCAAAGAGCTTAGTAAATGTATAATTTTAGATATTCAATAAATAATGTTGCCATTTTCTATGTTTAACTTTCTTAATTTACATTTTAATTTAAAATTTAGCCAAGTGTACTACATTAAGAAAGTAGTCTGATCTAGAGAAATATAAAATTTTACCGTTATGAGGCTTTCATTATTATTATTATTATTATTATTATTATTATTATTAATTTTATTATTCATGAGAAAAAAATACGCGCTCCTTCGAAATCAATCAGTTTAGGCCATTTAACGCGGTAAATAGATCACAAGCAGTTGTGATCACAAGCTGCTGACACAATATGAATAACTTTGTGTTTGATGTAACTCAAATAGAGATATGGAGCAAATAATAGGCTAATCAAAATTTATGAGAAATATAGCTTGTTATCGCCTTCCAACGGAACATTTTTGAAGTCTGACTGAGTCTCTGAATGATATAAGGACTTCGCGTTGACCAGTTACAGAGAAACATTTGGTTTGATGAAGTCAGAAATGTGTGAAAAGTTGGCGCTTTCCTACCCCATCGCACATTACACTTCTGTTGGTCTTTTCGGATCGAAATGATGAGGGTGAAATTATTGGGTGGATAAGCTATATATCTCTACTGCCCATTCAATGCACAACCAAAGTTGACAGCACCGGAGCGCAAGTATAATGTGGATTGATAAGATATACCCAATGTTCGAAATGAATTGGCCGCATAGCCTCACGACTAGATCTTGTTCGTTGAATGCTCCGGACAATGAAAGCGGAACATTTAAAACAATATTCTTACCTTTATTGTCTAACAAAATTAAGTTTGAACTGCATTAAATTCCATTATTTGAATGCTGCTGTTTGCCAGGTGTTATTAGTTTAACTGGTGTAAACATTTTCCATTATTATTTTCCATCTCAGGCATGCAAAACCTCTGAGCACATCAGGTTTCAGGATGCGGCGATTTCATCTTTATGGGCTTCAATAAACGTCGTTAAGGTCAATTCCCGAAGTCATGTAAGGAAATAACTTTCATTTTAAAAGTTAAAAATTTGATGCTCACTATACGCGGCGGTAAATAAAGATTGCACAGTTGGTGTGAAGATAGGAGTCATCCTCAAAATAAAACTCAAAATTTTATCTTGGAGCTGAACAACATCGAGCGCTATGGGTTTAAATTTCGTGTTGTTGCGGCTATAATCGCTACCGAAAAGTAGGCTATATAATACATTAATCTTATCCAATATTCTCTATTTTCTCTGCGTTAAAATTAATTAAAAGTGAAAACAACTTGACTTTTTTTTTTGCAAAAAATGTGAACGTGAATAGTAAAAGGGATATGGATCTATATGCGGAATGTGTTCTTCATTAAGGACAAACACTGACGCATAAAATAGACTATATGAACGAACACAGCTTAAAGGGAAAATATATTACTAATTGACTAATTTTCGAATACCTGGTGTTTCATGCAGCCTAGCAGGCAGTACTCCAAACTTCACAAGGAGAATTCAAGTTAACTTGATCGGTGCCCACCCAGCAAATGTAATGTTTATCCGCAGTGCTACATATTTCATGGTATAACTTCATTTGTTTAAAAATATCATCAAGTTTGAGTCAATAGCCTATCTATTGTTTTGGACATAGCAAGCAAGGTAAGCCCATGGGGGATACGCTACTGTATCAATAAGATTCAATCACAATTTATTGTCAGAACTAAGGAGTCATCAAAGGCGTAAGCGTTAAGCGGTTTGAAGTGATGGTTTTAATATGCCTGTTGCAAACTTGTTTCACCAGAGCAAAGTTCTCGTCTAACTCTGCAAACATTGATATAATATGCCAAACATGAAGTCTAATTTAATTATTCTTGCTGTAAATTTGGAAACTGTCATTAACTGAGAAGAACTGCATCTTGAATTGGAATACTTCATTGAATTTTAATTATTGAAAATTTTGATAAGTTGCTCAAGTTATAATTTCAGTTTTACACCTGGTCTTTCTGCAGAGGATTCTTCTGTTTTGTAGGCTAAAGGGCATTAAGTCTATTGCTGTTTGGCAGGGTTTTTTGACAATTTATTCTGAAGGTACGTGGCGTTTTTCCACAGCTTCTCAAAAATCAGTACATTTCAACAAGTAATTTAGATGGCCTAAAATCAAAACGAAGGATAGAATCAAAAGTTTTAACAGATGTTTTGGGAAGTAGCCTGACTTACATTTAGCGCATGTCAGGGCGATATGTGCATAAAACATTTTGTCGCGGTTTTTAACGTTATGTAGGTTAGTTAAGAATTGCAATTCCTTGCCTCATAATTTTGAAATCATGAAAGGAACAACATAAACACGAAGTCTTTCCTTCGAACGCTTTATTTTTCTGATCCTGTTATTAGATGAATTAATTAATAGGCCTATTGATTGGTCCGCGATATCCACTGTAAATACACGTTTTTTTTCATTACCAGCATAATTCCTCTGCGCGAACGTAACGCACATCACTGGATTAATGTACAATATTCCTAATGATTTCTTCCCTACGCATATTTTCTCCAGCTACTGCCGTTCGTGCCAAAAGGGAAAAGAAAGTCATTCAGTCAGTTTCCATGTCGCAAGCAAATGTTTTTGAGGACGAATAAATTACTAGGAAGTGAGAACTTCAGTGTCAGGAGTTTATTTTCCAAAACAGGCGCTCTTACTGGTTTTGCTTGAACCGGTTCTGACTTGATTAACTTTAACTGTTAATCGTGTATTCTTTCAGGAATGTTTAATTTATATGTTGGCTACTTTCAGTGGAAAGGCACAGTATTGCATTAAAAGCACACAGACGAGGTAAGGAGGGCACTGTTGTTGGGTGGAGGAAGATGTTTAAAAACACTGGCACAGGACAGGGCAGATTTTTTAAGTGGGTTATCAGCATCCTTGACAGTAAATAGGATACTGCTAAACAGATATCGGTCTCGGAGAAGTGGTCATGTTTGTAGCTTTTACAAGTGGTCAATGTGAGTCTGGTATGAGTTTGCCACCAAACGGATTCGCAACAGTCTCGAATAAAACTGTCCGCGACGAGCAGGATATGTGCTGGATGAAAGCTTTCTGTATGGTCCCTCCAATGCAATAACACAACAACCGAAAGTGACAAGTAAGAACGGTCATCGCGACTTTTGACTCTGTCGTTTAAATAGTCATTAATATTAATCTAAAACAGCCAGGAACACGAATCGAATCGAGACCATCGACTATATCGGGCGAACACAAAACTGCGGCTGGAAGAGATGTTTCGGGAATATTTTGGGAATGTCAGGGCTCTGAATTGCACAGAGAAATCAGCAAGCTTTTATGATCAACTACACGCTGTGTCGCATTAGGTGGGTCAGCGTGTGTACCGCTGTACCCAGGCGGTAAAGCCAATTCTGAATGATCTATGGGGCCGGTGACAATGACCAGTCGCCTGACATGCTTGCTATTTGTTGTAAAACTTGGCAAAGGAGCTGCTATCATTGGCCATTTTCGTATGCCAACTTCCCAGTAGATGCAAGAGACGTAACTTCGACTCAGACTTCAGAAATAGTCCCGATACATGACGGATAACAGCCTATATGAGGGTTGGCTATCTGCTTTACATGATCAAACGTATTGAAACGTATCTCAGCCGCCTGACTCTATGTCATTATAAGCCCAATCATCACCAAGGATTGGCAGAGGCCAATCTTTGCTTCTATTGATCATCTAAATTAATGGCCGGATTTTGTTAATAAACCTGCCGGCCACATCAGATGCATTTAATCTTTGAAAAATTGCCTTGTCTTTGGGGCAATTTTGCGATAGAAGGTGATCGTGACCATTTTTTATTATTTGGATGTTGTGGGCCTAAATAAAATTTCAAGGCAATTTCTTGAACCTTTTCAAATTAGCTACAACCTCCCAGAGTTTGGGTAAGGACAAAATGGTTATGAGACTGGCTGCGGTGAATATAATAGGCAGTAGAAATAACTCCATGTAGGCCTATTCACTTTCCATTAGCAATCAAGCCGTATAGTGGAACACTGCGCTAGATATTTTCATAGCAGTAGCAGTAGACATTCGTTAATTTATGCAGCTGTTTTAACATTGCAAAATACAACTGTAGCCTACATGAGTTGTCAAATGGATTTTAGGAAGAGATCTCATTTTCAGAAAAAAATCACAAAAACTTCTGATCGCATTACGGCATGGCTCTGGTCAAATTCTGATTCCTATGAACAACATCCATTGAGCAGTGGCATACTTCACTGATACTAACCTACTTGGTTTGTTTCATTTGGATGTTTTCTATCCTCTGACCAGAAAATATGGGATGGAAAACTGCAATGGTTCAGCAAGTCCAAAAATACTACTCAAGACTAAAGACAATCTGAAGCCAACGACAAATAATTATAGAAGCACTGCAATTTAATTTGCATGCCTCAAAGCCTTCATTTTCAGCAAGCTGTTATGTTTCCCCCATATAAAGTGATACAAAGCAAATGCCGCGATAAAAATATCGTCAATTCTATAACACAAAATTTCAAGTAAAAAAAATTGATAAATTCTGATACAAAATCATCTTAAACTAAGCTGAAAATTGTGAGACAAGTTGGGAACCAAACATTAATGATGGTTACATATAAATCAACAGATGCCAAGCAATACACTATTCTGAAAAGCTTTTATATAAGTTTGCATGTAACTAACAATAACATTCGTCAGCGCAAAGTAATCACTGACATTACAATTTGTGAGATTACTAATCCAAAGTCGTTTTACAAAGATTCAGGCATCGTTATATTCTCGAACATTTGTCGTGGTGGCATGAATAAACTAGCTCCAACTGAAACTTTACAGATATGAGACCGTGATTTACTAGGAAAAGCGAGTGACCACTATTGAATTGCCAAAGTGCACATGTTGAATTTTGGCTCTATTATCATACGAGTTTCAAACCGGTTGTGTCCACTATTTCTCAAGTTCAAGCCTGAAAGCAGACACAGATTCTGTTGTTGTTGAATGATGAACAAAAGGTTGTTTTTTTTCGCTTGTTCCTCCCCAGCAGTTCCACGCAAATAAAAAGGTGGAGGGTAATTTGCATTAAATTCGGAGGCTGAGGCAGCCTGGCATGGTCTTGCCGTATAGACTTAAAAAAAAAGATTGTGGCAACGTATGGATCTATGACATTCATTTCAACGTTATGTGCTTGCAAAAATTTCAATATTCCAGTATTGTCTCTAGAAAATGATAAAGTAACAGTTACAACTTAAGTATATAAAAAGGGAAAAATAAATGAAAGGAATGGACACCAAAAAGTATTTTGTGGAAATAAAAATTTAATCATAAACATTAATTTGTAATTATGTAATTACAAGTAATTTGAAGGAATGGAAAAAATAAGGAATACAAATATGAACAAGGCATATGGGCAGTAGTGCAACAAACTGTCTTACCCTTCTCAAATTTTTGTGTATGTATACATAAAATGAAAACATGAAGAGGGGATGAGTCAGTTAGGTTTCCTTTTAAAATATCTTGTTATTTACTTTCCTCTCTTTAATAAAAAAAAAACATATAAACATTAGAAACAAGCTAGGGTTCAGTGATCTGATGACAATATAGCTAGGAATCAGTGCAACTTGCTAAAGCAACAGTAGTAAAGATCTACAATCAAAACTGTGTCTACTTTGCCGTGATTGAGTAGCCAGAGTCAGCCATTTAGGAGTTTGTAGCCAGAGCTAGGTGCAGTTATTTAGCATCTTCGTACAGTTTTACTGACAGTGCAAATATTTTACATTTGTATAGCTTTGCCACTGGTTAACTCACCATAAAAACTGTCATACCGTTTTATCCATATCTTTTTTCAGTGTTAAAAATAAGCAATTAAACAACTGCTCATGATATGCGAGAAGTGTCAGAGCACACGCTAAATAAATTCAGCATAAATAACATGCACACATTTTCAAAACTTAAAAAAAAAAAACAGTGATTGCTTTTTTGGTTATATGAATCAGATCAAAATAAGTATCTTCTGAATATATCAGGACTGTATTTACTTCTTTTTTGAAATTCAAATCATCAAATTAACTTTGACTTTATTATTTATTGGGCCATGATCACATTTTATTTGGTCTGATTAGTTCTATAAAGTCACCATCTAGACTCTTAGCAAAGTTAAACTTGTGGCCTGTAGAAGTGTTATTCTCAGTTTGCTTTTCCCACAAGTAAGCTACATTTCTGACATCTCGGCTCAAAAATTCATACTAAGAATCATGTGCTCATGCTGACATGTATAAACACAGAGAGACACGCTGAGCTTTTTGAGTAAAACTGTACCTCTACGTTGTTTCCTATGTGTATTTTTTCTGCATGTCTAACAGCATTAACATATATTATTTTTAGAGATTAAGGCATTGAGACAAACTGCTTTGTCATGCAGTCAACTTATAAATCTCAGAAAAGTGTTTTGTGTCAATATGCAGTCTGAAGAATTACCTGTCCAAGACACTTACCACAAACACTAATGCCTAACCCCCCCTCCCAAAAAAAGTCTGTCCCTGTATCTTATAGCACTTCTTGTGTTCTTCTGTTCACTTTTACTTGTAATCTTCTGCTTATATACATGTCTGCACCACTCATATATTTCTGGCATAAGCTAACCAAATGGTGTACACTTTGCTGGTATGACTGAGCTGATTGATACTCTGTACGGATTGTACTTTGTCTGATCAGTTTTGTAGCTGTTTCAATGACTTAATCTATGCACTTATTGAATGTCGCTTTGGATAAAGACATCTACCAAATACATGTAATGTAATGCAATATGAGAAAAAATAAGAAGGCCTCAGGCATTATAAATGAATTATGAGGTGGTGAGCAAAGACATTGAATTTTGTTCAAGTTTTATGAGACCATATACTTTTAAAGAGATGGTTGATATGAAAAGGATTTTTTTTTTTTTTTTTACAATGAATGAATGAATGAATGAATGTATCAACCAACCAATCAATCAATGTCCCTACCGACTTAAATTCTTCATCATTAGTATGGAATTGCTGTACCCACAGTCACTCAATTTCAGCAATAATTTCAGTAGCCAATGAAACTGACCTGTGCTTCAGTCATTCGTCGTTAAAAGCAGGAAAGGTTTAATGTACTCCCCTTGAGCCCCAGTTAGTCTCTGTGGAGATTGGACTCCTGCTCTTGTTTACATTTTTTGTGAATGATCACCTTCAGATCGATAAACCTAACAATATCTCCTTTCTGCTTGGGGCACATTCACATTAGCTGAGACGATTTTAGGCTTAGGTTCACAGAGTTTTACACTGAGTGAGGGACTAGCTGTCTAACACAAGTACGTACAGCATTGTTTTACCACTAATAATAAGTTTCAGGTCCCATTTATATTTTAAAAGCCTGTCAAATAGTGCATAACGTCTCTTCTTCTTTGTGAAATTTAAATAATTTCATTTATTTGGGAAGTAAACTTACATGGAGCGTTTTGCAGCTACAGCTACACTGTGGAATGTCTGCCAACACTTTATTGACTAAGGTAATTTTGCAGGTCAATGTGCGCTATCGAACCTTAATGTCACCTTCATTCAAAAAAAAAAAATTTGTTCATTACAGAAAACATTTTTATCTGTCAGACTTGCAGAACAGAGCCTTGTTTTCTAATAATGATCGATTGTATAGCCCTATGAGGATTCTCTAAGTGTGATCTAATGAAATTTCTTTGTTCTTTGCACTGGTCTCTCAAAGCAGCACTTAGAACAGGAGTGCATACTCTGCTGTTCAGTTAATCTAAACTTCGCTGTGGTATTATCCGACTTCAAAGGTGTCGAAAAGTTGGATGAATTGATTTTAGGTTAGTCACCGATTTAACATTAGGCCCAGGTAAACCATGCGATGTAGTCAAAATACATAAAATACAAAGAATAATTGACACATTTTAAACAAAATAAGTTGACACTGCGTGGCACTGCATCAAGAACCATCATTTATCAATAAGTGATACAACCACATTGGCTCAGGAGTACTTTGGCAAACCTTGGTCAAGTGCAACAATATGTAATTACACCCACACATGCCAGTTAAAACTTTCGTTAGCAGTGCCCAAAAGCGCCGTCAACTTAACTGGGCTCAGAGGCATCTTTGCTGGACCATTACACAATGAAAACGTGTATTGTGGTCAGATAAAATGACATTTCAGGTCTTTTCTAGAAAAATAGATGCTGTTTGCTCCAGGCCAAAGAAGAAAAGCACCATCCAGACCGTTACTAGCAACTCTAAAAGCCATGCTCTGTGACGGCATGGGGTTGTGACATTGCCCTTGGCAAGGATAACTTTCACTTTGTTGAGGACACCATTAATGCTGAGAAGTACAGTGAGATTTTGGAGCAATATATGGTGCCTTAAAGATATCATGTTTTTCAGACACGCTCATGCATATTTCAACATTACAGTGCAAAACCGCATTCTGCGCACATAACAAAAGGATGACTGCATAACAAGTGAGTGCGGGTGCTGGACTGGCCTGCTTACAGTCCCTATTTGTCCTCAACGGAGAACATGTGGTGCATTTTAAAACTTAAAGGGCAACAACAAAGACTCCATACTGTTGTATACCTTAAGACTTGTTTGCAGGAAGAATGGGAGAAGATTACACCTGAAACACTTCAACACCAAGTGTCTTCAATCCCAAAATGTTTATTAATAGTTGTGATAAAGAATAGCAGCATTACTAAGTGGTAAAACCTTTACTGTCCCAGCTTTTTAAAAAAAAATATGTTGCAAGAATCAAAACTGATATGTGTTTGTTTTGAAAAAACAATGAAATTCATGCGGTGAAACATCAAATAATGTGTTGCATTGTTTTCAACATCATACAAGCCAAAGACACTTTTACAAATCACTGCTTTTAGTTCTGTTTTTAACATACTGTCTCAACTCTTTTTCATCTGGGGTTGTATTATTATTATTATTATTATTATTATTATTATTATTATCTTATTTCATTAATTCATGAATTAAGTTATTTATTTAATACATTATTATTATTATTATTATCATTATTACAAGTTCCATGAATTACAAACTGCATTCACAAGCTGTATCAGTGGTCACAATGAAAAAACACCAAAAACCACCTTAAATGGTTTTCAGATGCATGTAGCTTACTATGAGTGGTACTAATACACATCACTGGCCAACTCTGAGAACATCTTTAACCACGATACTTTTTGGAAACACCCCACAACCATAAGATGCATTCCACCATCGTCTTAGCCCTCAGATTCTTAATGGAAACAAGACGCCGATTTTTTGTAAATCAAAATCTGACATTTGTTTGTGGAAGGCCAGATGAGTCAGTGAAACCATTTCCACTGTTTTTGGCGATTTTTGTAGAATTACTCGTTTCAATAATTTTAGATTGAGTGGGTCAATTAATCTCAAAACATAATAGACATAACTATTTTCCAACATAAACCCAGTGTTAAATGATGACAATCTTTTATTGATTTATTTTTCTTTCTAAATGATGTTCCTAGTTCTCATTCTTGTATCCTCTGTTGTCTCATCTACCATAATACTAGATAATGCAGGCTCATACTAATTCCTAACACTGGTTGCCCAACACAGATATTGCTGACAGACTGCAGGCGGAGCAGTCGACTGCAACTATGACTATTGTACAAAAAGGCAGGCAGTACCCAGCTAAAAGAAACCCTCCTACAATTGATGATACCATGGTTACATAGGTAAGGCCAGTGATTTACTGCATGATCAGCATTCATGTGGTGTGGATCTGATCCAAACCTCTGTGGAAGGTAAATGTGCATCATGAAGAGTCAATAGTAAGCCTGGACCAGCAATTGGGTCAGATGGCCGAAACCAATGAAGGACTTCAGTTAAACTTGTGCCCCCAAAATATCCCAAGAGAATCTCATTGCTTTATTTAGAGATTGTTATGTTTTCCCAAACAGCAGCAGGCCAATGGGTGGCAGCAGATATAGAATAATCTCTGTGTTCTATTTCTCTGGGTTGCTTTCCTGTGACCCACATGAAGTATACTGGTGACTGCACAACTATAACTCGCAATCGAGGAGACAGTTTATCATGAGGAACCCAGTACGTAATTGAACATGTCTGTTTTAATAATCCCTGTCTGGGTACCTGGAAGCACGGCAGAGTTGGACCTGAGTCATAGTATCTCATCACTGCAGGAGCTTCTGCAGCTCTGACTTCCTCAGTTCATTCATGCATTTATTCAGATGGCTAAAGTCAGTGGCCTGAAAATATTACCAATTGAAATCCAAGAATAACAAACAATGAAAAGAGGCTTGCTGTTAAATGTAAACACAGTGGATTATGGGCCCATGGTACTAGTGCTCAGAGCAGACCAATAGCAATGCCACAGCATGAAGCATGTTTAATCTGAGCACCTCAGAAAAAAGTACACTCATCCATCAACAGATTTATACTTGTACAGAACACAATACCAGATTAGAGGGGAAAAACACAATTGATACTCTATCCAATATGCAAGAAAATGTCCAGTCTCCATTGCCTTTCTGTTTTTTCGCACAAGTGTACACACGATTGACAGAGAGAAGATGCACATTAAATTACTTATCTAGCGTTACATTACGTGAGAAAAACAAGAGCAACAGGCAGGTGGCGTTATCTTGTGATCTTTTGAAAAAATGTGTCAGTGTCAGTGCAGCCAGTGTTGCAGATTTGAGTTAAACCTATTGTGAAGATAATAATGTCAAAATGACAATTGCTTACAGTTTCATATTCGCAAACAGAAGCGATAAAGGTAAGACACTGAATTAATAAAATTTCTAAATAAAAAGTCAATTAAAAAAATACAAAGAAAAGAACATAACTGCTGGCTGTGTAATGATGGACATCTTTTGTATCATAGCACACCTTTTTCCACACATTCATAGAGGGGTACAAAAAAGCTATTTTGTCTGAGAAGGGTCTTGAGGGTCTTTTGGAAAGCGCATCTCTCACATCTCTCCATAAACACCCTCTGTTTACCTTTGTCAAGTCCAAGTCCATATATAGTTGTGTGCAGTGATGATTATGTACTTAACAAAATGAAAACAAATCAGAAACCAAGTACTATTCAAGTATTTATTTCATGTATTATTAGATCATATCAATGAAAATCAGTAAACTGATAATAAACAGTGAAAACAAAGATAATATTGTCTTTTTAAGAGAAAAAAATCAATATCTAATCCGGCCCTCCTTCGCTTTGATCACAGAACTTAATCTTTCAGGCATAGTTTTCACATATTTTTTTATTTCTTCACTCGTTATACCATTCCGAATGGTTTGGAATTCATTCCAAAGAGATTCTTTTGATGTTACAAAAAAATTTGCTCAATCGGATTAAGGTCTGGACTTTGAGCAGGCCGAGTCATAATTTTAATGGCTCCAGATTTTTCTTTCCGACTGAGATAATTCTTGCACAACTTAGAAGTGCATTTAGGGTCATTGTCTTGTTGAAAATAAAATCCCTGACCAATCAGTATCTTTCCAGATGGCAATGCGTGCCTCACAAGGGCGCTGTGATACTTCTTTTGATCCATGATCCGTCAATTTTTAGGAGATCACCGGCTACTTTCGAGCACTTAACCCTCAAACCATAGTATTACCACCTACATGTTTTACTGAAAAGGTTAAACAGTCATTGAAACGTTCACCAACTCTAGGGCAAACGTAAGTTCTGCGTTTGGGTAAGAAAGTTTCAAATTTTGATGCATCGGTCCAAACGACTTGTTCCCAGTCCATTGGTGTCCAATCCTTGAATTTCTTTGCAAACTTTTTTTGATGTTGCCAGCTCTTGGCAGCAGCACGACCAATCAGACCATTTTCACACAGGCGCCTGGAAATAGTATATCTTGATACTTTTATCTCTTCACTTCTGGCGCTATTAATATCATCACGGAGTTGTTGTGCTGTCAACCACCTAATTTTTTTTACTTGTCATACGCAGATAATGGACATAAGAGGCACTTAACTTCCCATTCGCACTTCTATGGCCACTAGTTTTCAGCGAATTGGTCTCTTTGAAATTCTTGATGGTGTTTCTTACAGTGCCATAGCAGCAATTAACATCTTCAGCATCATGTGAGGCCACAACGCGGCTACAAACAATGTTAGAGAGCTACGTCCGTCATGCAACAAAGTTCACATCACCTTTTATACTGGAACAACTGACCAACAGAGGTAATTTTGCAGAATAATGTTGACTCAAACCAGTTTAAACAAATTTTTTTTGCATCAATAATCATGGAATGAGCCTTCAAACGTTCATTCAGGCTACACAAGAGTCAAAAAATAGCCCCACAAAGCAGGCATTACCCCTCATCCCCTGGATTGTTTGGAATGAATATTAATTGATGAAGGCATTTTCAAGTTATCCTGCGGAATACAAAATTCAAGATGGCAGCTCTGGCAGCCATATTTGATTTTGGATCGCAGCCAAAATCGATAGGCTTGTGTGGTCACTGTACCCCGATGTCCTCAGCAAAAATCATGATGATCGATGATGCCGTTTTTCAGTTATCGCACGGAATGGAAATTCAAGATGGCGGCTCTGGCAGCCATATTTGCGACGGAAAATTATAGGCTTGTGTAGTAACTCTACCCCGATGTCCTCACCAGAAACCATGATGATCGGTGATGGAGTTTTTCAGTTATTGCATGGAATCAAATGTGGACGGACAGACAGATGGACGGCCAGGCGGACCGACAGACGGACGCTGTGCGTGATGACAATATCCCACTGCCTCTTTCAGGGCTGTGGGGTAAAGAAAAAACTCCCGCACACAGTCTCCTCACATTCAACTAACCGAAACGTCGACTAATAAATTCATTGCAAGTGAGAAGACCGTGTGCAGGAGTTTTTTCTTTACTTTAGTCCACAGTTGGCCTTATTCCTACGCACCTATCTGCTTATCGGTGTGCGAAAGTTTTTATCTTGCTACTCTGGGCTGAGGGGTAAAAATAAAATTTGCGACACCTGTCAATTGTTATAAAAATATTTATGTTTTCAGCGTTTTTGGTTATTACCCATATTTTTACCTCAATCTACTTATGATTTTTTTTGTTCTCATTGCCTACAATTGTATTTTTCAATACATTTTCCTCCTCTGTTCTCCTCCTCTGGGGTTTCGTACCCACTGTTTCCTCTGGGATTCCGTCCCCAGTAATACTATGTTACTGCCAATACCAATTGGATTTTACTCAGCCTCTGCACTTGACTCCTGGTCCGCAACATTACATATTCATGAGACAGTGGTGGCATTCAATGTAACAAATTGCTGTGAGGAAACAGTTAAATTCTGACATTAACCAACTGTTTCCCCTGACACTGGTACTATACAGTAGAAAACAATGCATTCTGGCCAATATTTACCAATACTGCAATAAACTTTGAATATCATTGCATTCTAGGATTGATGTTTGAATAAAAGGCATGAGCCTCCTCGCACACCAAGGAAGAAGATTTTTTTAGAGGAGATAAGTAAAGCCAGAAGTTACGAAGTCATGTGGTCTCTTTTCAAAAATCTGAATTCTGCATTTTATGAGCAAATCACAGGGTAAAGTGAAAAACATTTTATCTGTCTTCATGTTTGCTAACAATATAGTCATCTTAAAACAAACTGCAACTGAACAGTAGCATTAATTAAGCTAGCTTACAGCACTCTCAGGTGGTCCCCTGAACTTTCCATGCTGGAACTGAAGAGTACAGGAGTATGCAATGTTAATTTTTCATCAATATTTTGTAGGTAAGGCCAAATTCTGAATACTTCATTTAAGTTACTCATATTGGTTTTTGTTCGTTTGGCTGGTTTGCAACTGGAAGCATTATTGTTCTTATTATAGGTTTGTGGGGTTGTCCTGTGTTTTCTGAATGTTTTCACCTGAATGTGTAACACTAATTGAAAGACTAACTCTAGTACAGCAGGTTAATGAAAACTTTTGACTCCTAATTAAGTTTAGGAGGTACACAAAGCATTGCAACAATTTCTCCTGCTCCGTGAAAGTGTCCTAATTTTTCCCTGACACTAGTTTGTTGAAACTCTGTTACTAGTTGGGTATCACTATTGCTTGTTAGGTTAATTATTTATCCATACCAAAACTTAAACCAATGTAGCAAACAAAAAGAAAACAGCTGATTTTTCCATATTTTTCATGTTTTAGTGACATTTTCTCCTTTTGTAGAAAATTATGTTGGTGGGATGTCATTTTTTTCAATCACACAAACAAATTGTGCATTTTGTATTGAAAATGCAGTGATACTAGCAGAGGTAAGATGTATAATTCCCCCCATAATTCATGAAAAAGTTGATTATTTCTGCATTCGATGAACAAATCAAAAAACTGCCATGTTTTGTCATGCATTCCTGAAATTTCCCGCTGTAATAGGACAAACAACATTTGTATCAACAAATTCTATTTCGGTTGGTTGCGTCTTCTTTCAATAATTGTTGTGTCGGTTGCATGCTTTATATTATATTTTCAAAGTATACTTTTCCATAGAATGTTTTTATTGCTGCATTTTGATAACTAAACATCACAATTAAATAGCTAATAACGATTGCAGAGTGGGCAGTGCTTAACTCATAGTAATTCAGTGTCATCAATACTGCCAGTAATACACTCTACTTACAGAACATAGCACCACAGGTGCTGTACCTCACCTGGATTGTTGTCTGCAATATCTGCAAAAATGGCTACACAGAGGTTAATTAAAAGAGGCTACCATGGATGCCATTTTGGAATTCAGATCAAATTCAAATTTTGAAATCGGCCTAAGAGCAGAGGTCATATCGAGGTCAAATGTCAAAATACAGCAAAACTCAAGAGTATATATGTTGAAGCCCTTGGAAAGCTATCCATATACCAAATTGGCTGCAATATGTACAAGGCTGCATTAGCTGCATAATAGACATAAACAGGATTTTCAAGACGGCAGCTATGGCAGCAATATTTGAAATCGGATCAGAATGCTGTAAAGGAAATTTGGTATCGTCATCGGTAGAAACAAACGAGTCAAGTTTCAGCTTCATTGTTTCAGCAGTTTCTAAGACAGAGATCTTTATAACTTTTGTGGGTGCGGTCCAAGTGCGCAGGTAAAATCAATGTCAAATGTCAAAATGCAGTAAAACCTAGAATATTTATGTTGGAGTCCATGGAAAGCTACCTACATACCAACTTTGGTTTCAATATCTGCAAAATTAGCTGCAAAATGGCCAAAATGGTATTTTCAAGATGGCAGATATGGAAGCCATACCTGAAATTGGATTGTAACACTAAGAACAAATTTTATTGTCCTTATGGGGAGCTTTATGCATTTTCAGTTTCAGTGTCATCGGTTCAGTAGTTTCTGAGACGCCAATGTTTAAAACATTGGTGGGCATGGCCCAAGTGCAAAGGTCAAATAAAGGTCAAATGTCAAAAGCAGCAAAACCCAGAATAAATATATGTTTAAGTCCATGGAAAGCTACCTATATACCAACTTTGGCTGCAATATCTGCAAAAGTAGCTGCAAAATGACTGAAATGGTATTTTTTAAGATGGCCACAATGGCGGCCATACTTGAAATCAGAAACACCACAAACAAATTTTGTTGTCCTCATGGGTAGGAACATGTGCCAAGAGGTTTTAGGGTTTGCTACTTGCAAAACCCATAATCCAAATTTTGACTGAATTGCTGCAAAATATGGCTGACTAATGGCTCCATATGGTATTAAAGGAGGAGACAGCACCTCGGCAAAGTACATTTCAGCGGAAAGTAGAATTCTTGAAGTGTCTAAAACGCATAGTTATATAAATTTTAATTAGGTAATGATCCAGTGCGACGCATTTTTAAACCGGGAAGTCTTCAAATCGGCGTCAATATCAGGGGGCAGACATTTTTACTTGGGGAATCTAAGGCTGCGTTCGAAATGCACACTTGTCCACCGCTCACTCACTCTCTATATTATTTTCAATATAGAACATTCACTACACAGTGCCGTATATAGTGGGTGAGTGTGCATTTCGAACGCATTATCCAATCAAACGCCAGTGCCGCAGTGCATGTGCATCAGTTATTCTCTTATGTGACGTCAGTTGTTCTCTTTCCTTTCATCCGGGCCATGGAGTAGTTCAAAGGGCCGTCGGTATGCTCTCCCTTTTCGACTTGGCTGCCTGCAAGCTGTTCTTATTTAAGCTGGCCTGACTAACAATCAAACAATTTATCTACTGAGTAACCAAGGCCAATAGCCTACATGACCTTTAATTAGAAATGGTAATGAAAGGTGAATTCCCATTGCCTACATTTATATAATTGATATGGCATTGTAAATCCAAAACTTTCGCTGACTTTGCAGCATCTATTTTCGCCGTCCTTGGAGACTGTCACACAGCTGTGCAACCTTACAGCGCCCTTTAGCCGTGACAACATTCAAAATAAAGAACGGATTCCCGCAGCCTTGCAAACTAATTTCTACAAATCTGTGGTGCTTAACGAGCGCTGAAATTATGAAGACATATTGATATTTTATGTCGTCATTTATGCGCAGAAGACGCCTCATAATTTTGTGGTGCAATGCATAACAATGCTATCAAAAGTAAATTAGACTGTCGTCGGTTTTTACCAATTAGTCTGAGCAACTGTGGCTAATCGGGAGACGTAAACTGCGAGAGGTTAAGGTTACTAAGCATTTTTAAAGGTGAGGTTTCTGAAGATCAAATTCAAAATCAGAAGATTCCCCAAGTAAAAATGTCTGCCCCCTGGTATTGAAGCCAATTTGAAGACTCGCTGGTTTAGAAATGCGTCGCACTGGATCATTACCAAATTAACATTTATAAAACTATGCGTTTTAGACACTTCAAGTATTCTACTTTCCGCTGAAATATACTTTACTGAGGTGCTGTCTCCTCCTTTAAAAATATGGCCGCCTGGTGGCCATATTTGAAGATGGATCGGAACACCTCAAACAAACTTTGGTGTGCTCATGGGTAGGAACATGCATACCAGGTCTCAGCTTCATTGGCACAGTGGTTACTGAGAAGATGTTAAAAGATGGACAATGACGACGATGATGACGGACGACGAACGACAAACGATGGACAAGCAGACCATGGCATAAGCCCATCGGACCTTCAGTCCGGGTGAGCTAAAAATGTCTATCTGGAACAGTATTTGTGATAAGGGTGACACTCCTTTGTTAATGCAAAGAAAACAATATACCCTGCAGCCACTAGTACACTGTAAATTCAATAAAATATAGCATTATACCGTTTTTTCATGCATTGTCTTATACAGCAATGAAATGCAAATTAAGTTGACAGTAAACTGTAGAAAACAACAGTAATGAACTGGCAACCCTACTGCCAGCAAATTAAAGGTCAAATAGGCAGGTTCCTGAATTTTTCAAGATTATGCTTACAGACGAAAGCATACATGTCTATCAAGCTACCAGAAAAATTACTTCACTGACCGTTATTTTGATCAAAGAAAATGAGTAAAGAAATTACCAATTCGCACGCTTTTCAGATCTTGGCCTGATTTTGAGTTTCCCTGCATTCGACAACCAGATGGCAACATTCCTGACAAAAATGCAAAAACAAACGGGCTGCCCTCCAAATATCACATATAAGGTGCTGAATCCAAAAGCGTCAACTTAAAACAAGAATTTGTGAACATAAATGTGCTACTAGAAACAAAGATGATCGATCACCTGTTGCTCGACATTTTAACAAAATGGGTCATGATGTTAATTCATTGAGATTCATGGGTTTGGAAATTGTTAATCAGACACCGAGGGGGGGCAATCGGGATAATTGCCTCCTCCAAAGAGAGGCTTGGTATATTTTTACTTTGAATTCTGTTGCACCGCATGGCATGAACGAAGATTTTTCTTTAACTTGTTTTCTGTAAGGTTTGAGTTAAGTTGGTAAAGACTCTTTTTTTGTTTCATTTTTTTATTTATGGTTTATTCTATAATTGTTATATATACTCAGTCAAAAAAGAAACTTCACACTCATAAATTTCTAAATATTTTCTTGAAACTTAATACAAGAGATATTATTATTATTATTATTAGGGGTAAATGCGTTGTCAAAGACATCATGACACACAGCAACTCCGACGTGCACAAGCATGCAGCACGTGCGAGCATATATCAAGGTAAAAGCATGTTTCCTCATGTTCCTAGTCACGTGACCTTATGAGACACGTGCAATTGAGCCCACGTTAGCACGGTAGAGTGACAATTATCCGTTGATTTGCAATGCTACGACTGTCAAACATTCAACGTGAACGTGCCATTGGCATGCTGAATACGGGAACGTCGGTCACTGACGTTGCCAGGGTTATGGGATGCAGTCGATGGACTATCCATGATCTTCGGACACGTCTCCAACAAACTGGCACCACAGCAGACCGACCTCGTTCGGGTAGACCACGTGTGACGACATAAGCAGAAGACCGACAAATCGTCTTACGTCATTTGCGTAATCGATTTCTCACTGCAACGTCCACTAGGAATGAATTGTTTAGAGGTCGTGTGACTGCCCAAACCATACGTAATCGCCTGCGCACTGCTCGTCTCCATGCACGTCGGCCATATCGTGGACCAATTTTAACCCAGTTACACCGATGTCAACGGCTTCTCTGGGCACAACGACATCTGAGATGGACTCAGCGTGATTGGAATAGGGTCGTTTTTAGTGACGAATCCAGATTCACTTTGCACTTTGCTGATGGGAGAGTTAGAGTTTGGAGGAGACGCGGTGAACGCAACGCCCAGTGTTGTGTGCAGGAAGTGGACCGTTTTGGGGGCGGTAGTGTTATGGTTTGGGGTGCCTTTAATGGTCCTGCCCATTCCCGACTGATGGTCGTTCAAGGAAACCTAACTGCTGCAGGATACAGAGCTTTTGCCATTCATGGCAGCTCATGGCCCGGGTCTGACATTCCAACACGATAATGCCAGACCTCATACGGCCAATTTAACGCGGAATTTTCTTAGGAATGCTGGCATCAATGTCATGGAGTGGCCCTCAAGGTCGCCCGACCTTAATCCCATAGAACATGTATGGGATGTGTTGGGCAGAAGACTCCGTCAAGTAAGGAACCCTCCACAGAGTTTGCAGGAACTTGGTGCCATGTTGGTTCAATTATGGCGACGCATCCCCCAAGCTGTGTTCAGACGCATCATTCAATCCATGAGGAGACGTTGCGTCGCAGTTGTGAACGCTCATGGAGGGCATACGCGCTATTGACATGCTTTCATCAAGTTGTAACTTACCATTTTTACTCTCTTACATTTCCGTAGCATTTCCGGTGGAACTGGTTACATTATGAACATGATTTTTATGGTACACCATCCTTAATGGGTACAGAATGGAATTAAATCATTAATTAAAACCACTTTTCTTGTATGTTCAACTTATCGACCTCCAAACGAGTGTGAAGTTTCTTTTTTGACTGAGTATATTATTTCAATGAGAGACATTGCCTTTTATAATGTATTATCAATTTGCGCTTTATTTATGCCTAATTGGATAATTGTAAGTGGTACCATGAGGTAAAAAGAAACACACGTTAGTGATTAATTATTTGTCTATATTATACGCAGGTGGTCACAATGATTTGTATACGCTGAGGAAGGCCTGTGAGCCGAAACGCTTCCGTTTTTATTCTTTGTAAGATTAAATAAATACTTTAAGCAAGTGCTGTCCAACGTCTTTAATTTTCGCATTTTATCCTTTTGGATTCAGCACCTTATATGTGATATTTGGAGGGCAGCCTGTTTGTTTTTGCATTTTTGTTATCTATTTATTGAAACGGTTCTCCTCTGACTATGTCTTACAAAGAAGTTGAACGTCTTACGGACATTAGAGCTACCACTTTTGCTTATAATGAATCTGATTCTTTAGGAATATTATTTCCTCAGATTCATATGGACACTACATGTGATTCTTGGGAGTCTCAGTATGTTTTGCTGGAAAATCTTCGCAAAAAAGAAACCAGGACATTTTTGCACGGATCTGTGCTTTCTCAATACTGGCGCAATAAACGCATCCCTCGTGGTTTGCATATAATGAAAGAACCCACACTGGGGAGAGATGATCCAGATTTTTTCAAGAAATGGTGTGATATATTGAATAAGTGTTCTTTGGATTTGATGTTGTTGGTCATTGACAGTCAGAATGAGAAATTGGCCAAGCTCCGTCTTGAAATTGACGGTTTGGAAAATGGACTTAAAAACAAGTTTTCTGAGTCCAACTAAAAGAGCTTTTATCCAAATGTGAGGCCAATTTGTCTACTTATAAAGCTGACTTGCAACGCCACAAACTGGAGAAATATCGAAGGGACACTTTTGATTATCTTAATGACAATGTCTACCCTTGGCTAAAAGGCAAACCTCAACGTGGAACTGTAACGCGGTCAAGAATGGCCTCAAGTAGCCTTTCCTTGGAGGACTTGAATTCTGATATGGATTCATCCACTCACCATTTCTTAAGGTCCAAGAGCAAACCCCCTGCCTCCCCTTTGGAATTTACGGCAGGGTTAGGAAACGCAAGACGAGGAGGGGGAAGAAGAAACGCAGGGTCTTCTGCTCGCAAAGACAATCGAATGTGATTAACATCTCCCAGAAACAGTCAAGTGATAGTGAGGTATCCTTGTTATCCAAAGGACTCTCTTTTGTTCCTATTAAGCGCATTGATCCATTTGTTACTAAAATTGAACTGTTTGAATTTTTTCGTTCTGTACGTTTGAAAGCATTTTTTAGTAGGTCTAAGGATGTCAGTGATCATTTATCATATTGTGAGTCCCAGGAATCTTTGCCTGTTGTGTTTAAACCAAAGAGTACTTTTGTCCCTCCTGTCTTCAATTCCTCGGTTGAAACTTTTTGCCGTTTGGTAGTGCAAGAAGCTCTGGAATGTATGAAAATGGATTATGTTGTTCATTCTAATCTACTTGAATCTGAAAAAATTGCTTTAAGATCATTAATGTCAGATGAGAGTGTGGTTATCAAACCTGCTGACAAGGAGGGTTCTACTGTAGTTCAAGATAAGATCGCATATATTGAGGAAATTGAAAGACAATTGAGTGACACTGACTCGTATATATTGTTGTCATCTGACCCCGCTACTAGATTTGGTAATGAAATTAAGTCTACATTAAAAAAGGCATTAAGGGATGCAGTTATCGAGGAGAATGAATTTAAATTTTAATTCAGGCCCATCCGGTTAGGCCTGTCATTTAGGGGAGAGCTGGTACGAAAGTTACATTTTTCACATGGACGTCATTTTAAAAGATAACGTTACAGACCGAAAAAAAAATTCGGAGCGATTAACTACTTTCGTGTGTGCTCTGTCGATATCAGGTGCTAAATCATCACCATATATATTGACTTCGGCATAGTTTGACGTCGAACGGAAGTTGCGGATTGCTTCTTTCGACCCATCTAGCTGGGATGAAAGTAATGCACGGGTAGGGCAAAAGTAACGTGATCAAATTTACTGGAATCTTTTTAAATTTCTGTCGTTAAAACAGAAGCAAAAACAGCCAGACCTTTGTTTTAAACATTTTAATTGGCTTCAAATGTTTCAAAAGTGAACGTGAACATGTTTAATGTGCAAGGTATATTTATAAAAATTATCCCAGATAGCAAGCACCTCCGCTCCGGATCTGCCCCGGCTCTGTGCCTACTCCAGCTGATCCGGCTCAGAGCCGGGGCAGATCCGGAGCAGAGGAGCTTGCTATCTGGGATGAAATTACTCATCACAGTTGTGACAGATATAATGAGTGGCACCCTCAGTGCATGCCTCATGCGACCACAGCAGACAAAAGATGCACCACACCCACACTTCTCCTGGCAAAGATGAGGCAAATGTCTCCCCACAAACAAGACATTCCTCATCGTTGCCCCGAGAAACTGTGGTTGCAGTGTATCCACTAAGCCTCGTTTTCTTTGGGAGTTTTGAAGAGGACTGTTTTCTCTGGCCCCTCTGCCAACTCTCCTCCTCCAAAGCAGCTTTCACCGGGGTGTCGGTCAGTATTGCTGTTGACCTGCAACATTCAATGAGATTATAGTCAGAATCAGCTAGTTTTTATACAAGCAAGAGAATCAAGACAAGTTAAAAATGACACTATGCTCACCTCTTTCTTTCCTCAAGCCAGCCTTTGGATATAGGCGAAGCTTTTCTGGGCTGAACCTCTGTACTGGCGTGCCACTAGATGTTCCTAGAACCACTAGCATACCTGGATAGATGATATAAAAAAAAAAATTCTTGGCAAGGCTCAACATGCACATTTAAAGACACACACAGACACAAACTCTCACCATCTACAGGACTGGCTGACTCATGGGGATGCAGCTCAAATGGGCTCTGGCTAGGTTGGTGCAGGTGTCTCAAGGGAGCAGGCGCTGGCGATGGAGCTGGTGATGGAGCTGGCGCTGGTGATGAAGGGGGCGCTGGTGATGGAGCTGGCCCTGGCACTGGGGATGGAGCTGGTGCTGGTGCAGGACGGTCGGTCACAAAAGCTGGAGCAAAGTCTGCCTCACTGAAAATATCTGGATTCAAGGGCCAGATACCGGCACACTCGAACCCAGACGAAATGCTGCTTGGTGTCGCAGCTTGAGGCAGAGCTTTAGCCACAAGACTTTGGATGTTGTAGATGGTCAAAGTTCTTCCAGGGTTCATTCGCATCCAATTGTCTGCTGCACTGTTAATGTAGTGCTTCAGAGGGCCAAAAATGCTTCGGTCTAGCGGCTGAAGACGGTGGGAGCAGTGGGGTGGAAAAGACAGGAGTACAATGCCCTGTGACTTGCAAAAGTCAATAGCTACCACAGAGAGGTGTGATGCATGATTGTCTAAGAGTAGCAGCAACTTTGACTCCGGGGTCACGCGGGTGTGTCTTGCAAAATGCTGTAAAAAGGCCAAAAAATCTGTCTCCTCCATCCACCCCGATCCATTGGCAGAACCAGTGGAGCCAGGGGGACCATCCCGGATGAAGTGGTCATGGAACTTCTTCCTTGGGAAGATAAAGTAAGGGGGAACAAAGTTGCCTTGTGCATTGGCAGCAAAGGCAACGGTCACCAATGTCCCTCTTTCCCCGGAGGTCACAGCACCGACCTGGCGCTGGCCCTTGGGGGCAATGACTTTGTCTGGCACTTAAACCGTTGTGGTACCTGAAATAATGAGTGAAATTAATTATTGCTGGTGCAAATCACTGTTGCTTTTAAATTTATCTAAATATAAATTTTTACCTGTTTCATCCATGTTCCAGATGTCATTTGCCTCAAAATTATAGCGGGTGAGGACAGTCTTTAGGTTGTTAAAAAACGCGATCACGCTGGTCTTGTTGAAGCTGGTGGAACGGGACATGCTGGTGGCTTGAGGTCGATGGATGGACAGGGTTTTGTTGCGCTCGAGGAAGGTCGTCAGCCAATCCTTCCCTGCCATCTGGTTTTTCTTCTATGAACATGGAGTTTTGAGGCCAATATTTTCGGCCAGCTCATATACAAACTTTCGCACCTAAAAAAAAAAAAGAAGCATAAAAAAGAGGTTAATTCCCAGATAGCAAGCGCCTCCGCTCCGGATCTGCCCCGGCTCCAGCTGATCCGGCTCAGAGCCGTGGCAGATCCGGAGCGGAGGTGCTTGCTATATGGCGGTACTGGTGTAGCTCTGTCTGCGGTGTTACTCGCACCTCTTTAGGACTCAGGCCAAAATATATATCGGCTGCTCTCTTTATATATGCCTGCAGTCTCCTCTCCTGTTCTTCTGTGAAGACTTTGTTGTGAGCCCTGTACCCCGGGGCCCTGGTCTGCTGCCCTCTTGCCTCTGCCCTCCTCTTGCAGTACCTGAACAGGGTGACATGACAAACGCCATGCACCGCTGCTGCCCTCCTTATACTATCGCCTCTTCAGACATCAAAAAAGGCCCTTGCGTAAACCTCCGGGTCAACCGTTCCTCTCTGGGTAGTTCTGACCCTAACTCTTGGCATTTTCTGTCGGTAAAACATAACACACATTTTTATTGAGCTTTTAAACACAAAATGCAGCCGCATTAGCGGAGAGGGACGAACGTAACTGTTGCTACTTCAGTCCTGACGGTGACTCCTGACATTTGAACGAGGATTACTTCCAAAGTGGAAAAATTCTGACATTTCAAACTTCACCATATGTTACGGAACTAAATCACCCATCATTTCATCATAAATATGACACATGGAGCGATAAAGACAATCTTTAAATCGAAAAAGTTTAGCATTCGTCTGAATTTACTCACCGCTGTGGAAAACAGTCTTCTTGGTCTTGTGCCGTGAGGAAGACTGGACGCCTCAAGAATGTTCGCGGTTCTGGAGAGGGGCGCGAGCTGCACGTGCTGACCTAGTATGATGCATCGAAGTGCGGATGGCTGTGAGTAAATCGCCCTGTTACTTTCGTCCAGAGTTACTTTCGCACTGGCGCTCCCTTACGCTCTACCCAAAATTCATAAAAATCTTGAACATCCCCCCGGTCGTCCTATAGTATCGGGTAATCAGTCTCTAACTGAACCTCTTTCTAAGTTTGTTGATTTTTTCATTAAGGATTTGGTTCGTCAATTGCCTTCTTTTCTTGAAGATACTACAGATTTTCTTACTAAATTGGTTGCAATACGCCAGATTAACACAAGTGATTTTCTATGTACGATGGATGTATCCAGCTTATATACTAGCATTCCCCATGAAGCGGGACTAGAGGCCTTGAGTTATTTTCTACAGTCTCGTACAGTTTTACAACCTCCTACTGAGTTTTTAGTGTCTTTGACACATGAAATCTTGACTAAAATTATTTTATGTTTCAAAATAGATACTATTTACAAATTCAGGGTACAGCGATGGGCTCTCCGATTGCGCCTAATTATGCTAATCTTTTCATGGGGAAATTTGAACAAGATTTTGTGTACTCTAACAACTTTTTTCAGTATATAAAGGTTTGGTATAGGTATAATTGACATCTTTTTTATATGGTCAGGTACGGAAGATGACTTGATTCTCTTTCGTGATTACATGAACAGTTGTTTGCCATCTATTAAATTTACTTAGGCGTTTGATAGAAATTCAATATCTTTTTTAGATGTTTTGGTAAAGAAGTCCGGTACAACGATCCATACTGAGATTTATCGGAAAGAGACTGATAGGAACAATTTTTTACACTTTCCTAGTTTTCATCCTATCTCTTTAAAATGCAGTTTGCCATATAGTCAATTGTTAAGAGTACGACGTATTTGTAATGATGACGAATCTTTTGAGAGGCAGGCAGAAGAGTTGTGTCAACGATTTCGTAGTAGGGGCTATGATGACATTTTATTATGTGATTGTCTTGATAAAGTACGGCGTATGAAACGTGAGGATCTTCTTCGGTCCACTTCCCGTTCTAATACTTGTGGGTCAATTACTTTGGTTTCTACTTACAGTCCTATATCCAAACATTTGAAATGCATAATAAATCGTCATTGGCATATATTGAGTACTGATCCTCAGATTGGTGAGTCTTTTCATGATCCTCCTCGCTTTTGTTATAAAAGGGCTTCGAATTTAAAGGATTATCTTGTCCGGGCTAATTGTGCTAGAAAACAGCAACCTTGGTTTTCTTTCAAAATACCAGCGGGTAATTTTAAGTGTTACAATTGTGTTGTTTGAAGTAACATGATCACAGAAAATAGTTTTACAGATCCTGTGACTAATAAAACGTTTAAGGTGAGAGGTAGGATCTCATGTTTATCTACTTTTGTTGTTTATCTCTTACTTTGTCCATGCAGTCTTATTTATGTTGGTAAGACTAAGCGTCAACTTAAAACAAGAATTTGAACATAAATGTGCTATTAGAAACAAAGATGATCGATCACCTGTTGCTCGACATTTTAACAAAATGGGTCATGATGTTTATTCATTGAGATTCATGGGTTTGGAAATTGTTAATCAGACACCAAGGGGGGGCAATCGGGATAATTGCCTCCTCCAAAGAGAGGCTTGGTATATTTTTACTTTGAATTCTGTTGCGCCGCATGGCATGAGCGAAGATTTTTCTTTAACTTGTTTTCTGTAAGGTTTGAGTTAAGTTGGTAAAGACTCTTTTTTTGTTTCATTTTTTAATTTTTGTTATGGTTTATTCTATAATTGTTATATTATTTCAATGAGAGACATTGCCTTTAATAATGTATTGTCAATTTGCGGTTTATTTATGCCTAATTGGATAATTGTAAGTGGTACCATGAGGTAAAAAGAAACACGTTTGTGATTAATTATTTGTCTATATTATACACAGGTGGTCACAATGATTTGTATACGCTGAGGAAGGCCTGTGAGCCGAAACGTGTCCGTTTTTATTCTTTGTAAGATTAAATAAATACTTTAAGCAAGTGCTGTCCAACGTCTTTAAATTTCAACATTCCTGACATCATTCGCATCAAATGTTTGCCAAGTCAACTCCTGTGAAAAGAAATCTTCCCGATTCCATGAGAATATATCCGCCCAGTCATCATGAGGTGGATGTATAAATCCATCCATCCATTACAGGAGGTGCTCAGAGATTTTTTGAAAAATAAGGAAATTCTACATGGTAGGATATAATTTGGTGCATTCTGAGCACTAAATAACAATTTATAATACATCACCATTTTGGGATTTTTCAGGCACAAAAGCCAACAAAATTACACAAACAACTTGAACTTGCGTACTAAGAAACTAAGAAATATTTATTTCAAGATTTTATATATATACAACCCCAATTCCGAAGTAGTTGGGACAAAGTGTAAATTGTGAATAAAATCAAAGTGCAATGACTTTCAGATCACATGAGCCAATATTTTATTTACAATAGAACATAGATAACATTTCAAGCGTTGATACTGAGACATTTTACATTTTTATCCACAAAATGAGCTTATTTCAAATTTTCTGCCTGCAACAGGTCTCAAAAAAGTTGGGACTCAGGCAAAAAAAGGGCTGAAAAAGCAATTAATACATAAGAGAATCAGCTGAAAGAACATTTAGCAAGTGATTAAGTTAACTGGCATCAGGTGTGTGACATGTTTTACTATAAAAGGGATGTCTTAGAGAGGCTGAGCCTCTCAGAAGTAAAGATGGCCAGAGGCTCTCCAACCTGTGAAGGCTTGCGTTAAAAAATTGTGGAATACTTTAAAAACAACGTCTAAACAACGTCTTCCTCAACGTCAAATTGCAAAGGCTTTGAAGGTCTCATCATCGACAGTGCATAACATCATGAAAACATTCAGAGAAACTGGAAAAATCTCTGTGCGTAAGGGACAAGGCCGAAGACCTTTATTGGATGCCCGTGATCTTTGGGCCCTCACTGCATCACTCATCCGCATGATTCTGTCATTGACATTACTAAATGGGCCCAGGAATACTGCAAGAAACCACTGCCTGTAAACACAGTCCTCCGTGCCATCCACAGATGCCACCTAAAACTCTACAATGTGAAAAAGAAGCCATTGTTGAGCATGATTTAGAAGCGCAGCCATGTTCTGTGGGCCAAGGCTCATTTAAAATGGACTGTAGCAAAGTGGCAAAGTGTCATGTGGTCAGACGAGTCCAAATTTGACATTCTTGTTGGAAATCATGGGCGTCGTGTCCTCCGGGCTGAAGAGGAGAAAGACCACCCCTCTTGTTATCAGCATCAGTTCAAAAGCCAGCATCTCTGATGGTATGGGGATGCATTAGTGCATACAGTGTGGGACACTTGCATATTTTAAAAAGTACCATGAATGCTGAAAGGTATATAAATGTTTTAGAGCAACATATGCTCCCCTCCAGATGACATCTATTCCAGGGAAGGCCTTGTGTAGGACAATGCAAAACCACAAACTGCAGCTATTACAACAGCATGGCTTCGTAGTAGAAGAGTCCGTGTGCTGAACTGGCCTGCCTGCAGTCCTGATCTTTCACCGATTGAGAACATTTGGCGCATAATTAAACAAAAAGTCCATCAAAGGAGACCCAAAACTCTCCAGCAGCTGGAAGCCTGTATTAAACAAGTGGGATAAAATTCCAATGGCTAAACTCAAGAAACTTGTCTCCTCAATGTTCAGACGACTCCATTCTGTGTTAAAAAGAAGAGGGGATGCTACACCATGGTAAACAGGCCCCCGTGCCAAATTTTGAGACCTGTAGCAGCCATAAAATTTGAATTGAGCTCATTTTGTGGATAAAATTGTAAAATTTCTGTTTCAACGTTTGCTATGTTATCTCTGTTCTATTGTGAATAAAATACTGGCTGGTGTGATTTGAAAGTCATCGCGTTTTGATTTTATTTACAAATACACTTTGTCCCAACTATTTCGGAATTGGGGTTGTATTGTTGGTATTACAATAATGAATTAGGCTCAATGTTACACACACAATACGAATGTAAGTGGCCAAAGATCTATGGGAAAAAACTGTACTCTTCATAAATACTCATTTCAGTGTCTCCCTGAACAAGAGCCCAGCTCTACATATATTTGGTATTATCCCAAAGAATCTTCAGATGCGTGGTCCCAAATGGCTATGTTAACAGCAGTGTTGGCGGTAACGCATTACAAAGTAACTAATTACTGTAATCAGATTACATTTATCTGCAACGCATTACTGCGATAACCTAAATAATCGCATTACAGTTACTAACAAAAAAATTATCTAGCTACTTGCGTTACTTTAAATTCTTCAACTGTCGGCCAGATGGGAGGCCAGAAAAACGTCTTCTTCTTCGTCTTCTTCTTCTTATTCCTTTTGAGTGTATTGGCGATTGAGATGGAGTACAGAAAAAGAAATCAAACCTTTTTCATGTGTGTTTATGCCAGTACTGTATCCTTGTACTTGACTCATTTTTCTGCGAAGTGCTGTTTGGGCTGATTTTTACAACTTCACCGTTGGCTTTGCTGTATCAACCCTTTCACCCCCAGGTGTGCCATATTGCACTCTTTCATGACTGGCATTTTTTCCCAATAGTGCCATATGGCACTCTTTTTGTTATGTTTCTTTTAACAATCAGGAATAAGAACAGACAGCCAGAAATTTAGATAGAATGTCAACAGAGGCCATGGGGAGAAATAGCAGTGAGAACCGGGCACTGGTGGGGGTGAAAGGGTTAAAGAGCATGAAAGAGAGATCTTATGTGTGTCCTCCTTACTAGAATAAATATTTGATCTGGGCATATGCCAAGTTTTAACATGATATGGTTAATTAATTAAGAGCCATTCCATAAGAGATTGACATTCGGAGTGCAGTTGACCCCCCTGGAATTTAATGAAACTTGGCACAGGTAGATAAGGGTGTCTCACGGAAAAAGCCACATTTTTAGGTCTGTATCTCACGTTGCCTGCCGGTGGCGCTACCTGGAAGCCACTAAAGTGGCCCAGTTTTGCTGTTGACACCACATTTTACATCAACTATCATGACTTAACAGTACACAGTACCAAATATGTTATACTTTTATCATGACCTGTGACACTTCAAGTGCGGTTAGACATCTGCACCACATCAGCACCAAGCTGGGTAATTATGTTATTGAGCGGGAATAATTTGAGAAATAACAATAAAAATTGAAAATGCGAATGGGAATAAAATAATATCCCAGACATATGCCAATCTAGAATGCTTTTTATTTTATTATTAAATATTTCAAAAGATTGAACTTTGGTATATGTCCGGGAATATGGAATATTAGGTCGATAGAACATTAGCTCTTTAGAGCGCCGCCTTTAGTCAGAAAGCTATCTACCCAGCATAGTACCAAACGAAACTCTTCATTTTCTCAGAAAACTAGCTGTGTGTATCACAATTCAAAAAAAAAAATTTCTCTGGTACATTGCTGAGGATAGCCAGTACTTGCATCCAGCCAACAGCGCCCTCTCGGGGCAAAATTTTCCAACTTTTGATGTTGAATATGATCTACACTGAAAATACTACCATTGAGATTTTACTAATGCTGTAATGTACCCCAAAGGGCCGATGTATTCAGAGAATTTCAGATATCTATTTTGCTGGGTAAGCAAAATAATGCCACTTAAACATGCCACAATCTCCTATGAAATAGTCCGTTTTGAGTTTTCCTCCAGCTTTGGCTTTGTCCAACTTGAAAGAGTAGATACTACCAAAGAAATGCTTGGTATTCCTGGAAATAGAGTTCAAAAAACACAACAAACAGTATTTACCACCACAGTAAATATCTGGGTTACTGAGAAAATATACCACAAACATGCACCAAAAATCAATTTCGACCATCAACCCAGCAAGATACCAAGGTACTATTCACTGAAAATGATAGTCTTGTTGTGAGAAAACACATAATAAACTATTCTAGATTAGTAGATGTCTGGGATGTTATTTTATTCCCATTCCCATTTTCAATTTTTGCTGTTATTTCTCAAATGTAACCCTCCAGCACCAAACCAGTCACATGGGTCAATTTTTCAAATATGAGTTTTTGGGCTCATCTGAAAGGGCATTTAATATGAGCCCAAAAACTCATATTTGAAAAACTGACCCATGTGACTGGTTTGGTGCTGGAGGGTCACAAATTATTCCGGCTCAATAACCTAGTTACCAAGCTTGCTGGCGATGTCTATCCAGACTTGAAGTGTCTAAGGCCATGATAAAAGTATAACATATTTGGTACTTTGTACCTTTAAGTCATGATAGTTGATGTAAAATGTGGTGTCAACAGCAAAACTAAGCCACTTTAATGGCTTCCAGGTGGCACCACTGGCCGGCAAAGGGAGATATGGACCTAAAAATTTGGCTTTTTACGTGAGACACCCATATGTACCTATGTGCCAAGTTTCATTCAATTCCAGGGGGGTCAACTCCTCAATTTCTTCAGAAAGTGCCATTTTCTCATGGAATGGCTCTTAAGTTATGGTGAATTTAGGTTCAGTCAAGAGAGACTCAAGTGAAACTGGGAAATATTTATTATGTGTTGAGCATAAAAAGAAGTAACATGCTTCGAATCAGACAAGTCTTTGGCACTTGGACTCTTCAGGAAGACTCGTAGAACAGGAGCACGACTCAGAGCAGCAGCAGGAAAATCCCCAACAGAGTCCAGACACTGGTGGAGGTGATGGCTGAAGGCTGACGAAGCTGGAGCGGCAGTACAGAAGGTCTAATGAGAGCAGGGTGGCGTTGGGGAGGAGAAGGGTCAGTGAACGGCAGCATAAGCGAACTAGGGCAGAGAGAAATGACATTTTTTAAAGAGACAGCAGCAGAACGATTGGCTGGCGCTGCGACTGTGGTGTGCCACGGTTGGATAGAAGAGATCAGCTGCTACACCAGCTGATGGCTCAATTGACAGCCCCAGACATTGACTGCAGAGATTTACGAGTGAGCATGCGTGTGAATGATAAGAAAATAAACGGAGTTGAAGTGCGCAAGAGAGTCTTCCTGATTGAACTTTCGCTGAGCTTCATATGATGGTGCTGAGTAATCCAAAAGTAATGTAACTAGTAGTGTAACTATTTACTTTTAGCAGTGAGCAATTAAGTGAAGTAAGGGATTACTTTTTTAAAAAGTGACGAGTAATGTGTAATGTATTACATTTTTAGAGTAACTACCCCAACACTGGTTAACAGGATGCAGTTATTGTGAAACATTGGAAAACAACCACACTCATCATTTGAACACTGGATTCGAATAAACGTCCAACATAGCAAGCTACAAGCAAGTTAAATTCGGACTTTGTAGACGCCAAGACTTGTTCATGAAAACTTGGAGCCCGTTCCTGGATTGTATTTACAACAAACAATATCTAAGAACTGATCTTATATCACGCATATCAAATGTCAACTGAGCAACACATGCGTGCACCCGACCCCACCAGAAAACCCATTTGCTATCTGAAAACGCATGGGTCAAAAATGGGTTTTCCATTGGGATCGTGTACATGCATGTGTTGCTCACGTAGATGGCGTCGAACGGTACATGTGCTCACCCTTGGACGTCTCCGACCCCTCATCTCATGACTAGTTTGGGTTGCTGTCCGGAATCTGTCACATGCAGGCTGTAACCGGATGTGGTGCTCTTGAGCTTCCGTAGTATCTTGTGGCTGCCCTGAGCAGGTCGGTCAGTGACAGTGCCTTTTTTCCATTCTTGGATAGACAGCCGGCTGATTGTTGACTAGTGACAATCCAGATGATGCACCACCTCTCAGGGGTTGAGAGCTGCCCATCTACCTGTTAAATGCCAGTGGCTCTTTTACACTCACATTTTCTTGATGCTGTGGCTTTTTTCACTTTTTTGGTTGACTTTAAATAGGCTTTTGACCACACCCAAAGAAAAAGTCAAACGTCACTGTACGCATCACAAACAACTGAACATTTTTTATAACTGAAGTGCTCAGCGCGTCCACATGGTGCGTATCAAGATTACAATACCACGCACTGCTCTGTATTTCCACTCGTATCTCACTGGAAAAGCAATAAAAACTGATTGATAACTCAATTTGCGTCAAATACAGTACATACATCACATTAATGGCACTAAGTATAGGATTCAAAGTAAATTTACAGTATAGATCTACGCAGTGTACATTTTCTTTAGAAATGTCACGTTCTACTACTACTGCAATTATCGTGTGGAATATAACAGGCACCATTGCCTTAAAGTCAACAAACATATTCTAAACTTGCATGAATATACCATTTCAATATTAATACTACTTCTATTGCATTATGATCTTCATATTCTAGAATGACTTTATGTTGTTTTCACTCTTCCAAAAGCATGAACTCCCAACCAGGTCTGCCATGGCAATACAATATGGCCGCAGCGTGAGTCAATGCATCTCATGCCCGTCTGCTTGTCCTATTAATAGTAGCGTTAAATGCCCTTTTTTAAGGATCCTCATGATCTGATTTATACTTAACTTTGTTTGATTGAGTTAAGCATTTATTACAGCACATTACACTATTGCTGGCTCTTTTTTTTCTGTTTGCCACAATGGAGGGAAGTCTGTCTTTGCTAAATTTGCTGGACATTATTCAACTAAGCAAGAATGACATGAACTCAACTTGAAGTACTTTCTCCTTTTCCCCGCCATGCTGTGTGTCATTGTGGATGGCAAACAACAACACTTCACGAATCATAAAGTAGCTGAAGCTACGTTCATGTCCGCTTCAAACTTTCCTTGCTTGTAAGGTACTGTTGAGGTGAGGCTGTTGTCCTGCCATCGCCAGCGGCTCTTAACATTAGCTTAGTGGCTATCATTATCATCCAGAATACTTCAACAAACTGTCTTTCTCCTTCTGTTACATTTTTTTTGTGCTTTACTCATCGTCTCTAAATGGCAAGATTTGCTAATGGGATGCATATGATTATTGAGGTGTTGATAACACTTTTCTGTTTTATAGATGTTTATAGACGCTACAGATAACTTTTTACCTACCTTTTTCTATATCTCTGTTTATGTTTGAAATGCTTAATTACATCACTTCCTCCTTTTAGCCATGACCATTGAAATGTATGTAATGACTTGACAGAGGCGCTCTTGTAATATTGCCCTTAGTGGATGTTTTTACAATTCTGCTACTACTTGGGCTCATAGTAGAGGTATATATTTTTGTTTTCTGCAGACTGAGCTGTGACTTAAACTGATGGTATACATCTGCACAGTTCCGTTTACTCACGGAAATGCTCTGGGATTTGGTTTCTGGGGTTGCTGGGTCTTCTTAATTGATGTTGTGTGTTTATTTTTTTTTGTATTTCTGTTTGAGTTTTTGTGTGTTGTCCATTAGTTCCACAGTTATCAATGAATCCTGCAAACTTGACACCCTCCATTGCATCTATGTTTGAATAGTAACAACACCATTTTTATTTTCTGCTTCCAAACTGGATGAATTTAAGGGTTTAAAAATAATTCATTTAAATATTAGGAGTCTTCTGCCGAAAATAGATTTGCTTTGTCCATGAGTTGTCCTCCATAAACCGAACATCATTATGCTCTCTGAGACTTGGCTCAACTCATCAATTTCTGACAATGAATTAAATATTGCTGGCTATGTTCTGTATAGATCTGATTGGTGTTCCAGGGGTGGAGGTGTGGCTATCTATGTCTCTTCTGAACTTCTGATTGAACTAGTTGTTCCTATAGTTGAGCCTTTCCTTTTTGAATGTCTTTTTATAAGATAATTTTTCATGTAAATAAATGTTTAACTGTTGGTTGCGTGTAAAGGCCACCCTCCTCTCCGACTGAGTCCTTTAACCGCATGATCTCTACTATTAACTCTATTACCAGTGGCAATGAGCTTATCTTACTCTTCGATTTTAACAAAAACTTGCAGGAGAAGTCTTCAGATAAAGAAATGAAATTATTTAATAATATAAATCTTACCCAACTAATCAATGAGCCAACCCAAATCACCCCTAAATCTCGATCTTTGCTTGATTGGATTCTTGTATCTCATCCTGACAGATTCTTAAAGGCTGGTATCATGTCCGATTGCTTCAGTGATCATTCAATTGTTTGTTGTGTATGGAAAATCAAATTAATCATATTACCTCCTAAATTAATTAAAATTAGACAATACAAGAAACTGAATGTAGATCTGTTTATTAGTGATCTGGTCAATATTAATTGGGACAGATACCAACTTATACCTGACGTTCAATATGCTTGGGATTTTCTGTATAAAGAATTTACTGAAGCTGTGGAGTGCCATGTACCCTGGAGAACTGTTAAAGTTAAGGGTAAACCTCTCCCCTGGATTAATTCTGATCTTTATAGTCTATTCAGGCACAGGGACAAAGCTTGGCCAACCTTCCGGCAAACACGAGATAATGCTGATTGGGAAGTTTATAGGCAACTACGTAATATGAGCAAAACAAAAACCCGTAATGCAAAATCCAACTATTATAAAGAATCTCTCACCTCTAACTTTAAGAATCCAAAGCAATTCTGGAATAAAATTGAAACCATTATTAATTCATCTGACAAACATACTATTGATAAAATAAGAGCTTCTAATACTATAATTCACAACTCACTATCTATTGCCCAAACATTCAATCAGCATTTCTCAACTATCTGTTCCTCCCTTCTACCTGAATCTTATTTGAATACGCTCACATTTAGTAGTATTTCAACCCGTCCCAGTTCTTTTTCTTTTAGGAGAATTTCTCCATTAGAAGTTCAGAATGCCATTAATGATTTAAAAGTGAACAGCAGTATTGGACTAGATGGCACTGAAAACAGGTTTATTAAGCTAGCGTCCCCTGTTCTTATGTACCCATTAGCTGATTTATTTAACCTTTCTCTCTCCACCTGTGAGTTACCCGCCATCTGAAAATGTGCACGCATTACTCCACTCCACAAAGGAGGCGATGTACTCAATACTAAAAACTATAGGCCCATTTCAATTATCTGTTCCATTACTCAAGTTTTTGAGAAGCTAATATACAGTAAACTTTCCAATTTTCTCACCCTCAATAATATTTTATCACCATTCCAGTCTGGCTTCAGGGCTAATCATTCAACAACAACAACAGCTCTACTAAAGTTCACAAATGATGTATTCTTTGCAGCTGATAATGGTGAGCTCACTGGTGCTATATTTCTTGACCTAACCAAAGCTTTTGATTTTGTTGATCATTATTTGTTGTTAGACAAACTTTATAGTATTGGCCTTTCTTCAAGTGCAGTTTGCTGGTTTAGCTCATACCTTCACAATAGAAAACAGTATGTTCTCATATATGGAAAGCAATCTGACTTGCTGGTTCAATAAAGGGGTGTTCCCCAAGGATCAACACTGGGTCCACTTCTATTCTCTATATTTATCAATGATTTTCCAAAAAGTCTTGTCAATTGTCGTTTCAAATTAATGCCGATGATACCGTCATATACACATCCCATCCTGACCTGGCCCATATTCAAGCTTCACTTCAGTCTGATTTTACTTCTGTTGAGGATTGGTTATCGTGTAGTAAACTTGTGCTTGACAAAACAAAATCCAATATTTTGATATTTGGTACTAGGCACAAACTAAAATCTGAAATCCGTTCTTGTGTAATAAATTGTAATGACGGCATGCCACTGCATAAAGTTGACAATTTTAAATATTTGGGTGTATTGCAAGATCCTGAACTCACATTTAAACTGCATATAGATGCTCTCGGAATTCTTCTACATTTAGTGTCCGCAGGGGCCTCGCTACACAACTCATACTACCAATTACGGACTATTGTGATGTTATATATCAAAATGCTCATAAGCAGACCTTGCTCGACTTACCACAGCCTAAAATAGACTGCAAATTTGTTCTTGGTTGTCCATTTTTCACCCATCACTGCACGATATATAATAGACTCAAATGGTCATCATTAAAAATAAGTAGACAGGTACACTGGTTTTAACTTATTTTCAAATGCATTTACTTCAATTATCCCTCTTATCTACATCAGTTTCTTGTACCTTATATTTCAACCTATCATATCAGACATTCCGCCCAACTCTACTTCTCTGTCCCCTGTGTCAAAAAGTAAATTGGCAAAAGAGCTTTTATGTTTAAAGCCCCAGCAGATTGGAATAATCTACCCGCTATTATCAGATCTATTACTTCATTTAGAATTTTTAAGGGTGCCTTGTCTTCTTATTTCATGGTGGTCTGCTCCTGTTATTGATTAAGCCATCATTGTGCTTGTCGATTTGCTCCTGCTAAATGAATGCAATTCTACTTTGCTGTTGATTTAGCGTTGGCCAATTTGGCCTCCTTATGGTTGTATTAGCTTATTGTTCTTCATGGCATTAACTGAGGTTTGTCTCTTTTTTCTCTCTCTCTCTCTTTGTTGTCTTGTTCTGTTTTGTTTTTGTTTTGTTTGTAGATTCTATGTTGCTATGATGTGATATATGTTTGGACCCCCTAGAAAACGAAATGGTGCATCTCAAGGGGCTTATCTAAATAAATAAATTTCAATGTGAATACAATTAAAACACACACACACACACATTAGTGTACTTCCTCACATTTATTTGCATTGATAAATAACCAAGGTGCTTATATTCTTAAACAAATGTTCACAATTAGTACAGTTCCTCAGAAATAAGTCTAGCTCCATAGGGCCACTTTAATGATGAGAACATGAGTACATATCATTTGCCAGCTGAATCATATTTCTTTCTCTTGTGAAAAACTTGTCAAAAATTACTGCACATGCATAAAACAATACATATTTGTCCCACATTACACAACTGACAACAAGATAAACATAAATTCACAATTGAAAGCGTTTTTGCTCTAGATAAGCACTTGAACAAAATCTGTGATTCCCAGAATCATAGTCCCATTCACTAAATCTCTGTTTTCCTCAATTTCTAACTAAAACACTGACTCATTATTAACCGTTTCCCCACCGACTAGCCTTCTCCCACTGAAACACTTCAGTCAACTACAATACACAAACACCATACACATTCATGAGGGCCTTCCCAGTTCAGCTTTCTGGCAGATTATGCCAGTATTGTAGTGGAAGGGAATTATAAAGGCAATTATCTTTTATTCAATTTATTTTGATAGTCAAATTGTCAGAAAATAATTGAGCAACAGTTACATAAAAATACAGCTGATGTCTGTGGTCCCCTGGAACCAGAAAAAAATCCCCCAGAATGGCCAATTGCAAATTTATACCAGTACAAAGTGGGCTGTTCTATACAGTACAGAGTCCATGTTGATTGGACATGGAAAAGAGAATTGAGGGGAAAATAAATGACCTGCAGGGGGTTTTGAAGGGAAATTCAAATGATAACAATGAAAAAGGGTAGTGGGGTATACCAGATACAGGTGCAGATGGAGGGTGGAGGGGAGGTGAGAAATGCTTTCACATCCACATTAGATCATAGCTTTTGTGTATATTGGTCCCACACTGTCTCGCTGTCCTGCCTGCGCACTGCTATCACCTTTCAGAAACCTAAGGTAAGTTAAGCTGTTTTCATTATTTTAGATGTAATGATGCAAGTAAAAGGAAGATTGCGAGCTATTATATCAACCAACTGGGTCACACTTTAGATGAAGTGTTGCTCATAAAGGCTTTAAATAGCATGTATAATGCCTTCATAAATGAGACATAATGTCTTCATAAATCATACAGAAGCAGATGTCATGCTTTGTAAAGGGTGAAATAACACATCCTTATTCAGCATATGATGCCAGATGTGATAATGACAATGTTGCCCTTTATAGCATTTAGCCACCAGCTAAATGTCATTGTCAGTTATCTCACATTAAATTTTCTTATGTATGATTTATGAAGACATTACGTCTCATTTATGAAGGCATTATACATGCTGTATAAAGCCTTTATGAGCAACACTTCATCTAAAGTGAGACCTCAAATGGTATCAGTTATAATGTACCAGTTATGAAGCGTTATCGGATTTTCTGTTGAGTTATTTTCATTACGATTTTCTCTTTGTTTTCACAAACCAAGTATTAAAGAGCTATGGATAAGATTTCTTGCAACAACAGCGAGAGCTGGGGCCCATTATCTGACAAAGCAAAGGACATACATTTTCGTACAGTAAAGAAAATCAGACTTTACGACTGGCACATTATGATTGATTGAGTTCTTTATGATACATTACATTAGCTTGCCAGCTATCTTCCCTTTGCTTCCATCAGCATATCTTAAATAATCAAGTTACTTTGACTTACCTTAAGTTTACGAATGTTGAAAGCAATTTGCAGGCAGGACAACGAGACAAAGCAGCACCAATGTATGCACAGACAGTGATCTAAGTTGCCACTCAACCATAAATAAATGATTATTTGAAGATTGCATGGTCTGCAGACTGACTATCTATTGGTCAAACCTAAATCAATGTTAATTCAGTGTCACTGAAATCAATGTAAAGGGTATGACAGAGATCTTCTCTTTGTCAACCATAAGTTAAATTCATTGTTGCTGATATTAATGTTAAGAGCTGTCAACTTTTATTGATAGGTTGATGATGATTGAATGTGCCTGTAGCATTGATATTTCACCCTGGGCAAAAATGATAATTCAATTTAATATGTTTAATGGAGGAAATGTGATTGAGGAAGATCCTCAGCCTTTGTTGTTATGCTGTCTTTCATGATTGCACACCCTCAGTTGATCTCACATCCTCCTGGCAAGATCGAAGTCTGAAACGGGAAAACAATCCACAGCTGAAAAAAAGATCTGAATTGGAAAACATCATTCTTCAGCTAGAAAAAGAAACCTCAAATATGAAAATATATAGATGAAAGTTAAAGATTAAAATAATTTATTAAAAAGAATTCAAGAATTGAAATGAAATTATATTTAAACCAAAGAAAGGTGTTCTATACTGATTTTTAGTTTGAATACATTCTTTTTCAAAATTCAAGATCAAACGAACTATCAGATTCAAATTTTTGTTTATTAATCACTTTTATTTCAAATTAACAAAAGTATTGGCCCTGATTTGGCTCCATACTTGTGCTGTGTTTTTTTGAAATTGAAGAAAAAAAGACCAGCCTCTGGATTTGAACTTGAAGTTTTGGGAATAATTATACACGGGCATCTACCAGGTCGGAACTTAGATGTGAATGAATGGACTGCTGAGACCAAATTACTCTCCATCTCTCGTGCAAAACTGATCCACAGGTCAGAGTTGGAATACAAGCTGGCAGAGGAGATTAGGCCACGCTGGCTCTATGCCACCTTTGCTTGCCAGCCTGATTAATACCATCACATACCCCCCCACCCACACTCCCTTGTCCCTCCCCAATCCTCTGGAAGACTTGGTGTCTTCAAAGTACAATACAGTGAACTCAAATCATTTTTCTGTCCAATCAGCCACATCTCCAACTTTAGATACCTCAAATAGCTGGGGCCGTACTTCCATCTACTGTTCCCTTATTTAGCTCTTGTTTATGAACTCACTCTGTGATGAAAAATGGGGAAAAACACTAAAGTTGAATGTCCTCACGAAGTATTGAATCAAGTTGTTGGCCTGCGGGCTGACAGAAGGACAACGGTCTTGACGCCTCTTGGCATGAACATATTGCCCATTATCTTTGAACGTCAACGTGAGCACTTTATAATATTACCAAAAACGTGCAATATTAAAAACTAGACACTGAAAAGTGACAGCTTCTAAAGGCATTTCTCTTTTTTTCGGTAGCCTTTAACTGTTTGCTGTTGAAGTAAAGATGAGAGCCATGTAGAAGCTAGAGATATCCATGCCCCACACATCAGAGAACAAAAGGTGCCAGCATGATGCTGCAAGCATAATGATGCCTTTTGGCAAAATTGGCTCAAGTATCTAAAACAGCTTAGACACATAGTTACAAGTGAGTCTATTTACCTCTGCTGGAATTTGATGTGCTCGTGTAACATTTACAAACCACAGCTTCCATGTTACTGTAGTGCCTCAAAGAATGTGCTGCCCAGGGTGAAACAGTGCAGTATACAACTAAAAAAGAATATTCCTTTATTAATTTATTCTGAGGAAAGCTACTGGTAAAAAATCAGATTGCATTTTTAAAAAGAATATGCAAACAATTGTTCATGAGTATTTATCAAATAGGTTTTAAAAAAATAATTTTACAGATTCTTTTATATAGTGCAGAGCATGTATAGGTGCAAATGTCAGAGCATGTCATTACTTTAGATGGTTCAGATACATTGCACATTTCAATTCGATTTTACCGTATCTCTGCAACAATATGGTTCAAAAAGATCTCAATGTCTGAAAGTGAGCATACAAAATCAAAAACTGTAGGGAATTAAAGTTAAATCAATTGATTACTTTTATTGGTGTACAGTATTTTCAATGGTTCAAAAAATATTTAGTATTTCATTTTGGTTACCAGCATTCAGTATTGTGATCAGGAATACATCAATTCTATACACAATACTGTGAAAGAAAGTTTTTATTTATTATTGAAGATCTGAAACAATTAAGTATTTGCCATACTTAATTGTTTCAGATCTTCAATAAAATTAAATAAGATAAAGACAATCTAAGTACACAAAACATATAGATATTAAATGATGATTTAGTTGAAGGGAGAAACGTATCTAGCACCAGCTGATCTTGATGGTTAGTCCATCAATTAATTTATCTTAATTAATTGATAACTGCACATAATTAGACTTGGAACACCCAAGAATGATAACTGCCAGTTCATTTGAAACTTAATGAAACTTATTTTTTTAATTCAATTAAAAATGTTAATGTTTTCAAAATATTTCAACGTGTCTCAGAGATGAGACACTGAGCACTTTATTCGGAACACCATAATAATGACTGGTAGGATCTGGCCTTGCTCTCAGAACAGCCATAATTCTTCATCCATAGATTGTCCTACAGACATTACTTTGAGATTCTGGTCCATGTTAAGCATGACCTTTTTTCAGCAGATTTGTCTGCTGCGTATTCATGGGGTCAAACCCCCATTCTACCGCACAAAAGTGTCCTGTTGGATTCAGATCTGGTTATTGAAGCGCACTAGACATGTCATGTTAATAAAACCAGTTACAGATGATTTTTCCTTTTTGACACAGTGTATTATCATGCTGGTAATATCTCCCAGTAGAAGATTGGAGAGTCATGGAGATAAAGGGATGCACAAGAACAACAAAAAGCCTCAGATATGAAGTGGCATTCAAACAGTGATTTATTGGTATTAACCCCTTTGCGCAGAGGCCAAATCTGGCTATTTATGCCTTACCCTATTTAAGGTTTATAATTCAAGATATGAGCTTCACCGAGAGGGGTAAAATGGCTTAAATGAAACAAACAACTTGTAGCATTTTGAATTCCATTGTATTTCAGTTCATTTTCATAATTTTAGTACAGAATAAGGGCCACAAACACAAAACATCTTCATTAATATTCAGCATTGAAATAAAAATAAAAAATACTGAGATTTGAAAAATGACTGGGAGTTAAAACAATACATTTCCGGGATAATAATCTCCTTGACAACAAGTGTGTTATATCTGAGTGTGATATTCAAACTTACCTTCTGTTGATGAGCCAAATAAGATGGCTATCCAAATGGCTCTCCACACTCTCTGACCCCTCAAAACTGTGCACAGTCAAATCATAAAATCATCATATTTTTTACACAAATCAACTTTTGACTCATGAAGCTCAATACAAATGAATTAATTTTTAAAGTGGAATTTGGAAGAGTTCATCAATATAGGCACGGATAGACATCAGTGGTCACCAATAACCTCCCCAAACCAAAAACATGCTTTTTCTCTATGATGAAGTTTAGAATTTCCTCCATTTTTCTCCAGAGCTCCATCAGCCAGCACACACACTCATAAAGAAACTGTTTATTATACGGTCAGAATGTTCACCCCTGAAATGGTAAGCTTGCTATTTCCACCTTTGAGCACCCAATCAAAACGCAAGCTTGTGTAAACACTTTCTACACCCTATAAGGAGCAAGTATAACTCATCAACACAGTAATATCTTAAATACACCTTTTTTAATACAAAACAGAAATTCAACTCTCAGGAAAAAGCAAGCAATATGCTACCCTATAGTGAACAAAATTGGTGTAAGGAACAGCAGGGGGTTTACCGAAGTCTTCGAGCTGTTACCATTTTAAGCAGGTGAAAACCTAGGCATTCTATTTTTTTCATTAATTCTAAAACAGATTTCCATGTTGAAAATGCCACCATATACAGTATTATTAGCAAAGGCTGATGGTTACTCATAATAACCAATGTGGCAAACTAGCTCTGTGAGCATCATGGCTACTGTGCTAACAGAAAATAAAAAGCAAGATAGCGAGCAAGTAATATATACTTCATACAACAATAGGTCTACTTACACATCATGAAGAAAGGTTCTCGGTCATTGACTTCCTCCTCCAAAGAATCAATTCTTTGAGGATCAAGGAACCCTTCCATTCGAAATGACTCCCAGTGTCCATGTCCGTATCACATTTCAATCTCGTAAACGTAACCTGAGTTACGGAAGCATATAGTAAACAATATTAAAATGAAAATTTATTCTCAGAAATGCCTGTTTTCACGACTCAATCACATTATTAGTGTCAAAGAAAATGAAAATGTAATCCTCTACTTTGCATTTTCGTTTTCAAGTCAATGTATACAATTTTTATCACCAAACGAAATTTGAAATACATCCCCAATTTGCTTTTTGTTTTTAAAAATTGCCCCACAATATGGCGAACAAAATGAAAATGAAAACGCAAATCGTATAATGCAAATACATTCTCGGAAATGCTTTTTCTGTTTCAAGATGCAAGCACATTATTCGTATCATCTTGAAAATGTTAACATAATCATCCACTTCGCATTTTAATTTTTCAGTCCATGTATACACTTTTTATAACAAATTGAAAAAAAAATTACATTCTCTGTTTGCATTTTCATTTTCAAAAAAGTGCTCTGCCATATCGGCAACAAACTGAAAACAAAAATGCAAATCTGAAAATGTAAATACAGTACCGTGAAAAAGTACTTTCCGCCCTCCTGATTTCTTATTTTTTTGCATATTTGTCACACTCAAATGTTTCAGATCATCAAATAAATTTTAATATCAGACAAAGATAACCCAAGTAAATACAAAATGCCGTTTTTAAATGGTGACTTAATTTATTGAGGGAAAAAAAGCTATCCAAACCTATGTGGCCCTATGTGAAAAAGTAATTGCACCCCTTGTTAAATCATGATTTAACTGTGATTAATCACATTTTTTAAATTCAATTTCCCTTGCCACGCCCAGGCCTGATTACTGCCAGACCTGTTGAATCAAGATATCACTTAAATTGAACCTGTCTGACAAAGTGAAGTCAGCAAAGATCTCAAAAAGCAACTCATCATGCCGTGATCTAAAGAATTCATGAACAGATGAGAAGCAAAGTCATTGACATCTATTAGTCTGGAAAGGGTTACAAAGGCATTTCTAAGGCTTTGGAACTCCAGCAAACCACGATGATTATCCACAAATGGAGAAAACTTGGAACAGTGGTGAACCTTCCCAGGAGTGGCTGGCCTCCCAAAATTAATAATAACAAGAGCAATCCGAGATTTCTGATCTCCACCAAGGGATGATGTTGATACAAATGCAAGATCTTTCTCTTTGGAAGATTTCAGGACCACCCATGTGACAAGTTTAAATGGGATTTTTGTATGTTTGAAGCATCCATCCTCCAAAGCCGTCATCAAAGTACAGAGCGATCACATGATCATCAGGTGACCATGATGTCACGTGATGATCGTGTGATTGCGCAATCGCATCGATGTGACTGCACAGGCCGTGATTGGACAATCACTGCCGGTGTATGATTGCGCAATCAGTGGTGTGATTGGATAATCACCGCCGCTGGCGTGTGATTGGACAATGGCCACCGGGTGTGATTGCGCAATCAGTGGCCTGACTGGACAATTACCCTCGGGTGTGATTGCGCAATCACTTTCCACCTTGATTTGATCAAAATCTGTTCATTAGTTTCGGAGAAATGTCACTGAGATTATAAATACAGATCCAGATCCAGAATCCAAATCCGGATCTGGATCATTACACAATTTTAATGGAGTCGTCCCTTGACCAAGATCTATCTCTGGTGAAAATTTCATGAAGATGAAGAGCGAAGATTGTAAATACAGATCCGATCCAGAATCCAGATTTCCGGATCATCACAAAATTTTAAATCCCTGGCCCAAGATCTGTCCATGAAGACAGACAGAAGTCCACAGACAGACAGAAGGACAGACGGACAAATAAATAAATAAATAAATAGACCGACTCGATCGCATTATCTCCTTGGCGGAGATAATAATACATTTTATTTATAGGTGCCTTCCTAACACTCAAGGTTACCGTACAGTAGAATTAAAATTGTCGGAGACAATGAAACACAAACAACAATTATTAAAATGTCTACAATATCTGAATTAACAGGATGGGCTGGATATAGTTGATTTTCAGAGACAAAATGCCAGTTTGAACAGATGGGTTTTGAACAAATGAAAAGAGACAATGTTTCGGAGGGTAGGAGGGAGGGAGTTCCAGAGGCGAGGAGCAGAGCAGCTGAAGGCTCTGGACCCCAAGTTGGTCAGACGGGCTGGTGGGACCGTGAGGTGGATGGATGAGGAGGATCTAAGGGAGCGAGTGGGAGTGTTGATATGAAGGAGCTTGGTCAGATACGGAGGAGCAAGGTTGTGGAGGCCTTGAAGGTGTGAAGTAGAATTTTCTAATCTGCGCGAAATTTGACTGGAAGCCAGTGAAGCTGGTGAAGTACTGGAGTGATGTGACTGGTGGAGGGAGTTCTGGTGATGATTCGGGCCGCAGCGTTCTGAACCAGTTGGAGCTTGTGCATGGACTTTTGAGGGAGACCAAAGAGCAGGGAATTACAATAATCAGGGCGAGATGTGACCTGAGAATGAACCAGGACAGCAGTGCTGTTGAGTGAGAGGGATAGATGGAGGCGGTTAATGTTGCGAAGATGGAAGAAGGCTGACCGAGTGACGTTGATGTGGGCTTGAAATGATAAAGTGCTGTCCAGGATGACACCCAAACTCCTGAACTGAGGGGAAGGGGAAACGATGTAGTTGTCAATGGTAATGTTGAAACTGTCAATTTTTGATATGGTGGACTTTGAGCCGACGAGAAGAACCTTGGTTTGTCACTGTTTAGCTTGAGAAAATTGGAGGAAAACCAGGATTTGATTTCTTGAAGACAGTCACAGAGGGAGGATGGCAGGAGAGTGGAGGTGGGTTTGGTGGAGACATACAGCTGGGTGTTATCTGTGTAACAGAGGAAATGGATATTAAACTTTTTGAAGATATGGCTTAGGAGGAAGAGATAGATGATGAATAGCAATGGCCCCATAACAGAGCCCTGGGGAACACCTGAAGTAACTGGAGATGGCTGGGATGTGACGGTTTTGAGTTTAATGAACTGAGTGTGACCTGAGAGATATGATTTAAACCAGTTTAGGGGAACATCAGTGATTCCAATGGATACAAGTCTGTCAAGGAGGATGTTGTGGGAAATGGTGTCAAAGGCTGCACTCAGGTCAAGAAGGATGAGGATGGATAACAGTCCGGAGTCAGCTGCAACGAGGAGGTCATTTGTGATTTTTACGAGGGCTGTTTCTGCACTGTGGAGGGGACGGAAGCCAGATTGGAACTGTTCATAAAGGTTGTTGTCAGATAGATGAATATGGACCTGAGATGCAACTGTTTTTTTCAAGAATTTTGGACAGAAAGGGGAGGTTAGAAATAGAACGGAAGTTATTGAATTTATTGGGGTTTGCACCAGGTTTCTTCAGGACAGGAGTTACTGCAGCAAATTTGAATGGAGAAGGAACCAGACCAGTGGAGAGGGAGGAGTGAATGATGGCAGTTATTAGGGCAGACAGAGAGGAAAGGCACGTTTTAACCAGTGGAGTTGGTAGAGGGTCCAACTGACAGGTGGATGGCTTGGATTTCCTGATGAGGTTGGATATTTCAACACCAGAGGGAAGTTTGAAGCAAGTGAGTGGACGCGAAAGAAGAGTAGGGTGAACCAGTGGCGATGCAGAGTTGGAGAAGATGGGACTGAGCTGCTGGTGGAGGGTGTTAATTTTGGTGTTGAAAAATGATATTAGAGAATTACAGCAGGCTGATGTGTATAGGTATGGAGGCAGAGAATCCGGTGGGCGCATAACTTTCTCCATTATGGAAAACAGGGTCTTTGTGTTCCCTTCACAAGAGCTGATCAGATCTGCATAATAACTGGATTTGGCTGTTGAAAGAGTGTCCTTATACTGCAGAATGTGCTTATTGTACAGTTCTTTGAATGACAAGTCCAGCTGTCCTGTAGAGATGTTCGAGTTTGCGGCCTTTCCTTTTGAGCTGGCGAAGTTCAGATGTGTACCATGGGGCGGAGTTGATTAAAGAGACAGTCCGGGTTTTTAGTGGAGCCAGGGCATCAAGAAGACTGTGAAGATTGTCATTCTAGTGAGCAACCAGTTTGTCTGGGGTGGATGAAGGGTTAATGCTGGGAAGATTGGTAATGCCACTATGGAGAGCCGGTAAATTAATGTTCTTGATATTACGGAATGAGATAACACAAGGCAGCTTAGTTTTGGAGAATGTTAAGTTGACTTTAGAAGTTATTAGCTTATAGTCAGAGATAGGATGATCAAATGCAGCACAATCAAATGGGGTGACACCAGAACAGCACAGCATGTCCTTTGGAGTGAGTTGGGAAACCAGTATGTTGTTGAACAGCAAAACTATCCAAGCAGGATGAAAAGCCCTTGGTGAGGGCACTATTGGGGTTGTCCGTATGAATGTTAAAATCTCCAAGTAGTATTATGTCGGGGGATAGTGAGCAGAGTTGGATGAGAAAAGCAGAAAATTAATTTATGAAATCATTGTTTGGTTTTGGTGGGCGATAAAGAGTTGCTATAATGGTCGGTGTGGGTCTGTTTAGCTGTAAAGCAATGGATTCAAATGAGCTGTGAGTGGGCAGAGTAACAGGCGAGATTTTCCAATTCTCGCGCTAAAATATCGTGAGATCTCTGCCTCTGCCAGTGACACGGGGTTGAGAAATGTAAGCAAAGCCTGGAGGTGCATCTTCATTCAGCTGGGAGTAGTCATTTAGTTGTTGCCATGTTTCAGTACGACACAAAAAGTCAAACTTTCAGTCAGTCAGGATATCCTGGAGGAGATTTCCCTTGCTCGTCAAAGAGCAGATGTTGAATAAATCGAAGCTGACAACGTTTTGCTGGTGGATGATGCTACCACTAGCCAACCTGGCTAGGTTGGCTAGGACACTGTGGTCCGCTCTGCAGCTGGAGTTACTTGGAGGATGACGGGCAGACAACCAGATGGAGTTTATTGGACTGGAGTCATCGATGTGGAAACTCCGACGAGATCCGGATTGAATATATTTCCAATGAGGAAAATAAGCGATAGCCGGGTAGGAGTGCAGCACCGGTGGCGGAGTAGAACGGAGGGAGCGCAGTTGTATCAGTTTAGCAGCCGTATATTGAAGTAGCGCTGCCGATGGATTTATTATGAGATGCAGGGCTGACCAGATGAGTGCAGCCCACAGAAACACTCCAAGAGCGCATCGACGACTCATCCAGGAGGTCACACAAGAACCCAGAATAACATGTAAAGAAATGCAGGCCTCACTTGCCTCAGTTAAAGTCAATTTTCATGATTCAACAATAAGGGCTCTAAATTCGTAGACCAGGCGCAGGTGCGGCGAATGGGGGGTGCACCACGCCAACGGGGTGTGTCCAGGCGTATGTTGCAATTTCGTGCCTTGTGTAGCCTGGCGCAAGTACTCCTCTGTCCCGCCTCGGTCCCTCCTGCCGGCGCAAGTGGCAAAGAGGGAGGAGAGAAGGCGTGTTTGGGTATAACACAGCCGAGTCAAATCTTTACCAATCAAATGAGCTCCTCTCCTCACCTTTAATGTGTTGGAATATAGAAGCCTCTGTCCTATATCTGCATGATGCGTTAATGTTGCATTTTACTTGTCTGCTTCAGGCATGTTTTCTGCACCGCTTACATCTATATTAAGCATTACGAATATGAGTTAGCTGGCTAGCTAGGGCATTCGCGAATTATCACCATTAGCGAACTTGAATGGAATTTCAAAACGAAACTACGTCAGATCATTCAAACTTATGAAGTTGGAATGAAATACGACGGTTGTTCATTTATTTCTTCTGCCTGCATCATTGGGAAGAGAAACGATGGATAGCGTGTTCCTATTATTACACCCTGTTGCTGCTTAAAATTTTGGGATTAATATGCATGGACAATAATGCAAGATACGTTACACATTTATTTTCTATATGTGATCTTAACTCAGTACGAGATCATAGCAATCAGGCTGTATTCCTTTCCCCCACTAAAAACGATAAAACCTAAGTGACAATAATAGTAGCCTAGTATTAAGCCACTTGCACACTGGACGCAAAACAAATTTTTCGCATGACAGATTGCGTTGAACGCAGCGTCTACGTGTCCGAAAGTCTGACAGGGTTTTAATATAGCTATCTCCGTGTCTGACAGTCGGATGGTTTCAAAGTAACTCCGTGTCCGACAGTCGATTATTGTTTTTAATTTCTTCAAATCTACTGAATGTTTTAGATATTAAACGTGAATGTTTTGATAAGAGGGCTCAGTTCTTCAAGATGAGTAGCGAGAATTTCAATCAATGTTTCTGTTTAAGCTCTGCTCAATGAAGTGAGTCGACATTGGCGCGGGACAATGTACAATGCCCGTAGAACATTAAATGCAAAATACTCCGTGTCTGACTGCCAAAAAAAAGAGGACGATTAGAACAGATTGATAACGAAATAAAGAATAAAAAGAAACATTTTAACAACAAACAGAACATCCAATGAACACTGTGATTTATTCATTTGCGGGCCATCTTTTTTGGATGCTCTGTTTGTTGGTGATATATTTTTATTCTTTATTTCGTTATAAATCTGTTCTCATACCAATACTTTTACTCTTTGCTGGCTGCCGGACATGGAGTATTTTGCATTTTGCCTCGGACAGTCTTGATCGTGCATGCGATAATTTATTCACACTGTCAATGGTCATGGAATTGATTTGCTCACTGACTACAAGCACTGTTTTATCTCTGGTGTGGAAATAAAGCGTGATCTGTTCGATCCATCGGACTAATTTTCAAAAGAGAGACCGAATAAAGACTGTTGTCTATCTTCAATGGAAGAAAACACACGAATAAAAAGACCAAGAAAAGTCGATAGCTGTCAATTTGCATTTTGTGAAGGTCGAACACAAACATGGCCAAGTTTGCACGTCTAATAATTCCTGGAATACTCGAAAAATTTGAACTTTCATGACTTTCGGACACGGAGATATATTAAAACCCTGTCCGACTTTCGCGTCTTTGCATTGACTTTGACTGTAATCAGTCGTGCGAAAAATTCGTTTCGCGTCCAGTGTGCAAGCGGCTTTACTGAGCATAGAACGCAAGCATATATATATATACATAGGCAGTTTGTGGTTGGCTTAGAAAGATGTGAAGTCGTTAGTTTGCATCACAGATTCAGCTGCGTTGATTAAGCCAGGTGGAGTTTCCATTACGCGTGCCAACCGCCTTTAATCTGACATCAGGACAATCGATATAGATACTATGATTTATGTCCTGATTCAGATAGTTACATTAAATAGTGGTTGCTGTAATTATTTATTGCATTGAAATGTGCCTGACATTCTGGAAACCTGCCTGTGAGGTTTCGGTGGCGTGCGCACTGTGCGCCCGGTCAGCCAAATTACCACTGCACAGAAAGTAAACCAGGTTGGAGCTGACGAGCTTTCTGCGCAACTTCAGCGAAGACTTTTTCTACGAAATTGTCACTGCGTCTAGATGAATATGTGAAACCTCCCCCTACTACGCCGCCACACCCATCTCGGCGCACGTCCGTCTACCAAATTGCCAAAGTGGCAGCGCACGCTGTTGCACCGCACTTTAAATTACCACCGCGCGGGCTGCACCGGATTTAAATTACCGCTGCGTGGGCTGCGCCACGCTACGCCACGCTGCGCCACCCTGCGCTGCTTCAAGAAATTAGAGCCCAAAGAAAGAGACTGGGCAAAAATAGCATCCATGGGAGAGTTCCAAGGCAAAAACCACTGCTGATCAAAAAAAAAATACAAAGGCTCGTCTCACATTTGCCAAGAAACATCTTGATGATCCCCAAGACTTTTGGGAAAATATTCCGTGGACTGACGAGACAAAAGTTGAACTTTTTGGAAGGTGTGCGTCCTGTTGAATCTGGTATAAAACTAACACAGTGTTTCATAAAAAGAACACCATACCAACAGTCAAACATGGTGGTGGTTGTTTGATGGTCTGGGGCTGCTTTGCTGCATCAGGACCTGCACGACTTGCTGTAATTGATGGAACCATGAATTCTACTTTCTATCAGAAAATCCTGAAGGAGAATGTACGACCATCAGTTCGTGACCCCAAGCTCAACCACACTCGGGTTATGCAGCAGGACAATAATCTGAGACACACCAGCAAGTCCACCTCTGAATGGCTAAAAAAAAAAATGAAATGAAGGTATTGGAGTGGCCCCATCAAAGTCAAGACTTAAATCTGATTGAGATGCTGTGGAATCACCTTAAACAGGCCGTTCATGCTCAAAAACTCTCCAGTGGGCCAAAATTCCTCTACAGCGATGTAAAAGACTCATTGCCAGTTATCACAAACACTTGATTGCAGTTGTTGTTGCCGAGGGTGGCAATTAGGTTTAGAGGGCAATTACTTTTTCACATAGGGCCAGGTAAGTTTCGATAGCTTTTTTCCCTTAATAAATGAAATCATCATTTAAAAACTGCATTTTGTATTTACTCGGGTTATCTTATAATATTAAAATTTGTTTGGAGATCTGTAACATTAAAGTGTGACAAATATGCAAAAAAATAAGAAATCAGGAAGGGAGCAAATACTTTTTCACGGCACTGTTCATTCTTGGAAATGCTTTTTATTTTTCGAGAAGCAAGCGCGTTATTTGTGTCATCATGAAAATTATAATGTAATGGTCCACTTTGTATTTTTGTTTTCATTTGCAAGAAGTACTCCGCCATATGGCTAACAAGATGAAAACGAAAACCATATAAGGCAAATACTTTCTCGGAAATGCTTTTGCTTTTTTGAGAAGCGAGCGCATTTTTCATATCATCATGAAAATGATAAAGTAATCGTCCACTTTGCGTTTTCATTTTCCAGTCCACCTATGCACTTTTTATAACAAATTGAAAGTAAAATTAATTCCCTATTTGCATTTTTTATTTCAAGAAGTGCTGCCATATCGCCAACAAAATGAAAATGAAAATCCAAATCTTACACTGCAAATACATTCTCAGTAATGCTTTTTATTTTCCGAGAAGCAAGGGCATTATTTTTATCAACATGAAAATGATAACCAGGGTGTCTGCGGGGTTTTGAAAGGTATTAAAAGGTAGTAAATTAAATTAGCAAAAAATAAGGCCATTAAAAGGTATTAAAAGGCAATAAACGCAATATGATGACATATTAAATTTTCCATCGCCCCCTAAAAAACTATGAGTTTTCAATTCATGTTTAATATGTAACTGTTGAAATTCGCTTGAGTTTATTTAATATGTGTGAGCAGGACCTGCGGCGATATCTTTGACGCTGACGTCATATTCTGTGGCCCGGGCCGTTTATGCTTACCGTCGCTCATAGATATAAAAGCGCAGGACGTGATGCAAAAGTCTGGCAGCTCAAGTTATGAGAAAGATTAATTTTCGTGGTATGAGGCAGTGGACAGCATAATCGACCAAAAATGCAAGGATAAAATCAAGCATAAATTTTCTTGACTGAATGCTTGATGTTTTTACTCATCTGAATCTTTCTTTGGGTAGCAACCCAAACCAAAGAGGATACAAGACAATGTATCTTCTTTGCCCAAACATCAAGGTAAGCAGAAAAAGTAGTCTACTGATTACATTGGATATTGGTGGAATTTGAATTCAGAATTCTTTCGCCCTTGCGTTTTTGGCCGATTATGCTGTCCACTGCCTTATACCACGAAAATTTATCTTTTTCATAACTTGAGCCGCCAGACTTTTGCATCGCGTCCGCAGCCGCATTTTCTTTAGTTTGTCACGGTCCTGTTCTATTGTTCTGTCATAACCACGCAAATGTAACTACTCACAAATTATTCCATAAACCTCCGAGTATCAGACATGTATCATGTATCAGACAGCGCAGGTGGGGAGTCATCGGCAGATAGCAAGGCTGGGCGAAACAGATTAGAAGCTGACGTTTAATAACAGGATGTAAAATTCTTGGATATTTTCTTTAAATGGTGATCCGATTACAAATTGAAGTTTACCGTAGTTGTAACTGCTAAATGAAGCTAGCTAGCTAGAGTGGCAAATTGTCAAGCAACATTACCATTTTCAGGACGTTCGTGGTTTGAGCAAAATATTGTGCCGGCTCAAGTTACGCTATGACTATAGCTTTTGAAGGCTATTTTTACCATTTCTCAGCTATCAAATTAATTAATGAAAAGTAACTAAATTTTGGTTTTTGTTTGGCCACTCAGGAACAACACTTCATTAAATGTGTGCATATTCCAGGGTTGCCCATTTTTATGCATTTTATTTGAAACATATTAATTATGTCCTGAGTCACCTCAGCATGAAAAATAAATTCTGTTCACTTGAATGCACCTTCAGGATCCGGGCTCCCGGGTACCGTGTACAGCATCCGTACAGCGTAGGATCCTGACCGATAAGATTATTAGGAAGGGTTACAGGCAGGTATCAACTTGCTGACGTCAGGCAGTGCCCGGATCAGGTCCGTCGTGGCAGATTTCTAATTTGACACAAGCTATGTTTACCATCCTTGTGTGGCTTTGATAAAACTTTCCGCGATTAAGTAAAACAAAAAAATTATGTTTTGGCACCACAGGGGTTGTGCTGTGATATACTTTGCTGACCCCTGGAGGTACCCTTTAAGTGTCATTTGGTTATTGTGGTGCCAAGTTGACTTTGTTTGGGTTATCCTTATCATACCCTAAACCTTGGGTTATACTAACCATAACCTTCACCCCAACCCTAACAAAGTCAACTTGACATTACAAAAACCGATTGACACTTAATGATCAGAGTGTACTTAATGCTCATGACAGGTATCATGTCATAGTTAAGACGGTGTCATGTCACCCTTATGTAGATACCGTAACTGTAACCCAATGTGGTAACATGTCTTGGGTAAAGGATGGGAAAATTGTGTATAGGTCAGTGTTGCTATTGAGAAAAAACTAACAAAGTGTCCCGTAACTGTAATATAGGCATACAATTTGAATTTTAATGCATTACTTCACTTGAGTTAGAAAGGTTGCTGCTTGACGTTGTGTTGGTTTTGAAAAATATTGTGAAGGTATTAAAAGGTATTAAATTCAACTACAGGATTCCTGTATATACCCTGATAACGTAATTGTCCACTTTGCGTTTTCCTTCTCAGGTCAATGTATGCACTTTTTATGACAAACTGAAAATTAAAATACATTCCCCATTTGCATTTTCATTTTCAAAAAGTGCTCCGCCATATGGCCAACAAAATGAAAACAAAAACGCAAAGCTCATAATGCAAATACATTATTGGAAATGCTTTTTCTTTTTCGAGAAGCGAGCACATTATTCTTACACCATGAAAATGATAACGCAATCATCACTTTATGCTTTCATTTCCCAATCCATATATGCACTTTTTATCACAAATTGAAAATAAAATTACATTCCCCATTCGCGATTTCATTTTCAAAAAGTGCTCTGCCATATCGCCAACAAAATTAAAACAAAAACGTTAATCGTAATACGCAACTACATTCTTTGAAATGCCTTTTCTTTCACAAGAAGCTAACACGGTATCACTCTCATAATTAAAATGATAATGCAGTTCCCCATATTTCTTTTTTGAAAATGCCGTACCTCGCTTTGAGTTTTCTATAATGTGGTCATTCATGTTTTTTCAAACAAATTTAAAATTGAAATGCATTTCCTCGTTGGCTATGACCTGTTGGTCATTCAGTGAGAAGGCAGGACTTCCCCCACTATTTGGTACAGATTGGATATTAACAAATACAAGTGATCTCATTGGTTATCAATCAAAGGAAAATCCCTGCTGAACTTGGCAAGGAAAGATGCCCTGGATTTATTCATTCCTATCTTTTTTCAAAACTGTGGTATTTCAACTTGAGAACAAACATATCAATTTCATATGTAGATTTTTTAATGTTTTCCCCAATATTCTGCTCTCGCACCCAAATTGTACCTGCTTGTACTTGGATTTGTGCTGCTTCAAATCAAACTGTGTGCTTATACTCAGATCTGTCACTGCTTGGACAGATTTCCTGCGCATAAGTATCAGCTTTTTCTCTGTCACTCAAACTGCCTCTGTGCGCTTAGCACATTTCAGCTTGCACTGTGCCTTTGCGTGCTTGGCACATTGCGGCTTGCGCTTGTATTTTTTTGTGTCTCATACCTGTCAAAAAAATCACCAACGATCAGAATGCCAGGTTTTGTGTTGACCAGTGAAATTGTCCCTGCCTCGCTGCGGGCATGTTCATTTCACAGTTTACTTACTGAGGCTATATATGTGCAGTACTGTGCCAAAGCCTTAGACACCCAGCACTTTTTAAAATCTAAATCTGCATTAGATTTTACTTTTTGATTCCATATTAGAGTTCCTGAAGATAAAAAGTAAATTTGAAATTCCAAATGCTAATTTAAAGAAAAGTTTCATAAATAAATGCTTGTATTCCATTAAAAATAGTCCATACACATATTATAGTCTTGACAGAGCCTTGATGTCAACATCATCATGGCTGTTTGTAATTTCTTGGAGGGATAGACGCAAGTGAGACAGTCTGTAGAAGAACGGTGGCAAGTTCTCCACTCTGCTTGGAGCAAGCACAAAGTCAATCATCATATAAAACTACAGCACAACAGGAGTGCCCCAAATTTTTAGGCAAAGCACAGTCACACCAAATATTGGTTTGGCTTAGTTTTTAGCAGTTTGCAGCTCTGTTCAGTACCTTTTTCAGTCATCAGAAACGTTTAATTTCATCATTTTTGCAAACATATTTGCTCTATGAAATTGCTTTAAATGTGCCTGAAAGTTTTGCCCAGTACTGTACTGCCATTGCTTTCTTTATAACTTTGGAATAAAAGGACAGTTTATACATTTATACATCAGTGCTCACTTTTCTTTTCCCATAATAGCTACATATACAACCCCAATTCCGAAATAGCTGGGACAAAGTGTAAATTGTGAATAAGATCAAAACGCAATGACTTTCAAATCACACCAGCCAGTATTTTATTCACAATAGAACAGAGATAACATAGCAAATATTGGAACTGAGAAATTTTACAATTTTATCCACAAAATGAGCTCATTTTAAATTTGATGGCTGCTACAGGTCTCAAAAAAGTTGGGACAGGGGCCTGTTTACCATGGTGTAGCATCCCCTCTTCTTTTTTACACAGAGTGGAGGCGTCTGGGCATTGAGGAGACAAGTTTCTTGAGATTAGCCATTGGAATTTAATCTCACTCTTGTTTAATACAGGCTTCCAGCTGCTGGAGAGACAACATTTAAAATGTTATCTATGTTCTATTGTAAATAATATATTGGCTCATGTGATCTGAAAGTCATTGAATTTTGATTTTATTCACAATTTATACTTCGTCCCAACTATTTTGGAATTGGGGTTGTAATAGTAGCCGCAAAACACAACGGCGATTTTGTGAATGAATCGCAGAGGTGTACTGAGCTGGGAGAGAAAAAAGCATACTGCTGCTAGCGTCATGCTGCTACGTAAAAAAGACATGCAAAATCAATTGCTTAATGATTTTTGTTTTTATTTTACTGAAGTTTCGAGCATCCAAATTTGCCAACTGACTTGATAGCTAACAATTTTTTGAAAAGTCTGATTGTACATCACACTTTTTGTGCTGAAAACTGAGAAACAGCCCAGAATTACGATCGACTCCGATATAATATAAAATATAGATAAATAATAAATATAATATATATAATATAAAGTTACTCAAACCGTTTTGGGGATTAACATCTTAAAAAAATACTTTACAGATCGTTTCTTATGACTGATTGCAATTTTGTCAAGCTTAATAAAATGGAAGCAAGTTTTATTAAGTGGTTTTTTCGTAATGTCAAAGCAATGCATTGCTTCTAGCAGGGTTTTTTTCAGTGCATTCATGTCATTCAGATGCGCGAAGTTGAGAGGATGCGACCTACTGTACTTGCAATTACGCAAGTCTTTTTTTATTTTATTTTATTTAACCTTTATTTTACCAGGAATAAATCCCATTGAGATACAAAATCTCTTTTCCAAGGGAGTCCTGGCCAAGACAGCAGCATGAAAGTTTCACACAGAAAACAACAACAATCACAAGGCAAAAACTACAAGAATAATACATTAACCGGTTTTAGCAGTAAAACATGTACATGCACTGGTTAAGTAAGCCTTAATTCTGATTTTAAAACTTATGCGATGATCCACTTTAAGATAATTCTGTAGCCCGGACCAAGATGAGGGAGCAAAACCAGATAAAGCTCGATTTCCAAAAACAGAGTGAGTTCGAGGGATGGCAAACATGATGTGTCCGTAAGAATGAAGATTAAAACTACTTACATTGTTTGGAGTCAGCAGAGAACATAGATACAAAGGCTGTTCGTGCAGGATGGCCTTATACAGGAAGATGTACCAATGTTCCATTGTTCTATTGTATACTTTATTGTAGACTTTACATACTTTTCTGAGGGTCCAATCAATATTTTTCAATTACTGTGGAAAGTTTTTACTGTCTGGAATTGGATAAAAAAACTTGTGAATCAGTAAATAATTACTGGGAAAGTTTCATGTGAGCATGAACTACAGCTGTGCCTTATGCAGATAAACCTGACCAATCCCTGAAGTGACTGCATTTCAGGGAGGCATCGTTTGAGGTTTTAAGTGACCACTGAATTTTACGAGGGACGTATTTGCACGTAAATCAATGGTAGGGTATCATGCGTTTTTTATATCTGATGACTATAATTGGAGTGGAGTGGAGTGACATTGTATCGATACCATGCTGAATTTTTGCTTCAGAGAGCGTATTTTTTTCACTACTTAATTGGGATACCTTTGAGCTAGTATAGCTGAACTCCTGCAACAAAAGAAAACAATTTTTTCTTTTGCTTGGATATAAAATGAGCATCTGTGAGAGGCCCAGTTCTGCAAGGATCACTATCATCAAAGTGAATGTAAGAAAAATGATGGACGCGATATATTGTATATAGGAACAAGCAATAATTGATTGGCAGCATGGCTTTTTTCTGGGAGCTCCCTGCACGTCCATGCAGGCATGCAAGGAGCCGAATGCAGAGAATGCTGCATGAACCACCCGGCAGGCAAAACAGAGTTGTGCAACAATGACATGGATGTTATGAAATTGCTATAGAATGATTGGACAAAGCAACCAGGTTTAACATTCAGTGATGAAGTAAAAACTAGCAGTTAATGAGTGAAGTAAGGTAAATGTAAGTAAGGTAGAGCAGGGGTGGCGGTGGGGATTCAATCAGCGCACTTAAGCGGAATGGTAAATGGCATTTGGAGCTTAAATACACTGAATGATTTGGCAATGAGTAGATGGCCTCTCAATTTTTAGGGGCATAGTCCTGCTCAGTCAGCTGACTTTTGTAAGGTTTAATTGGTCAGGAGTCCGTATCCTGGCGCAGTTAACTCCATGTCCTGCCAGAACTATACCTGTATACTAGCTACATAAGTTTTCAAGCAAAAAGTGGTCAAAGCTCGCCACTACAAAAACTGCTTGATTGAATAATAAAACAACATCCTCTAGTGCATGACATTATCAAAAGATAGGGCTGACCCCATTTAATCGTCTGGTCAATTGTTTAATGAATGGGCTGTTGGCTGGCCAAGACTTGTTTAGGTCAAGCAATTCCAAATAATCCATATGGATAGCAATGACAGTTGTTCACTTTCAACAAAGGCTATGTGCTCTTTAAATTATATTTGGCAATTAAGGGGCCTTCCCAGGTTCAAATTTTTTTTTTTTTTTCAATTTTCTCTTTTTTCCCCTTTAAGGTTCACTACGATGTGTACTTTAAGAAAATCAAAACATTCTGTCATTAATTTCAACAATTTTGTTAAAAAATGACTTTTGAAGCTCTCCCACCTCAAATAATTTTATAAGTCAGCTAAAATTGTGTGACTTTCTTTTTTTATTTTTTGCGATTTTTTCCTTTATTTGGTGTCTGCTGCGAGGGGCTCCCTCGGCAAGTGAACTTTCTGGTTGATGAAACCCATCTCATCAGCAAAGGCTCAAATGCAGTGATCTCGTATCTCCACTTCTTCTTCAGCAATTATGGCATTGGAGAAACAGATTTGCAACTCCACTGCGATAATTGCTTAGGACAAAACAAAAAACGTTTTGTCCTGTGGTGTCTTGCGTGGAGAGTGGCAATGGGTCTGCAAAAGACCATAACACTCAACTTCCTTATTGCCGGGCGCACCAAATTTGCACCGGACTGTTGTTTTGGGCTACTCAATAAAGCATTCAAGCGCCATGTGGTGCCATTTCAGCGTGCGCTAGAAGAGGTTTTCAACAATAGTTTGTCCGTCAACGTAGCCCAGGTAGTCAGGAGAGAGAACGGCACAACACTCGTCCCTGTGAGTAACTGGCAAACATTCTTCGGCGGAGCTTGCAAACCAGTCCCTGGAATTAAGATGTATCACCATTTCTGGTGGGTGTGCAATTGGAATTTAAAGAATAGTTTTAGCAGACCTAATATTGCTAGAAAGTGCTGGCGGAGCAAAAGAAAATCTGTAACATGTACAAGCAAATAACTTTACCTGATTGTCTATAAAAACACTTATTTTCTAGGTAGGTTAAAATCTAGGTCGGTTAAAATAGAAACCGTCCATTGATTCTTGTCTTCCAGGTTTGACGCTGACCACCCAGGGATGGTATTTGTGAAGAAAGAGGCAGAAAGTGAAGAGGTTCCCTTTCCTGTCCTTATACGTGGAGAAGATTTCCCACGCGGCAAGCCACAAGTGCTGAATCCTCCTGGTCTTCCTCTTCAACAGCAGCAGTACCACTACAAGAGTATCAGACAGTTTGTGGATGAGCCTTATAAGGACACAGTGTGCCCAAAGCTAGATGTGCTCCCTGCAGCCGACTCCAACACAGAAGGAATGGAGATAGACATTCAGGATGTGGGAAATGGACAATTACCAAAAAAGTCTGGTCGCGGTCGGGGCAGGGGTCGTGGACAGAACGGTCGGCGCGGTCAGGGGCCATGCAAGCAAATATGCAAAATTAGTCCTATCGACTAGCTCAACCTCTTTCCATGGGAAATCCAATGGACATTGATGTATGGTTTGATGAAATTGACAAATACGTCAAATACGTTAAATTGACTTTCTTCTTTTGGATATTGGCGTAACAGCGTAAGTTGTGCTGTTCCTGAGCTACACTGCAGTAAATCAGTAAATATATTCAGTAAAATAAATGAAACGGCTCTCCAATGATGTTCAGTCAAATGTTGTGAGGGTTTAGTGGTAAGAGCCGTGGCACTATAATGAGAAAGTTCCATGCATGTGTACAGAAAATGTTAGCACCTCTCCCACCGGGAATGTTCCAATCCAAAGAGCTGGGACCGGGGAAACCAATAAAAGAATGGATGAAGATTGAAGTGGTCAAATTAATTATTCATGCACAATTTCTTCTCTTTCTTTTTTCTCAAAGAGAAAGATCACCTCCCGACCCTGGATCCAATACTGTTCAAACTGATTTACTGCAGTCTAGCTCTGGAATAGCACAACTTACGCTTTTACGCCAATATCCAAAAGAAGAAAGTCGATTTAACATATTTGATGTGTTTGTTAATATCATCAAACCATACATCAATGTTCCTTGGATTTCCCATGGAAGGATGCTGAGCTAGTCGATAGGACTTCGTTCAAATGTTTATATGTCAATGAAGATTGTGTGGTTAAAATCTTGCCTCATTCATCAACTGTCAACCTTGTCATTTTCAAATTCGAAAAATATGCTGATTTTGCATATTTGCTTGCGTGGCGTATTTCAGGCTTTAATTTTTGGATAAACTGAGTCGACATAAGGGTAGCAATGCATATTGGTAAAAGGGGCAATACGGTGTATTAAAAACTAAGGGTATGCACACTTTTTAACTGGGTTCATTTCATTTTTTCCCCTTATTTCAATGTTTTATTTGATGATTGTGCCATTGTACATGACCTACAGTTGGATATGAATCCAATAAGAAATAAAAGAAATGTGTTTAGCCTGGTCATTCATGTTTTCTTAAAAAATGTTACCTGTTTTACAAATTCAGCCAGGGTATGAAAACCTTTGAGCACAACTGTATAATTGGGAGAATTTATATTTAGAAAATGAATATACTACCAAAGATATTTTTGGTATCTTAATTTATTTCAACACATTCCCCGGCCACCATCTTCAGACTTGTTTTCAAAAGTTCAAAAATGATTTGTCCGATTCATATGGAATAATCGAAGGACATGATGTTATTTATCTTTACTGTATCTACCATTTGATCGAGGGGGTTTAAAATTTCCAAGCGTCATATGTTACAACTGGGCGGCACAGCTGAGGTGTATTATTTTTGTTTAATTTTTCATCAAAATATCTTCCTCATTGGGTGGAAATGAAAGCTCATGGTCTAGACTTACCTCTTCCCTCATACTTACACTCAGACACTGAAAGAAAAACAAAACCCATTTGTAAAGCATATGATTAAAATATGGTATGATGCAAAAAGCACTTAAAAGAGACACATTCATCATCACAATTCAGCTCAGTATGGGGTAATCAGTTCTTTGCCCCGGGAAGAGCCGATACAACTTTTAAATCATGGTACTCTAAGGGACTTAAAATGATCCAGGACCTGTATTTGGCATACTCAGATATAAGAGCTGAGGTCTTCAATCTTAAGGCAGCACTGCCTGAGGGCCTGAAGATCATGGCCATTCAATATTGGTTTTCGGCTTTATCCCTTGTGTACAGAGATTTCTCAGGATGCTCTGAATCTTTTGATAATATTATGTACTGAACAGGATGAAATCCCCAAATTCTTTGCAATTTCACATTGAGAAACATAATTTTATATTGTTGAACTATTTGCTCATGCAGTCTTTCCCTGAATGGTGAAGCCATTACCATCTTTATGACTGATCAGTCATGTTACTGACCTGTTGCCAATCTTATTTGCAATGAGATGTTCCACCAGGTGTATTTTTTGGCATCATTCAACTTTTGTGGCCCCTGTCCCAACTTTTTTGAAATGTATTGCTGGCATCAAATTCAAAAGGAGCAGGTGTTTTTTCCCAAAAACAATAAAATTTCTAGGTTTAAACATTTAATACGTTGACTTTGCACTATTTTCTATTAAATTTTGGTTTTAAATAATTTGCAAAACATTGCAATCTGTTTTTATTTACATTTTACACACTGTCAGAACTATTCTGGAAATGGGGTTGTACATATGTAGGGGCCTACTTCAGGACAAAATCTTTTTTTTTTTTTAAATTGACAATGGTTGGGCTGCATATTTTCTATAAAATTATGGAAAATATCCCTCCCCTTGCCTTTCTTTTGTGGAGATTAATGGGAATTATGATGATCAATCAATGTAAGCTATGCTGACCGGCATTGAAAACACACCACCCTAATTTCAAGGCCAAAATACAAATTATGCATGTTTGTGATGTGTAATTGTTAACAAAATTTATTATGCCTCCTGACAAAATGGCAAAATGCAAAATTAGGTCTTTGGCGTGTTTAATACCATTTCAGGCCAAAAAGCTAAAATCAAGATTTTTGTCACTTGGGTTAAATGCAATAATGTCTTTCTGGGTCTATTCATGAAATCTGGTCTTTGAATGGGCGGCACGGAAGAAAAAACACCCTAAGTTACTTGATAAACATCAGCATGAGATGGCTAATGAGGCAAGAACTTGATGAAAATGAGTCAAAAGACACTCTTAGAATGTTGTGAGCACGCATACTAATCCGGGTGATTTGTGCTCAAAGGGGGGGTGACCCAAAACAAATTGCAATAGTAATAAACTACAAACCAAATGGAAGCTCATAGATTCCTCTATAACATATCAAAAGTCTAAGAAAATCTAATTAGTGGAACAACTTTTTCTAGAGGGGGGGACAATTTGGCCTTATGCATACCCAGATACCAGACGTTATCTGTGATATCACCTCTCTAAACATTAATATAATGCCAATAAACTGTAATAATGTAAGATAAAATGAGATAGGGTATAGGTTTGATAAAATGAGATAAGATAAAATAAGATTTTATTTATTTCCAGTACATAATACATAAATTTGTTGTTGCAAACACCGATTGAGCTACGTGATGCAGGATATACATGGCGCAATTTAGTAAATATAAGAGATGATGGAGATAATATGTGTGATTTATTAGCAAACTGGTCATATATGTAATACATATCATATGTAATGTCAAACAGAAATTTATACTTCCAGTGAAACCTCAAAAATTTCTCTCAAGACATAAAGTATCCACACATTCTTGTGCGAAAGGAATGTGAGATTTAATAACTACAGACCAGGCTAGCTGGAATATCAGACTTATTCACATTAAAGTAACATGTTTTCAACTCTTGAACTGTAAACTTATAAAATAGTTATAAAGCTTTATAAAGTCAAAACTAGTCTTGAAACACTTAGACAAGTATTGGATATAGCCTAAATCATACTCAATAAATGTTATTGAACAGTGATATGTGCATAGCCCAAACTTCATCATCTTTGTAGCATAAGCCATGAAACTTCACAGCTGTCTCCTAAAGTATAAACTTCAAACATTGTATAAGCTGTCACCATAATACTCAGTGAATGTCACTGAAAAGTGAAATTTGCATAGTCCAAACCTCATGCACAGTCATCCATACAACGCTGTCTAGATTAGCTAAGTACTGTGATCATAACTGTGACATATCCTGTGAAACGTTAATCTATACATCCTAAATGTTCAAACTTCAAACACTGTAACAATGAACAGTACAATCACCCCAGTACAGATAAGGTATCCTCATCAGACTCAGAATCAATGTCATTTGGAGTATTAGCACATACACCCCTGCATTCGGAGCAAGCAGTAGAACAGGTCATCACATGCCTGAAATAACAATACAAAAGACATTGAAGAAAACTAATAACTTTCTCAAAATGAATCTAGGGCCTTACTTTGTGGCACATAGCAAAATTTTACTCAGCACTTGGAGAAAGGCATGCAGTAATTCCAGTGATATTATCGTACCTATTCAAGAGTTTTCAATGAAATTGTTGCAACAAACAATATTACTACTTGAGAAAAAAATTACTGACATATACACTTAACAAAAATATAAATGCCCCATGTAAATTATTTATGTAACATGAAATGTGTTACGCTAAATGAGCTGATAATGTCTTAATTGTACAAAATGGTTATTTGTCTTGATTTGTATACAACATTTGTGCTCATCTCTGCCAGAGAGTACTTGCTCAGTGATGCACTGATTCCACCCTCAACACAGGTGTGGCATGTGCAGACGCTGCTCAAACAGCATGAACAGAACTCAGACACTCCCTAAAACTGGGGACAATAAAAGGCCACCCCAAACTGTCAAATTTCGCCTGAGAGAGGCGAACCTACACACTTGTCGTCTTCATCGTGATCCCATCTGTGTCTACGAGTATCCCTGATTGCCATATGCCACTATCTTGCTTTAATGAACAGTAATCTGTTGCATATTGAACAATAAAATGCATTGTGTATGACTTAATATATTGTAAAACCCTTAATGCTAATTAAAGTTTAAAAGTGGCAAATGGGGCGTTTATATTTTTGTTAAGGGTACATTAATTTAAAAATCTTTCTGGGATGTTTGTAAACGAAAAATAACAAATCCATAAATGTGAAAGTTACCTACTGTCTATAACCAACAGGAGAACGAGCATTCAATACAAGTAAAATGAACTGAAATGTAACTTGAAAAATGTTTAAAATAGAACTTAAAACAAAGAAAAATAAATTCCAGATCTTACATAATTTGTCAGCATGATGTTGTCTGTAAGAAAAGTATATAATATTATTTCCCTTCACGGTTATCACACATGCTTCAGTACATTTCCAAGGAATTTATTTTTTTTGGGCCTCTGTTTTGGATCGTCCCTTTGACCATCCCTGGACCGATATGTTTAATGTACAATATATCATGATATTTTAAAGATGGACTAAATGACAGATAACAAACAATATGAATTTTGTTTTTTGCAGTTTATTTGTCAGAAATAAATGTGCACCAATTACAAACGCAACACCAACTGGAGAACTTGATTGTATGCTGTAAACCCATTCGAAATCCCCTACTAACTCATCCCCTCCTTTTCAAAAATGGTGTCCCATTTACTATTCATAAGTAATATTTTCTATAAATGATCTCTCAAAAGTTCTGTCTTATCAAGTAATACACAATTAAAAGGTTTTGACATCATGTTAGGCATTTGCAAACATAATCATTATGTTACTGACTCGAATTCTGGGTATGCATAAGGCCAAATTGTTCCCCCCTCTAGAAAAAGTTGTTCCACTAATTAGATTTTCTCAGACTTTTGATATGTTATAGAGCAGCTCATTAGATTTCATTTGATATATGTTTTATGACTATTGCAATTTGTTTGGGCGCTTCCTTATTTCACCTAGACTATACGCGTCTGTCCTCTTGCTACGTGGCAGCACTGTCGTTGTTCCATCCCTGGGAAGATTGACCAAAAGTTTGGGGGTATCTGTGTAGTGCCTGATTGTCATGCTGCAAAAGTGGCATATTAAACCCCCATTTGAGCCCATTCTCATCAAAGACACCACTGTAGTACTGCTTTAAAAAGCAAAGGTTACTCCAAACTAGAGGCAAGAAATCTAAACTTAAATAATTTGATCTATGTCAAGTTTGATCATCAGAAACATCAATCTGATTTTGTTTTTATGACACTTACACATCATAAACACAGTGCCGTGAAAAAGTATTTGCCCCCTTCCTGATTTCTTCTTTTTTGCATATTTATCACGCTTAAATGTTTCAGATCATCAATCAAATTGTAATATTAGAGAAAGATAACCCGTGTAAATACAAAATGCAGTTTTTAAATGATGATTTCATTTATTAAGGGAAAAAAGCTATCCAAACTTACCTGGCCCTATGTTAAAAAGTAATGCCCCCCTTAAATCATGAATTAACTGCGATCAACCACATTTTCTGAGTTCAATTTCACGAGCCACACCCAGGCCTGATTACTGCCAGACCTGTTGAATCAAGAAATCACTTAAATAGAACCTGTCTGACAATGTGAATTAGGAAAGATCTCAAAAAGCAACACATCATTCTGCGATCTAAAGAAATTTAAGAACAGATGAAAAAAAAAGTCATTGAAATCTATTAGTCTGGAAAGGGTTACAAAAACATTTCTAAGGCTTTGGGACTCCAGCGAACCACAGTGAAAGCTATTATCCACAAATTGAGAAACGTGGAACAGGGGCGAACCTTCCTGTGAGTGGCCGGCCCACCAAAATTACTCCAAGAATGCATTGACGACTCATCCAGAAGGTCACAAAAGAACCCAGAACATCATCTAAAGAACTACAGGCCTCACTTGCCACAGTTAAAGTCAGTGCTCATGATTCAACAATAAGAAAGAGACTGGGCAAAAATGACATTCATGCCGGAGTTCCTAAGCAAAAACCACTGCTGAACAAAAAAGAACATAAAGGCTTGTCTCACATTTGCTAAAAACATCTTTATGATCCCCAAGACTATTGGGAAAATATTCTGTGGACTGACAAGACAAAAGTTGAACTTTTTGGAAGGTGTGTGCCCCGTTACATCTGGCGTAAAACTAACACAGCATTTCATAAAAGGATAATCATACCAACAGTCAAACATTGTGGTGGTAGTGTGATGGTTTGGGGCTGCTTTGCTGCTTCAGGACCTAGATGGCTTGCAGTAATTGATGGAACCATGAATTCTGCTCTCTACCAGAAAATCCTGAAGGAGAATGTCCGGCCATCAGTTCGTGACCTCAAGCTCAAGCACACTTGGGTTATGCAGCAGGACAATGACCGAAACACACCAGCAAGTCCACCTCTGAATGGCTTAAAAAAAACACAAAATGAAGGTTGTGGAGTGGACTAGTCAAAGTCCGATTGAGATGCTTTGGCATGACCTTAAACAGGCCGTTCATGCTCGAAAACCCTCCAGAGTGGGCCAAAATTCCTCCACAACAATGTGAAAGACTCATCGCCAGTTATCGCAAATGCTTGATTGCAGTTGTTGTCGCAGAGGGTGGCACCACCAGTTATTAGTTTTAGGGGGCAATTATTTTTTCACATAGGGCCAGGCAGGTTTGGATAGCTTTTTCCCTCAATAAATGAATTCATTATTTAAAAACTGCATTTTGTACTTACTCAGGTTATCTCTGTCTAATATTAAAATTTGTTTGATGATCTGAAACATTTATGTGTGACAAATATGCAAAAAATAAGAAATCAGGAAGGGGGCAAATATTTTTTCACAACACCGTACATGATTTGTATCTTCGCCATGAAATTAAGGTGGCGCGTTTTCAATGCTGGTCAGTATATTTGATTAGCTAGCCTTACTTAGTGACTTTCCTGAGAATGTATGAATCAAAGAACAGAAGAACTGAAACAAAAAAAGAACGTGGAGAAGAAGAGGCCCCAAGGGTTATACTGCATTAATTAAATTCCTTTTTTTGTTTTCTCGTGCAAGCGGCAACTGTGGAACAACTGAAGAACAACAGATGGTGAGCTCCTGTTGGCTAGCTGAAGTTTAGCTCCAAACCACTAATGTTATCCTAGCTGCTTGCTGTGCTATCTAGCCTGCAAGCTACCTTATTAACTGGCCGCAGAGACCGACTAAGCTTTACTCATTAAATTTAAATGCACCTTAAAATGTCAAATCTGGGTTCTAAGTGCCAAAACAGTTGTCTATGTGGGAACTACTGCAGGTGGGATGTTTGCTAGCTAGCTACACGCCTTACATGTCTTGTAGCTTACATGTCTAAACATGTAGCTACAGCTGTTATTTTGTGGCTGGTGACAGCTCAGCAGACCTTTGCTGGATCACTAGCTAGCTGACTGGCTATCTACCTAGTAGTAATGACAGTAATGTAAGCTAATAATGCTGCATACTCTTATGTAATAATAATAATAATAATACATTTTATTTATAAGGCGCCTTTCAAGGCACTCAAGGTCACCATACAACAATTAAAAAACAAGTAATCACAGTTTAAAATGGAAAAAAATATATATATATAAAAGCAGAAAGAGTATGCAGCAGAGCAACAGTGAAGGAGGTCAGGCGAATGCCTGCTTAAACAGGTGAGTTTTGAGATGGGATTTGAATATGGAAATGGAATCAGTGTTTCTGATGTCAGGGGGGAGGGAGTTCCAAAGGCGTGGGGCAGAGCGACTGAAGGTTCTAGACCCCATAGTAGACAGACGGTATGAGGGGACTGTCAGGTTGATAGAGGAGGCAGACCTGAGAGACCGGGTGGGAATGTTGATTTGAAGGAGGTCAGACAGGTAAGGAGGGGCGAGGTTATGGATGGCCTTGAATGTATGAAGGAGGATCTTGTAGTCGATGCAGTGTTTGATGGGAAGCCAGTGAAGTTGATGTAGAACGGGGGTGATATGACTGGTGACAGGGGTTCTGGTGATGATACGGGCAGCTGCATTCTGGACTAGTTGAAGCTTATGGATGAGTTTGTGGGGGAGACCAAAGAGAAGGGAATTACAGTAATCTAAACGGGAGGTGACGAGAGAATGAACCAGGATTGCTGTGCTATTGGGAGTGAGTGAAGGGCGGAAGCGGTTGATATTTCGAAGGTGAAAGTAGGCTGACCGGATGGTGTTTGGAGGAAACGTTCAGCTGGGTGTTGACCGCATAACAGTGGAAGTGGATGTTGTGTTTATGGAATATCAGACCAAGTGAGAGGAGGTAGATAATGAATAAAATAGGGCCAAGGACAGAACCCTGGGGAACACCAGAGGAGAGGGGGGAGGGATGGGATGTGAATGATTTTAACTGAATGAATTGAGTACGGCCAGAGAGATAAGAGCGGAACCAGTCTAGTGGTGTGTCAGATAATCCAATGGAAGCTAGTCGGTCAAGGAGGATGGAGTGGGAAATGGTGTCAAAGGCCGCGCTTAGATCGAGGAGGATGAGGATAGATAATAGTCCAGAGTCAGCTGCCATCAGGAGGTCGTTTATGATTTTGAGGAGGGCTGTTTTTGTGCTATGATGGGGGCGAAAACCGGACTGGAACTGTTCACAGAGGTTATTGTTTGAGAGGTGAGCCTGAATCTGTGATGCCACTGCTTTTTCCAGAATTTTAGAGAGAAATGGCAAGTTGGAGATGGGATGAAGGTTATTAAAGAAGTTGGGATCTAAACCAGGTTTCTTCAGAATCGGTGTAACAATGGCGGATTTGAGAGATGAAGGGACAGAACCAGAGGAGAGGGAGGAATGGATGATGGCAGTTATCAGGGGCAGCAGTGAGGGGAGGGAGGCTATAACCAGGGAGGATGGCAGGGGGTCAAGTTGGCAGGTGGATGGCTTGGAATTCCAGATGAGTTTTGATAAGTCGGCAGCAGAGGGGAGTTGGAAGCAGGGGGGGACAAGAGGAGGTGGACAACTGGACGTATGAGGGGTCAGTTGCTGGTGGATGGTTGCTATTTTTGCGTTGAAAAATGACATCAGGGAATTAAAGTGGTCGGTAGAGTAGAAGTGTGGGGGAAGGGAATCAGGGGGGCGGAGTGAGGTGTTGACCAAAGAGAACAGGGCCCTGGTGTTCCCAGCACCAGCAGTGATTTGTTCTGCAAAATATTTGGATTTGGCTGAGGAGAGTGCGATTTTGTATTGGAGGATGTGGGCATGCTGCATCTGTTTGTGAATAGCGAGACCGGTTTTGTTAGAAAGCCGCTCCAGCTGACGTCCTTTGGCTTTCAGCTGATGTCGGTGAGGGGAGAACCAGGGGGCAGAGTGGGTGAATGAGACAGTACGGGTTTTGAGGGGGGCGAGTGAGTTCAGCAGAGTGTGTAAACCATTGTTGTAGAAAGAAACCAGCTGATCCAGGGTGCATGAAGGGGTGATGATGGGAAAACTATCAATGCCTGCTGTGAAGTCTGCTAAATTAATGTTTTTGATATTACGGAAGGATATGACATGTGATTGTTTGCTTTTGCTTTTGTCAGACTCAGATTAAATGAGAAAAGCTTGTGGTCAGACATGCTAGAACCTAAATCAACAGCAGGACAGTTGGAAGGAGTGTGTAATGTGGGGGGAAAAAAAAAAAGCCACTAGATGGCAGTATTGACATTTTTTTTATTAAGCAGTCTGGAGCTAGGTTTGGGGCATGTCCCGGGCATGCCTCAGAGGGGGCTGGAAAAGAGTATATAAGGAGAAGAATCGAGAGAGTGGAGTAGTAGGAGAAATTGCAAGGAGAAATTGTGGAAGGATACATTTGACCAGACCTGTCACTCTTTTCAAGACCTGTGAAGCTTTTTGTGGATTTTTGCCTGTGTTGGAGCATTTTCCTGTCCCAGGACATCGCAACATAGCAGCCCATCTCCATTACAAAGGAACTGTAAATATCTCATTTTTTATTTGATTTCAATCTTGGTCAGTAGGGTAGAGTGTAGATTAGTTCTAAGTGTTTGTTTAATTAAATCTGTTGAAGTTTAAGAATTTTGTCTGTCATCCCTTGCTGTCCGTGACGCCATAACAAATTGACGCCATAACAAATTGGGGCCATAACAAATTGGGGGCTCAGGTCCGGGATAGACCATTGTGCGAGTCATTTATTGAAAATCTAAAATTTCGAATTGTGAAATTGTTTTTTGAATTTTCCTAGATATATATTGGCAGATCAACAGCAATGGATGATTTCTTGGCATCACCAACCGTAGAGGTTTTGAAGTCTTTTAAAAAGACAGAACTGCTAGAAATAAGCAGACAGTTAGAGCTGACAGATGTAAAACCAGCCATGCAAAAAGCAAGACTGGCTAGAGAGATTGTTGAATATTACATTGATGAAAATGTGTTTGCACCAGGAGATCTGGAACAGTTTCTGGTGGAAAATCCAAATGTAGAATTGGAACTTAAATTAAAAATGCTAGAGATTGAAAGGGAAGAAAAAGAAAAACAACGAGAGTTTGAGAGAGAGAAAGAGGAAAGAGCAGAAAGAGAGAGACAGAGACAGAGATTTCGATTTAGAAAAATTAGATAGAGAAGAAAGGCTCCAAATGGAGCTACTAAAAATCAAAATCCAAGCTGAAAACAAATTTTGGGCTAGCCAGGAGGTAAAGCTGGTGCCTCCATTCTCAGAGAAGGAGGTTGATAAGTATTTCCAGTGCTTCAAGAAGGTAGCTAAGAGTTGTCAGTGGCTAAAGGAACATTGGCCTCTGATGTTGCAAACTGTCCTCAAGGGTAAAGCTCAACAAGCCTATTCGGCTTTGTCTGCAGATGATTCCTCTGATTATGAGGTTGTCAAAAAGGTTATTTTGACAGCTTATGAGTTGGTTCCAGAGGCTTACCGACAGAAATTCAGAGGTCTGAGGAAATCTGACAATCAGACTTATGTGGAATTTGCTAACGAGAAGAAGGTTTGCTTTGAGTGCTGGTGTACTTCTGTGGAGGTCAAGGATGATTTCAGCTCACTAAAAGAGATGGTGTTAGTTGAAGAATTCAAGAACTGTGTCAAGGATGATATTAAGACCTACCTTAATGAGAAGCAAGCACTGAATTTGCAATCAGCTGCCAAATTTGCAGACGAATATGTTCTCACACATAAGTCCAAATTTCAGTCTAGCAGTAACAATAGATGGTCCCAATTTCAGAAGAAAGGTAACGGTGATACCCTAGATTCCTTACCCAAAGACAAAGACAAATCTGGTGATGGTGCTCAGAAATCCAGTCAAAGGTCTGATCAAAGTGTGAAAGCTGACAGTGACAAAAGTGGTCTAGTTTGCAATTATTGCAAGAAATCTGGTCATGTTACAACTAACTGTTGGTTCCTTAAAGCTAAGAAAAAAAGAGAAAAGGATTCCAAACCCAATGCCTTTGTGAAGACAAGGTTAGAAACCCCTGTAGTAGATGACCGATCTGCTAAATTGCCTGCTCCTTGTGAGGCTAAGAAGCCTGATACTGCTGACTTTGTGAGGGTAAAAATTCCTTCCATTTGTGTCAGAGGGATTTGTGGCTCTGAATGAGCATTCTCCTCCTGTCCCCATATATATCCTAAGGGATACCGGAGCTTCTCAGTCACTTTTGTTGATGGACTCCTTGGAGTTACGTGATGAGACCGCTTCTGGGGATTTCATACTTGTACAAGGTATTGAAGGGAGGACTGTATCTGTACCCCTGCGCTCTGTATTCTTGAAGTCAGATTTAGTTACAGGACAGGTAAAGGTGGGACTTATGTCAAGTCTACCTATCAAGGGTGTTTCTCTGTTGCTAGGCAATGACCTGGCTGGGGGCAATGTAGTTCCCCTGTTCATCTTACTTCACAGCCGAGCACTGAAGATGGCGATGAAGACCCATCTCTGTATCCTTCCTGTGCAGTGACTCGTGCTATGGCCAAGAAGGCTCAAGAAGAAGATGATGTGGTGCCGTCCAGCACATTGAATAGTCATGACTCAGGTGGTTTGCCTCATGACTCTGTTCAGCCTACTATGGTTTCTCCGTTTGAGGACTTATCAGACACTTTTATCAGTTCTCTATTCAGCCAGCCAGATGGGTCTGGTGATTCTGATGTGTCTGGAGACTTGTCTCTGTCCAGAAAGCGGTTGATTCAGGAGCAAACCAATGATCCTGAAATTTGTGTACTAAAGAAGAGAGCCCTTCCTGATGAAGAAATAGACGCAGTTCCAGTTGGGTATTATCTCAAGGATGGAGTGTTGATGCGGAAGTGGCGCCCTCCTGATATCCCTGCCAATTCAGATTGGGCAGTGGTCAAGCAAATTGTTGTTCCGAAGGTCTATAGGAATGAGATCTTAACAATGGCTCATAGTTTGCCTTTAGGAGGTCATCTTGGTGTTAACAAGACTGTTGACAAGATCATGAAACACTTCGTCTGGCCTGGACTTCGGAAAGATGTTTCCAACTTTTGCAAAACCTGTCACACTTGTCAGGTAGTTGGAAAACACCAGTTAGACCCACCTGTAGCTCCATTGCAGCCTATCCCAGCATTTGGGGAGCCCTTCTCCAAGGTCATCGTTGATTGTGTCGGTCCATTACCCAAGACTAGATCTGGAAATCAGTACTTGTTGACAATCATGTGTGCATCTACCAGATTCCCTGAAGCCATCCCTCTATGCAACATCAAGGCAACTGCAATTTCGAAGGCTTTGATAAAGTTCTTCACGTTGTTTGGCCTTCCCAGGGAAATTCAGTCAGATTAAGGTAGCAATTTCACTTCCGGATTGTTTCAGCAGGTTGTGTATGAACTAGGTGCGAAGCAGATATTTCCCAGTGCCTATCATCCAGAGAGTCAGGGTGCCTTAGAGCAGTTTCATTCCACTCTCAAGATAATGATGAGGACTTATTGTTATGACTATGAGAAAGACTGGGATGAAGGTGTTCATTTGCTGTTGTTTGCAGCTAGAGAAGCAGTGCAGGAATCTACTGGATTCAGTCCGTTTGAGCTAGTGTTTGGCCATGAAGTGAGAGGACCTTTTGCTATTGTTGAGTGAACAATGGCAAGAGAAAGAGCCGCATATCAGTCTGTTAGACTATGTTAGCAAGTTCAAGGAAAGACCGTGCAGCTTGTGACCTAGCCAAAGAGAACTTGAAATCAAGTCAGGGAAAAATGAAAACTTGGTATGATCATAAGGCTAGAAGCCGTGAGTTTAAACCAGGAGACGAGGTCCTTGTGTTGTTTCCCTTGCAGTCCAATCCATTGCAGGCAAGATTTCATGGTCCTTATGAAATTCTGACAAAACTCACTGATCTCAATTACATTGTGAAGACTGCAGATAGGAGAAAGCCAAAACAGTTGTGTCACATTAACATGCTGAGGCCTTATCATGATAGGAATGCTAGGGTTGCAGCTGTCACTTCAGATCCTCCTATGGCCGAGACTTGTGAAGATGAGGGGGAGTTTCAAGATGATGAACCTAGAATTAAAGCTGAACTTCTTTCATGTAAATTGTCAAATTCTGAAGTGTTGCAAAATCTTGATGTAAAACTCCAGCACTTAGAACCCTCACAGAAATATCAGTTTGAGAGGTTGATCAAGAAATATAAAGATCTATTTCCTGATGTTCCAAAGAGAATTTCTATAGCCTCTCATGATGTAGATGTTGGTGATGCCAAACCAATAAAACAGCATCCATACCGGATGAATCCTGAAAAGAGAAAGATTGCTGAGAAAGAGGTTGAGTACATGTTAGAACATGATATTATCAGACCCTCTAACTCAGATTGGAGTTCACCCTGTGTTCTAGTTCCAAAACCTGATGGAAGTACTAGTTTCTGTACAGATTATCGCAAAGTCAATGCTGTAACTAGAGCTGATGTATTTCCAATACCTAGGATTGATGATTGTATCGATAGAGTAGGGCAAGCAAAGTTTCTGACCAAGATTGATTTATTGAAGGGTTATTGGTGTGTGCCTTTAACTGGGAGGGCCAAGAGCATCTCTGCTTTTGCCACACCATCTGGGTTATACCAGTATGAAGTCCTACCCTTTGGCATGAAAAATGCCCCAGCCACGTTCCAAAGGATGATACAGTCTACAATCGGAAGATTGCCACACATGGGTGCGTACATCGACGACCTGATCACATTGAGTGACTCCTAACCTGACTGTTAACCTGAACAAGAGTGACTTTGGTTGGTTGTGACTTAGGCCAGGGTAAGGTGGCACCCATAAATGCTAAAGTCCAAGCCATCATGGACTTTCCAGTTCCTGACAACAAAAAAGCTTTGCGCCGCTTCCTTGGAATGATCGGGTACTACTGCAAGTTCTGCAAGAACTTTGCTGAGATTGCTCTCAGTCTCACCAACCAACTGAAGAAAGACGTAAAGTTCACTTGGGATGAAGCATGCCAAAGAGCCTTCGATTGCCTGAAGTCTCTGCTGTGTCACTTCCCCGTGCTCAAATCTCCTGACCTCAACAAACCGTTCTCCATGGCGGTCGATGCTGGCGACCAAGCTTGTGGATATGTGCTCCTACAGAGACGTGACTCTGATGACATTGAGCATCCCGTGGCATACTTCTCCAGGAAGTTCAATCTCCACCAAAAGAACTATTCCACAATTGAGAAGGAGCTGTTGGCTCTGGTTCTATCCTTACAACACTTTGAGGTTTATGTTTGTACAGGGCAAAAGCCAATGATTGTATATACTGACCACAATCCGTTAATGTTTTTGAGTAAGATGAAGAACAAGAATCGGAGATTGTTCAATTGGAGTTTGATTTTACAGGAGTTTGACTTGGAAATTAAGCATGTAAAGGGTACTGACAATGTAATTGCTGATTGCTTATCCCGTGTTTGAGTATGTGTATATATATCACATGTGTTTATTAGCATATTTTATTATATGTATATATATACACAAGTGTCAACTTAACCATTTTAGTATTGAAAAGAAAAATTTTGCCTTTATGAGCCAAAATTTTTCCCTTTTGGAATGGAGGTGTAATGTGGGGGGAAAAAAAAGCCACTAGATGGCAGTATTGACTTTTTTTTGTTAAGCAGTCTGGAGCTAGGTTTGGGGCATGTCCCAGGCATGCCTCAGAGGGGGCTGGAAAAGATTATATAAGGAGAAAAATCGAGAGAGTGGAGTAGTAGGAGAAATTGCAAGGAGAAATTGTGGAAGGATACATTTGACCAGACCTGTCACTCTTTTCAAGACCTGTGAAGCTTTTTGTGGATTTTTGCCTGTGTTGGAGCATTTTCCTGTCCCAGGACATCGCAACATAGCAGCCCATCTCCATTACAAAGGAACTGTAAATATCTCATTTTTTATTTGATTTCAATCTTGGTCAGTAGGGTAGAGTGTAGATTAGTTCTAAGTGTTTGTTTAATTAAATCTGTTGAAGTTTAAGAATTTTGTCTGTCATCCCTTGCTGTCCGTGACGCCATAACAAATTGATGCCATAACAAGTTGGGGCCATAACAAGTGATACTAGAGCAACAGACTAAATCCAAAATATGGCCTTTAGAGTGGGTGGGGAAATCAATGTGTTGTTGAAGTCCAAAACTGTCCAAGCAAGAAATGAAGTCCTTAGAGAGAGCATGGTTAGTGTTGTCCATGTGAATATTTAAATCACCCATCAAAATTATGTTGGATGAGAGTGAGCAGATGTGGGTGAGAAATGTATTGAACCCATCAATGAAGTCCTTATTTGGTTTGGGCGGGCGGTAGATATTAACTGAAACAGCTGGAGTAGGTCCATTCGGTTGAGGAGCCACAGACTCGAATGAATGACACACTGGCACCGTGACAGATGAGACCTTCCAAGTCTCGCGGTGAAGTATCGTGAGACCTCCTCCTCTTCCGGTGAGACGGGGTTTACAGGTGTAAACAAACCCATGCGGAGTAGAGTCGTTCAGCTGAGAGAAGTCATCAGGATGTTGCCATGTTTCAGTTAAACAGAGAAAATCATAGGTGTGGTCAAGAAGGAGGTCCTGCAGTAGTTGTCCCTTGCCAGTGAGGGAGCGAATGTTGAATAGTCCTAGTTTGACGTCGCAATGCTGGTTGGAATAGGCAACGTTAGCCACCCTGGCTAGGCTAGCTAACGCGCTGAGGTCCACCTTCCTACGGGTGTTTCTCGGAGGGTGGCGACGGGTGGAGGACCAGATGGAGTTAATGGCTGTGGAGTCATCGATACGGTAGCTTCGTCCGGCTCCGCGGTGGATGTACCTCCGACGGGGGAGGCGAGCGATGTCCGGGAAGTGGTGCAGTACAGGCGGGGGATCAGACCGGTGTATTCGGAATTGAAGAAGCTCCGCGCTCATGTATTAGATCAGGGTTGACGCTGGATATGTTACGATGGACAGGACAGTCCACAAGAGCACAAAGCTCACAGCGAGTTTGTAGATCCACATGATGCACGGGAAGATGTATGTTCACCGAAACCGCAGTAGCAGTAGCCAGGTAAGTGTAACGCCAACACGCTACAGGTAACACTTGGACTGACTAAAACACGATACTGACAGACAGTTCGGTTTGACAGTAGTTCCAAAATAAAGACCAACAGTACCACGTTCACTAATAAGTATGTCATCTGCTGCAAACTATGCAGAAAATCATAAAAACGTTAAGAACAACCGGAGAGCAGCGGCAGCTAATCGCGCCAGCGTTCACTCACCGGAATATATGGGAACCTGTCTTTGCAATTGATATCCCATAGCCAATTGATGTAATTAAATAAGAAATTATCAACAGGTTTAATCAATTTTTTGAGATTAAGGTTCATAATGAATGTTAATTAAATCAGCAACAGTTGTTTACTTGAATTCATATTTATCACATGGCCAGCCTGCTAGTCTGTGGTGTAAGAATGAAACACTTCATGCACATCGTGCCTTTTCTAATAAACAAACTGCTGTGATGTCTTTATATTCCGGGTGGCTCACAGTGAAGATGTTTGTCTGTGAGCCCTGTGGTCTGGTGTTTGAATCCCAGCCACACCATTCAGAGTGTTCCCAAAAAATGAAAGCAGCAGGTTAAATGAAAAAAAGTAGCCAGTCAAAAGTTGCATGCAGCGCCACGCAGTTGCTCCGCCTCTAAGGGCGTCCTGAGGCATGCTCCCTTGGAAAAAAAATTTTTAAGTGGTGCATTCTAGTGCACCTTAGACAGCTGAATGCAAGTATTTTTTAAGGAGTAAAATTTTAAGAGTTTCTGGTAAAATTTCTTTTTTTTTTTGTTTTTTAGTGTTGAATCTCCTTCATGAATTGGGCAACATGCCTCTATTTCAATCACAATACTAACTAGCACTAAAAGCAAGAATAAAGCAAGCAAGCATAACTTGAGCACAACAGCAATTATTTCCTTGAAGCATTTCTTCAATTTTATTATATTATTAGCTCCCGCCGCCGAGCAGTGCGGGAGCTATGGTGTCGGGCTCCGTCCATGCTTGCGTCCGCCAACAAAAACTTCGACATTTTGCTTTATCAACTATTTCACAGGCTCGTAATTTTCACTGGACACACATCTCATAAAAGCCTACAAATGACTGCCAAAAAATATCACCAAAAATTTCGACATTTTGCTTTATCTCATCAACTTTTTCAGTTACTGGCTCCTAATTTTTACTGGACATGCATCTCATGAAGGCCAACAATGATGTGCCTAAAGGTGACCTTGGCCTATTTTTTCAAGGTCACTGGCCTAAAAATATCACCAAAAGCTTCGACATTTTGCTTTATCTTATCAACTATTTCAGTTACAGGCTCCTATGGTATCAGGCTCTGTCTGTGCGTGCGTCCGTCAGCAAAAGCTTCAACATACTGTATTGTTTATCTTAACGGCGGGAGTTTCTGGGGCCGCCAGTGCCCTATATTTTATTCTTTATTTCACATCTGTAACCTGACTTATCCTGTAATACAACAAACTGTACATAATAACTTTGTGCAGAAGGCAAATCCGGCTATTTATGTGTTACCTTATATAAGACTGCAGCTTCACATAGCGGAAGGGAATGGCTCAACTGAGTCAAGACACTTGCAGCATTTAGAATTACATTGTATTTCAGTAGAGAAAAGGGAAAAGGGCAACAAACATAAAAAATCTTCACGAATATTTTGCATTGAAATTGTAGAAGAAATAATACTGAAAATTTAAAAATGGCTGGAGGTTAAAACTATACATTTCTGGGATCATAAACTCCTTGACCACAAGTATTCTTCAACTCAGTATGAAATTCGAAATTATCTACTCTTTCGGAGCCAAATAAGACAGCTGTCTAGGTGGCTCCTCAAACTCTCACATCCCTCAAAATGGCGTACTGTCAAACCATAAAGAAATCATATATTTAACACAAATCAACTTTTTATTTCATGATCCTCTGGTTGAATTTAGCATGAGTTTATCAATATAGGAGCAGTTGGACATCAACAGTCTCCAGTAACCTCTCCAAATCCAAAACATGCCTTTTCCTTATAATAAAGTTATGAACTTTATTGAACCCTAATTCCGAAATAGTTGGGACAAAGTGTAAATTGTGAATAAAATCAAAGCGCTATGACTTTCAAATCACACCAGCCATTATGTAATTCACAATAGAACAGAGCTAACATAGCAAATGTTGAAACTGAGAAATTTTAGATTTTATCCACAAAATGAGCTCATTTCAAATTTGATGGCTGCTACAGATCTCAAAAAAGTTGGGACAGGGGCCTGTTTACCATGGTGTAGCATCCCCTCTTCTTTTTAACACAGAGTCGAGGCATCTGGTCATTGAGGAGACAAGTTTCTTGAGTTTAGCCATTGGAATTTGATCCCACTCTTGTTTAATACAGGCTTCCAGCTGCTGGAGAGTTTTGGGTCTCCTTTGACGGACTTTTCGTTTAATTATGCGCCAAATGTTCTCAATCGGTGAAATATCAGGACTGCAGGCAGGCCAGTTCAGCACTCGGACTCTTCTACTACGAAGACATGCTGTTTTAATAGCTGCAGTGAATGGTTTTGCATTGTCCTGCTGAAATACACAAGGCCTTCCCTGGAATAGATGTCGTCTGGAGGGGAGCATATGTTGCTCTAGAACCTTTATATATACCTTTCAGCATTCATGATGCTTTTTAAAACATGCAAGTGTCCCACACCATATTCACTAATGCATCCCCATACCATCAGAGATGCTGGCTTTTGATCTGAACGCTGATAACAGGAGAGGTGGTCTTTCTCCTCTTTAGCCTGGAGGACACGACACCCATGATTTCCAACAAGAATGTCAAATTTGGACTCATCTGACCACAGGACACTATGCCACTTTGCTACAGTCCATTTTAAATGAGCCTTGGCCCACAAAACACGGCAGCGCTTCTGGATCATGCTCAACAATGGCTTCCTTTTTGCATGATAGAATTTTAGGTGGCATCTGTGGATGGCATGGCGGACTGTGTTTACAGACAGTGGTTTCTTGAAGTATTCCTGGGCCCATTTAGTAATGTCAATGACAGAATCATGCTGGTGAGTGATGCAGTGGTGTCTGAGGGCCCGAAGATCACGGGCATCCAGTAAAGGTCTTCGGCCTTGTCCCTTATGCACAGAGATTTTTCCAGTTTCTCTGAATCTTTTGATGATGTTATGCACTGTCGATGATGAGACCTTTAAAGCCTTTGCAATTTGATGTGTAGGAACATTGTTTTTAAAGTATTCCACAATTTTTCTTCCACAAGCCTTCACAGGTTGGAAAGTCTCTGGTCATCGTTACTTCTGAGAGACTCATCCTCTCTAAGACATCCCTTTTATAGCCAATCATGTTACACACTTGATGCCACTTAACTGAATTACTTGGTAAATGTTCTTTCAACTGATTCTCTTATCTATTAATTGCTTTTTCATCTCTTTTATACCTATGTCCCAACTTTTTTGAGGCCTGTTGAAGCCAGAAAATTTGAAATAAGCTCATTTTGTGGATAAAAATGTAAAATGTCTCAGTTTCAACATTTGAAATGTTATCTATGTTCTATTATATAGGCATGGGCAATACAAATGAATAAAATGACAACATTTCTTGAGTTGCTGAGAAAAAAGTTTTCATTATTTTCTAATGATTTTTTGCAGGTAAGTACAGAAGACACAGACAAAGAGTTTGCCACAAGTCCAACGCCTTTACAGGAAAGGGTCTCAGAGCCACAGGGTCCCAAAAATGGCTGATTTCGGCATTTATCAACAAAACCCATTGTGAAAATTGGGGGGTGAAGCCTGAGGGCATTTTCGAAAATGCAGTCTACTCAGAAATAAACCTGGCCAAATTATCCATTAGGGTACCCTAACAGAAATAATTGATGCTAAAGTCATCAACCCCTTTTCTGAAGAACAGCAGCACCCCCTAGGCCCTTTTTAACGGAAAATGCATTGAATTTCACCCAATTATGTTCAACAAACATTAGGTTTTGCGTTGATATTAAAAAGTGGTATGAATGGGTTGCCTGTGTAGTTTTTTTTTGGATCAATGGCCTGCAAAAATGTCAAAATTATCGGTGGGAGGGCAAACATTAACGCTTACTCGCCCATTACTATATAAAATGCAGTGAAGTAGCTGATGCCGCAGTTGTTTGCCCTCCCACTGCTACGAAATGAATCAAACGTTCCCCTTCAATAACCCGTGGTGATAAAAAAAAAAAAAACCTTTGCACTGTTTTTTACAATGTCCATATACCCTCCTCCCCATGATAGTTTCAATGAGCTACTGCGAATAATTCATAGTAAAACACAGTGACGTGCAGTCGGAGGTTAGTTTGGCGAGGCAGAAACCTCCCTTTGCTTGATTAGCAATCAGACGATTAACTAGTTTAGTAAGACTATTCGGCAGAATGACGGGTCAGTTTAAGTTTCATGGGCGTTATTACTCAGTACATCAAACCTGAAATGCTCACTAGACAGCAGATTTTGCGGCATTTGCTTCCAGGAAGCCGAAGCAATGTCATCAACAAATATTAAAACAGTTTGACTAATGCAGAGTTCAATGCTTAATCAATATACAATGTATTCTCCTTTAAATACGCGCTGTTACACCCAAACAAAAAGCGGGCGCTTATTTTCAGTCTTCTTTCATAATCCGATTAACAAAATGTTTAAACGATATACAGAATAACCGAGAGCTGAGAATTTTTCCTAATTGATTATTCAGATTTCCATCCTTGCAGTCTCAAATTGAAGGGTCTAAGTGAATGAATCTTGTGACCAGTGTTTGCGAGGTGGCATATTTTGATAGGTAGCAAAATTTGTCAGAACACTGGTAGGTTTTGAACGCCTGGCGCTGGTTTATTCCTTGGTATATTTTACTGAAACTTCACAAATAGGATCACAGGATATTCTGTCAACTAACTATGTAGGTAATAGTAAAAAATACACTCACCTTTCTTGCTATTGTTGAGAAGAAGTCACGGCGAACTCGCGACGAACTTCAACAACTTCTGTTGAACTTACTTCACATCCCCTGGAGGTCTAGTTTGGACGAATAGACTCGTAATTTCCCAAATTAGATGGCTGTAAGTCAATAAGGGCCGTAGCTGGGATATCACGTCAGCGCGGGCTGTTTGAAATCTACCTCCAAAATGGATATTTTTAACACGCCGTGCACTTGAAAGTTTGTAAACACGGTGCAAATTGAGGTCACGCATTCATCCAACGGGCGAATAATAGCTCTGTTCAAATCGCGTTATTGGCCGTAATACGCAGAGTTCATGTATGAAATGCGGGTATCCTATTGAAAAGGTTGCTTTTAATCAAACCATGGTGTTCTTTTTGTATGAAAATGGTATTTACATCATTTTTTAATAAGGTTTCTGAGGCTTGTTTACCGCCCCAGTTCAGCTGTTACGCATTCCATTAGAGTTTATGCAGAGCGTTGCCCATGCCTATATTATAAACAACATATTAGCTCATGTGATCTGAAAGTCCTAGCATTTTGATTGTATTCACAATTTACACTTCGTCCCAACTATTTTAGGGTCTTTTTGACTTCAGAGAGCTATAAAAAAAAAAATTATGCACCATTCTTCCTGTTTCTCGTCTCATTTGAAAGAAAACATCCAGGGCTTCAAAAGGAGGGCAAATTTGCATATGTCGGCCCATAATTTCCAGGGTTCCCACTGCCGCTCGTCATTTTCGTCATTGGCAAAAATAATTCATTGGTGACGAGGAGAAAATTATGAGCAGTTGTCACAGTGGCGAATGTTTTTGTTTGATGACGAATAAAAATTCAATGGCAAATAGTGGCTTCGTCTGCCCAGAGCATTCGAGGCTGTAATCCCAAAGATGTTTTCTTTAGCCCCATATAGTTTATATGAATGCATAACATGAATAAATAGTTCTTCACTTTGGGCAGTTTACTACATTACTGAATGTCCGTAAAACAGGACAGCACTTTCATATTGTTTTATCTTCAATGAACAGAGCCAAGAAAGACCAATCAGAGAGGCATTTTAAGGGAAAATACGTCTAAATGCTGTCTTATTGGCTGACAGGTCTCCGTGGGGTTGAAAAGCTGAATGACGCTATCTGGCAGTCAGTTATGTGAGGGAGTGAATATACGCGGATTTTTGTTATACCTGTAAAATGGTGGAAGCTGAAGCACAATCATCCCCTCATAATGAACTAGGAAAACAAGGCATGTAAATTTCTATATGAGTCCCTAGTTACATAAACGTGATTAATATGAGCAGATATGAGCGTGTCTTTACATGGCATATATTAGTTTGATTAGTCTTCGACTTAACAATCGCTTGACGCGTACTATCATGTAATTTGTTGCCATGTTTTCTACCACAGTACGACTGGCGATTTCTGAGCTAACGTTGTGCAAAACATGGTACTTCCAAGTTAGCTTTAAAGGCACAAGTCAGTGCTATACAATATCTGGTTCATCATCAATAATGATCAAAACTTCGTATTGACAACAAACCATTCCTACACGGCTGTGTTGGTTGTCTGTGAACTCACCACTGTTAAACTATGTTCAGGCCAGTGCGACAGTTAGACTTCAGCAAACTACCTTACCAGCTTACTCAACAGTTCTCAAACTCGGTCCTGGGATGAACGCTGTGTGCGATGGTTATTGCTCCAACTGGAATCAGGCAAACGCGGCGAGTAAGCCATGGTTCTTCACGAAAATCTTCAGTTACATCTAACGACCTTTCTAGAGTGATAATGTAAATTAAGCTCTAGGTTGTGGTGTAGTGGATTTTTACAACGCTGAAAGTAAATGCGCAATCTTCGGTGCATTTTACCTTGCATTCGCCAGTTGCCTTCGGAAAATAATAAATGAACAGTGAAGAAAAAAAAATCCGAACGGTTTTTCTTGAAGCCCAATTGCTGAAAGATTTTTTGAAACCTTGTCTCCTGGATTATTATGGTCCTTGACCATTTACCATGACATGTTTTAGCCAAATATAAGTGAATGAACACCACTCTTAAAATGTTTCTATATTGGCTTAAAACTTGATTTTTGACAGGAACAGCAACTTGGTTATCAAAAATGGATGTCTCTAAAAGATACTGAATGATAATATTGATGTTTTGCCAATTATATATCAGTGTTTGACTGAATTATGTAAATCCCGTGGCGCTTGCTACCACTGGGGGGCTTTGGATGTACTACCTGAGCATCACATGGTGGTTTCAGACAGTACAGTAACCAGAAAGCACTCCCTAGAGAGAAGTGGATGAGAGTGCCAGTACCGAGACTTGTTTGTTGCTGGCATCAGAATTGGTGATTATCTGACATGTTTAACATTTGAAACCCTAAAAATTTGAGATTTACATTAAGGATTCCAATAAATTGTGCACAAAACATTGAACTCACCCAAAGTTCAATTTGGAATCAGTCAATGGAAATCTTGAAAGTTAAACATTTTAAATAAACATTTGACAATTAGACTAATTCTGATTCCAACAGCACAAAATTTTCAGCTCACCCCAAGTCCAATTTAGCATTTTTGTCAGGCCTCTCTATTGCCCTTAAAGGGTGTGTCCCTTTTTAATTTTGGGATGCCAAAAATGGCTGCATTGATAAAAATGTTAAGGAAAAAAATAAAGAAATTAAGGGTTTAAAGGGATTTCTATTGCCAGTCTTTTAAATAAATTCCATGCTAAATGCTCAAGAGGTTTTAATTTAGCTTTTATGGTCCACAGGGTCCCCATTATTAGAGGTTGAACTTGAATGGACCCAAAATTATATTTATAAATTTATATTTCGAAAGTATGATGGAAAGACCTGTCAAAACACAAATATTTGAGGTTTGACCTTGTTCATGCTGCATGCCCTTTGTCCGCTTTGAAGGCTTTTCAAAGTTTTCTAAAGTCCATGAATGACTAATAAAAAATAACGACTATGATAAAGTGAAGAATATTTTTTTGACTTAATTTCTCGAGGGAGAGAGTGAAGAAACAGCATCCCTCTCACCGGCAGTAACATATTTCCTGCAGGGAAAGCAAAAGCATGCATCCCGCTGAACTGAGTAGCCTACTCCAGCCACGGTCGTGTACGATACCAGGCTGGATTGAATGATCGCCATAAAGCACCGAATGCACGCTCTGGGTAACTAGCTAATATTGGCTGGGTTGGAGCATCGCCATTCAAGTCGCTAACCGCGTGAGGTAGGGCTGAGGCAGCAGAGACAGGGAACTGGTTTGGGGCAGTGCTTGCGGAGGGCACTGGAGTGTTAGTCATAGCTTCTGGTGTGCAAGCTACGGCATCGCTAGAGATGCCAAGTCTCACGCATTCGGTGTAGGTCTCACGCATTTTTTAGGCTTATTCAACGTAGTCCACAATTATTCAATGAACGCTTATTAATGAGATTCTCACGCAGAATTAAAATCCTTGTGCATTGAAGTTTCAGTTTCACTTGCGTAAAGGTGGACCTCACCACAAGTAACATGGAAAGTGACTCCGGACTTCTCGTGTTTCTCTTTACTCAGGGATTGGAAACAATGCATGTGTTTCATGATCGTTTGAATTGTTTCAATGAAATAAGACCATTTGAAGCGTCTTTATGCAATTCCATTGCTTTCAATCCCTCAGTAAAGGCAAGCGTGAGAATTCCCGAGTCATAATCGATTTCCGTGTCATTAGTGGGGAAATCCACCGTAATGCAAGTGAAACTGATTAACTTCATGCACAATGACTTAAATTGCGCGAGTGAATTTCTTGAGTACGCGTTGATTAAATAATTGCTGACTACGGCACAGGTACGTGAATGCCGCTAAGAGGAGAGAGACTCAAGCTGAATGAGTGAGACTTGGCATCGCTGCATCGGTTGAAGCAGCACAAGGCTTGCTAATAGGTTTTAAAAAAATGATACATGGCTCAGAACTCGTTTGAATGAATAAAACGAAATGTAGGTAAAATTGTGAGTCTCTGCGCGCTGCTCAACGTACACCTATGAGGAGAATGGCTTTACTGCCTGGTGAAGTATCTGTACTTTTATCCCCGCAAATACTCCGTATTTTTGTCCCTGCAATACCACTTCCGGTTTGAGTGTAAGCTGGCGTGAATGTCTGCCGCTGCTCTCCGGCTCTACTTCGAAATATTTGTCGTGTCTTTCGAGTAGCTGTATTTTTCCTTCTCGCGGATTATATCTGTTTATTTAACGAAAACTGCAACTGAATCGGCATCGGACTGAGACTCTGGACCGCACTCACCTGGATGCGTTGATCCGATTTTGGTCCGAATATCTCCCACCAGCCTAACACGAGCCTTCGCTGCTCCAGACACCTGAACTAACCTGGCTACTTGCAAGTAAGTTTCTGCTTTCTTGCTGTGGTCAGTTTACTGCGTTTTGTTTTGAGATGGTAGTTTTCCAACTGCTTCTCTAAATTTAACGCTGGTTTCTAGGTGCCATTACTGGCTGCTAGCTGGCTAACGTGGTTTTACTCCTAACTTGGCCGTGTGTGAGCTTATTTTACGAACGGAAGATATCGGATTATTTATGTGACAAGGGAAAGTGGGCCAATGTCTTATTCATTTCGTCCCCCCCTGATATCTTATGCATATAAAAGGGACCTGTGGAACATCTGGCATGGTGTATTGTGTCTCTCATTAGGTCTGCTTATGCTGTTCACAATGGGTTACTCGTATTCGACATCGGACCTCCTACACCTGAACTGCTCGTCTCCTCTCCCGTCCAGGACTTATAAACTATGCGTTGCTCTTGGAATTGCTCGCCGCCCACCCTATGTACATCGCGGTGCTCGGCACAGTCTGTGCACGCCTGTCGGCATCAACACTGATGGCTTCATTCCTGTCATCCGTCCCCTGCCGTGCTCTCGATGCACCGCAAGACGGTGGGTCACAAATGACGGTGTGAATCATCTTAATCTTTGCGAGTTGGAATACCGGCGAAATCCATCCGCAACTCCCTCACCTACGGTCTCCGCAAAAATGGCATCGATAAATGCGCGATCGGTGTCAAATAAGTCATTTATCTTGAATGACTTTCTTATTTCACAGGGTTTAGACTTTTTATTTGTAACCAAAACCTGGCTGACCGTCGGCGACTCCAGCCCTCTGTGTGAACTCTCTCCTCCTAATTGTGGCTTTTTTAATTCCCCAAGGGCCAGCGGGAAAGGTGGTGGCTTGGCCACAGTTTTCAATAGGCAGTATGAATGCAGGCAGCTGTCAGTCGATCAGTTCTCTAGTTTTGAGGTGCAATTAATTGCAGTTGATCTAACTGGCCCTTTACTGGTTGCTTTAGTTTATAGACCACCTAGATTGAACAAGAATTTTATTCAAGAATTCTCTGATTTCCTTTCTTTCATTGTGCCTCGTTATGATAAGGTTTTAATCATCGGGGATTTTAACATTCACATTTGCTGTAAATCAAAGCCTCTGGTGAAAGACTTTATGAATCTTGTCGACTCTTTTAATTTAACACAGTCTGTACTGGTCCCTACGCATGAACATGGTCATACTCTCGATCTGGTTTTCTCATTCTCATTAGGTTTTCCTGTTGACAATGTTATGGTTGTTGATGCTGGTATTTCTGATCACAAACCTGTTCTGTTTGACTCCATCTTATCTTGCCCTGTTCTGCACACTTCCAACTGTTTTTATCTCACTCGCTCCGTCAATTCTTCTACAGCCAAGCACTTTTCCGATAGGTACCTTGATATTTATGATGACCATAAAACTACTACTTCTCCCTGTATTACCTCCGATGAGCTTGCTGGCCAGTTTAACACATTATGTGCTAATATTCTGAATAAGGCTGCTCCTCTGAAACCTAGGAAACCTAAACCTCAAACTCAGCCTTGGTTAAACAGCACTACTCGCGCACTCAGGCAGGAGTGCAGAAAAGCAGAACGCAAATGGAAAAAAGACAAGCTTCAAGTTTCCTATCAAATTTTAATTACTAGTTTAAAATCATACCAGTATGCTGTTAAATCAGCAAAAATTAGCTATTTCTCTGATATTATTGCAAGGAACTCACATAGGCCAAAAGTGCTGTTTAGTACAATAAATAAACTCACCAATCCCTCTTCACCCATTTTTGCAGACGCAACTTCCAACACTTGCAATGTCTTTTTAAAATTTTTCACAGACAAGATTCATCAAATACGTTCTCAGATCTCTCCCTGTAGTGATGACCCATCTGCACTAACTGCCCCGTCCTGCTCTTTTAGCCAGTTCCAGCCCATCTCTCTTTCTCAGCTCAGTGACATTGTTTCAGATATGCATCCCACAAACTGCACTCTGGATATCTTGCCTTCTGGTCTCCTCAAAGAGCTACTGCCTATCATTGGGCCAAGCATTATGGCTATAATAAACACTAGTCTGCAGCATGGTTCAGTTCCGCTCAGTTTCAAACAAGCTGTGGTCCAGCCGCTCTTGAAAAAACCTAATCTCGACACTACAGTTCTAAATAATTTTAGACCTATATCTAAGTTGCCATTCCTATCAAAAATTTTGGAGAAGGTCGTCTTTTACCAGCTTTCCTCATATCTTAATCATCATGAAATCACTGACAAGTTTCAGTCTGGTTTTAGGTCTTTTCACAGTACAGAGTCAGCACTTTTGAAAGTGACTAATGATCTGTTATTATCTCGCGATTCAGGGTCCTGTGTTGTGCTAGTATTACTGGACCTCTCCACGGCCTTTGATACCATTGACCATGGCATTCTGTTGGACCGCCTTAAATATAGTGTTGGTATTTAGGGCAATGCCCATGATTGGTTTGCATCATATTTAAAGGACCGGTCATTTTCTGTACAGATAGGAAATCGGTCCTCGTCCTCAGCTGCAATCACCTGTGGTGTTCCTCAAGGGTCCATTTTAGGCCCCCTCTTGTTTTCACTTTATATGCTCCCACTGGGCTCTGTTTTCCAGAAGCACAAGGTTTCGTACCATTGTTACGCTGATGATACTCAGCTATACCTTTCCCTGAGACCTGATCAAACCTCCTGCTTGCAGCCCTTGGTCAATTGTTTAAATGATGTCAAAACTTGGATGAACAACAATTTTCTGCAATTAAACGAGGGAAAAACAGAAGTTATTATTTTTGGGCCCCCTGGCTCGTCTGAAATCATTAAAGGAAAACTTGGTCCCCTCTCTGTCAACACGCACTCTGTAATAAAAAATCTCGGTGTCTACTTTGATTCTTCACTCAGTTTTGAGAGCCAAATTAGTGCAGTAGTTAAGAGCAGCTTTTTTCAACTCCGACGTATTTCTAAATTAAAACCTCTACTCTCCTAAGCAGACATGGAGACTGTTATCCATGCTTTTATTACGTGTTGGTTGGATTATTGTAATTCTCTGTACTTGGGTATCTCACAGTCTTGCCTCTCTCGACTTCAGTTAGTTCAGAACGCTACAGCTCGGCTCTTGACTGGGTCAAGAAAGAGGGACCATATCTCCCCTGTGTTGGCAGCCCTGCACTGGCTGCCAGTTAAATTTCGAGTTAATTTTAAAGTTTTATTATTTGTTTTTAAAGCTCTCCGTGGTTTGGCTCCAGGGTACATATCAGATCTTGTCTCGCCCTACTGCACTGCACGGTCCCAAAGATCATCCAATAAATTGCTCTTGTCAGTTCCTCGGTCGAACCTGAAAACCAAAGGTGACCGCGCCTTTTCAGTTGCGGCTCCTCAACTGTGGAATAAACTACCTCTAGGAATCAGGTCTTCACCTTCTCTTGCCATTTTTTAATCACGTTTGAAAACCCATTTCTATTCTCTTCCTTTTTAATCCGCTTGTTCATCTGTTTTTGCCATGTCAAGTTTTTATTGTGCTGTTTTCCTGTTGCGCTTTTATGCTTGTCTTTTAACTGTCGCTATTAATTGTGTGCACTTTGTTATCTTTATTTATTAATTTATCTACTTCTGTTTGCTTTATATGTACATGCTTTTATCGTTGGTGATTTCGTTTAACAGTCTTATTGATTTTTTATAATGTTTTAATTTTCCTCTTTTATTCTTTGCCAATTGTCACTGTACAGCACTTTGCTTCAACTTCTGTTGTTTTAAATGTGCTTTATAAATAAACTTGACTTGACTTGACTTGACTACTTACAACTTCAGCAGTAGGACTTCGGTTTGGAGGCGGGCTTTAAGCTATGCACCAAATCAGGCGTTAGGAACTATTATTTTATGCGCTTTTTGTCATTGACTTTATAATTGTTATGATTGGCAGAGACTGTTAAGGTTTTCTATTAAAACTTTAAACTAAAACTGTCATTCATGTCTTAGTTTTGTCAATAAGGTGTAAAAACTGAATGTGTGTACATATAAATAAGTGAGCCAGTCAAGGTATTGTTTACAAACTTGATATAAGTGGCATTTTACCTGGTATACCCAGTTGGCCCCCTTTTTTTCCCCATTGGCCCACTTTTTTAAGTCAGGGGGAGAGTTGGCCCACTTTTGAAATTTTCTAGAATCATAACTGCAAATCATGTCCTACATTGTTTTTTCCTACATCTTTTAATGGGAATTTCAACTCGTTGAAACACAAGTTACGAAACTTTTAGACAATCAACTAGCATACTAAGAGAGTAGTCCCACTGTTCATATTACATCCAGCCAAGTGGGTCCCTATAAGGGTTATGTTCATAGAAATATTTTTTACATACATTGACCTGAGCCTGTGCCAGCTTGAAAAAACTATTTTTCAACACCGGCCTCATCACTCGCGTTTCACTGTCATTTACCTATATATAGCACAAACTACTGCTAATTTCTTTACTCCCTACCATCCAAACAAAGTTAAAGGGTATATGTAGCAACCCTAAACGTAAAATAATAAAGGAAATTAATTCAGGTTGGCTCTATGGGTAGTTGCTCGGTAAGCGAAATGCGAGTGGTCATCCAGCGCCAAAAACGTCGCGAGAAGAGGAAAGCGACTTCCTGTTAACCGGCGAAAGTAAACTACATCCGGGGTCCTTCGTAAACAACTCAGAGGATCTCAAACTTCGATTGAGGCAAGTCCACGGCAGATTTTTACCTCAAAATACAAGAGAAATTCTTCAGAAAGGTGAGGAATTTGGATTAAATTCTTACAAAATATTGTTGAGGGGGTGTCTGGGTGTACGCAGATGTCTCAATTTGTACCGAAACGATGTATTTTGGGTTCTATGGGTTAAAACAGATCGGCGAGTGAAATTTCCAAGCCAGTACCGCCATTGGTTTTGCGTGTATTTGCCGTGCTTGGCGTGGGTTTGGGGAAAAGTGATACGTGAGTGACCGGCCAGCTACCTTGCCGAAAATGGCCTCTGTGGCTCGAATTCCTGTATCCTTGGCTGTAAATCGATGTTATTTCTGTAGAATGAGGTGCCCCACATGTGTTACTACCTTTTTAGGCCATGTTTGGGCATTTTGATTTGACCCCCCACCCCAAAGAAGGGCGAAATGGCAAAATTTTGTCAGAATTTTCACTTTTTGGCCCCCCAAACGGCCTAATTTCGCTAGATTACATGCTTTTTCCATATTATACCGCACCTACTTTTAATCGTTTTAGTGTGTTAAACCTATCCTGAGTAGTATAATATTGCCACAGTGCAGGCCTAAAGGTATTTGACTAGGCCGCGTCACTCACGTTTCACGTACTACAATTATGGCTGCCACACACCTCTATATGCCCAGCCTGGGAATTTTCACTTGTTATTATTTTGGATAGGCCTCTTCTCTAATATCCTGACCAGAAGTAATGAACATTGTGCAATACCTTCACTGCTTTTAGGTACATTTCCCATCGTCTCTCGCGTTTCAATTTCTATTTTTTCGTCAGAAAGGGCACCTCCATCCCATCCAGCCTATTCATATTTCACCAGAAGATGGCCCTATTGTACCCCTAACTTACACAACAGCTAAAATGTAGATACTGCATACTTTTTTTAATCAAAAATTTCTGGGGGCTGTATTTTGGGTTTTGACTGGATATTTGGGTCACTATCAGTCACGGCTCGTGAACTGCCAACAGCAGAGGCTCAAACTATCCCTTAAAAAGAATGATTGGTCATGACCTGTTTTCAATCAGTCATTTAAATGACCATTACAGAAACCCTGAAAACTCTCAACATTATCAGGTGTGGCCAGTTTTCATTTATAATGCATACCTGTCAACTCTCACGCATTCGATGTTAGTTTAAGTGGCATATTTTCGTTCCTCTGCTGTAGTCAGCAATTATTCAATCAACGCGTATGTAGATTCTGGCGCGGAACTGAAACCTTGTGCAGGGAGGAGTCGGAAGCAATGGAATTGCATAAAGACGTTTCAAATTATCTTATTTCATTTAAACGATCGCGAAACACATGCATTGCTTCCAACCCCTGAGTAAACAAAAGCGTAAACAGTCCAGAGTCATAATCGGTATGCATTATAAATGAAAACTGGCCACACCTGATAATGTTGAGAGTTTTCGGAGTTTCTGTAATGGCAATTTAAATGAATGATCGAAAAAAGTTTATGACCAATCATTACTTTTCAGAGAGTGTTAAAGCTTCCCCAGTTGCCAGTTCACGAACCGCCACTGGATAGAAGTGATAGCAGTTGCGTTCAACAATTTTGGTTTCGCTTCTTTCCCTGGTTACTGGACAAAGTAGTATTGTTCATGGTGCCGCAAGGCTGGCAAGAAAAACAAGCCAGCTGAATGGAAAGATCGCTCAACGATCCCGAGAAAGAATGATTTTGAAAAACACCGGAAGATTTGTGATCATCAGTGAGAGTGCATTGAGTATTTCAGTGATATTTCTTCAGAATTCTCTGACATGCCACTTACCACTGGCATATTATTGTACATGTTGTAGTGTATCATATACATTGATTGTCTGCTATATCTAGTTCTAAAGATAGAGATCTATTTTTGCCAGTACCAATGATTCACTGCAAATTCTTGAATAAGTTTAATTTCCAATATTGTCCCCGAGGTTGGTAATCACACTATATTGTGCAGTTCCCCAAATGAATTTGTATGGAACAAGACTGGATAGGTGTCATTGACCCTTTTTTTTTTTCTTTTTACAAAACACAGCCGACTTGCTCAATTCACAGAATGGGATTACATACAGAATGTCTCCAAAAATGTACATGGAGGGGTTGTTTAAATGACATAAGATCATTTGAAACAATCGCGAAACACATGCATTGCTTCCAACAACTGAGTAAAGAAAAGTGTGTGAAGTCCGGAGTCGTAATCGGTATGCGTCGTAAATGAAAACTGACCACACTTGTTAATGTTAACAGCTGAGTCGGTGATGTCGTGAAAAAGAGTTAAATTTTATTTTCAAAGGCATGGTAGAAATCCTAGATGGGCCAGACGTGTATTTATGCCCTTAATTTAATAGTAGAACATGTTTTGTGTATGTAGGAGTGATATGGATACAATCCAATGATGTATAGTGGTGCTGAGGACGACTTTAGAATATGTTGTCAGAGGTGAAAACACGAGTGACGAGCGAGAGGTTTTCCGAGGGTCAATGCAGGGCCTGACTGAGCTGTTTAATTTATGGATGGCAAAGTGTAACAGTTTTGTATAATAGACACACTGTCGGCAAAGTACAGTAATTTTGAAGAGTATATGATGAGTTTTGAGGAAATGAGGGTAAAGTTAAGAATGTGCCAATTTTTTCCAACTTTTACCTTTTGCGCTATCCACCTTTTTCCCACGTCCCATGACCCCTTGCACTAATTAGGGGTGCAACTTCTGCTGCATGCTGTCACTGAACAGTTTACCATAGTAACGGCTAACACCAATAATATTTTTTTTTTAAGCAATCGGTAAATAATAAGAGGGAACAGCGCCTTTTACTCCTCAGACGGGATAACGCTACAGTACCGCTGCCTTCTGCAATCGAGGAATGGGAGAACGACCTGAAGCAGTGGCCACAGATAATGAACACTAGCGCATTTGCCTACATTAGCGACTCCATTGCCACAGACTGCGAAGCTATGAACAATCTAAAAAGCTCCGAACTGTGTGCAGTACTTCCACAGCAACAAGGTCGGTTGCGTTTCATTTAAGGAGCTAGGACACAATCTTATGCACCTTACAGCAGATATACTTTCTGACAATATTTATGAAGGATACACTATATTTCAGAGGTAAATAATGCTCTACATATGAAGTGTAATGGATTGTTACGCAGAGTAAATTAAGCCATCCGACAGTACATGAGGCAAATTAGCTCTACCAGCCAACTTCATTATTCAGTGCAAAGTTGCTTGCTAATCCAATACTATAACATGTAAAACACAGCGAGTCCATTTTGCCCATACTTTCCATTTTAGTGAATTGAGGTTTGGAGTGCAAGGCTATTGTTTGAAACAGAGTAGGCTATTTTCATATTGCAGTAGACTATTGCTACTCCTTCAGCCTCATCATAAACTGTACAGAATGAAACGTCAGCTACACTGATTGCCATTACCGGACAAATACAACAATCATCTCTCCGCCCTGCACGTGAAATCATACATGGTGCTCTCCCGGCACTGCTGTCAAAATGCTTTTGAGGACCCGGCGTCTCCTCTGCGGCCTAGCCATAAAGTAGGAATCGCTGTTTGTCGACATAATGAAATGAGCACGTAATGTTTTCGGGGATCTATCCAAATTCAGGTTTTTTGGCCACATTCTGGCTTCCTCTTCTGTAAGTAGGTGCTGGAAACCGTATCGCTGAACACAAGGACAATCCCCTATGTTCTGGGTGCGTGTTCAAAACACTGTTGATCAAGCCATAAATTTAGTGTCCTCTGGTTGTTGGTACAGCTTCGAACAGCACAACAGATGCCGGAGCCCGGAAGAAAATTTTAAGAAAAGCAAGTTAATTTGTTAAAAAAGCGACCTGTAATCGCTAAGATAACTGAATTATTTTCGAATGAATTGCCGCTGTTACTGACTAGCCACTCGCTAACAGCCACCTCCGCCAGAAGTTGCACCCATGATCATATCTACAGTAGCGCTCTCAGGAATAAGGTGGATATATTTGACCATGCATAATTCTGTAAGTTTTCAACCCTGGTTTTTTATTTTTGGTACACTTAAAGGCTGTATCAGCGATATGACGTCACTATTGTTGACAGTTGAAACGTTCTCAAAACACACCAGAGCCGCTCGCCCCTCCCCTTCAGGAGCTTGGAACATGAACGCGATTTTCTTAAAGTGAAACTTCTGAGTAAAGCAGCTTTCACACCGGACGCGAAACAAATTTTTCGCGCGACAGATTACTTTCAAAGTCAATGCAAAGATTGCACAGTTGCAACATTTGTGCCTTCTGATGTGCAGTAGACATAATAAATGCAACCAAGTCCATCCTTGCATCTGAGTCCATTCCTTAACTTCCTTTCTTACGTGCATCTGAACTGTGCACAAAGCACAACCGTTACAGCCTGAGTGACAATCGAACAGGTTTTTTTTTTTTAACTTTTTACTGAGTCATAAAGACCACTAAATAAACCAGGCTATAATGATAAAGAAATTGTAAATTAATGGGAAAAAGATAACCGATAGGTGACACTAACAACGAACATAATAACCTACACATGATCTTGTAAGGATGGCATTAATCCAAATAATTAATTAACCAAAAATTACCATAAATTACAACGCTAGTTTCAGCATTTCCTTGGCAGTGTAATTTATTTTAAGATGGTACTTCACCGTTCAAAGTGTCTTCAAAGGTAAAAAACATTTAAAATGCGAGCTGTGAACATTGCTCCCAAACTGCGTATTACACCCAAAGTCCAGCTAAATATGTGCCGTCTCACGAGCTCCAGGATTCAGAATATTCAACGGACAGTTGTCGCTTAATGTCCTCATTAAGAGCTAGGGTGTCAAGGGTCCTGAAGGTTACCGGCAGTTACAGCCCCAACAAGAGAAAAGTAACTAGCATCAGTCTGTGGATTCAACAGGAAGCCAACACGAATTCATGCAAAAGCGTTAAAAAGCTCTAGCTCGGACATTCGCAAAAAAAAAAAACCCTTTTAATTTTTTCACAAATTTTGGTGGTGATGGCGAACAGTCCCGTACCACTGCGAATCAATTCATGGTGTATACGCGTTTCTTTGTGAAGCAAGAGAACTGTTTCATCCGCTCACTTCCGCGGGCCAACGCAGCTCAGTGAGAAAGGGGTTTTAGTTACCATTATCGGGCAACTCAACAGAGCGAGTGACAGCAACATTTTTGTCACGTTTCTGCCATTTAGCAAAAATATGATCTTTAAGAAGTCTAGATCATGAAATCCGATGAGATTTTTTTCTTACCTGGACTTTCACTGTCGGCTGCTGTCAATTTGTGAAGTGCGCTATCTTCCCAATTCACTTCTGGTTCTTGCTCTGCTTTCAGACCATGATTTTTTTTACACAACACTGCCACCGAGTGAGTCTAATCAGTATTATTCTTTCTATTCCATGATGCTAATAGGAACAAACATCCAAAAATTGATTTTGGCCACTTTTTGTAGCCGCAGTGGATTGTGAAAAAAGGTCGACCGTGCGGTTACAATGCCCGTTAAGATTTTAATTATATATGGGTTAGTGCCTAATACATACTACTGTCTAAAGACATTATTAAACGAGGAAATAAATAGATTAATTTTGTCACATGACCTTGACCTTGAAGACCAAAGTCAAATCCAATATGGTGCGTTTGATCAGCGTACATGATTTGTCATTAGTATCCAATACATACTGAAGATCTAAAGCCAATATTAAGGGACTTTTAGGCCGTTTTTGTCATTACCTGGACCTTGTTGCCCAAGGTCAAATCCAATATGTCGAAAACACCACACTGTTTTTCAGCTTTTGGGGTACACATGTGTAACAGGCTATGAGAAGTGACAGCAGCAAGCAGCCTCTACTCCAAGGCATTTGCTGCTAGCAGCCTGCATCAAGTCTGACTGTCTAACACAGGGATACTCACTCTTTTCCAGAATAAGCCACAGTGGGTGCAAGCTTTCACTCCATCCAACCTGTTGCACACCTGATTCTACTAATCAACCCTTAAAGCTTTTGCCACAGACCCTTGATAAGTAGAATCAGGTGTGTAACTGTATGGTTAGAATGAAAGCCTGCACCCACTGCGGCTCATTCTGGAAAAGAGTGAGTATCCCTGGTCTGACAATTACAAACAAGGAGATTCAAGAAAAAGGTTAGAAATCTTGCTTATTTTTACATTTCAAAGTCATAATTTTGATCAAAATGTAGCTCTCAAAAAGTGCTTTCTAACCATATAATTTTCATGAGAAAATATTAAAGTTCAGCAGGATAGAGGCCTGTTGTTCTGCTGACCTATCCTGCTAGCAGCCAGCCTCAAGCCTCTGACTGCCTAACAATTACAGAGAGGGAGATTCAAAGAAAAAGGCTACAAAAATGCTGTATTTAGCTTTTCAAAGTCAGAATTTTGATAAAAGTGTAGTTCTCAAAAAGTACTTTCAGAATATATAACTTTAATAAAAGAAAACCTACTTTTAGATATGAAGAAAGTCATCTGCAGCTCAGTAGGGCAAAATGACCTTCTCCAACCGACTGGCAATTACAAACTGTGAGATTCCTAAAGGTGCCTAGTTTACCCAGAAAATATGCATCTTTGTCAATGAAATTGTACATAAAGTTAGATCAGACAAAGTGCTTCCAGATTATCAACTTCATGTGTCTTTATTTAATCTGGTTGTCGAGCGATGGCCAACAGACCCAAGGGGTCTGGACCTTATGTGAAATGGAGAAACAGACATCCTGATTACAAATTGTTATAAATTGCTAAATACACACCAACTGATGGCAAATTTGATATGGCTGTTTTACTTACCTTCTTATCGGTCAGAAAATGTTAAGATAATTAGTATCTGACACCTTAGAGCCATGATAGCGAGGAGAATGTGTGGAAAGTTTGAGCCTCTTGTTACAGCGGAGAATGCTAAAATAACAGTTTTGGGGAATAAAACACCTTTAAATATAAAAAATTATTTTAAAAAGCACAAATATTTACACATATACATTTAGTTTAGATTCTGTACATTTAATACATAATTGATTGATTACTGTGTGATAATAACTTGAGGAGTAATTCAGTTTTAAAAGTTGAGAGGTCCTGCTTGTAGTGCTTGACACTCATAAGCTGAAAAACAGAGTCAGCATACATGATTTGCTATTAGTGCCCCATACATACCTAAGCTCTAAAAACAATATTAAACAAGTTATGGGCCATTTTTATCATATAACCTTGACCTTGAGGTCCAAAGTCAATTTGACTGGCGGCCTAAGAATGTTCAGCATACACAGTTTCCTATAGGTGCCCCAAACATACCTGAGCTCTAATTGCCATATTCAGTGAGTTATAGCACATTTTTGCCATTTGACCTTGATGCCCAATGTCACATTCAACTTGCCGAGAATGTTTGGCTTACATGATTCCCTATAGGTGCCTCACGCATACCTAAGCTCTATATGCCACATTAAGCTGTTATAACACATTTTTGCCATTTGACCTTCACCTTGAGGCTCAAAGTCAAATTCGAACAACCAAGAATGTTTGGCATACGTGATTCCCTATAGGTGCCTCATACATATCTAAGCTCTAAATGTCATATTAAGCAAGTTGTAGCACATTTTTGCCATTTGACCTTGACCTTTCGACTCAAAGTCAAATTTGACCAACCGACAACGCTCGGCAAGCATGATATGCTGTACATGCTCAATGAACTATAAATGCAATAATAAGCAAGTTACAGCACATTTTGTGCCAAAACACCCCGAAAAATGACTAAGTCCAGACATGTTGCCTAGGTGGCGCTATGAAGGAGCGACTCATTCAAAACACCGTTTACACTGTTGAAGCAGGTCATGATACTGATTCCATTGCTGCAATTAAAAAAAAATCAATTAGACAGTTTTTGAGAAAATTGCACCTAAGTGCCAAAAATGGCCATTTTTGACATAAAAATGGCTGCCAAGTCTAAACCAACGATTCAGTCAAAAAAATTTTTGCTCAGGCATTAACTTGATGACCCATTTGATCACATCCCCAAATTAAAAAAAATTCATCAGACCGTTTTTGAGATACTGCTTTAAACGGACGACGCCAACGCTGTCGGACACAAAAAGACGATAATAGGTTACTGGTCTATGGCCGGCAACCTAAAAATGCGTGATAACTTTGTGAAGAGGATGGAGATGAATATAATATAGAAGGTTATAAGCTCTTTAGGTAGGATAGATGTAATAGGCGAGGAGGGGGCGTAGCACTCTATGTGAACGAAAACATAAATGTACAGGAAATTCCCGAAATTGAACATTCCTTGCCCTGTGAAGATATCTGGGTTAGGCTAATTGGCAAATACGAGACAGGTTTAAACTTAGGACTATGCTATCAACCGCCAGCTTTGGACAATATTGTCAATGAAATGCTCTTTAAGAGGATTAGGCAAGCTTGTAGAGGAGGAGGGAATAATTATCCTGGTATCAATTGGAAAATGGTGAAAGGACAGGGTAAAGGGGAGGAAGAATTTCTGGATGTTATAATTTACAATTTTTTGGTGCAGTATATCAATAAACCTACACGAGAGAAGGCAATTTTAGATTTGGTGCTTTGTAATGACTCTGATAGACTTAGCAATGTTGAGGTACTGGAGCCACTTGGGACTAGTGATCACTCTTCTGTTAATTTTGACGTTTCATGGGAAGTTAAAAAGGTGTCTTCGAAAACCAAAATTTTTAATTTTAGGCGAGCAAACTTTGACGGGGTGCGCTCATATCTAAGCGAAATAAAATGGGAGACACTTCTGGACTGTGAGTCTGTAAATGAGATGTGGGAAAGATTTACGGGGGTTTCACTTGATTCACAATGTAAATTCATTCCAAAGGTGTCCAAAAGTAAGCTGAAAAAGCAAAAACCTCCATGGATGACCACAGCTATTCGTAGGAGTCTGAGGAATAAGAGGAATCTTTATAAGACGTACATAAAGGATAACAATGAGAATACTAAGGCTAAATACTGTAAAATGCGAGCTGTGGTCAAAAAAGAGCTGAGGAATGTTAGAAGACTGTATGAAAGGCAAATTGCAGAAGGGGCAAAAACTAATCCTAAGCGCTTCTTTTAGTACTGTAGCAGAAAAAGGAAAGTCAAAGAGGAGGTTAAGTGTATAAAGAATAAATATGGATCGCTGCTACATGATAACAAGGATATTGCGGATACCTTAAACAGTTTTTTGTTGAGAATTTTACCTTGGAGCGGGTTTTTATTCGGCCAGAGGGCATGTCCAACGCTCAAGATTATTTTGCCGAAATTGAGGTCAGGGATAATGAAGTATTTGACAAGTTGCATAAACTAAAGGCAGATAAGGCGGCGGGTCCTGATGGCTTATATCCTAGAGTGCTCAGGGAAGTTAGTGAGATCATCTTTAAACCGCTCTCCGCTATCTTCAGATGGTCTTCAGAAACTGGAGAAATACCAAATGATTGGAAGCAGGGCAATATAATACCAATATATAAGAAAGGGGACCGTACTGAGCCAGGAAATTCCAAGCCAGTCAGTTTAACTTGCATTGCATGCAAAATACTGGAATCTATCATAAAAGACGAGCTGGAATTATTCCTTGAACGTAATAATATTTTGAGGGATAGCCAACATGGTTTCCGTAAGGAAAGGTCATGCCTGACAAACCTCCTGGAATTTTTTGAAGAGGCCACCAAGACTTATGATCAGAGCAGGGCTTCTGACATCATATACTTGGACTTTCAGAAAGCATTTGATAAAGCACCACATAAGAGACTAATTTTTTCAAATGAGCTCCATTGGAGTTACAGGATGTATTCTGGAGTGGATTCAAAACTGGTTACAGGACAGAACACAATGAGTGGAGTTCAGTGGAATCTCATCTCAGCTACAGTGGGGGAAATAAGTATTTGACCCCTTGCTGATTTTGCAGGTTTGCCCACTTACAAAGAATGCAACGATCTATAATTTTAATCATACGTACATTCTAACAGTGAGAGACGGAATCCGAAAGAAAATTCCAGAAAATCACATAATATGAATTTATAAAAATTGATAACCATCTGATGAGGAAAAATAAGTATTTGACCCCCCTACCAAACAGCAAGTATTCTGGCTCCCACAAGCCAGTTAGTCTTTCTTTAAGACACACCCCCAATCCCAACTAATTATTTACATCAAATACACCTGCCTCATCTCGTTACCTGTATAAAAGACACCTGTCCACACCCAAACAACCAGATTCCAACATCTCCACCATGGGCAAGACCAAAGAGCTGTCTAAGGACATCAGGGACAAGATTGTTGACCTGTACAAGGCTGGGATGGGCTACAAGAGAATTGGAAAGCAACTTGGAGAGAAAAGATCAACTGCCGGTGCAGTTACCAGGAAATGGAAGAAGCACCACACCACCGCCAACCTCCCTCGGTCTGGGCCTCCACGCAAGATCTCGCCTCATGGGGTGTCCCTGATCATGCGAACGGTGAGGAATCACAAGGGGGGAAGTGGTTAATGAACTGAAGGCAGCTGGGACCACAGTTAGAAAAGAAATGGTTGGTAACACACTACGCCGTCATGGATTGAAATCCTGCAGCGCATGCAAGGTCCCCCTGCTCAAGAAGGCACATGTGCAGGCCCGCCTGAAGTTCGCCATTGACCACCTGGACGACTCAGAAGAGGCCTGGAAGAAGGTGATGTGGTCAGATGAGACCAAAATAGAACTTTTTGGGCTCAACTCAACTCGCCATGTTTGGAGGGCAAAGAACAACAGAGTACAACCCAAAGAACACCATCCCCACCATCAAGCATGGTGATGCTTTTCAGCCAAGGGGACGGGACAACTCCATCGCATTGAGGGGAGGATGGACGGGGCCATGTACCGCGGAATTCTGGACCAACACCTCCTTCCCTCAGTGAGAGAGCTGAAGATGGGTCGCGGATGGGTGTTTCAGCATGACAGCGACCCTAAGCACACCGCCAAAGCAACTACAGAGTGGCTGAAGAAGAAGCACATCAAGGTTCTGGAGTGGCCTAGCCAGACCTGAATCCAATTGAAAATCTTTGGAGGGAGCTTAAAATTCGGGTTGCCAGGCGACAGCCTCGGTACCTGAATGATTTGGGGGCTGTCTGCAGGGAGGAGTGGGCCAACATCCGTGCCGAAATGTGCACAAACCTTGTCACTAACTATAAAAACTGTTTGACATCTGTGCTGGCCAATGATGGCTTTTCTACAAAATATTAACATGCTGTTTGTCCAGGGGGTCAAATACTTATTTTTGACCAAAAATATGCAAATAAATTCCTAAAATGCATGCAATGTCTTATTCCACTTTTTTTGGAGATATTCTGTCTCTCACTGTTAAAATGAACCTGTCATTAAAATTATAGACCGTTGCACTCTTTGTAAGTGGACAAACCTGCAAAATCAGCAAGGGGTCAAATACTTATTTCCCCCACTGTAGGTATGGTGGGGAGTGGAGTCCCTCAGGGATCAGTGATGGGACCCCTGCTTTTCCTCATCTACATTAATGACCTTGATAGAAATATTGAGAGCAAATTAGTTAAATTTGCGGATGATACTAAATTGGGAGGTTTGGCAAATAGTTTAGACTCTACTAAAGTGATTCAGGAGGATTTGGATAGAATCCAGAGCTGGGCAGAAATGTGGCAAATGAAATTTAATTTAGCAAAATGTAAAGTTGTACATGTAGGTAATAAAAACATTAGACAGGATTACTTAAAACTGAAATGTGCTCCACATGAAAAAGATCTAGGAGTGATTGTTGACCAAACCCTCACAGGTTCTAGTCATTGTGCTGTAGCAGTTAAAAAAGCCAATCGGATGCTGGGATACATTGCCAAAAGTATTGAGTACAAATCCAAGGAGGTGATACTTCTCTTGTACAACACATTTGTCAGACCACATCTGGAGTACTGTGTACAGTTAAGGGAACCATACTTTAAGAAAGATATAGAGGCTCTAGAAAAAGTTCAGAGAAGAGCAACTAAGTTGATTCCAGGTATAAAAGATGAAAGCTATGAGAACAGGCTGAAGATCCTTAATCTCTTTAGTATTAGGAAAAGGAGACTCAGTGGTGATCTGATTGAGGTCTTTAAATATGTTAAAGGGATTAACAAAGTGAATTATGTAGGATTCCTTCGGCCAAGTTCTGTTAGTAGAACTCGGGGTCATAAATGGAAGTTGACCAAGGGTAAATTTAGCACTGATATTAGGAAATAATTTTTCACCCAAAGAGTAATTTCGATGTGGAACAGCTTGCTTGACCATATTGTTGAGGCAGAAACCTTGGCAATTTTCAAGAGCAGGCTTGACTTAAAGCTTGATACCATTGAGACATTGAGTATCTGAAGTGATATATTCACAATAGTTAAAAGAAACTGGCGACCATAGTTGGGCTGAACAGTCTGTTCTCACCACTCATGTTATGTTATGTTAACTTTCTTGATGAAATGAAAAGGAATACAAGCTAAAGACAAACTTATCAGTCGTTAGGTTTTATGCCTAGTCCTCTCAAATGAGTGAATCCATGCTTAGTTACGGAGTAGATGTGAAGAACGCATTAGCACACTCGCAGCCACAACGCGATAATAATTTATAGCTTTACCAGCGTTTCATCACAGGTTTTCTTCGGGACATTGCGAGTCGATTCAATATCCTGAAGACTCAAGTCAAAACCGCTGGTAATATAACCATCGTATAGTGGCTGCGGGTATCTACTGGCTCACACTGGGGAATGTGGTAGTACGCTACTGTTCTATATGAGTATGTGGGGGTTTAGTTTATCATCGCTCATGGGCCAATCTCTAAACAGAATTAAATCTCATCCATTTATAGTGTTTACCTTTCTTTATAAAGGATGTCAGTAATGTCAAGTTTTCCTACTAGCAACAGAATGAAATTCTAATATTTTCAGAAAATACAAAGATGTGAAGAGGACGGAAGTAGAATCATTGGTGTTCATATGACGCGCAATGTTATTGGATGTTGAAATTGTTCTCGAGCAATCACAGCGCGGCTTAGAACTACGTTTCAATACGTCGGCAATGAGAAGGTAAATTGGCCAACTGAAAAGCATTTATCAACATAAACCGCGTCAAAATTCGCCTAAAAACTTTTATATTCGTCAGGAAAGTAGACAGTGAAAGAATACGGAGTAATCCACAAAATGGCTGGCCGCTGGGGCTTGTGGAACTTCCTGACCATTACCAGCTATGGCCGGAGATCCGCATGGGTGAGACAACAATTGCCACAACCTTGCCGGGGTTAATAGGGGCAAAGCTGGTTAAAATTTGTTAGTTCATCACTCTGTAGTGACCACTTCCGGTGTACCAGGCGCATGTTGCTGTGCTAACCAAATTGTACACTGACTAAGCGATCCACCAACAGCACAGGCAGTGTGTTACTTGTGCTGCGACTGCATAGTGAAAAGAAGTGAGGGCTAGTCATTACCGAGTTAGAGGAATCATATGCCCATGGCATCTTCCTCCTGCGTCGATGGGAGTGTGTCGCTTTGCGGTGAACTAAACAGTTTAAAAAAAAGCTGAAAAATCCAAAAAAAAATTTTGTCCTTGTCGATTAACCCAATCATAAACATGCCACATCGACATTATAAAAGTTTATTTGCTATACATACCCAGGAAAATAAACAATTCAGGCATGAGCCACGAGTTGAGTTTTACAACTGTACGTTAGGAGTAATTATATCATTAAATCTAGCAAACAGAACAACTTACCATTTGCCTCAGTCGAATGCATCTTATCCAGGTTTGATGATTGCTTGTGATGTAAGAGATAGTACTGAATGACAATGTGAAATTTAACTTCCAGCTTGTTTGGTAAGTGGGGACAGGACAATGGCATAATGTTATTTTGCCTCAACTATGCCTTTTGAATACTATAATCCCGCTTGCATTAATGAGCTGAAATAAGTGCAAAAACCAAGGTTTCTTTAAGTAGCAGTATGCGAACTCTCAGGAACGTGATTATAAATAAAGCGATACTCCTTTTGAAAATTTACGTTGTCTTCTATGAGATCAAACAGCGATTGCCCTTTGCAGAGACATAATTAAGATTTTACTGAAAAAGATGTGCAGAGTGGCCATTTCGGAGAAGGCTCGTTTTTTTCTAATTCACATTTTTTTCCCCTGTGGGTTCAGAAACAAGAGAAAAAATAATGCTGAATTTTTAAAGGGACCTCTCAACATGTTAGGACCTGTAACACATTGTATTTATATTAATATTAGGAAATTTTCATAGTTTACTGAGAACTCTGGTATTTTTGGTGTATTTTTTTTAATTCCCTAAGCAGCATTTCACGGCAGTATTAATTTCCATTTGAGTATCTGTGGCTTTATGTTGTTGGGTATACAAAGTCTTTCAAAAGTAAATATGGTGATGACTTAACCACTCTATGAGAGACTGCATGAGGAAATAGTTAAACTATTTAAGAATAATGTTTTCAACTTAAAATTGCAAAGAATTTGGAGAGTTTATCCTCTATGGTACATAATATCATTGAAAGATTCTGAGAATCTGGAAAAATTGTGAATGGCTGTGATTTTCAGGTCCTCAGGCGGCACTCCATTAAAAACAGACAGGAATCACTGCATGGACACAAGAACACTCGTGTAAACCATTGTCAGTAAACACAGTTTGTCACTGCATCCAAACAAGCAAGTTGAAACTCGGCCATATTGAGATTGAACCATATATAAAGAAGATCCAGAAACGCTGCCTTGTTCTCTGGGCCCAAGCTCATTTCAAATGTTCCGAGGCGAAATGGGAAACTGCCCTTGAGTTTGAATAATCAAAATGTGAAATACTTCTTGGAAATCATGGATGCCACTTACTCTGGGCTAAAGAGAAGAGGGGCCATCCGGCTTGTTATCAGCAAACAATCCAAAAGCCAGCATCCATGATCGTCAGAGTGCATTAGTAAACATTGCATGGGTAACTTGCGCATCCATAAAGACATTATTAATGGTGAACCATATATACAGGTTTGGAGCCACATTTACAGCCATCCAGATGCCTTTTTTAAGGGAAAGCCCTGCTCATTTCAGCAACACCATGCCAAACACCATACTCTACATGTATTACATCAACATGGCTCTGTAGTAAAAGAGTCTTGGTGCTAAAGTGGTCTGTCTGCAATCCAGACCTATCACCCTCTGGCAATATTTGGTGCATAATGAAACAAAAAATATGACAACGGAGGCTGCAACGTATTGAACAACCTACATAAAGCAAGAATGGGAAAACATTTTGCTTTCAAAACTACAGCTCTTTAGTTCCCAAACGCTTACAGAGGGTTGATTAAAGAAGACGTGATGCAACACAGTGGTGAACATGCCCCTGTGCCAACTTTTTTGAAACATGTTGCTCGCATCAAATTCAAAATGAGCCCATATTTTCCAAAAAACAATAAAATATCTCAGTTTCAACATCTGATATATTGTCTTTGTACTATTTTTGAATAAACATAAAGTTCAAATGATTTGAAAATATTTGAATTATGTTTTTATCTACATTTTACACAGCATCCCAACTTTTTTTGGAAATTTCCTTAGTTTCTTCCTGGTCGTGTGCCCGATTTTGGTGACGATTGGGAGGGTCATTCCCATAGGAGTATTTCTCTGTTTCTGTTTTCTTGATTCCTCAGTCTCTGTGGAGACCGTAGGGGCTGGTTGTTTCTTGGCACCAGCTTTTCGATCAGATTCGATCAGATAAGAATATATACTTCAACCCTGAAATTATATTCACCTGACTCATTTGAAGCCCTAACGAGTAAATCACCTGGGTCTGGGCCTTAGTAATCATCATCTTCTTAAAAGGTGACAAAAAATAATCCAATAGGGTTCCCAAACTTTTGCACAGGGCCCTTTTTCCTTTCTTATCATTTAAAAACTCAGGTTTCTTTTTATTTTAATTTTTCTTTCTTATAAACTTGCAGAAAGGTGTCATGTTTAACTTTGTAGCATTTAGTGTTCAGGTTTGCTTTCAATCACTTGGAGATTAATGGTAACAGATATTTAAACCAGGGGTGCCCAAATTTTTGCACCCCACTGTAGCTACATGGTTCAAACTTTCGACTATATGGCGCCAGCTATGCTTTTGGGAAACAAACAATGATTCACTCAGTTGCTAAGATGATTTATAATTCTTTTCATCGTTTTAGCAAGCCTTTCTAAGCCAACAAATGTTTAACTACAGAGACTTAACATTTGCAATGATGGATTGCTGAAGTGCGAAGAGGACGGTTTTCGCAACCTTGCCACCAGTGGCGTGCCGTCAGATGTCCTGAGGGCCTATAGTAACCGCACCTTTTACCGCTCGATTGCCCTCAAGCTGTTCTCGTTTAAGTTCACCTGATTAAAAATCAAGCAATTTATCGACTGCACAACCAAGACCAATACATGACCAATATTAAGGAATGATAATAAAAAACATGAATGACTATTGCCTATATTCATATAATTGATATAGCATTGGAAGGATGGCAATATAAACGCAAAACATCAAAAACTTTCGCTGTCATTGCAGCATTTATTTTCGCCATCCTTACAATTGTCACTCAGCTCTGCATCGTGCTTAACAACTCCTTTTAGCCGTGACTACATTCAGAATAAAGAACTAATTCTCGTGGCATATTGCTTAATAAGCCTTGCAAACCAATTTACGCAAATCTGAGCTGTTTCACGAGCTACATGAGTGCAGAATTTACAAAGACATATTGATATTTTAAGTTGCCATTTATGTGCGGAAGAAACCGCCAAATTATTTTGCGGTGCAATGTATTACAATGCTATCAATAATGAATTTGACTGTCATTCAAGCAATTACTCTGAGCAACTGTTGCTAATCGGGAAAGTACACTGTGAGAGCTTTAGCTTATTCCGTATTGAAAGGTGAGGTTTCTGAAGGCCTTTATTACTGCTGAAGAACCGCCACTGCTTGCCACAATAAGTGCTTAAGAGCATCCCTCTGAAAATTAGGTCATGGGCGGTTCCAGCTGAAAAAAAGCTGCCTGTGGACATAGACCCTTAATCTCAAGAGGGTGTTTGGAATGTGTTGTGACTATCAGGGGCGGACTGGGGCAAAAAAGTGGGCCGGGAATTCGTACCTGACCGGCCCCCTCTCCAGCGGGCAGAGATGGGGAGGTAGTGACCAGCCGAAAACATTTCAGGTTATTTGATAAAAAAAGTAAGCATTTTAACATCATATTGGACCTTATATCCCATAAAACATTGATATTATTAGTTTTTGAGTTTAAATAACACCAATTAGCTTACAACAAAATAATTGTTGTGTATATCTAACATAAAAATCCAGTGGCTATATGCATTTGTGATTTTAGCATATGTTAACAGATCACCAAGTCCCCCCAAGTCCCCAGACCAGGTTTGGTGAAAGATACTAAACAACTTGTAAAAAATTAGTACAATACTGTAATGTTCTTTTTTTCAAAATGTTTCTAAAAGTTGAGGCTTTAATGCTTCCAAAACACTCCCAAGTGTTGTGGAAATAGAAAGTGTTGTCGCGTGAAACACCAGAATACACATAATCTGAGTCACGATTAAGATGAACTTATGTACACGTGGGTGAATTTATTATTCTGTAGGCAGGGGTTGGATGGGTAATGTCCAAAAACAAACAATCCTATTTATATTAAAGATCCTATTTATCCTAAAGATGTTCTGAAAGAAATTTAATACAATGTTAGTCCTGTACAGTCCTATGTTAAAAACATAACATTGCAACATATAAACTAACGTATTTTTACAGAAATATTATTATTACGTGAATGAATGTGAAAAAGAAATGTAACTTTGGGGGCATTTAGAATTTTTCAAAAGACCAGTGCACTATTTGGATTGACCCATACATACATAACTTTTTTTGAATAACGTTACATATCTGACGTACAGACTGTGGAGGGCATAGAATAGCTCACTGGCTTCATAACCGCAGTACTCGCTGGTTGGAAGTTTAATGACAGGTGATTCTGAACATCAAGAGAGGGTTTTGGAATGGAAAATTTGAAAGTCTCCTGTATTCCAGAAAAAAAATTTATTTGACACCGTAGAACAACAAATCAAATAGTAGGCTATTAACCACTGGTCCATCAGAGGGGTCCTTTTCTCAAGCAAATGCTCAAGCAAATTTTAATCGAACACATACTTGCGATAACCTATTAATTTAACGTCAGTCTTACCGCTTCCGTGTCCCCCTCCAAATGAAAACTGCTATCCACGAGGATCATCATGGCCCATAGATATATATACCTAGATGCCACCTCAAGTGCTGTTGTTCCTTGGAGCGATATGTCAATGAGCCACCATCTTGTGTCGGGAGACTCTCTGCGCAGAGTAGTGGCGCATCTATAGGTGACCAGCAGGAAAGATTACAGACAGACCTGATGCCAGAATTTTGTGCAGCATATGGATGTACAAACGAACGGAACAATAAAACAAGAGAACTCGGAATAACATTTCACAGGTGAGGAGTCATTTTTACGACATCATATCGTTATAAAAGTTTTGAATGTTAAGTGACTGCTGTGATCATGGTTCATACACTACAACATTAGCTAATGTAAGTTACCGCCCCCAATAGGGAAGGAGCACGGTAATCAGCCTCTGCAAAATCAGAGGTTTTTTTCTGATTCAGATTCAGCAGGGATTGCTGACTAAATGCAGTAGCTAACACAGCATTTCATCAATATAACTGACAAATTTAATTATCGCCATTTTATGAATGTTATTTCAACAAACATTTTGAAAAGTTTATTTAACATGTCACCAAAGGTAATGTTTCCCTTGGAGGAAGGAGCTTAATGTCCAAGCTTCGTTTTTTTACGGCTTTTCAGTGGGCGGAACTATTTTTAAAGGGCGCAAATGTAATTTGGAGGGTTTTATTGGTTAGAAGGGGGATTTAGACTTTAATATTAAAAATTAATATAGCGAGTGCAAATGCAGGGCGTGCCCTAACTAGCTACATCGCTAGCATCCCGTTGTGTCATTAATAATATGCCAACCCCCGTTATTTGCCATTACCACAACAGCAGAACTCAAAATTAAACTATTTTTTTTTCCTCGACTGGATGTACGCTTGACGTTTTTACAGACCTGCATGGTTCACTTGTAACCCAAACAAAGTTAAGCCGAAAAAAATCTGATTTTGCAGAGGCTGAATACGGTGCTCCTTCCCCGTTGGGGGCGGTAACTTACATTAGCTAACGTTGTAGTGTATGGACCATGATCAGAGCAGTCACTTAACTCATTCCCTACGGAATACTTTTATATAAAATTGTCATGTTTGTATGGATTACTTTTCCCGAAAATTACACAATATAAAGTATTGAAGTACAGGTGGCCCATGACCGCGATCGTCAACTGATTTCGTGTTTTCATCGGCCTGGGAATGGTCATCCACGCCGCTGGCACCGGTTTACCATAGGGAATGATAGAATTCCCCAGTCTGTTGGCAGCAGCTTGCCGTAGGGAATGAGTTAACATTCAAAACTTTAATAACGATATAATGTCGTAAAAATGACTCCTCACCTGTGAAATGTTATTCCGAGTTCTCTTGTTTTATTGTTCCGTTCGTTTGTACATCCATATGCTGCACAAAAGTCTGGCATCGGGTCTGTCTGTAATCTTTCCTGCTGGTCACCTATAGACGCGCCACTACTCTGAGCAGCGAGTCCCCCAACACAAGATGGTGGCTCATTGACGTATCCGCAAAGCCTGAATGCAGTATATATATATCTATGATCATGGCCGAACAGCTGGTCAATTTTTTTTGCATTTGAAAGCCAGGGCCTCCGATGTCTGTTTACTTTATTCTCTAAGCTTTTCCGCCTCTCCATTGCTTTCTGACATTTTCGTCTGATCTCGTAGTCGTTCAAACGCGTTTTTAGACTGTTAAAGCAACAGGGGACAAGCAAGGCCATTAGTCAAACAAATTTCCCAGCAAGCCTGCCTTCTTAAACTTTCAGGACGAAAGCAACAGCATTAAATAAATTGTACATAGCTTAAGCCCATGCATCGTTTTTTATTCGCAGGAATAAAGTTTTCGGTCATTCCTATATCATACAGCAAATATGTGAAGAGATACAAAAAATGGCCATGACACAAGACAACCGGAATAGTGAAGTAGAACCATAAGAAGTGGTATATAAAGCAAGAGCCACTTTCATCCTGTCAGATTCTGTTAGATCTAGGGAAAACATCGCAGTTTCCACGTATCGATTACAACTTCCAGTCATTTCAACTGTGTTTGTACATTTATAGGGTCTCTCATTCAGCAGGAAGACATTATTGCTCTTTTGCTCGCCTAAATGTGGGCCACTGGCCACCAGTGGGCCGTCTACGCAACTGTGGGGTTTTTTTTTGTTTGTTTTTTCCTGACCGGACCGGCGCACTGACCCAGCGGCCCACCGGGCAAACTCCCGGTATTCCCGATGGCCAGTCCGCCCCTGGTGACTATAGTCAGGGAAAGGCCACATCTCCACATCATGACTTAGAGTCCATGTAATGCACTTTGTAGTTATTCATACCTACATCTGCATGATACGACAGGACACAGACACAAACACAGGTATGTCTGTGTGAATCTCAGTGATCAAACTCCTGGCATCACGACTTGTCCTGATATAGTCTGATTACTTCCACTGACACACACAAACACACAAAAACATACAAGGGTGGAAGGCTTCATGATGTCACCCACAGCCAACACTGTCACATACACAAATTTACATACATAGACAGAAGCATACATGCAAACTTCTGATACTACAGCACAAACAAAAACTAACTTATATGATCCAACTGTTGTGTTCTCTCCTTGTCCTGATCAGCTCTGATTAGTTCCCATACCACTGCCTGAGGGCATCATAGAGCTATCATTGAATCTTCAGCCTGGCCAGCATGCAGGGCTCCCTCACATCCATGCAACATCTTGTGGCACTTTCAAAATTTCAAGCATAAACTTTTGAGTTAGTAGTATTGCCATCTTTAATATCACATCGAGGGCTGACTGCAAGAAACAGTTATGTCCAGATGTTTTATATTGGACATAACTGTTTCTTGCGGACAGCCCTCGACATGTACTGCATTTACATTGTCTGTGTAAGCCATTGATGCTCTCTTAGTCATTTCTTTGTCATTGTTGCTTTGAAGTTTTAAGGCATAGTTGCTAAATTCTATTTTCTTGGAATGAGGGGCGATCGCGGATTTATTGATCAGTTCATTTATATTGATCTGTGGAGCATGACAGTTTACCATGACCACCCACTGCTTTGTTAGCGCTATATTTTGTGTGATGAGAATGATGCTTTGGCCCACCAGTGCTATGGGTGTGTGTTTGTTTGCAGACATGTTACTGCTGTTGGAATTGTCTGTAATGTCAGCTGTGTTCATCGTTTATTTTGTTTCTGAACTTTTTGAACCAACCCTCTGTTCTTTATTTGAAGGTCTAGACTGAAACCGACCATGAGGCTTCCATATGAAAGAAAAACAATTGAATTAGCCGATTTGAAAGAAAAACTGTTAATTTTCGTGCACGGTACAGTTTTATTTTCATTTAAAACTCGCTGGTCACGCCCTTCTTCAAGAAACGAAAATATTCGGCGATCTTAAGGTGATGACGTAAACTCAGGAACACAGCTTTGGCTAACAAAGGAATCAACCATTCAACACTTTCAATAGAGTTCATTGTCTTGCTCCTTTAGTCCTCGAAAATTGTCAACAGATGTGTCGTTTTCGGGTGCAGTGCTACTGCGGATCAGGAGAAGGGTGTGTCATTGCACACATTCCCAAAAGATGTCATAATTCGCCGACAGTGGGTGAGATTTGTCAAGAGGACAAGAGCGAACTTCATGGACTCGGGCACAGTTCATCCGTACTCGTACCGTATGCGAAAGCAACCGTACTTGAGCATGGAAGATTACTGTTATGTGTTACGACTCTCTTGTTCTAACCGCAGTGGCGAATAGATATCTCCATTCAAACAAAGAAATTCAGTGCTTGTGTAACCCATGTAAGGCTTACATTTTCTCTCCTCAGTCCTACTCTGTCTTTACCTGGCATGTTATCTGGCATGAGAAATAATTAAAAAATTTTCTTTATGACACTTACATCGACTTACGCCACCCTCTGGTGTAGATACCGTTGCCCAGCGCCGTACAACTCAGTTGTACATACTTTCACACAATGAGAAGCCTTTCGCCCGCTGTGCTTCGTATTTTTTAATGTTTATGAATACCTGAATTTTTCAGAAAATCTCCTGCCAGGTAAGAGTAAGCCCTTCTTTTATTCTATCTACTACTGAGCACTATCTCAGTGTGATTAAATATTTTTATTTACAATTTTTGAAAAGGGTTGCTATTTTAACTATCAGGGCGAGCTAGCTAATCCATCCAACTCACACTAGTTTATAGCTTTTGAAGTGGGAATTTCACATTCTAAAAAAATTAAGAAAGAAAAGAAAGTCAGCCTTATGGTATTTCAACGTCTTAATTGTTGTCATTTCTGTACTTATGCCTTTGTGTCATTTGAGAGATTTTGATCTCAAGGTTGTAATTGTCACCTCAGCTTTGATGGTTAATGTGTTAGTCAATAGAGTTGTACATACTTTCACACGACGAGAAGCCAATCGCTCGCCGTGCTTCATATTTTTTAATATTTATGAATATCTGAATTTTTCTGAAAATCTGCCAGTTCGGCTTGCTATTTTCCAGCGGTTGGGGTCAGCTATCCAACCGACCGACTTGCCTCCCTTCTTGATTGCCTGCTGCATCTCGAGCCTCCTGTCCTATCTGCCACTGCTGGAATCAGCTCTCCTCACCCTCGCTCCAGGATTCTGGAACTGCGGCGTCTCAACAGCTGCTGCGAGAGTATGGCTGTGGACACCAGGATAACGCAGGCTACTAGAGTGTGGCTGTGGACCCCAGGATAATGCCGGTTGCTGTGAGAGTCCGACTGTGGACCCCAGGATAACGCGGTTACTAGAGTGTGGCTGTGGACCCCAGGATAATGCCGGCTGCTGCAAGAGTCCGACTGTGGACACCAGGATGACGCTGGCTGCTGTTCTAAGATACCACACACCACACCTACGCTGATTCAATTTCTGCAGCTATTTATTTGGTTATTTATTTTACGGCCATATTTTATTGTATCTCCCCGATGACGATAGTTGGGAGATACTATGGTTTAGTTCGGGGCCGCTGACACCACAGAGATTTTCTGTTCCAGGCTCTGGAGGCTTCAAAGTTTTTAGGATTTTTCTCTAAATTTGCATAGTCAAAGATGTTTATTTGGCAATGCTCAAGATCAATTATGGACAATTTCCAACATCCATTCTGTCGAAAACTTTTTTTTTGCAGATTTTGTGTTTTCTGCTCATTTTGAGCCACATTTACATATATATGGGTCATTCCATACTAAACTGTACAAATGTGTTACAATGGTGATGAAAATTCAAATACACCTTTTCCAAAGTTTTTCATTGCAGTGGTGAAACCCCATCCATGGGCATCACAAATAAGCAAGCAAGAAGATAAACCGAGTGATCACTTCATTTCAGTGACCCCATAATGTGCTAAGGTGGCAGGCGTTGTGAGTGTAACGAGGACACAAAACAGATATTGAATTCCTGAAAATCAGATACATTTCAAACTCAATTCTTTTGTATGATAAATGGCCTCAGTCTATCAGTAACATTTATGGACAATTACGGCCAGTCAATGTTTTTCATGTTTATTGTCCTCAATGTTTATATTCTGTTCACCTGGCTTCAGTGCAAAGCATTGTTAAAATTTTGTAACTGGTTACCTGTTGCTCTAAATCACCAAAGGAACATATTATTCACAAGAAGGCATTTCAAAGTATAAGAATGAAATAATAAATCAGGTGGCAAAGTAGGGTCATTTTCTCATAGACTTCAGTAGCATTGAACTTCTTTCTGCAACCACCGACGTCACCATCTGCTGGCCATTCAATATAATGCAAATTTTTTTATATTTCCGCATCGGCCTCACTTTTTAGACTCGGGTGCTGCGTCCATCTTTTTATATAGTCCATGCACAGGACTCGATCTATGCATATTTCTTGATGTTGTTATGGTCGTAACCTGATATTAGGACACGGAAAAATTTTCTTTTTTCAATCTATTTTTTAAAGTATGGTAATATATGATTGTCTGACGCCTTGTGAAATTTTGATGCAGGAAGTGAGTACCTTAGTTTGCCGCGATCATCTTTACGCCATTTGCATACATTATGCAAATTAACCCACAGGTCTGCACTGGTTACGCGCACGACGGTCATTTCAAATTGCATTTCTGGTCAGACGAGTCCGGGTAATTTAGTGCAGACAATTGAAACCAGTATTATGGGTATATCTCTGCAATATTTCATTTTACTTTGTTTCGAAGTATCAACAGACATGTCATGAGCATTTCATGAAGTTGGCAGGCAAATTTTGTAACAAAATATGGCTTTCACAATGCCTTGGCTGACATCAGGACACCACTTTTTCTACTGTGTTGTTGGACCGATGACTCTGTTTTTTTCTTAGGTATATCTTCAATCCGGGAGTGAATAAATATGAACAATGCAAATCATTTAATTCTCATAGAAAAAAGTTTATTGACCATGCTTATACAACGCAGTGAATTGTACAGTTTAGTATAGAGTGACCCATATACATGTACAGGGATGCATGTTAATGTCATAGCAAGAGTAAAAACAGTAACATTGCGGCTGTAAAAATTTGCAAGTGATCTCTCTTGGGGATCGGGGAGATACACGACTCGGTCCCTGTGGCGACCAAGTTATCAAGTTTATTTATTTATTAACTATTTTGTTATAGTCCAAGACTTTAAAGCTAGAGGGCAATTAGTTTCTAAATCTTCTCTCTCTCTTTCTCCCTTTTTTCAAAATAAATAATATATAAACATTTAAAATGACACCCAAATGCATTCCTACCCTTATTTATTCTAGTTCTCTCCTGTCTGTACAAATTGTAAATTTCACTGCATAGCAGAGGTTACACTCGTTTGAAATGTAGGCGGACAAAAACATACAATCACAACTGGATATTATGCACAAAATCTCTGAGATTTATGGAATAATTTGTGAGTAGTTACATTGGCGTAGTTATCACAGAACAATAGAACAGTGCTGTGAAAAACTAAAGAAAATGCGGCAGCGATATTTCAAAGTGCAGGACGCAGTGCAAAAGTCTGGCAGCTCAAGTTAGGAGAAAGATAAATTTTCGTGGTATAAGGCAGTGGACAGCATAATTGGCCAAAAACGCAAAGGCGAAAGAATTCCGTTTTCAACCTCCGGCAATAATGAAAGTAGTCAGTACTTTTCTTTTTCGGCTCACCTTGATATTTGGGTACTCAGAGAAAGATACAAGTGAGTAAAAACATCAAGCATCCAGTCAAGAAAATTTTGGGTTTAATTTCTCTTGCTGCTAGCCTATACGTGGTAATCCAAGTTACCGATGACACACTGCGTAGCTATTGCACGCACAGCATATGTATTCGTGATATTAATATGCAATATTAATATTCTAAACCCCCTTCTTAATAATAAAACCCCCCGAAATATTGGCGCCTCCCATTAAAATCATTCCCCATTTAAAACCACCTAGATGCATACTGCAACGCGCTGTATCTGAATTTTGACATATGCAAGTGTACTCGAGTCCGGTTAGATAATACTGGTGTGAAAGCTGACCAGCGGGGGCAGAGGGGAGGGGGGACAATCGTACTGTGGCACTGTACGGAACAACACGTATTCCTCTTCGATTTCTTTCAAAGAAGCTTCAGAATCGCTCTTTTCTCAATAAGTCGCTATTGTTTTTCGTGTTCTACAAACTTTGTTTTCCTGAGTTGACGTCACTTCTGGTTTGGCGCGCTTATTAATTTCGTTTTCAGAAAACATTGGATATTGGATGAATCTGGAATGCTCATATGCAACCCCTTGTTGCCAATTCAGGAGAGTGAAGACAGTTTGCGGCTCTCCTCTGAAGCACGCGCCTGTCAGCCACTGCTTCTTATACACTCATTGGTTGAATCCTCGCAAGTTCAGACGAGGGTGGAGGATACCCGAACATGAACAAACTTAGAATCTTCCTGACGAGCGCCCGGCTGGCCAACAGGAGGCACTTAAGGAACAAACAAAGCAACCATTATTTATATAACGCTTCCCGGCAGTCCCTTCCCAATTTGCATCCCTGTAGGGCAATGGCCAGTTGTGCGCTACTCTGAAAAAGCTGCCGACCACTGCTGGTTGGTACAACCGGGGCTCAAACCTGCGCCGTGATAGTCACTTCTGCTTTGCAGTCAGTGCTTTAACCGAGTGAGCTATCTGGCAGCTTCGGATATTGGACAGTTAACTTAACGAAATTGCATTTTGTCAAGATATATGAGCCTACATATTGGAACATGAAAATTGGCACTCATACTTGGTTTCAGTCCAGACCTTTAATGTTCTTTCCATTTTGCTTCTATTTGAGGGACACCATTACAGTCAATAAAGACTTCTAGAATGTTATAGCTACAATAAACAAATGTTTTTTGAAAAAAGATTTTTGGGTCCTATGGGAATCAAAACCAACTACGCTTAGTAAATGAACCATGGCCTGTGCAATAGAATATGTTATGGCTTGGTTAAATGAAAGCATCAAATTATTGTTTAGCCATATCGCAACTTCACAAGCACAGCTGGTTCTGCAAACCTGACTGTGACTTCATTTAGCTCAAAAGATCAGTACAGTCCCTAGATTCCATTCAAAATCCATGTTTAGGTTTGGGAGTAACATGCATGTCCTTTATGAAAAATTACTGTAGTACCAAGCTAGTTATCCTGCAAGTGGATGGTATTTACTATGGTTATGCCAAAAATACTATAGTATTACTAAGAAATTACTATAGAATATTTTCATAAGGGGTAACATGTTTGTCACCATGAATGTTTGTCCAAATATTCTGCAGGCACTATGATATTATGAAGTTCCATGGACAAAATCATTTAGGAATGTTTCCAGCACCTCGCTAAATCTATACTGTGAAAAATTCAGGTAGCTTTGGGGGCAAAGTGGGGTCCTACAAAGTACTTGATTTGTCTACCTCATAAAGTGGACAGTGAATGTATAGTTACCACTCACAGTTGGATTCCAAATGAATTCTTGAATCATTCTAATAATTGTAGAAATATGAGCAGCATCTTGCAGATTGTAATAGCACAGGGACTGTGGTAGCCTGGAACCAAATTGAGCTTTTGAGCATTTGAGTGTCCTTATAACAACAGCACCTTAGAGAGACAGGAAGAGATCTAGGCTTTGGAAGTCAAGCCAGGCCCTCAGCTCTTTCAATCTTTTATCAAGGTAGCCATGTGTTCTTGAAGTTTCAAGCCCATGTCTTTAGATATGTCTCAGATGATCAGTGCCAGAGGTGTACTTTGACTTTGTTTTCATGACCGCAAACTTGTCAGCTTTTATTCTGAAAATGGAGAACAGAAAAAGGGATTTTTTTTGTGGCAAGCTGCATACAATGGCAAACACTGAGTATCTGCAGAGTGGAACCACTGAAAGAATTTAACATGTTACCACTGCACAGTCTTTAAAATAAAGACCCCTTGAGAAGTGGAGCAAGTAGATAGCCACCCCTACTTTCTATCAGTTACATCTTAAATGCAATTACTCTGGCTAAACCTGCTTTAAGGAAACCTCTGGGCACAGTGCGTCTACAGTGGCAGTGCACATTTAACTGTAATTGTAGGTGATCAAATGATGAAAGACCGATAGCAGGAACACAGCTCCTAGACCCTTGTTTTCCATTCCTACCCACCTTCATACGCGATTGCTAAATTTAGATGTTTTTTCACTCTCATAATGCCCTTTCATGGAACAGAGAACAACTGAAAAGTTGTAAAAAAAAAAAAAGGTGAAATAATAAAGATAAGGACAGATCTGTTTTCTTTCTTTGGAACACAGGTAATTTGCATTTGTGTGAAAGCAGGAAATGGCCTCTCCCCTGGGGGGCTATTGTATTTGCTTTATTCACACTCATAAAGCCTACAAGGAACCGTGAAGATATCTTACAATAACAAAGTGGACACAGTGCAATAAAGGTGTGGCCTTTTTTGAACCACTTTATGGAAAATGCATTAAGCTTCAAAGCTTTTGTAGTAATCCAAAATAGGATTCCCCTGTTTGACGTACTTTTGCATATGGAGCCAGTTTTCTCTGGTTATGAAATTCTCTTGTTCTTTTCACACTTGAGGTCAGTCTGAATTGAACTGCCACATACTCCAGTGCCTGAACTTACCCTAAAACTAACAATAGCATAGTGGATACCTATTAGTTCATCGATGCAAAAGAGATGGCTTAGAAACAGAGCTCCAAGTGCATGAACAAACACATGTAACAGGTGGTGATGCAACTACCCCGTTACTTTTTCAGCAACATTTAATTAATTTCCAATAAGATGAATTTTGGGTTAATTTTTACCAGCTAAGTCTGCAGTGTTTTTGTGAGTTCTGATTTTCACTATGACTGAAATTAATATACAACATCAACATCAAATGCACATCTGCAAAATGAGCTTAGTAGAGCAAAACCACCTGCAAGTACACAAATTAGAACAGGTCTAGTTTCAAAATATAATTCATGTGTGGTGGAAAAGCATATTTGAGTCTGACAGCTTGCTGCCTACATTAAATGCTTCACCTGGTTGTGATTACCCATAAACAATTATTATAGCAGTTTGACTCAAATATGCAATCAGTTCTTAAAATGGACTATGCTTCATTAGCTTTCTCTCTACCGGTGAGTGAACATAAGAGGACCCATGGACCTGCCGTAAACAGCCTATCATATTCTATCTGCTTTTTGTCAAAGGAGAAAAGGCTGATGGAATGATACTTGACAGCAAATTCCCAATCAGATGGATACCTTACATATCAAGGGAAATATTTTCAGATTCAGCTACTCTTCTCTAATTACTGGGCTGGAAGGTAAGTGAAACATTGTGAAATTAGATTTTTGCTGATGAAACGTCTTCCATGGCCACAAGAATGGGTGTTTATGACCAGTAAGCGACAGTCCCCCCTATAGACAAAGCATAAAACTATGTCCCTATTAACCTCGATACCATGGTGAGGGAGAGTGTTGAATAATATGTGTGCAGGACTAGGAAAAGGGGTCATTGGGTCCTTTTATGAAAATTGAGATTTTCCCAGAAAGTCTAAGAGTGATCCAAGTTTTCTATTTTGAGGAAAAAATTGGGTGAATTTGTGCACAGCAAAGTGTTGTAAATTGACAGTACAGTAGTGCTGGGATGTCACTATCACCGGTATATCACTGAGGTACCCTGTTAATCTCAGAATGGAAAAGTGGCCCCTTTTCCTAGTCCTGCACACATATGCTGAACTAATGTCCTAGGTGAAATCTTGGAGAGACTAACCACATTTGCTGGAAAGAATGATATATTTTGTGGTGTGATTGAAAAGCTCATGTTCTGACGGCGCACCAAAGTGCTCTAGTGTGCCTGATGTTGAATCAGAATGGCTTCAATATTTTTTCCTGTCGTGCTGAATAATTGTAATCTGTGATAAAAATAAAGAAAAAAGGTTGCTTATAATAAACAACACAGTAAATAATTCATGTTGTGAGCCAAATCTGTAACAAATTTAAAAGAAACAGATAAAAGTTAACCCAAAGAGTAGTGCAGAAATGTAAATTAACCCTTAAATGTCCAACTATAGTAAAAGTTGAAAAAAAATCTATGTATTCTGTTAATATGTCCTGGGGAGGGGCTAATAACAACCCAATAGCAATTTTTTATTTTTGGTGACCTTTGACCTCATTTTAGTTTGTTGATATATATGTCACAATGGGCATTTCGGGGACCTTATTGCTAAAATGACTTGAATGATAAAACAGTTGACATATAGCTGAAGTATTAGGCATAGCTTATTTTTCATTAGCTTACCTGTTTGTCTACTTTATTCAGTGATGAATGGGTGCTGATCTATCGTGTGGATTCCACCATGGGGGCGGCCATATTGGAAAGGTTAGCTGGTGCAGCCAGTGTAGTGTCAGTTCCACTTTTATGCATCAGATGGCAGCACTGATGGTCTAAATATGTCACTATGGGCATTAGGTTGCAAAATTTATGTGGGGTCAGTGGTTTTGACAACTCCCAAAATCGTGTGACAAATTGTCACAGGGGGCATTTAAGGGTTAAATAGAAGACCTTAACCCTTTTAGTCCCCATGTAGAAAATGGCATTCATGCTTCATTTTGGTGGGGTTGAGTCAGATTGGCCTTGGGACATAAACGGTAAACGAGTAAAAAGAAATACAAGGAATAACACTGCCATACACTGACATAATGTTATGTTATGTTATGTTAATTTCATTTTATTTTCAGCAAAAAAAAAAAATCAATTGCTCGCATTCTGGCCTGCAACACATTCCACAAATGTTGGGATGTGGAAAATCTAGGACTAGAAATGAGGCAAAAAATTTGATTAATGATCTAATTTGAAACAGCTGATGTCAGCAGATGATTGCAATCATGATTTAGTACAAATGCGGGATCCAAGAAAATCCTGGTCCTTCAGGAACATAGATGGGCCCAGGATTGCCAGTTTGCCCACAAATGCGTGAGAAGATCATTGAACGTCTTAAAAATAATTGTCCTCAAACAACAATATGAAGGGATTTGGATAATTCACCATCCCCGGTGCTCAATATAAATAAAAGTTTCAAAGGATCTTAAGGAATTTCTGTGTGCTAAGGGAAAGGTGTAAGCCTAAGGTGAATACTCAAGACTTCCCATCACTCAGATGGCACTACATCTAAAACTATCATTTATCTATGAGTGATATGACCATATCAGCTCAGTATTACTGTTGCAACCTTTGTTGAATACATCAATATGAAGTTACATCTACAAATTCCAGTGAAAACTTTACTGTGCGAAAAGGAAGTCTTATGTTAACTGTGTCCAAAACTGTTTCACTGTGTCAAGTTCTTTGGGCTCAGAGGCATCTGCTATAAACCACCACCCAGTGGAAATGTGTATTGTGGTCAGACTAATCAATGTCCAGGTCTTTTTTGTAAGCAATTGATGTGGTGTGCTCCTGACCAAAAAAGAAAAGGACCATCTGGACTGTTACCTGCAAGTCAAAAAGCCATGCTCTGTCATGGTATATGGCTGTGTCAGTGCCCTTGGCAAGAGTAACTTGCACTTCTGTGAAGGCACCATCAATGAGGAAAAGTACGCTGAGATTTTAGAGCAATATATGCTGCCTTAATGACAACATATATACCGGGGACACCCATGCATATTTCAACAAGACCAAGCAAAACCGCTTTCTGCACACATTACAAAGGCATGGCTGCATGCAGGAACTGGACCGGCCTGACAGCAGACTAAAAGGAAAAGTAAACGCATGGTAAACCTTCATTGCCAGATAAAGTACATAATCTCTGCTATCCAAAACGATAAGCCGCTATTTTTTTTATTTTGTTTACATCATGTAATCTGCTTTCAAACATCACAGAAACCTAGAAATTTCCAAATCTGCCATTGTCACCAAAGAAAATAATCTATCAATCAAACAATAGGAAATATTCTGCCCAGACCAGTGTGTGACGTCACTTGGGCTCATCATGTCTTTTGAGTGTATGGAGTCAAAGTATAAGTATTGAAAGATGAAGGAATCCCTTGCGCCTCAGCCCCTCTATCAGCGGAGGTTGGTGCTCTCAGAACGGACAGTACATACAAATAAAGAGCAAAAGAGCCAAGAGCACCTAAATAAATTGATGCAAGTGATTCGAATGCGCCAGTCTCGTCTTCTATGCATTAGTATTGAAAGTTGAGTCAATGATTAAGAGCAGTGACATGCCATCGGAGCTCAGTTAGGTGAGGCAGAATCCTCACCGTTAAACAAACGATAACTCCCTATTACTTTGCTTGATTCGCAATCAGAGGATTGATTAACTAATTTACAAGACTTAATGGCAGAATTACCCTGACTCCATCAGCCTACGTACTTCCACTCAATTTCATTTCGCTTCACCTGAGTACGAAGCAAAGCGAAGTAGCAGAGTCTAGTATTACCAGGCTACGGCAGAATGGCGTGCCGTGCCAATTTCATCCATGACATTATTGCTCTGTGCATCAAACTTAAAATGCACACGAGACAGCAAATTTGTTCATGTTTGCTTAGAGTGCCATTAACAAATATCAAAACCTTTTTTATGCCACGTTCACTGCGTGGTCAATATGAAAACGATAATGTTTCCCCTCTTAACCCTCTATTAACCAATCCCATTTCCAATTGTGTAAAAATCATTTCCCTAGGCAAATATGTTGATTATGGGCCAATATTTGGAAAAATAGTTAAAAAAAATTAAAATTTTTTTAAAAATTTAAATTCAAGATTTTTTTTTTTAATTTTAACATTTTAACTTGACGGACCATTCAAGTTATTCTCAAATGTTTATTTGGCAATAAGAAACAAAACCAGCAGGGTGTCCAGGCTGTTAACCCTTTCACTTTACGTAGCAGATATGCTATGGTGGTTAATAGAGGGTTAAATACTTAATTTTTAATGCCATTCAAAAATTATATATAAAGGGAGTTTATTTTCAGTCCTCATTCATAATCTGATAAACAAAAGGTCAAAATACGGAATTACACGGTACACGGAATTACCCAGAGAGTTGAGATTTTTTTCTAATTATCCTAATTATTAAGATTTCCATCCTTGCAGTCTCAAATCAAGGCATAAACATAAATGAATCTTTTTGTCACTATCACCTCGTAATCATTACAGGCTGCAGCCTCGGCTCGGTCTTAATTGTTTGGTAACACAAACAAAAAAAGTTAAAATTGATTGTCAATCAGGAAAAGAACGTGGAAACAGGTTGCGCGGCTGTTAGGTGTTCCAATGAAACAGGCGATCCAAACCTGACTGATGTGAGCCCAAGTGACGTAGGCATTCTCTTCCAGCTGAACGAACATGGCGGCTTGTTTGAGAGGTCTTATAACAGACATTTACACGCAGGTTACTTGGTGTAAAAATAATAATAATTATGGCTTATAGTTTTGGATAGCAGAGATTATGTACTTTATCTAGCAATGAAGTTTTACTATGCGTTCACTTTTCCTTTAACTTGTGCCGAATGAAAGAACTTGTTGAATATTTTGAAATGCGAAGTGCTACAACAAAGACTCCATTCTGTTGCACATATTAAGACGTATTCTCTGGAAAATAGGACAAAATTATACAACATACCTTAAACACTTAATCAATTGGTGTCTTCAGTCCCTGAAGATTTCGTAAGTGTTGTGAAAAGGAATGTCGACATTACAAAGTAATAAATACTTTACTATTCCATCTCTTTTTGAAGTATATTACGAGAATCAAAATTCTCAAAAGACAAAAGTGTCTTCATATGGAACAATCAATAAAATTTAAGTGGTGAAACATCAAATAATGTGCTGTTGTGTTGTTTTTGACATAATCCAGGTCAAAGATCATTTGAAAATCACTATTTTCAGTTTTACTTGAATTTCATGCTTTTTTTTCTTATTTGGGGTTATAACTGCTCCAGAGCCCTGGGGTACCAAAAGAGAGGGCCTGATCACCTGTCAGTTTCAGTGTTGCCAACTTGGCGACTTTCTCACTAAATCTGGCGACTTTCCAAATCATCTTGGCGACTTTTTTTTTCAAAAGCGACTAGCGACAAATCTAGCGACTTTTTCTGGTGTTATTGGAGACTTTTCTGGTGTTTTGGAGACTGACGTGAAAGCACGTTTTGTTCTGCGGTTACTGTCCTCAATGAGCAGCGGGTGCTGCCGTAAGCCCCTCCCCCGTCCCAAAGCACTCACTCTTCAAATAGTGGAATGTAAAGAGTACTTTAGCGACTTTTCAGACAGCCCATAGCTACTCTCCTTACTGAGGAGTTGGCAACACTGGTCAGTTTCAGCCATGATTGCTGGTTTAAAAGTTACACCTACTGTAGTTTGTTAGATGACCTGAGAGACCTCTGGGCAGAATATGGGTGAAGGAGGTCGCAGTTGTATTGCTGAACACACGCATGAGGCGGTTAAAAACAACTAGTAAGATTTTAAAATCAATTCTTACTTTAACTGGCAGCTCAGCCAGTGGAGTGTGTCTATAACAGGACTTATATGTTCCCTTCTCTACCCATCAAAAAACAAGCTGCCTCATTCAGCACAAGCTGGATCCATGACTGGGTAGTTTGAGCAACACTGTCATGAAGGTAATTGCAGGAGTACAAACAAGATGTAATGAAGTTATGGATTACTGTTGGATCACTGAGACTGTTTTAGTTTGCGGATTGATCTGAGCTGAAAGAACCTTCCCTTTTAATGACAGTGCTAATTTGTTTGAAAAATTTCAGTGAGGAATCAAACATTATATCAGAATGATTGATATGGGAGGTGTAAGTAAGGAAATAAAGGGCTGAAAATTAACAACTACATGTTCAGAAATAAGCACAAGCAAAGAGGGGGAGCAATTGAGTACTATCGGACAGAAATTGAATTTACAAGTTAAATACGTACCCATGTCTATACCTATTAAATTTTTGTGCATAGTGTCAACTTCAACTACCATTTTAGACACGATAAACAGAAATCTTTTCAAAGATAAAGAATTTGGATGCTCATCCATAATGTCACCTATGGCCTTTTTACACTAAAAAGAATGGTCTTTGCGATCTTTTTTTTTTCTTTTTTTATTCTATGCACCTATGGGTAGCAATAATGAATCTTATGAAAGGGCATCTCTTCTTTTACTTCAAAATAAGCCCAAAACACTATAACCTGCCACTAATCATGTCTGGAAGCCAATTAAAAAAAAAACGTATGCTCAATGCTTTGTTCTATAAGCAGTCTTGGTAGTAGTAATATCATGAATGGGCACGTTGTAACTAAGTTTCCATTTACAGTAGATAACCCATATCAAGCAACATCATTTGCCGTGTGTCAATCAAATGTACCCAACTATCAAGGAGGAGTCGTAGGGTGTTTTAGCTGATTTATTTTTAAAATTACATTTTAAATCTGTAAGTACACTTGAAAAATGTTTTACACCATATTGCTAACTTCTGCATGAAATTTCAGCATTATGTGCAATAACGGCTATCAAAACTTTCCCCTAAAAATAATTTCTGATAGGACACTTTGTCAAAGAAAAGATTTTTTGAAAGCATACAAGCGTACAAGCATACATTGAGTTTGGCGGCATGGCTCTGTTCAAGAGATCCCCGCCCGTCCAGCATGGAACCAAAGGCAGGGAGCTGCAATTAAACCCCCCCCCCCCACCCCCCCATTGAACAGAGCCTATAGCAATAATGACCTCAAAAAGAGACATTGTTATTGAACGAAAGAACAGGATTACAGAATGCTAAAAATAGATGGGAGAAGCTGGGCAGCAGGAGGGATGTTAAGCGTACGTGCTGCGGAGCCACTTCTCAGAATGTGAGCTTAAGTAAACTAGCATATTATCAATCAAGCAATCATGTGACAGCAAATCAGATGACATTCATGAGCACTCAGGTGATTCTCCAGCACGAGAAGTGGCTCCTATAAGTTAGCAAGCTTGACTCCGTGCCTATCAGAATTTACGTCAAGCTCCATTTCTTTTCTTTTTTTTTTTAGATTTTTTTTGGGAATTTCCCCTCCACTTGACAGCCGTACAGTGCAGAGAGACAGGAAAGCCGGGGAGAAGAACGGGGGAAGGCACGCAGCAAACAACCCGAGCCGGAGTCGAACCCAGGCCACCGCGGGAAGGACAAGGCCCCCACGGCACGCGCGCCCAGACCGATGAGCCACCGGGGCGCCCGTCAAGCTCCATTTCTGATAGGACACTTTGTCAAAGAGAAGATTTATTGAAAGCATACAAGCGTACAAGCATACATTGAGTTTGGCGGCATGGCTCTGTTTGAGAGATCCCTGCCTGTCCAGCGTAGAACCGAAGGCAGGGAGCTGCAATTAACCCCCCAAAACAGAACCATGCTGACACACGCCAACAGATTTAATATGGAGCTTCCATGGTTTAAAGGCAGCCCGGCAGCTGGCACAATTTCTCTCGAAGTCAAAACACAAGAAAAATATTTTGTGAAGTGTACTGTGTGTCATGACAGCCCGACGGCTGGCACAATTTCTCTTGAAGCCAAATACAAGGGAAATATTCTACGTGATGCGTACCACACCTCAGCCCGGCGGCTGGCACAATTTCTCCTGAGGCCAAAACACAATAAATATTTTTTGTGAAGTGTACTATGTGTCATGACAGCCCGATGGCTAACACAATTTCTCTTGAAGCCAAATACAAGAGAAATGTTCTATGCGATGGGTACTATGTGTCATGACAGCCCAGCGGCTGGCACGATTTCTCGAGCCAAATACAAGTGAAATATTCTTTGTCAAGCGTACTATGTATCGTGACAGCCCAGCGGCTGGCACGATTTCTCTTGAGCCAAATACAAGAGAAATATGCTATGTGAAGCATACTATGTGTCGTGACAGCCCGGCGGCTGGCACAATTTCTTTTGAAGCCAAACACAAGAGAAATATTCTATGTGAAGCATACTATGTGTCGTGACAGCCCAGCGGCTGGCACGATTTATCTTGAAGCCAAACACAAGAGAAGTATTCTATGCGATGGGTACTATGTGTCATGACAACCCAACGGCTGGCACGATTTCTCTTGAGCCAAATACAAGAGAAATATTCTATGTCAAGCGTACTATGTGTCGTGACAGCCCGGCGGCTGGCACAATTTCTCTTGAAACCAAACACAAGAGAAATATCCTATGTGACGTGTACTATGCGTTGTGACAGCCCGGTGGCTGGCACAATTTCTCTTGAAGCCAAACACAAGAGAAATATCCCATGTGAGTGTACTATGTGTCGTGACAGCCCAGCGGCTGGCACAATTTTTCTTGAAGCGAAACACGAGAAATATTCTATGTAAAGTGTACTGAGACAGCCCAGCGGCTGGCACAATTCTCTTGAAGCCGTATACAAATGAAGTAATCTATGTGAAGTGTAGTATGTGTAGTGACAGCCCGGCGGCTGGCACAATTTCTCTTGAAGCCAAATACAAGAGAAATATTGAAAATTTAGTGACAGTCCTCTCAAAGCAGATTTATGAGAATTATACTATATGATTTGAAGAGTATAACATGAAGGCTACTACCTTTAATAATCAAAGTGTATGTTGTGGTGAATGACATGGCATGGGTGCTGATGAGTGACGCTTTATGCCCTGACTATGTGTATAGAAGTATTCTGAACGACGCATGAAACAGATTTAAGTACAAGAGGATTTCATTTAACATACATAACATGGTAGCAATTTACACAATCTTACTCATTCATTTTGAGCTTCCACAATGTCTTTAATTCCTGGGCGAAGGTAACATTCTTGGCTGCGTGTCCACTGTCCTGAGGCCTTTAATACCTTTATTAGGCCACGAAGGCAGCGATGTCGCTGTTTGAATATAGAAATGAGGCAGAGCTGAGCAGCAAACCAGGAATAGGTTTCCCAGCCTCCGAGATGGTCAAGGGAACTCAATTGTTCACGATGCGCTTCGTAGTGAACCCTGGTCTGAACCCCTCAAAAGCAAGCCAGTGGCGACAGTGGCAAGGAAAAACTCCCTATGTGGCTAAAATATAGGAAGAAACCTTAGGAGGAACCAGGCTTAAGAGGGGAGATCCATCCTCCTCTGACCGTCCCAGGGTCTAAGTTCATGGTTGCCGTAATGCGAAAGGGAAAGTTGACAAGCAGCCCAGGATTTGTAGTTTGCTGATGCCATGACCCAGACCATGATGATGGAGCAGCGCTTGTGCAGAGGCCAGGTGGCGTTGATGGCAAAGACCAGCAGCAGCATGCTCAGGGCAGGGCCCACCATGGACATGGAGAACAAAAAGCAGGCAATTAGTGGAGAACACAGGGGGAAGCAATGCTAGGAATGTACCATGAAATAATATTGCTAACTCCATAAAGTTGATATAAAAAGGAAAAAAATACATATAATCACACATACATGTATGCACACACACTTCATGAATGAAAACTGTAAAAAGCCTTGTTGAATCTGAAAGCTGAGAAAGCTACTAGAATTCCCCCACAAACAATGGTGTTGCAAAACCCAAACACCAGAGGCTAATGACGGTGATCCCTGGAGCCGTGACCTTTGGGTTGATCCAGCAACTGGCAGTTAGAGGCTATAGGACATATTGAGCAGGCAGAGTTTGAATGAAGTAAGTAGTAGACCACAAGCACTAGCTAGTTGCTGACATGGGGTAAATATTAGCAAAGCATTGGCAATATGCCACGTCATGGCATTGCTGAGCGTGCGCAAGATAAGGCACAGCTTGAGTATGTGAGCTTGATGTTGGCAAGCACTCCGAGCTTTTCTTGCAAAGCAGAACACAGCAATCAAAAATTTTAACCAAACTTGGGTGCTCGTGTATGATTATACAAGAACACTAGAGGCACTCCTAGAGTGCAAACCTTCGCCAAAGCAGCACGGTCCAAATCTTGCTGAGTGGTAGCAAGTTCAGTTATCGAGTGTCATAGGATTTCAAGGTGGCTGCCATGGCTGCCATATTGTGTTACTGATAGTGGTCAAAGTCAGCATGGTCCATTCCTGATGTAATAGTGACCCACCCACAAAATTTCAGAAATATCTGTTCATTACATTTTGAGTTAAGTTGTTCACAAACAAAACAGACAAACTAATGGCACAGATCACATAACCTCCAGCCAACTCGTTTTGCGGAGGTAGATACCACCAATGATACAGGGGAAATGGCTAATTTGGGAAAGTAACGAAAATTAGTTAATAACTGACAAGGAGGAGCAAAACCAGATTGATTTGAGAAACTAATGCCAACTGGAATGGCTGCTCCCACTCTGATTCCGCAGCATTTAAAGACCTTTTTAAAAAAAATAAGATTCACTGAGCACGCCAGAGTTAGCATTTGCCATCAGTTTACTGGTGCAAGGTGAATGCCATGCGATTTCCAAACAGTTACCATAACTTGAGACTTAAAATGGCAGCACCTGCACAGAATAGATGAATAAAACCAACAGGGAAGTAGTTGCAGCATGACTATTGGATCCAAGCAGCATATCGGCAATCAATTTTAACATGAATGTGGATTACAATTTGGTCCAGTCATTTGAACAGCATTAGAGCAATCATGAGAATAACGCTTTCATTTTGGCCACGGATATATGAATTACAGAATTATTGAATTGACAACGATTCCTGTGCTCAACATACCGTTGTTGAAGTATTTATGAAGAGCCAATTGCTTTAGATGAAAATGATTGAGACAATGCATACATTTTTAAAAAAAATTTTTTAAATGAATATGAGTTGAAGACAAATCTGAGCCATAGGACATTTCTCGATAGACACTCCACTTATGACCATCATGAGTGCTGAGACAACGGGAATAATTGGCAAATTGTAGTATTTCAGCCCGTAAATTGCCATTAACAGGCTTGATACAAGGCAAAAGAAGTTTAGTCGCAATCCAGGAGACCTCAGAACCAGTCTGAGCGAAACTCAGATTACACGTGCACAGTCAATCCATCTAATGTCATAACTGAGAACCCAGGAAAAAGTAGGGTTAACAAATCGAACTAAACCGAAAAGTTTAAAACTTAATCACTGGACCAAGTGGCATCCGACCCAGAGGTTGCTGCAAAATAAATTTGTCGTCTCCAAATATTTTGTAGCCAAGTGAATTGAGTGCAGCTAGAAAGCCAGTCATTATTTGTAGACTGTAAGGCATAAACCATGAATGTGATTCAAAAGCAGTGAGCTCGTTCATTGCTGCGGTGAGATAACGTTCCACATGCACTTACAAAGGCTTCCCAATCTAATCCCGACTGTAAAAAGGAACAGCAGCGTCCCGTATAAAAAGGAAAACTAGCGGCTCGGGTAACTTCGCAAAATGAGACATGACAGTATCTTTCTGCGCTGCGAGTGCAAACACTGCAAAGACTCAAATATTAGCATTCCAGCACGCTTGTCTGAAAGACATGCAGGTTTAAGCACCACGCTCCCGATTAAGACAAGACTGCAGTGCATTACTGTGTTTATCTAAGCATCAAAATGTTTTCTGACACCCAAAAAGATCAGCTTCTGACAAAGAGTACTGGCTCGCTAAACAAGAACTGGAATCAAGCGTTCGTGGCTGCATCCAGATTACCATGCACTGCTTTAAATTTACGGCTGGTCAATGGCACGCCAATAGCGAAAGGTTTCTTCAGCAAAAACAAAGGCAATATTTTCGAAGCAAGCCACATTTATAGACAAGTTTGTTTTTACGCTGGTTATCCTGTATAACCGAGCACTTCCAAGATGGCAACGTGCAAGCGTGACATCAAACCACAGCAAATCACCGAAATGCAGTAACCAAAATAAACATGTTATAAAAGTAGCAGCGATAATGAAAACCACGAACCCCACAGGTGGCTCCGTTTCCTGTAGCAGCGTTGTTAAGCATACGTGCTGTGGAGCCACTTCTCAGACTGTGAGCTTGAGTAAACTAGCATATTATCAATCAAGCAATCATGTGACAGCAAATCAGATGACATTCATGAGCACTCAGGTGATTCTCCAGCATGAGAGGCGGCTCCTATAAGTTAGCAAGCTTGACTCCGTGCCTATCAGAATTTACGCCAAGCTCCATTTCATTTTTTTACCGAATCTGTGAATTGCAGAAAAACGATGAAAGTTCTTCAGGAGTTATTATTCAAAACAACTCCTGCCTATAATTTTACGAGACTGTGATGAAATTTACTTCATTTTTAGTCTTGCAAATGGCTATTATTACCTCCGCCAAGGAGGTTATGTTTTTGCCCGCGTTTATCTGTTTGTCTGTTAGCAACTTTACGCAAAAACTACTCGGTGGATTTTGATGAAATTTTCAGGAAAGGTGGATAGTGGTACAAGGAACAGATGATTACATTTTTGGTGATGATCCAGATCCCTGTCTGGATCCAAGAATTTTTTGTAGGATTCTTTCTCATTGCGACATAGGGCCATTTTCGGCATATGTGCATGTAAGTCCACAATAAATGGCCGGAGTGCTTAGCAAAAAAATATAGGATAAGTTCCCAATAGTTTCGATAACATATAACAGTTTGATCCAAATACTGACAAAATTCTGGATACTATGATCCAGAACAAGAAAAAATATGGTGTTTGTGGATTTATAGGCACTGTTAGGTAACAAATAAAGATATACACGTGCAACTATCACTAAAATGTAGCTGAGACTCTGCTGAATCTGTAAAGCGTCAACGGATTGTGTATCTTCAGTAGCTACAGAGCTAGATCCAGAAGAAAACTGCCATTACAGAAATATTGACTTTTGTGAATAACTATTAAAGTATTAATGATAACGATATGATTACAAATGCTAAGGGTATGTTTTCATGGTCAAGGAATCTAATAATGTAGATAACATGAATGTAGGAGCATTAGTTTTGGGTGTAAGTCACAATATTTTTTCATGAAATCCATTTTTCTGTAGTGGTGGTCTTCTTCATGTTGGTGGGCCTTTGAAGATAACTGCTTTAATATTTACTGTTTTTTCAAATCATAAGATCCTGATCAAAACTGTCCAATATCAATGTAAGTTCTTATCCATGTATTTACACGGGAATTAAAAAAAATTACAACCAACTAGAAATCTATATTTTTTTGAAAGAACTTAAAGCAACACTAGGTAGTTTGGACTCATTACTACCCCCAGCTGGTTGAGAAGCGCAATTATCTGTTACCAGTGTCGTAAATACTGTCGCTGCGTGAGCGTCCCGGGAAAATCAATACAGGTGAATTTGTCGATGGAGCCGGCAAATCCCGAAGCCTCCTTTGGAAACATATCCACCGACAAGGTAAAGTAGCATATGTTACACTATATTTACAAAATATCAGTACATTGTTTTGTTTACTGTGACAGAAAACTACAATGCAGTGTTTCCCACAGACCAGCAAGTAATGTGTGGTGGCAGACCAAATTTTTTTAATTTTCATTTTGTTTAAGGGGTGGGGGGGGAGAGATTACTCTAATTCTGTTGAGCGGGGGGGAGAGATTACGCTAATTCTATTGAGCGGGGTGGGGTGCGCAAATTACCCGTCTCCCAGATTCCAGTACCGTTTAAAGTTTCCCAGTTTCTTTTTCTTTAGCGAACTTGCGCATGCATTATCAACACGCGGCAATTCCGCATTTACTTAGAATTAACGGGAATCAACTTGTGGCACTCCACATTTCCACACTGAAGCTGTGGCGCCCCGCCACAGAATGGTCTATGTGTGGGAAACCCTACAATGACACAAAGAATGGTAATATTTTGCATTTTACTAGCAGTTCGCGTGGTTGAACATTGTTTGCAAAGGATGTGATGTGTATAATGGAATTTAAAAAAACCTTCATGTACTCATATAGCCACAATGTCCATAACTACCCTTCAAACGTGAAGTAGATGCGCCGGAGCATTATTTTTGTAATTCGAATATGATCAATTTGATTGTTATTGTTATTATTATGATCATCATATTTCTTGATTGATCAGGGGAAATGGCGAAACTGACGTGAAGTAAACACGCTGCAGTATTAGTTTATTGATCTGGGGATAAACAGACATGAAGCAGACATGCTTGAGCATTCATTTTGGATCAGGGTAAATACCAATATGAAATAAAAAACAGACATGGCACATAACGTTGTAGCCATCGTTCAAAACTTTCATTATTTTGGCAGCTATCAAGGTTACTTATTACTTTCCATGCAGCCACAACAAATGATGTCATTACAACTTTTCAACGTTTACAGTCACTAACGTTACATGAAAATGTGCAAGCTATCTAAACGAACAGCGTAACATTATCTCCCGACTGTATTACGGTTATAAACTGTGGACAAATAGTGCCCCAATGAACACCACACAACACCAAATCAACTCAAAGTAAAACTCGATAAGGTAATAAATTTGTATATATGTAATATGACTTACAAATCCAGTAGCAGCAAGGCCAGATCGCCATCAGTCTTCAAGCCCTTTTCCTCTTTCAGCTCGCGCCACCGAGTGTAAGCTGGTCCAATATTTATCTGTGTCTGGGCTCGTATTTTATCACTTTCTCTCTTTCTCTTCTTTGCCTCCTCAGACAAAACCTTCTTGGCTTTCTTAGCTGGCTCGGCCATGGCGTTGGTTCAGTAAAATTCCAAGTAGCTGCTGGCTAAATGCAGTACCACCAGCGAGTAAACGTGACTAATGCCTTTACAGCAGATAGGAACCTACCCGCTCCGGGAAGTTACACAGTGCGGTTGCATCCGACGCGACCCCCCTCAGGCCGCAGAGGCGGCACCATTCGTCCTACTAACCGTTTTTCTACCACTTAACTGAGTTTTGAAACATTAATTTAAGGTCAAAAAACTACCTAGTGTTGCTTTAATGTTTTGTTAACTTTACGGAGTTGGCAGGCACGTAGAAAACTTTTAGACTGTTCTGACTGTTCTGCCCAGCCGAGTCACTCACTCACAGTAGTTTAGAAGACCGAAGACCACCAACTTTGCAGCAAGGGAACATGCTTTTTAGTTCACGCTTTAGAAAAAAAATATTTTCATATTGCCCTGATAAATATATTGACCATTCAAAAATTTGTCATTTTTCAAAAGCTCTTACAAACAGCTGCAGAAGTCATTTAAAACAAAATTTGCTGCTCGGGCTCTTTATTAAAACTTATCTGGCAGCACTGTCGCTAAGTGAACAGAAATTTTCAACTGTGGAAAATAGCACTACCACTGCACATAATAGCATGGAATATTTAACCTTAATCCTGCATCAGTGATCGAGCTTGTCTACCTTCGTTTGGATCTCGACTCGGAATTTTTCAATTTCTATGCCACAACTTCTGTTATCTTATCCACAGGACCTATTGTCAGGCTGGCCCCTGCTTCTTTAAAGTGTACGGTACAAAAGTAAGTAAATGACAGGGTTATGTGTTTTTTTGTGCCTTGACGAAAAAGGCAAAGAGCTCATTTTCTTATTACACACTGTATAAATGAACAACCTCATGGTAACAATTTCCATAATGACAGACATGCTTCACCCATCGATTTGTATCTATCAACGTTATTTTGCCTACACTGCAAAAAAATATGTATGTATGCGTATGCTATATGTACAGCATTTGACCTAACACTTTATGAAACGTTTAGAAACGTTGCATAAGATTTATGACCAGCTAAATAAATATTTAGAATGATAGAGGTAGGTCTTTTGCAAAAACTGTTTGTTTATAATGAACAGATCCATGTATCTCCATAAATAATGATAGTCTACCAACATAGATTTAATAAGATATCTAGTAAATAATAACTAATGATATATGGTTTCATATTTTATTAGCGGAAATAGAACAGCACAGCAATTTTCAACATTTCCCTTTAAGGTGAGATAGTGAAAATAAATGTAGAAGATCCACTCAGTTTTAGGGAGTACATCCGATTCTGTTGCATCGTCTTCGACTCCAACCATCTTTTTCTGCTTCACCCTCTGAGATATCATCGGTAAAACTTTTTTCTAGATCGGACATTTTTTGCATTAGTGCAGACTTCTTTATCAACAATAAATCCTTTTCTTTTTATTTTCCCAACAACTGCGTCTGGTATTTTTTAGTCCAGAATGAAGTCCTGAAATATCGTGCTCGATTCGCTCTAGTTCTTTAATGTCTGCTTAAACATCATTCACTTTTTAATTATATCAGATAGTAGCATGGGTAGTTCACCCAAAATACCTGCTGCATGGAATCCCAAGCACTGCGTCGCACATTTTTGTAGGTCCTGTAGTTTCTGCCGCAATTTTGCAGTAATGTTCAGTAGCTTTGCGTGCACTGGTGGATTGATTCCCGAAGTCGCCATTACACTAGACTATAGTTTGATAGCGACCATATACTTTGTAAAAGACAAACATAATTGGCCAACAATAAATATAAAATTGCACCTGAAGTACAATGTTTCTTGATCAAAAAAGGGTTAAATGTTCGAACAAGTTACGTAATGACGTATCCTTACATGTTACGATATACACACGTCAGTGTTCCTATGCATAGTACTTGCCTCATATACACACAAAGTTAACCTTTTTAGGGTTAAATAGAAAGTACTTCAAAGGTTTATTGCAGGTGTATTTTTAACTAATCAAACATTACCTTGATTCAAATCCTTGCATTCTAAATGTAACGATGTACACATGTCAGTGTTCCTATGCATAGTACTTGCATCATATACACGCAAAGTTAACATTTTTCGGGTTAAAGGGGACCTATTATGCTATTTTTCCAAGATTATATTTTGGTCTTTGACTCCCCTCGAGTACTCCTGATCGCGCAAAGTAAAAAAAGGGTACTTATTTCGCTCATACTGCCATCCTTAAAAAACCCCATTTGTAGTCCATAGTAGTCTCTGCCTGAAACGCCTCATTGGGGTGGCTCTTCCGCTATGGCCCCCACTCCCCATGTGCCCACTTTCTTCTGACTGGCCAGCTCTGTGGAGGGCGGATCTAGGCGGGACGAGGCAGCAGAACGCAGTTTTCCTGGTCCGCTCCAGAGTGAAACTGACGCGTCTCCCGAAGCGAATCGACGGGCATATTCTGCAATCTAACGCAGTACATGTGTATAGATCTAATGAAATTAACTTGTTCTAATAAACATAACGGCAAAAGTGGAGGACGAAAAGTAAAAGTCTGGCAGCTCAAGCACGAATTTGCTATCAGCAACAGTGGTGAGTACAGCGGTTTTTCTACTCTGTAGCTAGGATGCAGGGAAAGCTAGAATCCACCCCATATAGACACATTTGTAGAACGGGTCGACATGCCTAAGTGTAGACCGGAGACCGCAGAAATCCGCTGGGTCTGAGTTTAGAGGGAAACATGGATAGTGAGGAGCAGCTAAAAGTGGACCAACAGCTTATGGACTGCTTCGGTGTGTATTAGGACCTGCTGGTTCGTGTGCATAACTGTGGTGTGTTGTTAGCGTGGAGAAATGAACAGCTTGGCCGCTGGTATATGACGGAGGGGCGAAAGCTCCAGGCTGAATGGCCTTTTCGGAAATTGCTCATGGTAATGGTTTACTTATTGCTTCGGAATGACCAGCTTTTCCTCGCGGAAAATGGGCGATTTATGGATAGTGTGCGAGAGCTAGATAGAGCTCCGTTTATGTCATGAACATAATACAGGTTTTGCAGACCGTAAGTTCCGTCTGCGTGAACCGTTGCTTATGTGGAGCTAGCGAATCGATCACTCTTACAGGAAAGAATTTAATATTCAATCGATGGCAATGCAGAGAAATCGTTTGTTATACCGGACCCGTTATAGCCTGTGCGCTTCCCTATTGCTTTCACTGGTAGCATCAGAGAGCTTGCCCAGACATTGGAGATGTATCAGGCTGACCCTGGTCGTGGATAAGTAAAGCGATCATTTCATAAGCACCCAAAAATGCACCCCAAGCTCTGCAAAACCTACGTCTGGTCGAACTGCAGCCCAACTCCCCAGACACATACAGCACCTCTCCAGTTAGCTTCAACTGTAGTGGCTACAATCAGGCAACGTTATGATGAAACTGTCACATTGATGTTTACCGAAGTAACACAAGCATACTGATCATATTTGCTGCATATAAGTTAAACAGGAGCATTTTTAATTAGCAGAGCACGCAAACTAACATGCAGTGGCTGATAAGCGGTCATGACTTTGAATGTAATCTGTCTCGTGAAAAATTCGTTTCGCGTCCGGTGTGAAAGCTGCTTAACGCGCCCATAACGCCTGTATTCGCGTCTTTGCATTGACTTTGAATGTAGCTAATCTGTCGCGCAAAAAAATTTGTTTCGTGTCCGATGTGAAAGCAGCTTTATGGATAGTACGCGACAGCTAGGGAGAGCTCGGTTATGTTTTGAACATAATACAGGTTTTGCAGACCGCAAGTTCCGTTGGCGCGGACAAGTTGCTTATGTGGAGCTAGCGAATCGATCACTTCTACAGGAAAGAATTACCTATTTAATCTCCGCCTTTTTCGGCTTTTTATTAGCCACTACAATTTCTAAAGGAGGATGAAATTATGTTGAGGTAGTGCAGAGAAATCATTTGTAAACCAGTAGAGCTTCTGCGTTTCGTATTGCTTTCAAGGTAGCACCAGAGAGCTTGCTCAGACATTTGTGAAGTATTCGGCTGATCCCGGTCATGAATAAGTGAAGCGATCACTAACTGTAGTGGCTACAATCGGGCAACGTTATGATGAAACTGCCACATTGATGCTTACCGAAGTAACACAAGCATTCCGATAAGAATTACTGCATATAAGTTAACCAGGAGCATTTTTAATTAGCACGGCACGCAAACTAACATGCAGTAGCTGGTAACCGAGCGGTCATAACCACAGAGACAAACCCTTGCAATACAGGTTTTACAGACAGCAAGTTCTGTTACTGTGAACAGTTGTACCAAGCATCCAAATTACAAACAAGTATTAAAAGTTAGCTTCAAATGAGGTTTATGTTCACACTCCTTCTGTAGAATTTCCCCTGATATCACTCTTGCATATTTAGGACGCAAACATTAGCAACAGTAACTTGGCTACGTTAGCCGCTGTGCTACAGCCACAATTAACTGGCTATCACGTCAGGTTGGCTTATGCAGTAAAAGCAACTTACAGCTTCTGTGTCTGTGAGTCACGGACAGTCGCGACCGATACAGGCTTTATCTTCAGATATTTTACAAAGCCTGCGTTTGAGGCCAGTTGTTAGTGCTAACTATCGCTAGCGGTCCTGCTAGCCACCCGTAACACGTTAGCTTCACTTACATTATTTGCTGTTATATCATTACTTACAGCTTGTGGCTCCGAGCACTTGATCGATGCAACTGCTTCAGGTTTGACAAGCAGCTGAAACGCTTATCCTGTGTCGAATTATCCTTTATTAACAAAGCTGTCTTTGGTGAAATGCTAAGCACAATCAGCTAACGTTCCCTTTGGCTGTGGCTGTTTGCTGCCAGCAAACAAAAAAAGCTACCCACTGATTTCTGGTGGCATCGTCTTTTGGAAGAAAAATAGTTTTTTTTCTTTGCGTCCAAAAGTAAACGGACAAGCAGCTTTGAGAGAGATACTGACAAAATTGCACCTCAAATGATCTGCGGTTCTTCTTTTGTATTTCCAAAAGTGTAGACGCTACTAAGGCATAGTATGATCTGCCGTTGTTAGTGCCTGCTAGAATAGTTTCCGGTGTGAGCAGGTCCAGCACAGTGGTTAGCTCTGGCTAGGTCTGTACTAATTGGACGGCACAACCTGACGTCAGGTTTTGCCCAAATCTCGTGAAGATCTCGGGAGGAGCTGTTCAGAGAGGAAATCACGCTGACGAAATCACGTTCTTGGATTACGGCAAAACCCCTGTATCTTATGTTTAGAAACTTTTCAGAGGTTGAGCTTGGACAACGAACATTGTAACATTACTAATAAGTATTAAAAGAAGGATCAGCATAATAGACAAGCGGCCAGGTCCGCCACACTGTGTGACAGGCTCTGTAGGTGCTGCATTATAGCGAGTAGCTGCTGTTATTGGGAGTTGGTGACGGCTCCTTGATGCTCCACAGTCACTTGCAGCTAACTACTTGCTGGATCTATAATGGTCAAACTGTACTGTTATGTCTGGTGGAAGAAACCAAATGCAAGTAGTCCAAAATGCAAAAATTGTGGTCTTTATTTCAGTCCAAGTCCAAGCCAGGTAATCACAGAGATGGTACAGAGGGGCAATCCAAAAATCAGAGTCCAAAAACAGGCATGGGTTCCAGGGTTTCCCGCAGAAAATCGGTTAGTCAAGGTGGTGACGGGGGGCAACAGCCAGCATTTATTTACTCTTTATAAATAAACAAAGCAGTTGAAGTGCAATAACAAAGTGATAAAGTCAACAGTCTTGTAACTTTACTACAAAGTGTTTATAGTGTAACACTTGCTTGTACACAGTGTATTTCAGCCTTACTGTAAGAGCAGAGCTGGAAATAACAAGATCAAATAAAACACACACAATCTTACCTAAATTTATGCTACATGCATGAACACAGCCAAAATTATCCAAAAAAAAAAAGACGAATGAAAAGCGCGTAAAATGCGCACAAACCATCCCTAAGGGTTAAACGAAAATTAATGTAAGAACGGAAAATGTATTTATCCGTTTTGACTGCACTTCCCCAAATGCTTTGCGGTTGTGGTTATGTTTGGGGAGAGGAGAACAGTATGGAAGCGCATTGCATTCACAGGATAAGAAAAATACACATATACACCTTTTCTCGTAATTACGAGATCTTGAGAAAAGATTAATGCTACACTCACCGTGTTCTTTGTGATATAGCCAACCTGAATGTTTAGAGGACTGGGGCTGTGGCTGTGGAGGTGGCGGGGGATGGTGGAGGAGGAGGCGGCGCAGATGGTGAAGTAGGCCGGGATTCTGACAATTTGTGCTGCCTTGTCAAAAAATGCTACCGTAATGCAAAGCGATCGTAAAGTCTTTGTTTTCGCCTAAATATTGCAATAAGAATCAGTGTACAGTAGTAACTTTGTTATTTGTTAGCTTATTATAACATAAGCTGATGTTATAATGAGTTGGGTAAGTTTGTTTAAAGATATATACCGCATACCATTATCATCCAATCTCTGCGTTTTAAGGAAAACCCAGCGTGTACACGCAAATATGTATACGCTTACAGGTCGAAAGGCGCACTGAAAAAAGAGGTATATTTATGATATTTGAAGATACTCAAGATGTGAGCGAAGAAATAGAGCCCAAGATTTAAGGTTTGCACAAGCGCAGAACCGTGAGGTAGCATATTTTGATAGGTAGCAAAATTTGACAGAACACCGGCTTCTTTGAATAAAGTACCCTGATTTTTGACTCCTTTTTCCCCATCCATTACTGTACACCAGAGAAAACCGCGTGCAATTGTCAAACATAGCAGAAAGCCACGTGCAGACACATCGGTAGCCTTGATAAGAAACTAAACGAAATGCATATAGCCTATCTTAATGAAACAGAATATGTGGGCAAGCAGTTGATAGGAGACACTATTCAAATGTTCAGTTTCGATGAATAATTACCTTACCTCCACATGTCCTTCCCACGACGACGACAGGTTATTGTATATCTGGATAATTAGCTTCTTCCCGATACAAAAAATAATGTTGGCGCAGTAACATATTTAACCAACAGATGCCAGCCGCTATTCGGCTTCATCGCGATGCGGCCTTATTTTACTGTCTATGCACGCGTGGATGCAGAAGATTTTTTTTTTTTTTTCGGGGTACGTATTCATGGCGGGGGGCATTTGTTGTCAAGGCGGCCGCCCTAACTATAAAGCGCTACGGGAAACCCTGGGTTCAAAAGCCAGTAAACACAGATTACAGCACCAAATCATAATGCAGTAGGAGAGTGGAGTGGAAATTCTGAGATTCTGAAATCTGAATTCCAAAGCCAGGGCAGCAATACACAGAAATCGTGGTAGTAAAGAATAAGGGTCGGAATCAGGAGGCAAATAAATCCTGGCAGGCACAGACAGAAATCGGAATCGGGCAGGAGGGTGTCACAGAATCTCAATCACTGGCGTACAAGGAGCTTGGCACAGGAAAAAATGACAACAGCAAAGCAGAAGTGAGGGACTTTATGTACACAAGGGAGGTAATGAGCTAGGCGGGGCAACAGGTTTGAGGAATAATCTAAACATTAACTGAGAGTGGAAAACACAAGAGGTAATTAAGAAATACAAAATGGGAAACAATGACAAAGACCAGTTTTCACAGGATATCCTTAAACAACACGGCTCCATTCAAGGAGTGCCTGAGTGGGGAGAGATGGAAGAAACAGATTAGTATAAGATATAGTTGCGAAGTCAAGGAAAGCACGGAGAACGAAGAGGGCGGAGTTTCAGTAGAGTTAGTAGTCTGTGCTGAATTAATAATACCCAATTATGCAAGTTAGTATGTTAGTTATAAAACATTTGTAGCCCAGTGAAATACACTGGCTAAACTGGGATCCAGCCGACAATTTTTCATTGACACTATTTGGGGATATACCAGGGATTCTGGGAATCGAAGTTTATTTTCTCATATTTTATTCAAGTTTGAATTTTTTGTTTTGATAATTTCTCATGAGTACTTGCCTTCAAAACATGCTGTTTGGTAATTCTATGTAAAAATAATTTTATTTGTTTCAGCAAAAACAAATAATGTGAATTGAAAGGTCTCAAGTGGCGCAAAGACAGAAAAAATTGGGCAAAGGGAGAGCTCCGGAGAAGAATGGCGAGAGAAGCAGCATGTGCAGTTTTAATCCATTAGAACAGGGCTGCCCAACCTTGTTCCTGGAGAGCTACCATCCTGAAGGTTATCACTCCAACCAAAGCAAACCACACCTGCTTTCCCAGTTACAGATCGTGACGAGCTGCTAATGAGCTGAATCAGGTGTGTTGAATTATATGAGGGGCCGTACAAGACATAATTTATTCTGGCCCTCACAAACACATACATTCTCCTTCTCACACGCATACATTCTCCTTCTCACACACATACATTCTCCTTCCACACACGCATACATTCTCCTCTCACACACACACATACATTCTCCTTCTCACTCACATACATTCTCCTTCTCACACACATACTTTCTCCTTCTCACACATATACATTCCCCTTCTCACACACATACATTCTCCTTCTCACACACATACATTCTCCTTTCAAGCACATATATTTACACTCTCGCACACGCATACATTCTCGCGAGAGAAGAATACATGTGTGCGAGAAAAGAATACAGGTGTGAGAGCATGGGCGTAGCCAGAAATTTTTCACTGCAGTTGCTTAGTAGTTGCTATACAACTGTATGGAGTTGCTTGTCAATTTACTACAATGCCAATTAAACAGCATAAATAAGGATATGGATGTCATTAATGGCCTACTCGTTCGAATCAGGGCCGTCTGGGAGATATGCGAGCACCATGAAACAGATAAACATTATGGTGTGGGCCTAGGCCTGTCAAAATCAATTTGAAGTTTGTTGTTGATAATTTAACTGCTGGTATATATACCGCTTTTTCACAGCAGTGAGAAATGCACGTAATAGCCCTAGCCTACAAACCATTTGACAACTAGAAAAGCACTCAGAGAGCGCAGACCTCCGGCAAGGAGGTAATTGGGATACCACTGACTCACTGTAGCTGAAGTGGTTGCTACACAGGAAAACGATTATTTCTGTACCAAGAGAATTTTTTTTTTGAACTGCTGGATAGATACTATGGGCAAGTATACTGCGCAGTTTGCACATCAGGTTTAACTGAGGACTTTTATTCAGGCAACTCCTGAAAAACAGGGATGGGACTGAACTTGTCAATATTGTTCCAGCTCGGCTTGCTTGTGAATATTCAATAACTGATCCTGGTGTGCCATCTAGTGATAGAATACTGTAACTGCGTGCATATATTTGCAGCTCCATGTCCGCTGGCGGACACATCTGCACAAAGATACTCTGCCGAGCGCCGTTGTTCTTCTGACACCAAATCCAGATAATCCTTAAATGATGAATTACATTCATATTTTAATTTGTAACGAGTAATGAAGTGGCCAGTGTCAAAGTAACGACGTGAAAGTATACTTTTTATCTTTTAAATGTAGTAGAGTAAAAGTCCTGGTTTTAAAAAAAACGTGAAGTACAAATCCTCAAAAAAACTACTTAAAGTACTCTAACGAAGTACATGTACTTCTTTACTATACACCTCTGTTCATGAAATATAACTAGCTAACCCATAGGAAGCTTCATTATAGCCTAGCTGGCTTCCCGTTACCTTTGGCCAACAATAATAAACGGCAATCACAACAGTAATTTAGCCAGCTGGGTAAAGTTACCTTAGATTTGCGATGCAGACCGTATCCTTCACCTTCAGTCGCTCCCAAATTAACATGCATTTGCAGATCGGATGGCTTCGATTTTGACAGATTTATTTCAAAAATAAAAGGTCTGCAAGACATCTTCTGCCCGTACTTACTATCGTCATTACACATACTTTAAACCAATTTTTCTTGGCCATCTAACACCAAAACACGCATAATTATATTTACTTGAACAATATACAAACGTTTAAGCTCAATTTGCCCTACACTTCAGCAGATATCAATCCATCTTGGCACTTCGCTGTGGTGAGTCTGCGTTTCCAATGGTCCCGCTTCTTTCCTAGCTAATGACATAACATTAACGTGACCCCTGATTTCTCGCGAGTCTCATCGTTTTATATTTTGCCTTTTATTTTTAGTTATAACAAAAACACATGAAATGTTTCATTAAATTATTACCTTTTTTTTTTTTAATAACACTGTTAAAAAAACTTTTAGTTTTCAGCCTTGGGGTTGCTTTGCGGTTGCTGGGCGACATTTTGGTGTTGCTATAGCAACTGCAAGCAACCCCCTGGCTACGCGCCTGTGTGTGAGAGGAGTATATATGTGTGTGAAAGTAGAATATAGGTGTGTAAGAGAAGAATATATGTGTGTGTGAGAGAAAGTGTAGTGGAAAAGGAAGTAGTTTAGTGGAAAAGGAAGGCAACTCATTTATTTGTGCTGTGATTGGCTGTTCAGATGGGACTGGATGGGACTCCCTCAAAATTACTTTTGTGAAAGGATGCCATTTTTTCTCTTGCATGCGACATCCATTACGCAACCGGCAAACAATCTAGCGACTGATGAGCCTGCCTTGGTAAATAAGAGGCTGGCGGTGGTAAATAAGAAGCTGGCGCTGGTAAATGAGAGGCCGGATATTAATTCCCCGAGGCATGTAACTCATTGGATTTGCTACTGGCTTGGCTGGTCACTGGCATTCCTCTGCTGGCCACTAGCATTCCTCCGCTGGCTGCTAGCATTCCTCGGTAGCAGCTCATTGGATTTGTGACTGGTAACCCACAGACCTAGCGTGGCAATCCATTGGATTTGCGACTTCAGCTGGTCACTCACGTACCTAGGCTGGTAACCCACAGACCTAGCATGGCAATCCATTGGATTTGCAACTTTTTTTTTATTGTTTCTAAATTAATGTGGGATCTTGTTCGCAATTTCAGTCTACCGGCAGTTGTTCAATTCAAGCGAATGACTGTACAAAAGCAACGACGAGATTCATAAGGGGCTTGTGTAATAAAAAATATATACACGTGACTTTAAAAGAAACATTAAAACCAAAACAAAAATCCGAGTTTATAATTCTTTGAGTAGTCAACTAATTATATTACCACTTTCAATTCTGTCTTTCAATGACGAGGCAAAAGAGATTGTAATAGATGGCGCTAATGCCAAAATAATACGGATCAATTTTTTGTTTTCTATAGGCTACTTTTTAGTGAGGGGCAATGATTAATCAAGACTGATGCAAACCTACTGGTTCACTGTGTCATTTGATAAGGTTTAAAATTTTCATTTGATTAATCCACCTATGATATTTGAAGAAAACAGCAGTAATATTCTGTCGGTAATGCATTATGTGTACGATGTATAATGCTCTCAGAAAAGAGGGTTCCAGTAGGGTTCTTCACAGAGATTTGGGGTTCTGCCATTTGCCAAAGCACCCTTTTTCTTTTAGTGTTCCAAAGGGGTTCTTAGGGTGGCGAATAGCTTCATCAAGATTCCTTTGTTTTTAAAGAATCCTTTTTGGAAGAATTTATACAGGGTATCTTTGGAAGGAAAAATAAGGCAAGGCAACACACACACACACACACACACACATACTGTAACGTTGTGACTATTAATTAGAGGCTTGGAGACAGCAGTGCTTGGAACGACAGAAACTTTATTTCCTGAATTTTTACAAACTCGTTTGGCAGCCCTCCTTAATTAAAACATCCTCCCACCCACATTTCCACCACTGATTTTCGTGGAGATCGGCAGAGATATTGGGCAGTTTTTTTCCCCGAGACATAAACGTCTGATTTTCCAGGACTTTCTTTTAAGTTTTGCAGGATTTTCCAGTACTGGATTTCACCATTTCGTTTTTCCAGGTTTTTCAATGAGTTTCAAGAACTGTGCGCACCCTGGCAATGTTATTTAACGTTTATAATTTAAAATTTAATATATTTTTAAAATATATTTGCATTTTTAATTAATTAGGCTATTCCTCTGTAGGTCAGGCATGGCGGGAGCTTCGACACTGTCAGTCTTGCCTTTTTGGCACTAGCTGACAGCTGCTCACTGCAACACCGGCCACTGTATAGGGATGAGATTCGGAAACAAAATTTCAAACGAACCCATTCAAAAAGCCCATTCACTTTGAGACAAGGGAAACCCATAGTGCAAAAATGTTTTTTTTTTTGAAGACGTTTTTTCCCGATGTCCCAAGTCAGACCTCTATACAACCATGTCAGTTGAAAATTAATCGTTTTTACAGTACCTAATAGACACAAATAAGGTACTGCGGAATAGTGCTGTAAAGTGTTACCCACACATGCGTTATGATTTCTAACATATAGCTAGCTAGCTATGTAGCTAAGCTAGCTTGTATAAAGAGTGAATTAGTTCATTAATTTGCTAATAGCTTGGCAGCTAAAATACAAACTGGTATGTTATAAGATTAGTTCTGTGGCTAATAAGAAGAGCCATCAGGCTGATAGGGCGTAGCTGTGAAGGATACTCAAATACGTTACCAACATAACTAACATGGCAGTAGCAGCTAATAAAGCATTTAAGATTGCATGCTTTGTAAGAAACGTGAATGGTGTTAACGAGCATATCATATAATGATTATAGCTACCTATTTACAGACATGCATTGGTTTTGGAGATCGTATTTTTAGTGTGGCAATTTTCAAATAACACACCAGTAGGTTTGCATCAATCTTGATTAATCATTGCCCCTCACCAAAAAGTAGCCTATAGAAAACAAGAAATTGATTCGTATTATTTTGGCATTAACGCCATCTATTGCAATCTCTTTTGCCTCGTCATTCAAATCTTAAGACAGAATTGAGCGTGGTAATAAAATTAGTTGACTACTTAAAGAATTATAAACTTGGATTTTTGTTTTGGTTTTAATGGTTTTAATGTTTCTTTTAAAGTAACGTGTTATAAATTTTTATTACACAAGCCACTTATGAATCCCATTGTTGCTTTTGTCCAGTCATTCGCTTGAATTAAACAACTGCCGGTAGACAGAAATTGCAAATTTAAGTTAGAAACAATTTTTAAAAAGTCGCAAATCCAGTGGGTTGCCAAGCTACGCACATGGGTTACCAGCCTAGGTACGTGAGTGACCAGCCGAGTCAGTCGCAATTCCAATGGATTGCCACGCTAGGTCTGAGGGTTACCAGCCTAAGTACGTGAGTGACTAGCCGAGTCAGTCACAAATCCAATGAGCTGCTACCGAGGAATGCTAGTGGCCTGCGGAGGAATGCTAGTGGCCAGCAGAGGAATGCCAGTGACCAGCCAAGCCAGTAGCAAATCAAATGAGTTACAAGCCTCGGGGAATTAATAGCTGTCTTCTCATTTACCACCGCCGGCCTCTCATTTACCAATGCTGGCTTATCAGTCGCTAGATTGTTTGCCGGCTGCGTAATGGATGTCGCATGCGAGAGAAAAAATGGCGTCCTTTCACAAAAGTAGTTTCAAGGGAGTCCCACCCAGTCCCACCTGAACAGCCAATCACGGCACAAATAAATGATTTGCCTTCCTTTTCCACTAAACTAGTTCTTTTTCCACTAAACTTTCTCTCACACACACATATATTCTCCTCTTACACACCTATATTCTTTTCTCGCACACATATATTTTTCTCTCGCGAGAATGTATGTGCGTGCGAGAGTGAAAATATAAGTGCGTGAAAGGAGAATGTATGTGAGTGGAAAGAGAATGTGTGTGAGAGGGAGAATGTATGTGTGTGGAAGGAGAATGTATGCGTGTGAGAAGGAGAATGTATGCGTGTGGAAAGAGAATGTATGTGTGTGTGAGAAGGAGAATGTATGTGTGTGGAAAGAGAATCTATGTGTATGTGAGAAGGAGAATGTATGCGTGTGAGAAGGAGAATGTATGTGTGTAGAAAGAGAATGTATGTGTGTGGAAGGAGAATGTATGCGTGTGAGAAGGAGAATGTATGTGTGTGTGGAAGGAGAATGTGTGTGGAAGGAGAATGTATGCGTGTGAGAAGAAGAATGTATGTGTGTGGAAGGAGAATGTATGTGTGTGTGAGGAGACTGTTTGTGTGCGAGAAGGAGAATGTATGTGTGTGAGAAGGAGAATGTATGTGTGTGGAAGGAGAATGTGTGCGTGTGAGAAGGAGAATGTATGTGTGTGGAAGGAGAATGTGGAGAATGTATGTGTGTGGAAGGAGAATGTATGTGTGTGAGAAGGAGAATGTATGCGTGTGAGAAGGAGAATGTATGCTTGTGAGAAGGAGAATGTATGTGTGTAGAAGGAGAATGTGTGTGGAAGGAGAATGTGGAGAATGTATGTGCGTGGAAGGACAATGTATGCGTGTGAGAAGGAGAATGTATGTGTTTGTGAGGGCCAGAATGAATTAGGTCTTGTACGGCCCTCATAGAATTAAGATTGGAGCAGACGCCTGCAGGATGGTAGCTCTCCAGGAACAGGGCTGGGCAGCCCTGCATTAGAATGTGAGATATGGTCAAACTGTTGAATTTTATGTTAAGAAGGTCGGAGGAAATTGTTACCGAGTATCATCCGGTTTTTTTCTTTTTTTACGTCATTTGGGATTTCGAAGTTAACTTGATTAAAGGGGACCTATTTTGCTATTTTTCCAAGTTTATATTTTGGTCTTTGACTCCCCTAGAGTACTCCTGATCGCGCAAAGTAAAAAAAGGGTATTTATTTTGCTCATACTGCCATCCTCAAAAAACTGCATTTGTAGTACATTGTAGTCCCTGCCTGAAACGCCTCACTGGGGTGGCTCTTCCGCTATGGCCCCCACTCCCCGCGTGCCCACTTTCTTCTGACTGGCCAGCTCTGTGGAGGGCGGAGTTGGGCGGGACGAGGCTGCAGAACGCAGTTTTCCGTGTCCGGCTCCCCAGAGTGAAACCTGAGACACGTCTGCAATCTGATAAGGAAGCGGCGGGCAATCTAACGTTATACTTGAATATAGATCTAATGACATGATCTTGTTCTAACAAACGCAGCGGCGAAAGTGGAGGACGAAAAGTGCGAATATCTCTCAGCGCAAGCTCAAATTTGCTATCGGCTACAGTTTGCTACGGCAACAGTTGGTGAGTACCGCGGTTTTTCTAGTCCTAGCTAGGATGCAGGGGAAGCTAGAATCCACCCCATATAGACACATTTGTAGAACGGGTCGACATGCCCAAGTGTAGACCGGAGACCGTAGAAACCGGTGGGTCTGAGTTTAGAGGGAAACATGGACAGTGAGGAGCAGCTAAAAGTGGACCAACAGCTTATGGACTGCTTCGGTGTGTATTAGGACCTGCTGGGTCGTGTGCATAGCTGTGGTGTGTTGTTAGCGTGGAGCAACGAACAGCTTCCGCGCTGGTGTATGACGGAGGGGCGAAAGCTCCAGACTAAACGGCCTCTTCGGAAATTGCCCGTGGTAATGGTTTACTTACTGGGTCGGAATGACAAGCGTTTCCTCGCGAAGAATGGGCGCGTTATGGATTGTGCGTGAGAGCAAGCAAGAGCTCCGTTATGTTATGAGCATAATACAGGTTTTACAGACCGTAAGTTCCGTCTGCGTGAACCGTTGCTTATGTGGAGCTAGCGAATCGATCACTTTTACAGGAAATAATTTAATATTCAATCGACAGCAATGCAGTGAAATCGTTTGTGATACCATACACGTTATAGCCTGTGCTTTTCCCTATTGCTTTCACTGGTAGCATCAGAGCGCTTGCTCAGACATTGGGGATGTATCAGGCTGACCCCGGTCATGGATAAGTAAAACGATCGTTTCACGAGCACCCAAAAACTCACCCCAAGCTTTGCAAAACCTACGTCTGGTCTAACTGCAGCCCAACTCGGCAGACACATACAGCACCTCTCCGGTTAGCTTCAACTGTAGTGGCTACAATCAGGCAACGTTATGATGAAACTGTCACATTGATGTTTACCGAAGTAACACAAGCATACCGATCAGAATCGCTGCATATAAGTTAACCAGGAGCGTTTTTAATTAGCAGAGCAGGGGAACTAACATGCAGTAGCTGATAAGTGGCCATGACTTTGAATGTAATCTGTCGCACGAAAAATTCGTTTCGCGTCCGGTGTGAAAGCGGCTTGATATGCCCGTATCCGCGTCTTTGCATTGACTTTGAATGTAATCTGTCGTGCGAAAAATTCGTTTCGTGTCCGATGTGAAAGCAGCTTTATGGATATTACGCGACAGCTAGAGAGAGCTCGGTTATGTTAGGAACATAACACAGGTTTTGCCAACCGTACGTTCCGTTAGGGCGGACAAGTTGCTTATGTGGAGCTAGCGAATCGATCACTTCTACAGGAAAGAATTACCCATTTAATCTCCACCTTTTTCGGCTTTTTATTAGCCACAACAATTTCTAAAGGGGGATGAAATTATGTCAAGGTAGTGCAGAGAAATCATTTGTAAACCGGTAGAGCTTCTGCGTTTCGCATTGCTTTCATGGTAGCACCAGAGAGCTTGCTCAGACATTTGTGAAGTATCCTGCTGATCCCGGTCATGGATAAGTGAAACGATCACTAACTGTAGAGCCTACAATCGGGCAACGTTATGATGAAACTTGATGCTTACCGAAGTAACACAAGCATACCGATCAGAATTACTGCATATAAGTTAACCAGGAGCATTTTTAATTAGCACGACACGCAAACTAACATGCAGTAGCTGGTGACCGAGCGGTCATAACCAGAGACAAACCCTTGCAATACAGGTTTTACAGACAGCACGTTCTGTTACTGTGAACAGTTGTACCAAGCATCCAAATTACAAACAAGTATTAAAAGTTAGCTTCAAATGAGGTTTATGGTCACACACCTTCTGTAGAATTTACCCTGATATCACTCTTGCATATTTAGGACACAAGCATTAGCAACAGTAACTTGGCTACGTTAGCCGCTGTGCTACAGCCACAATCAACTGGCTATCACGTCAGGTTGGCTTATGCAGTAAAAGCAACTTACAGCTTCTGTGTCTGTGAGTCATGGACAGTCGCGACCGATACAGGCTTTATCTTCAGATATTTTACCAAGCCTGCCTTTGAGGCCAGTTGTTAGTGCTAACTATCGCTAGCGGTCCTGCTAGCCACCCGTAACACGTTAGCTTCACTTACGTTATTTGCTGTTATATGGTTACTTACAGCTTGTGGCTCCGAGCGCTTGATCGATGCAACTGCTTCAGGTTTGAGAAGCAGCTGAAACGCTTTTATCCTGTGTCGAATTATCCTTTATTGACAAAGCTGTCTTTGGTGAAATGCTGAGCACAAACAGCTAACGCTCCATTTGGCGTGGCTGTTTGCTGCCAGCAAAAACAAAAAAGCTACCTACTGATTTCTGGTCGCATCGCCTTTTTTGAAGAGAAATATTTGTTTTTTCTTCGCGTCCAAAAGTAAACGGACAAGTAGCTTTGGGAGAGATACTAATAAAAAAATTGCAGCTCAAATGATCTGCGGTTCTTCTTTTGTATTTCCAAAAGTGTAGGCGCTACTGAGGCATAGTATGATCTGCCGTTGTTAGTGCCTGCTAGAATAGTTTCCGGTGTGGGCAGGTCCAGCGCCATGATTGGCTCTGGCTAGGTCTGTACTAATTGGATGGCACAACCTGACGTCAGGTTTTACCCAGATCTCGTGAAGATCTCGGGAGGAGCTGTTCAGAGAGGAAATCACGCTGACGAAATCGCATTCTTGGATTACGGCAAAACCCCCCTGTATCTTATGTTTAGAAACTTTTCAGAGGTTGAGCATGGACAACCAACATTATAACATTACTAATATGTATTAAAAGAAGGATCAGCATAATAGGTCCCCTTTAAGTACTTGGTTCCATGCGCAGATGTAAAGAATGCTACTGCTAGGACAACACATTTGCTTAGGGACAGTTCATATTCATCTGACGAGTAACACGACTTGGAGGACTGATTTCTGCATTGAAGGTCAACTTTGTCACCGTGATAAATCATCTAAGACCATCCGGATTAAGGTACTGTGGTATCTTTTTTCTTTTCTGCTCCACTGCGAGTGAAGCGGTTAATTTGTTTTGGGCCTCGCTGTACCCCAGCAACGAGTCAGGCCTGCAACTGGTTGCTAGCTAAGTAGCCGGCATAGGACTGAGTCGTGTGAGTGCGTGTATGCGTGTTTGTGTTTGTTTAGTGGGCCCACGCTTGGATGTAATTGTATTGCAGTAATACTGGAGGGTTTAATATACGTGTGTATTGTACCATTGGTGATGATTGTGCTGAACTGTTGGTCTGTGATCATTTCGTGGTCAATTAAGTTGTGAAGTAAATAATTTTGTGTTCTGAGTGATCACTATTTCCAAAAAAAATAGGAACGTGAATTTTTTCGGGATAAGAAATTGTCATTTAATAATAATATTTCAGTCAAAGGAATAGAGGATATTCAGTGGGAAAATAGTTTTATTGGGCTGGGGAATAAAGAACCCAGGACACCCCTTTGCACTTTGCATATAGCCAAGGGGGTGCTGGACATTAGACAGGATTACTTTATGGGAGGTTTTAAACTGGAATGTGGTCCATATGAAAAAGATTTGAGAGTGATTGTTGACCAAACCGTTACAGGTCTTAGCCATTGTGCCATAGCAGTTAAAAACGCCAACAGGATGCTGGGATATATAGCCAAAAGTATTGAGTAGAAATTCAAGGAGGTCACACTACTCTTGCACAACACATTTGTCAGACCACATCTAGAGTATTGTGTACAGTTCTGGGGACCATACTTTAAGAAAGATATAGAGGCTCTAGAAAAAGTTTAGAGAAGAGCCACTAAGCTAATTCCAGGTATAAAAGATGAAAGCTATGAGAAGAGGCTTTTATCTTAGGAAAAGCAGACTTAGGTGCGATCTGATTGAGGTCTTCAAATTTGTTAAAGGGATTAATAAAATGAATTTTGTAGGATTACTTAGGCCAAGTTTTGTGAGTAGACTCGGGGTCACAAATGGAAGTTGGGCAAGGGTAAATTTAGCACTGATATTAGGAAATAATTTTTCACCCAGAGAGTAATCACGTGTGAAGTAGCTTGCCTGACCATACTGTTGAGGCAGAAACCGGGAAATTTCAAGAAAAGGCTTGATTTAGTGCTAAATACCATTGATTCATTGAGTATTTGAAGTAATAGATTCACTATAGTAATAAGAAACGTCAAGCCTTGTTGGGCTGAACGGCCTGTACTCGCCAGTTATGTTATTTGATACTGCATATTTATATAAATCCGACGTGATATCAAAAGACTTTGTCACAAACTCAGTTTGCTGAGAAAATACCCTCCAAATCAGTCTTTCACTCGATGGGCATTTACAAAGCCTTGCTATTTTGATAAACCATGCGAGGGCCAGAAAGTAGAATTGAGCGATCGAGCATCAGAACGTACTTGATCAACTGCGATCAGTGGAGTTTTTTCAAAGAATTTTGGTACTGTGAAATGGGAAAAAAAAAAAAGACTTAATTGGGACACAGGCGCATTCTAGGCGCGCTAAGTGGCTTTATATCCGCCATATTTTTAATTTATGCGCCATCAGCACAGGGCGCACATCCTTCCAAACCCCTGGACGCCTGTGTGAAAATGTTATGACTGGTCATGTTGCTGTCAAGAGCTGGAAACATCAAAAGAGACTTGAGTTTGCCCAGAAATTCAAGGATCAGATATGGACTGGGAACAAGTCCTTTGGACCGATGAATCAACATAGGAAATTTTCTCACCCAAACACAGAACTTATGTGCACCGTAGAGTTGGAGAACATTTCAAAAATGACTGTTTTACCCCTTCAATAAAACATTGAAGTGGAAATATTACAGTTTGGAGTTCAGTTTGCTTGAAACGAGCCAATGATCTCATAAAAATTGACGGAATCATGGATCAAAAGAAGTATCACAGTATCCTTGTGAAGCATGAGAGACTGTTTGGTCAGGGATTTTATTTTCAACAAGATAATAACCCTAAACACACATCTAAGTTATGCAAGAATTATCTCTGTTGGAAAGAAACATCTAGTGACATAAAAGTTATGACTTGGCCTGCTCAAATTCCAGACCTTAATCTGATCGAGCAAATCTGTTGTAACATCGAAAGAATCTCCTTGGAATGAACTTGAAACCATATGGAATGGTATAGTGAGTGAGGAAATTTTTTTTTAAAAATGTGAAAACTATGCCTGAAAGATTAAATGCTGTAATTAAAGCAAAGGGTGGCTACACTAGATTATGACTTTTTCTCTCAAAAAACATTATTATTTTTGTTTTTACTATATACTGTTATCTGCTTACTTACAAACCCTAATTCCAATGAAGTTGGGACGTTGTGTAATAGTGAATAAAAACAATACAATGATTTGCAAATCTCATAAACCCACATTTTATTCACAGTATAACATAAACAACATATCAGATGTTGAAAGTGAGACATTTTACCATTTTATGAAAAATATTAGCTCATTTTGAATTTGATGGCTGCAACACATTTCAAAAAAGGCTGGAAAAGTAAGTGGTACTAATAAACAACGGTTGGAGAAGCATTTAGCGTTTAATTAGGTTAATTGGCATCAGGTCAGTAACATGACTACGTATAAAAAGAGCATTATAGAGTGGCAGAGTCTCTCAGAAGTAAGGATGGGCAGAGGTTCACCAATCTGTGAAAAACTGCATCCAAAAATTGTGGACCAATTTCAGAAATTGTTCCTCAATGTAAAATTGCAAAGACTTTGAATATCTCAGCATCTACAGTACTTAATATCCTCAAAAAATTCAGAAAATCTGGAGAAATCTCTCTGCACTAGGGACAAAGCTGAAGGTCAGTATTGGATGCTTGTGATCTTCAGGCCCTCAGGTGACGCTGCATTAAAAACAGGCATGATTCTGCACTGGAATTCACTGCATGGGCTCAGGAGCACTTCCAGAAATCATTGTCTGTGAACAGTTCTCCGTGCAATCTACAAACGCAAGATAAAGCTGTATCATGCAAAGAAGAAGCCATACGTGAACACGATCCAGAAAAACCAGCATCTTCTCTAGGTCGAAGCTCATTTAAAATGGACTGAGGCAAAATGGAAAACTGTCCTGTGATCCGATGAATCAAAATTTGACATTCTTTTTGGAAACCACGGACGCCGTGTCGTGAGGACTAAAGAGGAGAGGGACCATCCAAATTGTTATCAGCATACAGTTCAAAATCCTGCATCTTTGATGGTGTGGGGTTACATTAGTGCCTATGGCGTAGACAGCTCACACATCTGGAAAGGCACAATCAATGCTGAAAAGTATTTAGAGGTTTTACAACAACATATGCTCCCATCCAGATAACGTTTCTATCAGGGAAGACCTTGCATATTTCAGCAAGACAATGTTAAACCACAAACAGCATCCATCACAGCAGCATGGCTTCGCAGTAGAAGAGTCTGGGTGCTGAACTGACCTGCCTGCAGTCCAGACATTTCACAGAAAAAATTTGGCACATCATAGAACAAAAAATCCGGCAAAGAAGACCCAGGACTGTTGAGCAGCTAGAATCCTACATCTGACAACAGAGGATGAACATTTCTCTCCCAAAACTCTAGCAATTGGTCTCCTCACTTCGCAAATGTTTTCAGGCTGTTGTTAAAAGAAGATGGGATGCTACACAATGGTAAACATGGCCCCGTCCCAACTTTTCTGAGATGCGTTGCAGCCATCAAATTCAAAATGAGCTAATATTTTTTATGAAATGGTAAAATGTCTCACTTTCACCATCTGATATGTTGTCTATGTTCTATTGTGAATAAAATGTGGGTTAATGAGATTTGCAAATAATTGTATTCTGTTTTTATTCACGTTTTACGCAACGTCCCAACTTCATTGGAATTGGGGTTGGTATTTTCATCTGTATGACCCAATATTACATGAAATAAATACTTGAAAAGTGCATGCATTTGACATGGAATCGGACTGGAAAAATTTTGCAGTGTGAGAATAGTGGTTGAAATTAACCCATTTAATCCCAAATTTTTCCTAGACATGAAAATATCCGAATCATGTGTCATTGGTAACCCTTTGAAATAATCAATAACATTTTTTTTTTTTTTTTCAAATGTGGGAAAGTAGATGAAAAGGTGTGTTTTATGACCGGCCGATAATGTTTTGTATTCTAGATTAATGGTGCTGAAGTGCTTTTTTTGTTAAAATAAGGGTGACATGGCTCTGTATTCTGACAGCAATCACTGAAATAGAGTGTCTGGTCAGGAACTTGGGACTTACAACACTGATATGAAGACTGAGACCAAGGCAAAAATATAAACATCAAAATATAATAAAAATAAATGAAACAAAAATAAACAAAATAAAAATCTTTATTCGAATGTAACTTGCAACAGCGTCACTTTAGCGCAACATGTATTGAATCATTTATTTCTGACTAAATTGCAACATTTGAAATTGTTTTTTGTGCAATATTATTTGTGATGTCATTATAACATTTTAGTGCAACATTCACTAAACATTGCTCTCATGTGGTTCATTAACATTGAACATAAAATATTTAGGAACAATGTCCCCATAGAAAAAATATCCAAGTAAAGGCCTCAGTAATCAAAATAAAAGATATTCTATGCTAAGCTAGATTAGAGGCAGGTATAAAGAGGTAGGCTTCAGAACAAAGTGCTTGATTTGTTAACTATTTTGCATTACTAACTATTTTGCATTATACTCAATCAGACATACTGTTATTACAGCAACAGAACAAAAAAGTAACATTCTGGATAGAAACCTGCATGTGGATGACAAAAACAATGAATGATCTGAAACTTGATCTGTCAGTCCCACTGTCATACAGTATGTCTACTCAGTTGAACTTTCCCAAAAAACACGACAACTTCAATATTCTTCATTTGTTGGCCCTTTCATCCCTGTACATTCACTTTCATCTTCTTTTCTACTTTCCATGGTATTTCTTGAAACACTCAATGTGCAGTGACGTATTGCATTTGTCACATGCAAAGGTGGTGTGTTTGTCACAAGGAAGACATCTGAGGAACCGATTCCCTGTGTTGATTAGTCAGTGAGAGTCTTGGTCATATCTTGCCAGATGTTGTACAGAAGCAGCCAGAAGCAATCTCCTTCCATGGGATAGTGGCTTTGTGCCAAACCTTTGCATGAGAGACTGTGCCATGGCTCGTGTGAAGGTGAGCAGGTCAATGGTCCCTCCCATAACATCTCTGTAAAAGTAAAAGCTATTTACAAGTGCACTGCTGAGAGACCATGCAAAGATGGGCCACCACCACTTCTTGGACCTAATCGTGATGCTGTATCTTGAGGCCTGTTGGTCATGAAGGTCTACACCTCCCATGTGCTCATTATATTGCTTGATGCATTGTGGTTGTCGGACTTGGTCAAAGGCACGTCGCTCCTTCTTCCATCGCTTGACAACTGTCTTAGTATAGTTCTTCTCCATGTTTGTTGCTATGGTGACAATGTTGTTGTCCTTCCAGCGGACCAGCAGCTTCTCTCCTTGTGTCAGAACTTCAGAGGTTCCTTGGGGTAAGTGCATGAATTCTCTCTTCGCTTTGAAGGGAATGTCAAAGAGATGGTTTTCCCTCATTGTCCCACAGCTCCCATATCCTCTCTTCGTCATCTCATCCAGGAGTGAAAGGGAAGGAAAGAGGTTGTCGTGGTGGAATTTACAACCCTGACGCACCTCATCTTGCTCTGCAAGGCCGAGAACGAGACTCGGCCCCTGACCTAACCCAGTCTCTGGGAGGAGCATGTGGCATCCCCCACATGGCTCCATATGATGCATGTACCCACTGGATGAGGCTAGGCTCCAGATTTTATAACCAAAAAAGATTGGTTTGCCTTTTATAAATTGCTTGCATCCATGGCGGCCATAATATCGTATCATGCTTTCATCCACTGAGAGCCATTCAGGATATGGCATGACTTTGTAGGACTTGTTGAGCTCGGTGAAGATGGGCCGAACCTTGAAAAATGGATCCTCAGTGATCTTTGTGTTGTCAGTAAAATGTAGAGAGGCCATAATTTCATCAAATCGATTTCGCCGCATTGCATTTGAAATGCTTTCAATACGTACATCACTGTCAAGCGACCAGTGCATATGTCTTCTTGGAACAGTGCTGTAGCCAGATGCCACAAGGATCCCATAGAATGCAAGGAGCACATCCATACTCATATCTAGTTGCTTGCCCTTGGTTTGGGTGGAGTAGAGGTTGGACATTTCAATGGTGATCTCTCTTAGGGAAGATGGATACATTAGTAGGAAAACCTCCATTGAATAAGGACAACTTTGTTTGACACATTCAGCGGCATTTGGGCTGTATACTATGTATTCAGGAATGCTTGCAGCAGCTGGCCTCTTTGATCGTTTGAATACTCTGTCTTTATTTTTGACCACTTCTGGTTGTGCCCTTAGCCCTTCTGACATGTCCCTCTGGCTGCTAGAGGACCTTGGAGGTTCCTCAGACTGGGCCTTCTGGCAGCTAGAGGACCTTTGATTTTCTGTAGCCTTGCCTGTCTGGCGGCTAGAGGACCTTGGAGGTTCCTCAGACCAGCCCCTCTGGCGGCTAGAGGACCTCAGAGGTTCCTTAGACTTGTTCCTCTGGTGGCTGGAGGACCTCAGCTCTTCAACAGTTGAGGGTGGTGGAGAAGGAGTGGTGGGGAGGGTTAGGCCATCGGCACTGATGTTGTTGTTTCTGTCTTGATCTTTATTTTTGATCACCTGTAGTTTTGCCCCTGGCTCTTCTGGCTGCCCGGTATGGCTCGTAGAGGCCCTGTACTCTCCATTCTCAACAGTGCCAGGTGGTAAGAGAGGGCTAGTGGGGTGGGGGAGGGGGAGGTCATAATCAATGTTGTTCTTGTCATCATCTGTCCGCATAAGTTCAGCATATGCATTCAACATCCTGGTTGGCAAATAGCCAATCTCCCCCTCATAGTCCATATCTGACCCATCACTATCACAATCACTAAGGATGGCATCTTTCTCATTTTGAGGGATAACTGCAATGTTGCATGCCTTGTCTGGGCCATCACCTACATCCAAAATATCCAGAACTTCACTTAAAGTGAATCCAAAAGAAAGAAACAAGTAGAAAGTTAGGTACAACAAGAATTTTGTATGTATGGAAGTGTGTGTGCACGTTATCCCACCGGTCACTACTGTGACTGTTAACATATTTACTCATTCTGTGAACACACCAAACCAATATGAGTAATTGCAAATGCATATATCATTACTAGACACCATAAAGATCATGTGTACTAAAAATCTTTGTCCTATGTTTATTTTAACATACTTTGATAACCTTTTGTTTGGGAGCTTTGAGGCAGCCATCTTCCTCTCGAGGGCTGCAGGGTGAAGTTGCCTTCAGACGTCGACTTCCAGGCTGCTCAGCCTGTCAGGCTGCGTAAACACCGCCCCCAAGTACAGCCAATCAGATCGCGAGCTAGAGTACAACCAATCCGCTCACGAGGCAGCCAATTCAATTCGGAAGCCTTTACTCGGGAAGTGGGCTTAAGAACAACAATATTGTTAATAACGAATGCGTTCAATCTTCTTTTCTCATTAAAGAAACTGATTAGTGAGGTAACGTTTAGATGTTTCAGCTATTTTGATTTTGTTAACCAATGCAAACAAGTGCTATTTTTTTTTGTCTTACAGTTAACTTATAGACCTAACCTTAGCAAAACAAGTAATTCTCGTTAACTTAAACACTTCTACAATATAACTTCAAGTGTAACTCTGTTTGAGACATAAAATTGGCCCACTTGTGAGATATTTTGTTCAATAAGCTGTCTAGTTGAGCTTCTTAAAAACTTCAACTGCAAGTTGCTATAATGTTAGCTGCCTTCAAGGCTGATTGTAGAGACTAGTGCCTTGCAGGCTGGTTAGAAGGTGAATGTTGATTTGATATTGTATAATATTCAGTAGTATTGCCTCAGATGCCTTCAAGGCTGATTGTAGAGACTAGTGCCTTGCAGGCTGGTTAGAAGGCTGTATAATCTTCAATCGTATTGCCTCAGATGCCTTCAAGGCTGATTGTAGAGACTAGTGCCTTCCAGGCTGACCGTAGAGACTAGTGCCTTGCAGGCTGGTTGGAAGGCTAATGTTGATTTGATATTGCATAATCTTTAATAGCATTCAGTCAGATGCCTTCAAGGCTGATTGTAGAGACTAGTGCCTTGCAGGCTGGTTAGAAGGCGAATGTTGATTTGATATTGTATAATATTCAGTAGTATTGCCTCAGATGCCTTCAAGGCTGATTGTAGAGACTAGTGCCTTGCAGGCTGGTTAGAAGGCTGTATAATCTTCAATCGTATTGCCTCAGATGCCTTCAAGGCTGATTGTAGAGACTAGTGCCTTCCAGGCTGACCGTAGAGACTAGTGCCTTGCAGGCTGGTTGGAAGGCTAATGTTGATTTGATATTGCATAATCTTTAATAGCATTCAGTCAGATGCCTTCAAGGCTGATTGTAGAGACTAGTGCCTTGCAGGCTGGTTAGAAGGCGAATGTTGATTTGATATTGTATAATATTCAGTAGTATTGCCTCAGATGCCTTCAAGGCTGATTGTAGAGACTAGTGCCTTGCAGGCTGGTTAGAAGGCTGTATAATCTTCAATCGTATTGCCTCAGATGCCTTCAAGGCTGATTGTAGAGACTAGTGCCTTCCAGGCTGACCGTAGAGACTAGTGCCTTGCAGGCTGGTTAGTTGATTTCATATTGTATAATCTTTAATAGTATTGCCTCGGATGCCTTCAAGGCTGATTGAAGAGCACTAGTGCCTTCCAGGCTGGTTAGAAGGCTAATGTTGACTTCATATTGTATAATCTTTAATAGGATTTCCTCGGATGCCTTCAAGGCTGATTGTAGAGCACTAGTGCCTTACAGGCTGGTTAGAAGGCTAATGTTGATTTCATATTGTATAATCTTCAATAGTATTGCCTCAGATGCCTTGCAGGCTGACCGTAGAGACTAGTGCCTTGCAGGCTGGTTGGTAGGCTGATGATTTCATATATATATATATATATATATATATATATATATATATATATATACACACACACACAGTCGTATGCAAAAGTTTGGGCACCTCAGATCAAAATTTCTGTTACTGTGAATAGCTAAGCGAGTAAAAAATGACTGCTCTCCAAAAGGCATAAAGTTAAAGAGGACACATTTCCTTTTATATTTTAAGCAAGATTACTTTTTAATTTCCATCCTTTTACTGTTTCAAAATGGCAAAAAAAAAAAAACGGCCCAAAGCAAAAAGTTTGGGCACCCTGCATGGTCAGTACTAAGTAACACTCCCTTTGGCAAGTATCACAGCTTGTAAACACTTTTTGGTGCCAGCTAAGAGTTTTTAAATTTTGGTTTGGGGGATTTTGCCCATTATTCTTTTTCAAAGGCTTCTAGTTCTATGAGATTCTTTTGGCTGACTTGCATGGACTGCTCTTTTGAGGTCCATTCACACAGATTTTCAATGCTGTTGAAGTAGGATACCTTGAGGGCTGCGGTGAAACCTTCAACTCGCACCTCTTGAGGTAGTCAGTTGTGGATTTTGAGGTGTGTTTAGGATCATTATCCTGTTGTGCAAGCCATCCTCTTTTCATCTTCAGCTTTTTGACAGATGGTGAGATGTTTGCTTCCAGAATTTTCTGAAATTTAATTGAATCCATTCTTCCTTCGACCAGTGACATGTTTCCTGTGCCACTGGCTGCAACACAAGCCCAAAGCAGGATTGATCCAACCATGTGCTTGACAGTTAGAGAGGTGTTCTTATTATGAAATTCTGCATCCTTTTTTTCTCCAAACATACCTCTGCTCATTGCAGCCAAAGACATCTAGGACTTGTTTCCTAAATGCATCAGTCTTGTTCAGATGTTCCTTAGCAACCTTCTGATGCTGAATTTCATGGTGAGGATGCAGGAAAGGTTTCCTTCTCATGATTCTTCCATGAAGGTCATATTTGAGCAAGTGTCGCTGAACCATAGGGCAGTGCACCATGACACCATGGTGTGCTAAATCTTGCCAAAGGTCTTTTGTTGTCAAACGGGTGTTTTGATTTACCTTTCTAGTAATCCAATGAGCAGTTTTCTTGGTCTTCCAGACCTCAAGCTGACCTCCACGGATTCTGTTGACTGCCATTTATTAATTATATTATGAACTGAGGAAATCGCAACCTAAAAACATTTGCTATCTTCTTATAGCCTTCTCCTGCTTTGTGGGCATTAATTATTTTCATTTTCAGAGAGCTAGACAGCTGCATAGAGGACCCTATGGCTTCTGATTGTTGGGCCAAGGATAGAGAAGTCTGGGTATTTTTAAACTTCAAAATTTGCATCACCTGGCCTTTCCTAACGATGATTGTGAACAAGCCATAGCCCTAACAAGCTAAATACGATCTGAGACTATAGTCAAAGCTACCTGAGAGCTCAAATCTTTTGGGGTGCCCAGACTTTGCACGGTGTGCTCATTTTTTTTTTTTTTTTTTGCTCTAGAATTGTACAAAAAAAAAGTAATACACCAATACTGCTAAAAAAAAAAGTGTTGTATCTTTAAATTTATGCCATTCAAAAATCAGTTCATCTTCTACTTGCTTAACTATTCTCAGTAACAGAAATTTTGATCAGGGGTGGCCAAACTTTTGCATACAACTGTGTATGTGTGTGTGTGTGTGTGTGTGTGTGTGTGTGTGTGTGTGTGTGTGTGTGTTTACAATTCTGATGCCTTCAAGGCTGACAGTAGAGTCTCCCTCAGCATTACTGAGGGGGGCCTCTACTGAGTTGGAGCTTTCCAAGGCTAATTTAAAATCTTCTATTTTTCAGCCCATAGATTTACTACAGTTCGAAATCAACCACGTTACCTCAGAAAATGACAGCGTAGTTGTTGCATATTGACATCGTCTTTACTTTTTACACTCTTTTTAGGAGTTCAAATGATGTTTCGGCGCCGTCGTGGAGCCCTATCTCCCTGCCCCGCTAAAAAAGCGCCTGCCCCAGCACCCACCCGGGGCCTTGATGTTCCTGCAGCAGCACCCGCCTAACACCCACCCCAGGCCCTGATGCCTTGAAGGCATCTGACTGAATGCTATCAAAAATCATACAATATGAAATCAACATTAGCCTTCTAACCAGACTGCAAGGCACTAGTCTCTACAATCAGCCTGGAAGGCACTAGTGCTCTACAATCAGCCTTGAAGGCATCTGACTCAATACTATCAAAGACTATGCAATATGAAATCAAAATTAGCCTTCTAACCAGCCTGCAAGGCACTAGTCTCTACAATCAGCCTTGAAGGCATCTGACTGAATACTATTAAAGATTATACAATATCAAATCAACATTCGCCTTCTAAGCAGCTTATGCGGCTAATTAGTCTCTACAATCAGCCTTGAAGGCAGCTAACGTTACAGCAACTGGCAGTTGAAGTTTTTAAGTAGCTCAGCTAAACAGCTTATTGTACAAAAAAAAATATCTCACAAGTGGGCCATTTTTATGTTTCAAACAGAGTTATACTTGAAGTTATATTGTAGAAGTGTTTCAGTTAACAAGTATGACCTGTTTAGCTAAGGTTCAGTGTATAAGTTAACTGTAAGACAAAAAAAAAGCACTTGTTTGCATTGGTTAACATAATCAAAATAGCTGAAACATCTAACATTACCTCACTAATCAGTTTCTTTAATGAGAAAAGAAGATTGAACGCATTCGTTTTTAACAATATTGTTGTTCTTAAGCCCACTTCCCGAGTAAAGGCTTCTGAATTGAATTGGCTGCCTCGTGAGCTGATTGGTTGTACTCTAGCTCGCAAGCTGATTGGTTGTACTTGGGGGCGGTGTCTACGCAGCCTGACAGGCTGAGCAGCCTGGAAGTCCACGTCTGAAGGCAACTTCACCCTGCAGCCTCTCGAGGTGCAACCAGGAAGTAAACAGCTCTGGTCACGTGACAATTTTCTCTAAACATGTGACACTGCAAACATTTCATTCAAACATTGTATTATTTCAATATTTATTGAAAATGCATTGAAAAAATCACCCAGTAACATTTTTAGAGCCTTATAAATAAGAACATTGTTTACGGTCACTTTTGTGACCGATGGGGTGAAATGGGTTAAGGTTCGTTCTTTCGTTGTGTGCTGGAGATGAATAATATAATAAAATAATAATCAATAGGAACCAGGAAGGCGTGCTGGGTTGAGTCACTGAATAACTGACGATGCAGGCTGGAAGCTATAGTCTGGGTTCTAACACTTGAGAGTAGCTCAGTAGAAGCAATGGCCAGGGCAGAGATAGGTAATGACAATCGTATCTATTCCTGGCTTTCCAGGAGATTTCAGGCCTCTAATTACCAAGTAACCTAAATTAGCTAAATTGTTTAGCTATTATTTTAGTTAGGCCAGACTTTTTTGAATCCTTGGTCCTCTGGCTTTTTTCCACAGACAACAGGAGAGGAGGGTGAAATTAAAAAAATTTTATTTTCCACTTCCTCAAAATGGTAATTAGCAGGTACGAGAGAGGAGGAAGAAAAAAAAATTCATTTCAGGGCTCGAATTAGGATTTTTTGACTGGGTGCGTGATTTTGAAAATGGGTGCACTCGTGCGTGTTTAGGTGCACAGTCTAAAACTTGTTTAATTCAATAAAAAAAGCCGCTTTGCAGCAGTACAAAATGAAAAAAGAAATATTCTTTGACATGCCATAGGAATACTGTAAATCTGAAATGGTGCAACAGGTTAGGGTTATTGATGGGATAAGTTCTTTTTTAAATCATGTTGTATATAAGAAAAATAATGGAAAAATACAAAAAAAACCTGAAAAAATCGGTATAACTGAGTATACTATTGGTATTTATCACAGTCAGATAATATTCAATCAATAATTCAATTTCACTTTGTTTGATTTGGCCGAGAAACTAAAGTAACTTTCCACTACTCCATCATAGCACCTCCCTGGCCTCAATAACAGCAACAGTGCTGCCTTTTGCTGTTTTTATATTTTTATATTCTTCATAACTCCATAATTAAGACCCTCTCCTCCTAGATTACATTTAATCTAGATTTTTTTTTTGTAAGATTTTTTTAATCACCCAGCAGCCATTTACATTACATCCAACGAATAAGTGCATACATCAACCAACATGAATGGATCTACAAACATGAATCTCAATTACAATTTCTCAAGTGTCTACCCGAGTACAAGCATGCATAATTTCAAGTGTCCACCCAATCAGTGTAAAACGTCATTTATTTCTCCCATTAGGCCGAAGTCCCATTCGTGCGGATCGTGGTCTGTGCTGGCAGCGCCCCCTGGTGCCCCGGGGGTCAGATATGCCACTAACCTCCTGACCCTGGATCAGGGAAAGTCTTTGAAAACAAATATACAGGACGCGATCGGTCAATTTTTGAGAGGAAATGGAGTCAATTGACGCGTTAAACACTCTCTTCATGGGAGCGCGCACAGAAGCCAAAGCACAAAGCCGGGTTTATCAAAGAAAGATGATAACCACCGTTGTTGTACTAATTGTCTCTGATTGCGAGTTCAGTGTTTGTTGATCCGGCTTACTCAGTTAAAGCCTGTCTATGATGAACTTGCTTCGCAGTATACCCCTCAGAGCTTTGTGGTTTCCGAACACCTGCACCCCTGTCAGTTCAAGTCGACAAATTTTAAATCTTGAGTGTAATTTAAAATACAATCTTACATGCTGTCTGTGTTTGTCTATTCTGTTCATTCATCAGAAAATACTTGGTTTTTAAAATTAAGAAAGTAATTGGCGCTGCCGGATAGGTCACTCGGTAAAGCATCGCGTTGCAAAGCAGAAGTGACTATCACGGCGCGGGTTCGATCCCCGCCTCGTACCAGCTGCCAGTGGTCGGCAGCTCCCTTCAGAGTAGCGCGCAATTGGCCAATGCGCTACAGGGATGCAAATTGGGAAGGGTCTGCCGGGAAGGGAAAATAATAGTTGCCTTGTTCGTTGCTCAAGCGCCTCCTGTTGGCCAGACGGGTGCTCGTTAGGAAGATTCTAAGCTCGTTCATGTTCGGGTATCCTCCTCTGAGCTTGCAAAGTTTCAACTAATGAGTGTATAAGAAGCGGTGGCGACAGGCGCGTGCTTCGGAGGAGAGCCGCAAGCTGTCTCACTCTCCTGAGTTGGCAATAGGGGGCTGCATATGCAAAAAGCCTTGTACATAGTTCCCTAATTGGACATTCCAGATTCGGGTGGGATTGGAGATGCCAAATTTAAAAAAAAAAGAAAGAAAGAAAGAAAGTAATTGGCAAAACTTTATAAACAAGCATATAATCAAACTCGGTTTTAACGTGTGAAATGAACTGCCTGTGGCTTGGCTGAGGAAAGTTCTCAGCGAAGCAGCTGAAAGACCAATCAGACATCATATCATAGTCAGGTGGCCGTGCTAAGCCAATGATAACACATACACGGCCTCAGACCAAACATGTGTTCCACAGTCTTGTAGTCCCATCGATTTTGTCATTAATTCTCGTCCCTTCCCGATAAACTTTATCATTTCAGGTAAGGATGAGCGCATTTGTAGAAAGAGGATTTATTTTGGGGGCAGATTTTTCCTAGGTGCACGCAGTGCGTCCGACTTTAAATTTTGGGTGCACGTGCCGAAAACCGGGTGCATACGCGCACCTATGCACCCGGTATTTCGAGCCCTGCATTTCTTTCTTTTTTTTTTTTTTTATTTGGCATCTCCAATCCCACCCGAATCTGGAACGCCCAATTGGCGAACTGTGTACAAGGCTTGCTCGTATGCGACCCCTTGCTGCCAATTCAGGAGAGTGCAGACAGTTCGCGGCTCTCCTCCGAAGCACGTGCTTGTCAGCCACTGCTTCTTATACACTCATTGGTTGAATCTTTGCAAGTTCAGAACAAGGGCGGAGGATACCCGGACATGAACAGGCTTAGAATCTTCCTGACGAGCGCCCGTCCGGCCAATAGGAGGCGCTTGAGCAACGAACAAGGCAACGATTATTTTCCCTTCCCGGCAGTCCCTTCCCAATTCGCAACCCTGTAGCGGAATAGCCAATTGTGCGCTACTCTGAAAAAGCTGCCGACCACTGCCGGCTGGTACGAAGCGGGGATCGAACCCGCGATGTGATAGTCACTTCTGCTTCGCAACGCGATGCGTTACTGAGTGAGCTATCCGGCAGCTCGAGCCCTGCTTTTCTAAAATAAAGATTTTATTTTTCCCACTCCAGTGGGATTACCCTGGGGGAATGATTTTGAAAATCATGCAAGTCATTTCTTTTTAGTAGGGCCTATTTATGTTGTTGTTGCCTACATGTACCTGCATTATTGTTATGAATTCTTTGGTGATTTCTGTCAAACTAATCTAAGTGGAAAGTCTGTAACCACCTTCTAATTTGTATAGTAGTCTATGCACAACACCTCCGCAATAATGCATGTTTTTCTTGTCCTCTACCTACATAACCTTTATCTTGTCTTGCTGTTGGTGTGCTTTCTGCAGTAGTTTTTAGTTTTCACCTGCACAACATCACCGTTACCAGACTGGTTGACAGTCACTTCCTATGAACAGAAATGAAATACATGTATGCAGGTGGGGTGCTCAGTAGTGAGAACACAGCTGATGTGAGTAGACTGCATAGATGCAATTTAAAGAGGGGTGGCTAAGAGTCCCAAGCCTCTGAAAATGATGAGGGAGTTCTCCACCTCAGCATTTCAGATTTACCACACAGCTGCTGCAGAGTTATAGAATGGAATAAATGACAATCCAGTAGCTGCTCTTGAAGAAATTGCACCGGTCAAATAGAACTTGGGAAATCTTATGTAAGGAATCGACGGGGAATTGCGTAATCAAACGCTGTACATGTGTATGTGCGCCCAGATAAAATTAAATGAACCACCTTCGTCTCAGCTTATTGTTTTGCTTGTTGCTTGCATGCATGCGGTTGTAGCTGTACTGTTATATACCCACTTTCCTGGAAGAACTTTGCTATAAGCTCCTGATAACCATTTGTTCCAAAAGAAAACCTACTAAATCAGCTCATAGCACAAACACGCAAACAGTCTAAGCGTTGCTTGTGTGGAGCTCGCGAATCTTACCGGGAAAAATTCCGTATCCAATTTCCACTTTTTCAGCTTGTAGCTAATTAGCCAGAACGATTTTTAAAGGGGGATGAAATTCCGCCATGGCAATGCAGAGAAATCGTTTGTTATACCAGACACAGCTTTAGCAACAGAGAGCTAGCCCACCCTTATGAAAATTCTCAATGGTTAATGAATGGTATCCAATGGTAAATTAAATGGTATCTTTCTAAGGGCGCACAACGGCAAAGTTCCCAGCTGACCCCGAATAAGCAAAATGATCGTTTCACAACAGCAGTAAACAAACCTAAACACGCACCCTAAGCTCTGCAAAGCCTACGTCTGGTCTAACTGCAGCCTTATCAGCCCAACTTTGCAGACATGCACAACACCTCTCCAGTTAGCTTCAACTGTAGCGGCTATGATCAGGTAACATTATGACGAAACTACCACATTGATGCTAACCAAAGTAACACAACCATACCTGTACTGCAGTGTTTCCAGTAGCGCGACACGCGAAGAAACATGCGGTAGTGAACGAGTGCTCATAACAACCACCGAGACGAACGTTACCGGGAAATACAGGTTTTACAGACAGTAAGTTCCGTTACCGTGAACAGTCGACTGTCAACTGATGGCCGGCGCGGGAACATGGAAATCGTCGATGCGATGGTTATTCCGGACGACTTGATTCTTTATTTTTCAGAATAATGATACGTTCAGAGCGGAGGAAAGATAAAAAATAAAGATCACTAGCCTTCCAGGAGGCGGTGGGCGGAATGAAAATAAAAATATATATACATTTTTTAATAGGACATGCAAAAAATAATTTTTTTTTTCTATTTTGGGCAATTTCCATGGCGGCGAGCCCGAGGACCAAAGAATAAAAAAAAGTCTGGCCTTACCTTTTTTTCTTTCTTTCCTTCAGCAGAATAATTGGTGGAAATGACAAGTGGCTGGACGCAAATCCTCTGGGACAGGAATGGCCCATCTCAATCGCAAACTGTTGCTTTAATGAATTGCTGGTGGGCGTGGTAGCCAAACTGACGTCAGACTTACAATGACGTAGCGAACACAGAAGTCTTGTCTGGTAATGCTTTCCGCGTAGCATTGCAAAACTAGCTAACTAGCTTAGTTTTCTTTGTTAAAACCTCTGCAGATGAAGTATTGAAATCCAGAGCATGTTGTAATAGGCTGACTAGCGAGAGTACTTTGATATGTTAAAACCTCAAAAAATATAACGTCCCTTAATAGAGAGCGTGTTGCATATGGCTTACAAACTAAAGGAGTTTTATTTTGTAAAACCTCAGCAAATAAAGTCCTTTAATTCAGAACGCGTTACTCTCGTTATCACTGATGATCTCAAAAGTAGCTTTAGGCACGTGTTGGAAGGAGTCACTGGAGAGCACTGAACGCTGACTGGAGCCAGTAAAGTTGCAGCTTTGTCTTGGGGAGAAGCCCGGTGAGACGTGGGGAACAGCTGTTTTTGATCTGCTGTCTTGGAGGATAGCCTGTCTAATCTGGAAAGAGGACAGCATCTGAACTGGAGCCGTTGGAGAATTTTTGGAACACTTTGGTTCGGTTGAACAACTTAATTAAAGACGAAATTGGCGTTTGATGTTTGAGCTAGAGCTCCACATCCGAAATCCGTGATGCTAAAGTTGAAACTTCGAACAGCAAACAAGAAAACATGATAACTTTGTGGGAATCGGCGTGGGGAGAATGTGGGTCTGGTGGAATGCTGGTCCGGGAGAATGCAGGTCTGGTGGAATGCTGGTCAGGGAGAATGCAGGTCTGGTGGAATTCTGGTCAGGGAGAATGCGGGTCTGGTGGAATGCTGTTCAGGGAGAATGCGGGTCGGGGAGAATACGGGTCGGGGAGAATGCGGGTCTGGTGGACTGCTGGTCGGGACACTTTGGTTCGGTTGAACAACTTAATTAAAGACGAAATTGGCGTTTGATGTTTGAGCTGGAGCTCCACATCCGAAATCCGTGATGCTAAAGTTGAAACTTCGAACGGCAAACAAGAAAACATGATAACTTTGTGGGAATCAGCGTGGGGAGAATGTGGGTCTGGTGGAATGCTGGTCGGGGAGAATGTGGGTCTGGTGGAATGCTGGTCAGGGAGAATACGGGTCTGGTGGAATGCTGGTCAGGGAGAATGTGGGTCTGGTAGAATGCTGGTCAGGGAGAATGCGGGTCTGGTGGAATGCTGGTCAGGGAGAATACGAGTCTGGTGGAATGCTGGTCGGGGAGAATGTGGGTCTGGTAGAATGCTGGTCAGGGAGAATGCAGGTCTGGTGGAATGCTGGTCAGGGAGAATACGGGTCTGGTGGAATGCTGGTCGGGGAGAATACGGATCTGGTGGAATGCTGGTCGGGGAGAATGCGGATCTGGTGGAGTGCTGGTCGGGGAGAATGCGGATCTGGTGGAATGCTGGTCAGGGAGAATACGGGTCTGGTGGAATGCTGGTCAGGGAGAATGCAGGTCTGGTGGAATGCTAGTCGGGGAGAATGCGGATCTGGTGGAATGCTGGTCGGGGAGAATGCGGGTCTGGTGGAATGCTGGTCAGGGAGAATACGGGTCTGGTGGAATGCTGGTCAGGGAGAATGTGGGTCTGGTAGAATGCTGGTCAGGGAGAATGCAGGTCTGGTGGAATGCTAGTCGGGGAGAATACGAGTCTGTTGGAATGCTGGTCGGGGAGAATGTGGGTCTGGTGGAATGCTGGTCCAGGAGAATGCGGGTCTGTTGGAATGCTGGTCGGGGAGAATGCAGGTCTGGTGGAATGCTGGTCAGGGAGAATGCAGGTCTGGTGGAATGCTGGTCGGGGAGAATGCAGGTCTGGTGGAATGCCGGTCAGAGAGAATGCGGGTCTGGTGGAATGCTGGTCAGGGAGAATGCAGGTCTGGTGGAATGCTGGTCAGGGAGAATGCAGGTCTGGTGGAATGCTGGTCAGGGAGAATGCGGGTCTGGTGGAATGCTGGTCAGGGAGAATGCAGGTCTGGTGGAATGCTGGTCAGGGAGAATGCGGGTCTGGTGGAATGCTGGTCGGGGAGAATACGGGTCTGGTGGAATGCTGGTCGGGGAGAACGCGGGTCTGGTGGAATGCTGGTCAGGGAGAATCCGGGTCTGGCGGAATGCTGGTCGGGGAGAATGCGGATCCGTTAGAATGCGGGTGTGGTTGAAACGCTGTTGGAATGCTGGTTGAGAACGCGGGTCTGGTGGAATGCTGATTTTAGTATCCGGGTCTGGCGGAATGCTGGTCGGGGAGAATGCGGATCCTGGTGCGGGTTGGTTGATGCTGGATAAATGGAGGGACGAAGATTTTAGAATGTGGTGGTTAAATAACCTGGTTTTAGGATGTGGATTTAACGATGCATCATTCCATGTTCATAACCAAAGCGTTTTTGAACTCCATTTAAGGATGCATCATTCCATGTGATTTTCAAAGCTAATTTTCATTTTCATTGAGGAAACGCTCCACATATTGGTTGCTTGTTTCCTTTTCTGAACAGTAGCATTGTACCTTTAAAAACTAAAAGACATGAAAACATTGTGGCTTTTGTTAAAGTTGCCTCTTCCTAAGAGTAACACTGTAAAACTGTGGAACATGTGACATTTTCATAATCTAAACACCAGTGCGTAAAAGCTAAATGCCTGGTGATTATTTTTGTAAATAGGTGTTCTCATTCAAACCACTGATGTTTATTGGATGTTGCGATCAAGGTTTTTCAGATTTGTTCAATACACTTTAAAGGGGAATGGAAACTTTTTTATAAGTTATATTATTTCAGTTGGTAATACCTTCCTGGCTTTAAAAATCTGCGTTGACCCTGACAGCAATACATAGATACAGCATAAATGCGTTTTTAAAATCCCGCTTTAAAGCCATGGACTGCACCATTGGCCATTTTATCAGGCCCGCAACTTCCGGTTACGTCAGTGGATGTAACGGGGCTGAGGGATAGCCCCTTTAAAAGCTCAGTACCTGCGCCCCGGCGGCTCATCGGTCTAAGCGCACGTACCATAAAGGCTGTGTCCTTCCCGCAGCAACCTGGGTTCGATTCCGGCTCAGGTCATTTGCTGCACGTCCTCCCCCATTCTTCTCCCCAACCTTCCTGTCTCTCTACACTCTAACTGTCAAATAAAGGAGAAATTCCCCAAAAAAAAATCTTTAAAAAAAAAAAAAAAGCTCAGTACCGGCTTGATGAACATGGACAACAACAGAAGTAATGCCCGCACTGCACACACTAAGAGAAAATAAAACATGCCCAGGGTAAAATGCTATTGTATTTCTTGGGTTTTTACTATCATATCATCATGCCATGCTATTCCTCTGGCGCAACAAGACACGTTTTTGAGTCCAGCCCCAAATATTGCAGAATGCACCAGGGCTAATGCCAATGTTCTGTGGCTCAAGAGATAAGCAGCCCAAGGAATGGAAATGATTGCTTCATGAAAGAGGAATATCATCATAGAAGATTTGAGAAGAATTTGGGATGAAATTTGGTACCGTACTGCTATAGCCTACGTGGTAATTCATGTTACTAATGACACCCGGTTGCTTGGGCACATGCAGTCACAGTATACGCATTCGCTATATTAATATTCAATATTAATATTCTAAACCCCCTTCTCAATAATAAAGCCCCTCAAAATATATTGGCGCCTCCATTTAAAATCGTTCCCCATTTAAAACCACCGAGGTGCATCCTGCAACGCACTACAATGTTACAATATTATTAGTCTGAAAGCTGACCGGCGAGGGGAGAGGGTACAATCGTACTGTGGCACGGTATTGATTGTGTCTTCAGTGACTGGCTCATGAATACAGCCCATTTTAACAATTTACGCACTTTATTTCTTCAAATTGTACAAGAGTTCATAGTAGGTCAACTGGTTGATTCAGTGTCTCCGCTCTGACATCCTTCATCTTAAGCAATGCCATGTCCAGCACCTCAATGTCCAAGCAAACACATTGGAAGCTGGGATTGTTCGTAACACAGCCAGGTTCTCCTTCGGGCACTCGAGGGAACAGGGTAATTTTGGTGACAAGTACACTTTTACGAACTGGCACCTAATTTGCCAGTTAAGCTCGAGACCAGGAGGCAAGATGGCGCACGCTCTGCTGCGACAGCACTGACTGTACCCTATGTTTTCTCGTGTTCTATGTGTTCCATGTGCTGCGTAAATGTGTAAATGTTATATGTGGGCTAAATCAGACGAATTCAGCTATGACAACAAGTTACAAGGTGATCGCCGTTTTCTCGCAATCCTATAGCTGATCTGCGATAGCTTCGCACTCCAGCCTGACTCCGGCAATCGGCTACTCACCTACAGCCGAGAGGAACTCCTGCTACACCAGGCCTCGCTGTGGAGTAACACCAAGCCTGCCGTGGTTCTACCGCCGGAGCTCCAGCCGAGGAAAAGGGGAAAACGTGGAGGTATCCGAAGCCGAGTAAGGAGACGTCCCTTCAAACCACCTCTCCCAACCATCATCATGTCCAATGTCCGATCACTGCGTAACAAGATGGATCTGTTACATGCAAGGTGCCAATTTGAAAGGGCCTTCAGGGACATCTGTATCATTGCTCTTTCCGAGACCTGGCTGGAGGAGTCGGTACCCGACTCTGAGGTGAGTCTGGATAATTTCACCATGATCAGGTCCAACAGGACGAGGCACTTGGGGAAAACGCGAGGTGGTGGAGTCTGCCTTTACATCAATGACAGGTGGTGTAATAACATCAAAGTGCACCGTAAAGTGTACACAACTAACCTGGAGATGCTGACCGTGTCCCTCCGTCCTTTCTGTCTCCCCTGAGAGTTCCCTACTGTTGTGGTCAGCTGCGTCTATGTAGCCCCCAGTGCTAACATCAACACAGCAGCGGAGCTAATAGCCGAGGATGCTAATGCTATGTTAGCTGAGTATCCCGGAGCTCCGCTGTTTATTTTGGGGGACTTTAACAGCTGCAGACTGAGCTGTGTGTTACCAGCACTTCAACAGTATGTGGATATTCCAACAAGAAGGGGAAACACCTTGGACCTATGCTACGGGAATATCACCAATGCTTTTCGTGCCCGTTCATATCCACCACTCGGACTTGCTGATCACAACATCATCTGTTTACTTCTGCTGTACAAACAGGACCTGAAATGCCACAAACCACAGTGCCACAGCGCCCTACAATGGTCGGAGGATGCCATTACCCAACTGCAAGGCTCCCTGGCCTGCACTGAGTGGGGCATCTTTGATGGGGATCTGAATGACAGGGTCTCTGTCATTACAGACTACATCAAATTCTGCATAGGTTCCACAATCCCAACTAAAACAAGAAAGATATATCCCAATTCCAAACCCTGGATTACTCCACAAATAAAACAGAGCCTGAAAGAAAAACACAAATTCTTCAGGCACAAGGACTGGGCCAGCCTCAAGGCAACAAACAGGAACATAAGGAATGAGGTATTTAAAGCAAAACTGGATTACAAAAACAAACTTGAAACAGAATTCAGCAATATGAACACCAAGCAAGCCTTCCAGAAGGTGAAAACCCTGACAGGATGTGAACCCAAATCCGCATGTACAGTTAGTGACCCGGAAACCTTCACCGTAGACCTGAATACATTTTACACCAGTTTTGACAACCAGGGCTTCCCATCCGAGTGTCAGGCTCTGCTGAGAGCCCTGCCACCACCAGACCCTGAAGGACCGGCCCCTTTCACAGAGGAGGAGGTACGGCACCAGCTGAGCCGTTGCAAGCCAGGCAAGGCTCCAGGGCCTGATGGCATCCCAGCCAGGGTGCTTAAGACCTGTGCCATGGAGCTCTCTCCAATACTGCACTCACTTTTCTGTCAATCATACCGGACTGCCACAATACCCACACTATGGAAAACTGCTACCATAATCCCAGTACCAAAAAAACCCAGACCCACAGAACTTAATCATTACCGCCCCATAGCCCCAATATCCATCATAATGAAGTGCCTGGAGAAACTTCTGCTGAACATCATCCTCCCACTTGTCACCCCACTCCTGGACCCCCTCCAATTTGCCTACAAGCCAAAGAGGGGCACAGAGGATGCTGTGCCCTGCCTGCTGCACCTCTTCCTCCAGCACCTAGACTCCCCAGGCAACTTCGCCAGAATCCTTTTTGTAGACTTCAGCTCCGCCTTCAACTCCCTACAGAAACACCTGCTATCCAGAAGCTACACCATCTCAACATCCCCCCTCATCTGATCCACCGCACCCACAACTCCTTAACGACAGACAGCAAGCAGTAAGGGTGGGCTCAACCACATCTCCTGTACTCACCATCAACACTGGGGTTCCACAGGGATGTGTGTTGAGCCCATTCCTGTACACACTTTACACCAACGACTGCCTCAGCATCTCATCTACCACGACATATCTCAAATACTCCGATGACACAGCCATTCTTGCACTCCTCTCTGACAATCAATCCACCCTGAACTATCACAACACAGTCACACATTTCACCAAGTGGTGCACGGACAACCATCTCCAGATCAATGTCAATAAAACAAAGGAATTACTGATCAGCCCCCCCTCACCCCAGCACCCAACCATCATAAACACCCAAACAGTTGAAACAGAGGACACGTTCAAATACTTGGGAATAACTCTGGACAATAAACTCACCTTTGATCAGCACACCATGGACATTCAAAGAAGAAGCCTACAAAGACTGTCAGCCATACGCAAACTTAAAGGACTATATGTCGCACCCCACCTTCTACTGTTACTTTACCAAATCATCATCCAACCCATCCTTCTGTACTGTTCCACATGTTTCTACACTATGCTCTCTGTCACCAACCGGGCCAAACTCACACGCATCACAAACACAGCTGCAAAAATCATCGGTCTCCCCACACCCAACCTCACAGAGTTAAATAACAGGTCCATTACTCGCCTAGCAAACACCATAGTACAGGATACCACCCACCCACTACACCAATACATCATCCCACTACCTTCAGGACGCAGATACAGAACAATCAAGTTTAGAAGGGCTTGCTTTGGGAAAAGCCTGATCCCTGCAGTCATAGCCGTCCTGAACAGCAGGCCCCGCTGATCTGTCTGCCTGGCCCGTCACTGTATTATATTGTATTGTTATTATCACTGCTTTGCACTGTTGTTTTTGCTGTATGCTGTTTACTGTTCTTGTTGTGGTTTTGTGATGTGCAATGTTGTTCCTTTGTAATGTACAGTCGGTGAAGATGAATTTCCCCTCCGGGACCAATAAATCTAAATCTAAATCTAATTTAACCGGCACCTTTTTTGCAAGTTATTTCAACTGTAATTTTACAATCAGTTTGTAACATAGGTTCCGTGTATGTTAACTGTAAACCACAGTTAAATGCAGGCAGGACTCTACTTACAGTTGAAATAACAAGGAGACAATGTGTTAATTTAATTGTGAAATTCAGTCACTTTATAACAGTGTACGTACACCTGTTTTTGCAGCACGGTCACCACAACTTGCTATATTAAAAAAAAAAAGACAGCTGTCCAATTGGAAAACGTAAACGGACGACACCACGTACTTGTCAACGAAATTACGTTCATTCACGAAAAAGCTCTGAAATGCTGCTCTTGCTGGAAAAAAAAAGCCGTGTCGTCGATTTCTACTTGATTATTACTATAATTGGAAAACGTGTTAATAAAGGAAAATGATTGAGAACTAGCTAGGACTGATTGTTAATTGTCAATAAAGGGATGGATTTGCCCCCGAATTTTCAGTTCTGGATTCAGTGTTCTGACAAATTTTGCTACCTATCAAAATATGCTCCCTCACGGTTCTGCGCTTGCGCAAACCTAAAATCTTGGGCTGTTTCCTCGCTCATATCTTAAGCATCTTCAAAAATCATAGAAATAGGTTTATTTTCAGTGCGCATTTCGACCTGTAAGCGTACATATATTTGCATGTACGCGCTGGGTTTTCCTGAAAATGCAGAAATTAGATCATAATGGCGTATATAGGCATATATCTTTGAACAAACTTATCCAACGCATTATAAAATCTGCTTATGTTATAATAAGCTAACAAATAACAAAATTACTACTGTAAACTGATTCATATTGCAATGTCAAAGCGAAAACAAAGACTTTACGATCGATTTGCATTACGGTAGCATTTCTTGACAAGGGAGCAAAAATTGACAGAATACCGGCCCTGTGCATGACCCATTTTTCGTACTGTGTGCCTTTACATCCAATGACGTCATGCAGACCAGCGATTAAAATGGCCGCAGCCATGAAAGGCCAAGTGGCTGTAGCGGTATTTTCAAACAGCTCTAATGGCCATGATATATTATACTAAGAGCTCTTACTTGACAAAATTATATGTTTCAACTAGATAAATCTATTGGGCTTGCAGTTTCCTGATGTTTCCATTCCCCTTTAAAACTGAATCTGAACACTGTTACATGTTTAAAAAGTGTTACACAAAAGTGTTTTGCATATGTCCCGAACATTTGGTTTTACAGTGTAGGATTAGGATGAGGTTACAGTTCAGAATTACAGTAAGGTGATCTTTTTTTTGAAAAAATAATGACTTACAGTTCCAAGTCTTTAGCTCTCGGTTGGAAATGAGAATCAAACACCACTGTCCCGTGGAAAGGTCCTCATTTTTATTGTCCAAACTATCCTCTGTGACTTCCTCACCATGTGTCATCTGATTTTTTTCCTTTGCTGTGGTCACAATTACTATGGCTGCAACAGGGCTGCCACTGTCACTTGAACATAAATACACTGTAGGTCGGTATATTCCATTTATCACCTGTCCAGTCGTTTTCCTTGGGAAGACTATTGACATGCAAGAGAGAGAAGTGACAGAAATAGCAACAAGCAGTCGATGTTTTATTCCTCTGACAGGGATTCCTCAAATAGGGAGACCAGCAATGAACTGGCCTGTCACACAACAGTGTGTTAAGTCTATGCCATGCATTCATAACTCATTTACAGCTAATGTACCCAGTAAGAAAATTATCAAACAATTCTCTGATCATCAGGTTGATATAATTACTTTTACCAAACTCATGCAGAGAAGAATGTCATTCACTGTATTACATGGTAGTGGTGTCAAAGATTTTCTTTCTGTCCTTCTACTCCGTATTTTCCAAAAATTACATCTGATTTCTTTTTTTTTTTTCATTTTTGTCATTTTCTTGGTGTGCAGACTTCATGTGTTCTCCGACTATCTTAATTCAGTGTTTGACCTAAATATTTATTCAAAACTCAATTTCAATCAAATGTTTGGAATTCCTGTTATTATTGTTATTGTTGTCCATTTTGTTATTGTAGAATTGAGCTTATTTAAAACCAAGTAACCTGGTCTGCATTTCTTTTGGGCACTGGGTGTTTTTTTTTTACATTATTAGCATTAAATCACAGTCTAGTATCCCATGTCACCTCTTCCACTCCCCTGCAATGTAGCTTGCAGGTGAACTTTCCACAGCTTGCAAAGCTGCTTCCTTCATTAAAAGTTTCAAAGACTTCCCTGAGGAAAAAAGAGGTAGGCATTTGAGCGATAAATCAAGTATTGGAGGACATCATCCACCTTGTCCTCACACCCACATTAAACGTTAAATAAACCATAACATCCTGTTCATCGTGCAGCCGGCCAGTCTCAATATGGCTCAAGAGAGGCGGTCAAGTCAGTAGGGTTCACTTCCGTCAGTTCTTCTTTAAAAAAATATATTTACACTGGTGTATGACTGGGCTGGTCCCTCTGATGGCACAGGCTCTAAAGAAAGGCCATTTTCCATTCCCACTACCTTAACCTAGCATGGAAAAATGGGGGGAAGTGAGCACTTAACAGATGGGTGGAAACGCCCCTTTTCCAGTCGTGTGCCTCATCTTTTAGGAGCTTAACAGCTACCTAGAGAATTGTTTTGGCTATAGCTGTATGCCTACAAGGGAAGTATTAAATGTCAAACTCAATAACACCTCAAAATAAGATGTAACAATTACACACCACATAACTTAATGTGTTCAAGTGTCTCATGGAAATAGCAATGTAGATGCTGCAGGATGACCCATTAAAACCTTTTGAAGAAAAAAAACAATAATTAAAAAAGTAAATAAATAATGGTTCAACCTAACACCCATGATAAAATCTCAGTAAACAGGTCACAACATGACAATATGACAGGAGCTTGTAGGATAACAACAGCACTATTCTTTTTGGATAGTTTGGACAATAAAAATAAAACAAGGAGCCAACAGAACAATCCCCTGAAGAGAGAGGGATCTAGATTTTGAGTCTTTCTGCAAATGGAAATTGAGTATTCTCCAACAACACATTATGTTTTCTGCCAGCAACTTTTTTTGGACTGCCAAGTGAAGTCAGCAAAATGATTTCAATTACGTTCCATTGCTTAGCCTCGTGCTACCTAGGCTATTAATTAGTGTGCCACTGTAGTCACACTGATCAGGGTTTCTGTTGCAAATTTAAAAGCCTTTTTGGGTTTGTGAGATGGAAAAGCTGGCCTTTGGGCACCAGAATCTTTGCAAACTGCTGCCCCTCTGTGTTGCTCATCAGCTTGTCAGCAGAGACAGATAACAAGAGATTGGAGTTTTTACAGCTGCAAACTTTCAGTGAGGAGAGCATTAAACTGGAGAACTAAGGGATCCTCCCACTCCTGTAGTAAGAATGACATCACAACATCTACAGGTTATAAAAAATGATTTAATTCTTTCCTTGATTTAGACTTTTCAGCATCATAGAAAAACATAAAGAGAATTGCTCAGATTTAACTGTATGTACTCTACGCAAGCAGTCAAAATTTCTGCACAACCATACATTACATGTGTAAGTATACTGATGTATAAATACACACATACTAAATATTTCTTTATGTGTGTACCATATGTATGTCAATTAGGGCTGTCAAATAATTTATTTTTCCATAATAAAATGTCGATATTAGCAAGTAATACATGCTGTAAACCCATCAAATGTACACTCTAAAAAGTGTATTTTAGTAGTAGTTGAAGTAACATAGTGTTTTATATGATTTTCATTCAGATATCTGCTTTAGTGATGGCAGTTTACTTTTGTGGATTACATCAACCTGAAGAATAGTTTTTCCCTGCTACTCTCATTTCACTGAAAGCGCGGCAGTAAGGTTTTTTGTGCGTCTGACGTCATGATGTCCACGCCCTTTCCAGATTTTTCCACCTGCAGTTAAGCCGCTGCTCCCTCCTTTAATGTTGACTGTGAAAGAGAGTAAGTGTGAGCCAATAAATACATTTTTTAAATTTAAAAATAATGTAACATAGTAGATATAAAAGAGTCCACCTGAATTAGCAAAATTTTATCATTCAAGTGTTTATTAAACTGACTATATTAGCAAGTTTTAAATTAATGTTAGAGTAATTTTTTGGATGAATTTTTGCTGATTTTGTGAAAAAAGTGTATCGTTATAGCTTTATGTTCAATCCTCTGATGTGTAACCTTAACGTTAATCACACTATTGTTGGTAAAATCAACAGCCCGGTGATAGTTAAGATGGTCATAAGTCATAAAAATTGCTAACATTTTAGGCTAACAGTCCCTGTTGCTCTGCCAGTTAACATAAGCATCTTGCTAACGTTAGTGAGCTTGAAGGAAGTGCTAACACTTGGTGGTTCGGTTAGCGTGGTAAGTTCATGTGAACGTTAAATTGCCAGGTTGGTAATTTGCGGTAATTTTTTACAATAATTCAAAGTTGTACAGTCAATTTGTGTATTGGTGTAAGTTAGCTGCTTATTAGTACATTAGCACAACAAGGCAAATGAGCTTGCGTTTTTTTCCTCTCTCTTTTTCCGGTGTGCGACTTTGGTTAACGTTACGTTTGTTGGTGCGTGTGGTCCGTGAGTTCACACTTTTAGGAATAACCAGAGACTCACGGCCACGGTTATGTGGTAGATGTAAAGTTGGGTCTTAAATTATGCTTTAAGATAGCGTGAAAGTAACGTTACTGCCGCCACCCGCGTTGCTTCCGATGTAACTACGAGGAGAGGGGGTTCTTAAAAACGTGCGGAGTTGTATTCAGCTGCCATCGACAAGTGAGCACCAAACCCAGCTGTTCAGTGATAACAAGGTTTTGAGTCAGCATCTCAGTGGCAGGGCTGCCTTCGCGTTTACTGGAAATTATGGAGGCGGCGATGATAAATGCTCATTGTGTGCAAGCACCACAGCTAGGCCGCTCGGTGGCTAACTGTCATGGTTCTGGATGTTTGAGCGTGTGTTTTGGACTTTTCTTTGTGGCTCTCATCCCAGGACTGTGACGGTGCATTCAGGAACCACACGCAAGAGAGGGAAATCCAAAAAACGTATGCCTTTAATGAGTTCCGGATCAGTACCAAAAAACACAAGAATTGCCAAGCCACAAAAAAAAAATCCAAAAACAGTCCACTAGACAGGCCGGGGTCAGAACCAGTAAAACTGATGAGCAAAGGTACATAGACGGTAGGCAAAAAGTCGTAGTCGATAAACAAGGCAGAGGGTCATACATAGGGCATCCAAACACAGGAATTGTGGTCATGCTAACATAGGTTGAAATCCAGAAAGATAAAACAATACGAAAAAGGGCAATGGCAAGAATCTTGGTCGGACGAAACAGTCGAAGGAAAACAATACTCAATGGCATACGAAAGGCTCTGCACAAAGAAATATTGATCAACGTTCTGACAAAGTCAGAACAGCAGTGAGGACTCTTAAATAGACGGGAGGGAAGTCACATGCTATGCAGGGAACAGGTGAGCTGGATCAGACTAATTACAAAGGGAGGAACACATGAGGGAAATCCTAACCACGAACATTGGCGAAAGCCAAGACACGGACGGGAATCACGCAAACAGCCTATGACATTAAAACAGCTCCAGTCAGGGATTTCTAAGTGCACAGACAATGAGTGCAGGAAAGCAATTAAGCACGTGTGAGAGATCTCGCAGAAACGCAGAGGGAGATAGTAAAGCTGAGCAAGAGGCGGAGACTAGAACAGGGCGATTGCTGAGAGGGAATTAGTACTAATTAGTAGCGGTGCAACTTTACAGATTTAACTAGAGTGCTCGTTAGTGAGTTAGTAATATATACATGGATTAGTTGGGTTAGTAGACTATGATACAAAATACAAATGTTAGTCTTGTTAGTAATCAGAACAGCAAGGCGAAGGAAGTAAACGAGAATTGAAGGAATAATATGAAACACCAGAAATCAATGAAATCACCCGAAGCATGTGAGCACGCAGACCGGGGAGACGGACTGAACCAACTAGATTACAAGACAGGGGATACAAGTGCAATGGAACTGAGAAATGGACTGAAAACCTGAGAAATACAATAACAAAAAAGAAGAAATAAAAGACAAAATCATGAACATAGAACATGAGCATAAACATGAATACAAAACCAACACCATAACAGGGACGATATCGAATTCCTGTTCAGTTGGATTCTTTACCCAGCTGGCTGATTTAACTGGGGCGGCGCTTCCCCAGACTCTATTTAAGTCGGATGTTCGCCACACCTCTTTGCTAGAGTGTCTGTTTGTAGCTAAGCACTATTGCCGAAGATATCTGTAGTCAGGTTTTGTATGACTTTCTATTTTCTAATTATTGGAGTTTCTTCTCCCTTTTTCTATCTCACTTTGCTTCCGTGGTTCGGACTATTATACGTCCTTTTGCAGCGCGAGTACTTTCGTTTGATCTGTATTATTCTCTATGTTTGTACTGTGTCCGTGCTACTCTCTTTCTCTCTAGTCGTTGCACCTGGCCTCTGTACTCTACTGGCCATTACAGCTAACATTAAGGTTAGGGCTTACGTTATCTAGCCTTTTTCTGTGCCGGTGTGCTAATAAGCAGCTAAAGTTATGTTAGCTTTTGTCAACTACTGCTGCATGCTGCAGTCTTTTGTCTTCCCGGTCCTTAAACGGTTACTAGGTGCAGTAATGAGCCTTGATAGCCAAGTGTAATAATGCTTAACTGTTAACAAATGAAGTTTAACACTGTCCGGTAATTTTAATGGATTTTTTTTTCTCATGATTTCTTCCCCAACAGGTGGTGTTTACTTGTCACTGGACACAATTAGCCTGTACAGACCTCATTGGACTACTTAAGGAAAATTACACTCCTATATGAGTGCTGTAGTGCTATTGACAGTTGCACTTTATGTACACAGGGTACATACAAAATATTGAAAGTTTGGAAAAGGCTTAACTTTAGCGATATTTGTTTTCAAGGTTAGGAATATGCTTGAAATTCAAATGTACTCTTTGAAAATTTTTATTTAAAATTACTCTGGTCGACACCATCCCTTATGTAAACCAAAAACCTTTTTAAAAAATATGTATTAATTTTTTTGGTATTAGAAATTGTAATTTGACCCCATCATAGTCATTTGTAGCTAGATTAGTCCACTGTTGATTCCTTACTCTGGAAATAATCAGTATTAAGTAATCCTAATCAAAACAGGTAACCAAACTTAGGCTAATATAAGCAGCTGGTAAAATAAAGTCCAATATACATTGATTGCTGTGGACATAAGGAAGGAAATTTTTTTTTTAATAGAATTAAAATGGGCAATTCAATTTTTTAACAAGCACAATGTGGTCCTGAAATGTAAACTGACCTAAAAACTGAGCCTCCTACAGAGAACATGTAAAAACGCAGCTTTGACGATTCATTTTAGGAGGTTATTTTTTTTTAATTAGTTTCCTTAGGCCCTGCAAACTTTGCATTTTTTTGAACTCTTCATATAGGCTACTTACAGTGAATGGTTAAGATTTTTTTTTTATCCCCTCTGGAAAAAAACAAATCCAGACTTCAGCCAAACCTAATATGACACTGACTCCCTGTCCAAGTTAAACAAATCAAGTGTACATCTTCCAAATTTATTATTTTTAGTGACAAGTTCCCTCTATTTTTTATTGTCCTTGCCCCAGCTCAGTAAAGAAAACACTGTCTGGGAAATCTCTGCTGCACTTCATGTGGAGCTGTAAGGACTGTGGGAAGATATTAGCAAGAAGATCTGAGCTACTCAAGCACTACAAACTCAATCATAGGCATTATGGCCAGTGCCATTCATATCCTTGTACTTATTTAAATTTTGCATGTAGATTCAAGACTTGGAATGCCCTACTAAGCCATTTAGCAAGAAATTATCCTGCCCAGTGAACAGTCACCCAAGCCGTATCCGCATTCACATGCCAGATTTGTGGTAATAATCAACTCTCCACGGAAAAGGAACATTTTCAACACATCTTTCAGCATCTTAAAAAAAAGAGACTGTGACATGTGTGTTCCAAAACTGTGAATATAAAACAAACATCTATGAGAACTACAAAAGTCATAAATACAGAAAACATTGTGGTATAGTGAATATCTTCAAACCTGGGATAAAGTCTGTTGAAGAATCTCGTGTTAATGGTCCCAGTGATATTTCAGATGGGGAAAGTATAGAGAGCAATATTGGTTTAAATTCTACCTTTGACAATGGAAATTCTGAAAACATGGAGAAGGATATTGAACTTAAAATTGCTTCAGTCCTACTTAAGTTAGAAAACATCTTTCTTGTGTCTAATGCAGCTGTAGATGAGCTTTTGCAGGAGTTTAACTCTTTGATTGGTTCTCTTTCTCTGCCAGTTACTCAAAAGACTATCAGTCAGGTTTTACAAAATAATGGATGTCAGTTTGACCAGTCAGTTGTTGAAAAGCTAGGCAGTGTACTCTGTGAGACAAACCCTGTTCGAAAAGCAATTGCAGATAAAGGTCCACTTTCCAGTGCTTGGAGGTGCAAGGCTTTCTATAAGAGCCACTTTAATGTAGTGGAATCAGTGGAATATATACTTGACTGAACAAATAGTAAGTCATTCCAATATATTTCAATTTTAAAGTCTTTGCAGCTAATTCTTGACTTTCAGAATATTTTGGATCAGGCTGTTAATTTTAATTCAGAAGAGAAACAGCCACAGAGAATGTGTGTGCACATACCGGTATACAAATCTGTCTTTGATGGTGCCTTCTTCAAAGAAAATGAACTTTTGTCTAAGCAGGAAAGCATTTCATTCATATTATACATTGATGAATTTGAAATTTGTAATCCACTGGGGACATCCAGGAAGAAGCATAAAATTTGTGGTTGCATTGGATTCTGGGTAATTTACCACCAGGCTGTAACTCTGCTTTGTCTTCAATCTATTTGGCTGCTTTAATCAAAAGTAATGATCTGAAGTGCTATGGTTGTGAGAAAGTGTTGGAACCTGTAATTAATGATCTTGTAACTTTGGAACAGAGTGGAATATTTGTTAAAAAGTTAGGTAGAACAGTAAAAGGTACAGTTCAGTGTGTGGTCGCTGACAACCTTGGTGCACACAGCATTGCTGGATTTGTTGAAAATTTTTCAGGCTCATATGTATGTCGGTTTTTTGCACTGCACAAAGGTCAGAGTTCCTGACGAAGGGGGGTATGTGAGGTACAGTTCAGGAACCACACACGAGAGACAGAAATACAAAAAACGTATGCCTTTAATGGAGTCCGAGTCAAAGCCAAAAAACACAAGAATTGCCAAGCCACAATACGAAATCCAAAAACAGTGTCAACTAGACAGGCAGGGGTCAAAACCAGTAAGACAGATGAGCAAAGGTGCAAAAACGATAGGCAAAAAGTCGTAGTCGATGAACAAATCTAAGGGTCATACACAGGGCATCCAAACACAGAAATCGTAGTCATACAAAAAAGGGTCAAAATCCAAAAAGACAAAACAGTACAAAAAGGGCTAGGCAAGAATCGAAGTCGGACAAACCAGCAGAAGAAAAACAATACTCAATGGCATACAAGGCGCTCTGCACAATGAAATATTGATCAACGTTCTGACAAGGAGCTGGCTGTGAAAAGACTGCTTAAATAGACGGGAGGAAAGGCACATGCTAGGGAACAGGTGAGCTGGATTAGACTTATTACATCGGGAGAATCACATGAGGGAAACCCTAACCACAAAAATTGGCGAAAGCCAAGACACGGACGGGAATCACACAGACAGCCTATGACATTTAAACAGCTCCGGTCAAGGAGTTCTAAGTGCACAGAGAACGAGTGCAGGAAAGTAATTAAACACGTGCGAGAGATCTCGCAGAAACGCAGGGGGAGATAGTTAAAGCTGAGCAAGAGGCGGAGACTAGAACAGGGCGATTGCTGAGAGGGAATTAGTATTAATTAGTAGCGGTGCAACTTTACAGATTTAACTAGAGTGCTCATTAGTAAGTTAGTAATCTATATACATGGATTAGTTGTGTTAGTAGACTATGATACAAAATACAAACGTTAGTTTTGTTAGTAATCAGAACAGTAAGGCGAAGGAAGTAAACGAGAATCAAAGGAATACGTTAAACACCAGAATACATTTAAATAACCCGAAATAAGTGAGCACACAGACCGGGAAGACGGACTGAACCAACTAGATCACAAGACAGGGGAGACAAGTGCAATGGAACTGAGAAATGGAATGAACTAAAACCTGCGTATACAATAACAAAAAGAATAAATAAGACAAAATCATGAACACAAAACCTGAATCATGACAGGGTAGAAGTGGAGTCTTTACTTTCAGAACCAAATACATTCATGCAGAACACTTACGAATTCTTGAGGAAAATGAATTGCCCAGTTATTGTGGTGTGAAATCAAATTGTATTTCGTCAAAGCACCTTTCATATTTTGATGTTACTTCTGGATTTCCTCCAGATATTGTGCATGACCTTTTCGAAGGTGTCCTTTTGAACTTGCACTTTGCATCAGTGTATTCATAAAAAAAAAAGTATTTCACATTATGTAAACTAAATGAAGCAATGTCATCTTTCAACTTTAAGTGGGCCGACAAAACTAATCGACCTCATCCTGTGGCTCTCAATTTTGGATCCAAAAAAACTGTGGGAGGAAATGCCCACGAGAACTGTGTCTATTCAGATTTTTTCCTTTGTTGATTGGGTAGAGTGTTCCCTGTGAGGAGCCAGCTTGGCAGATCTTAACAGACCTGAAGGACACTGTTGATCTGGTTGTCAGTCCCATTCATACCGAGGACTCCATTGCATCCCTTGATTTTAAGATTTCTGAGCACCAAATTAGATTTCAAGAGGTTTTCCCAGACTGTGATCTTAAACCAAAGCACCATATTTGAGAACATTACCCGTTCCTGATCCGACAGTTTGGGCCTCTCATTGCGTTCTGGACAATGCGTTTTGAAGCTAAGCATAGCTTTTTTTTAAAAGAGTTGCAAGGACTACCAGGTGCTTCAAGAATGTGCTCCTTTCCCTCTCAGAGAGACATCAGTACCAGATTGCACATCATTTGCATGCATGTAGCTTTGCCAGACCTCCACTGGAAGTGACAAATGTTTCCACTGTTCACATCGATGTCCTTGACAAGGAAATTTCAAATGCTCTGAGACAGAAATCCTCAAATATGGACACAGTGTGCTTGGCAAAAAAATGTGACACATAATGGACTAAATTACAGGTGTGGGATGATCTTGATCCACGGCTCACTAGGAGGACTGCCAGAGTTCACTGAAATCATCCAAATGGTGATAGTGCAGAACAAGTTACTCTTTATTGTGAATAAGCTCACTGGATGGTATATTAAACACTTCAGGGCGTTTGATGTCAAAACATCACCTAGCAAGAATGTTGAACTTATTGAGCTGCAAGAACTACTTGATACATACCTACTGGCAGACTACAAAATTGGAGGGATGCGTCTTGTCACTCTGAAAAGATATATTCATGTTTAATGGGTGTGTCCTCTGAATGTGATATGTTATTACATTTATTGGGAAAACATAAGCCAGACTCAAACACTACTATTGTGTTCTCAATGCATTTATTTCATACAATGTGGCAGATTGGTGTCTCAGTAAAAAAGAGGTCTTCATGTTTTCACCTGCAAATACTTAAATAATCGAACATGCATTCTGAAAAACTTAAAACTTTCCAAAGCTGATATTGCAGGGGTGTCCAGAGCTGTCAGTAAACTCCCTGAAATCTAAAGCAACTACAGATGCTAACCCTGCTAAAAAAGTGAAGAGGCCAAAACGAGCTGAAGCTAACTTCTATCCATCCTTGCCTACTGGTGAGACTCTGGAGAGCATGGAAAAAGTGAGACTAGAACCTCAGACAGACATTGGCATAAAGAACAATGAAAGGGTCATCACAGACAAAATGGCTGTGATGTTTGCCAACAGATGACAGGAGGTGGTAAACCAAGAACCCAGCGTCAAGGACTTCAAGGACAGATGGCCTGCACTGTTCCAACAGATATAGGTAATCTGAATGTTATAAGTCTGTATTTTTCAGATTTAGTTAAGTGATTTTTACTTGCCGGAATCTCAGATTCCGCAAGTATATTACTCTGTTTGTTTGTTTGTGTGTTTCTTTGGACTGTGGTGTCCACAGTTTCAGCTCAATTTAGCTCATATTTCATGATTAACAAAGGACAGGCACTGGGCAGGCACTGCACTATTTTGGTGAATCTAGGTCAAAGGTCAAGGTCACACAAAAGGTCAAAAACACATAAGAAGCCATATCTTTGGTTCTCATCGTCGTAGAGACTTCAAACCAAGTGCATATTGTTCCTAAACGACAGGTCTATCTTACTTGACCTAGGAATCTAGGTCAAAGGTCAAGGTCACACAAAAATTCAAAAACACATTAGAAGCCATATCTTTGGTTCTAATCGTCGTACAGACTTCAAACCAAGTGCATATTGGTGATAAGCGAAAGGTCTATCTTACTTGACCTAGGTACTGCACTGTTTTGGTGGCTCTAGATCAAAGGTCAAGGTCAAGTCACACAAAAGTTCAAAAACACATAAGCCATATCTTCGGTTCTAATTGTTGTAGGGACTTCAAACCAAGCCATATCTTTGGTTCTAATTGTTGTAGGGACTTCAAACCAAGTGCATATTGTTCATAAACGAAAGGTCTATCTTACTTGACCTGGGAATCTAGGTCAAAGGTCAAGGTCACACAAAAGGTCAAAAACACATAAGAAGCCATATCTTCGGTTCCAATCGTCGTAGAGACTTCAAACCAAGTGCATATTGTTCATAAACGAAGGGTCTATGTTACTTGACCTAGGTACTGCACTATTTTGGTGAATCTACATCAAAGGTCAAGGTCGCATAAAATGTCAAAAACACAGAAGTGGCCATAGCTTCGCTTCTAATTGGTGTACACACTTCAAACCAAGTGCATAATTTGTTGATAAACCCAAGGCCTGCGTTACCTGGCCTAAGCACTGAACTATTTTGGTAAATCTAGGTCAAAGGTCAAGGTCACCTATGCAGCACTCTATTTTGGTTTATTTTTTGGTCTGTCTGTCTGTGTGTCTGTCTGTTTGTGTGCACTCTACAGGCCACATTTTTCACATTATCTTCACCAAACTTGGTGACAACATTGACTAGCCTTGGGGCTAGAGACCGGTCTCTTTTCGAGGCCAAAGGTCAAAGGTCAAGGTCACCAGCAAGGTCCAAAACGCATTTTGGTTCATAACTTCGCTACTATTACAACTAGATACTAACCAACTCCATTCCATTCATTCTGTTTCAAAGATCTGTGCATGATTCTGGCAAGTCGTCATTCTATGAATGACCTTTCATTGTATAAATTGGTCATGATTTGGTGTTAGATAATTGTGCTTTGCATTTTCATTTTCCAAATTATTTATAATATTTAGTGCTGGGAAAATTTGTCCATTGTACAGGTATGCTTCCAGTGTACATACTGTATACAGAATGACACCAGTTACATTTTCTTTTATTCGGGATACCATAACCACTGTCATTTATTTTATGTTTTAGATAAATGTAGAATTCCTTAGGCTCACAGCAGTTCCTCTCAAGGAGAGGTTCATGGCCCAATTAGACACACACTCAAGACAGCTGACTGGAGTCATCCGCGCAAAAGGAGGAGTAGTACGCCAAAAGACGGGTGACTTTGGATCAGGTAAGTCTGTATCATCCTTGAGTTTCTGATCGAGTCTTAAATATACTCAATAACTATACCATTGTGCTCACATCCCTTTTTTTATTTTAAAATTATGTTCTCCTAGACTCGGGACATTCATCTTCAGAGGGAGTGTGTCCTGAAAGCCCTCATCTTCTTCCAGGTTGAAAATGCAGATGACCTCATCAAGGAGTATCTTGTAAGTTTACACCACACACACACACGCGCACACAGTGTTTCTCTCTCTTACACACTCTCTCGCAACAATCACACACAAACATTCTCACACACACACACACACACTCTCTTTCTCCTCTCTCACACACTCTCTCTCACACACACAAACGCACGCACTCTCTCATACATGCACTCACTCTCTCTTCTCACACACACACACACACACACACACACACACACGGTCTCTCTCTTACATACTCACACACAACTCTCTGACACACACACACACACGCACACACTGTCTCTCTTTTACACACTAGCACACTCTCACTAACACTCACTTTCTCTCTTCACACACACACACACACACACTGTCTCTCTCTCTTACACACTCTCACACACAACACTCTCACACACACTCACTCATTCTCACAAACACACTCACACACAACACACTATCTCACAAACACACTCTCTTACACACTCACACACACTCACTCATTCACTCATTCTCTCTCTCTCACACACTCACACACATATCTCACTCTCTCTCTCTCTCTCTCGGCTGAATCCATCAAGAACTGTCAGTATTTCCCTGGATGTCTTGACTCACTGTAATAAACAGACTGCATTTTATTTCACTTTTCAGTTTTGTTTGTTGCGGGAATGTGTTAATTTTTCAATGGTAATTTTTTTTTTTTAAACAGAGGCAAAATATATATCGAGCTTCAGATTTGTTTATTTCAGAAAAAACATCTACTGGAAGTTGCAGTGGGGAGAGAGCGTTTACCTGATGTTATGTTATTAACGTAATACAATTGTAAGATACATTACAAGCATGCCATGGTTGGGTTCAATTACTTTTTTCAATTACAATTACAGTAATTGCAATCAATTTCTTTCGTAATTGTAATTTAATTTTAATTTTTTTTTTTCAAAAAGTAATTGTAATTGCAATTGAACATTCTGTCCAGAAAGTAATTGTAATTGTAATTGTAATTACAATTACAATCAATTGTAATTGAAAAAAGTAATTGAACCCAACCCTGCCCACAGCAGAAGACAAACACAGCTCCAACCTCGACAACCTCTGTCACTTCAGCATTTGACAGTGGTTCCTGGTTACTCAAATTTGAACCCTTCAAAGTTCATAATTTTCGGTAAACCTCCCCAGTGGATAGTGTAATGGCTGGTAAAATTGAGAGGCCAAGTGCAGCAGCCAGAGAGATAACGAGCAGTACGGACACAAAATACAAACACAGAGAATTATACAGAGCACCAGAAAGTACTCGTGCTTCCAAAGGACGTATAATAGACCGAAAAAACAGAAGCAACGCGAGAGAGAGAACAAAAGTAGAAAAGGGAAAATAATATAATAATATAATATATATTATTATATAATATATAATAATAATAACTAGAAGATATAAAGTCACACAAATCCTGACTAGAGATATCTTCAGCTATAGTGCTTAGCTACAAATGGACACTCTAGCAAAGGAGGCGTGGCGGACTTCCGGCTTATATAGAGTCCGGGGAAGCGCCGCCCCAGTTCAATCAGCCAGCTGGGAAAAGAATCCGATTGAAAAGGAATTCGATCTCGTCCCGGGATGAGAGCCACAAAAAAAAGTCCAAAACACATGCACGCCTCACAAACCATGACAGATAGTTGCCATCAAGGGTCCCTAGAACTAGTTGCTTGGAAAAGGCCCATTGAGTTAGGACTCAGGCCAGTAATATTCTTCTCACATACATACTGCATTGTTACTGCATAATAGTGAAAAATGATGCCGATGAAGTTTTGTTTGTGTCATGTATCCTTCCATAGGACTCAGGAGAAGATACTCAGAGCAACCTGGAGCAGCTCACCATGGCAGTGTTTGTCATCCGGAAGGAGGGGGAAGGAATGCAGGAGCCACCCGAGGACATTGGAATTGAAGCCCTCTATGCAAGAACCAGTTATGTCCCTTTTTCACGTTTTGAGAAAAATGAAGTTTAGCATTTCAACTTTTTAGTTATTAATCTTTAGGACAAATGATTGTTTACACATATTCCTGGGACTGGTAATTATTTTATCAGCAGTGAATATGGTGGTTTGGTCACTGACCTCCTTGTAATTTGACATCAAAAAGTGACATAGCTGGTTCTTGCATGGAAGTTTCACATTTGAAACCTATGTTTCACATTTGAAGTTTTTCAAAAGATCATCATGCAGCTTGACCAGCACAAGATGTCTCCGAAAGTACAAAATCTGTATGGCAGACTTCAAAGCTTGCAGTAAGCATGATGTATTCATCTTCCAGGTCAAAAGTGTCCCATTGCCATATTGTGTAAGCTTGTATGCTCACCAAGGGACAATTAAGAGACAAAAAATGTTGCTCAAACCAAAATGAGAAATGCTTTTACTCTTATATGTAACATGTTTTCTTAGGAGTAAAGTTTGTTTCCAAACATGTTTATTTGTGGGCAAAAGTTTCATTTTGATCAGTTCTTAAACAGTTGCACAGCAGTCTCTGTAGAGCAGAAGCTAGAGGTTAGAGCTTACAAAAAGATCTTACTGTGGTGTTAATATGTTGGTTTTATGTGTTATCTGTTCACTACAAAGGAGTACAATTAACACCACTAATGACAATTTCCAAAAAGCATACCATGGCATGTATGTTTGAATATTGATGCATTTTCCCTCTTCCTAAAAGTCACTGGTTTTAGTAGGTATTAGTACTCTGGCACTTTTTCATAGTGGGAACCCTGTATGTGTTGAGACTGTAATATTATGCATATTGCATAATACTTGTTATACTACTTGCATATTTGCATATGCTTATTTGCATACTTTTTACACAACTGTTTTACAACTTGTTAAATCCACAATTAAGCAAAATAACATTTGTGGTCCTAACTGTTAGGCTTTATTCATGCAGGATCAGGCATTGTGGCACCTTGTTGCAGGTGTCACTTAATGTCTCATATGTTGATTTCATCTTGAATGTATTTGCTGTCCAACAAATATATTTTTTTTCTGATTCATCTATTTTCATTCAATCTGTAGCTGACTTGACCACTGCTACATATGCTCGCTCTCTCCCTCTCATGCTCAACACTCACTCGCTCTCTCCGTTTCTTCTTTTTGAAATGTTTTAGAAACTGACTACCATATAAATTGAATTGAGTAGAATCGGCATGGGCCTTTGGTTCTTGGCAAATCAGAGTATTCTGGATGGTTCACCTCGCCATGGCAACAATGGGACGCAGTCAACTGACGTCACCGCATCGGCAGAAGAGTTTGTCAGTTAAGCTAATGTAAGCCTGATGCACAGCAAACTGAAACATGTTCTATTTTCATAAGAAAATTAGTAAAATAATTCTGGATGTAACCCTGGGACTGTTGGTTTTGATTCAGATAAAAAACTTTAGTTTTCAGACAAGTTGGACCTTACCTGGTAGGTGTTTTGTGGCTTTGTCAGAACACCATTCAACTAAGTTAATAACGCTGGCGACTTGACTCAATTTTGGTCATTGAATTTAACCCTCTCATTGCCACTGCAAGCTGTGCAAGGACCATTGCATAAAAGATCCGATTCACACACCAACCAGCCAGGTAGTTGTTTTGTCAAGACTGATGTTTCAGTTAAGTTATACAAGCAAACTCCTTTGCCAATGTGGTGACGTCAGTTGAATGCGTCCAGTGGTTGCTGTGGCAAGGTGAACCACCCGGAAATACTCTGAACACAAGGCCCACCATGGGTTCATGCCAGTTCTACTCATTCAATTTCTATGCTGACAAAGGAAGCCAGGTTCTTACACCTGAGGGTGTCTTTGGTCTGATCGCCTGAGTGTTGGGTTACATGGCAGCAAAAGTTGATTCGGGTTCAACTTTGTTCACAGACACCTTTGTGTTTATTTTATTTTTATTTTTTATTATAATTTTTGCTGAAACCCCTGTGACACTGCTGCAGTCAAAACACACTACCCCCATTTAAAAGAAATGAGAATCCTTGTTTTTGCCATACTGCTCATTCTGTGTAAGAACCTTGTGCTTATATGTTTTAGAAAGTAAAATGACAAAGAATTGTGCATTTAATGTATAATGTTCCAAAAGCTATGTTGGTAAAATTGATGTTTTTAACGTATATGATAAATTCTCAAAAGAAATCAGATTTGAGTTTTTTGTTCAACCAACTTAAAATTAATTGTTGGACAGTATCTTATTTATATTGAACAAGGTAAAAAAAAAAATCACACTAAGGTTACTACAAAAATACTTTTAATGAAGCCATAGTATTAGATTGTGAAGGCACAGAATTACACTTTCAAGTAAAGCAAATAATTGAGTTGGAAAAATTGGAAATTTTAAGTTTACTTGCCTTAATTTTGAGTTGGATTAATTAAAACTATTGCTTTGAAAGCAATGAACTTATTAATTTCATTTGACTTAAAGCAATTGTGTTACTCTAAATTATTAACTTAATTTGAAAAAACTTGATTCAATCGCGTGTTACAAATTGAAATGATTCAATCAAGTTGGGTCAACCATTCTTTTTTTTGAGAGTACATTAAATTAAAACATGACATTGATGTGTTTTCAGCAAGCATTATTTGCAAATGTCATGGTTTGGTGGCCCTGTCTTATTACTACCAAAAAGAATTTTATCAAATACACAATTGTCAAATAATGCGCTATCCACTGCTTTTCTAACAGCTTCAAACTGAATATAGTACAACCCCAATTCCAAAAAAAAAAAAAAAAAAAAAAAAAAAAAAAAAAAAAAATGGGATGCTGTGTAAGACATAAATAAAAACAGAAAGCAAAATGTGCAAATCTCATAAACTGACATTTTATTCACAATGAAACATTGACAATGTGAGGTTTCGTTCTGGAACCAGTTGCGAGAACACAGGATTGCAGTAAAAGTGGCTTTATTGAACAAGGGGGGTAACCCCCGCAGGGCAGAAGGCAAAGGTACAGAGTCCACAAGCCAAAAATCACAATCCAGGAGGGCAAAAACAGAATCAAAAACCAGGGCAGCAAACACAGTACTCGTGGTCAGGCAAAAATAGGTTTGGTACACAGGCACAGGTTTGTCAGAGAAGCAAAGCCAAAATCCAGAGGGCGAAATCCAAACCGTTACCAGGGCAGCAAACACAAAACTCGTAGTCGGGCAAAAAAAAGGTTCGAAAACAGACGAGACAAAAGTACAAAAGAGCAGAGCCAAAAATCGTAAGTCGGCGGTCCAGTCAGAAGATTAACACTATGAATACAAAGGCGAAAGATAGCAGCACAGGTAAGCAAGAGGAAACGTTCTGACGGGGAACTGCAGTGAGAAGACAGCTTAAATACACTCAAGGGAAGTCACATGCTATGATTAGGATCAGGTGATGAGGATCAGACTAATTACAAAGGAGGGAACATGAGGGAGAACCTAATCACATGAAATTGGCAAAAAGCCAAAACGCGGACAGGGAACACGAGACAACCTATGACAAAACATACAGCTCCGGTTAGGGAGTTCTAATGTGCACAGATAATGAGAGGTAGGACAGAGTGGAGCAGGTGCAGAGGATCTGCTGAATTGCAGCAAAGACTAAGTGCAGGCAAGAGGCGGAGACTAGAACAGGGCGAAAAGTGCTGAGAGCTTGTTAATCAATTAGTAAGTGCAGCTATACAATCCCTAGTGCTCGTTAGTAAGTTAGTATTATATACAATGTTAGTTTGGGTTAGTAACTTTAACTAAAAACAACAAACTGTTAGTATTGGTTAGTAATATAGAAAAGAGAGGCGAAGGAAGCAAAACGAGATTGGAAGGAATGTTTGAAACCCAGAAACCATGAAATCACCTAAGCATGTGACACGCAGGACTGGGGAGAAGCTGTAACTTACCAAGAGACCAGACAGGGGAGACAAAGTGCAATGCAGGGCATGAACAAAGACATGGACCGGAATCTAACAGAATAGTGGGTTGGGAATGGCAAAAACGAAAACATGGCAAAGTACAAAAACGAAACCGAACATGGCAAAACCTAACAGACATAATCATAAACATAACAGGGAGTGGCAGAATCATAACAAACATGGCAGAATCATGACAGAACAGATTAGAATCATAACAGACAACATATCAGATGTTGAAAGTGAGACATTTAACCATTTCATGAAAAATATTAGCTCATTTGGGTCAATCCATGTCAAATCATCCAGGGGGTGCCAGGTCACCTCCTCAAAATTCTTTGAAAAATTCACGAGTGAATATTCACACAAAATGGAAAAATGCAAAATATTCGGACAGTATCTCAAATAGTTTTCAAGTTATAGCCCTTTGAAATTTGAATATTTTAAGTTTTTTGGCGAACCCATTCTAAGCCAACTTTGGCAACTTATTGCTTCAAATTGATTGCTTAGACAAGGCTCAAAGTGTGTATACTAACCATATTCATCCCCTAGAATCTGAAAATCACCTTAGATTCTGTGTATCTTGATCCACTTTTGTATGGTAAAGCCTCAAAATCAGCCGAAAACACAAGATGCCCAAAAACGAGACCTGTAACTCAGGAACTAAGTAAGATAAAAGGCTAGAATTCATTTTTTTATGATTTTATGAAATATCTCTCTGTAAAAATGCAGTAATCCAAGTAATATCATTCGGAGAAGTTTTTAAATGAAATAATTTCCAAGTAAATTTTTCCAGTTTTGCTCCAAAATGCCCTTTTTTGGGGAAAAAAATGACCATGTCACCAGTTATTCATCTGAAATTTTTACTGTGCAATCTTATAAATGTGAACAATGTCTGACAAAAAAAATTAGAATGATGTATTTTGATGCCATTCCAGATGTGTAAGCTACCCACGCCATAGGCACTACTGCAACCATAAGAGATGTAGGCTTTAGAACTGTTGTGCGCTTATAACAAGCTGGATGGTCCCTGTCCTCTTTAGACCACACGACTTGCGTCCGTGGTTTCCAAAAAGAATTTCAAATTTTGATTCATCTGACCTCAGAACAGTTTTCCATTCTGCCTCAGTCCATTTTAAATTATCTTTGGCCTACAGAAGACGGCGGCGTTTCTGGATCATGTTCACAAAAGGCATCGTCTTTGCATTATGCAGCTGTAGCTTGCATTTGTAGATTGCTTGGCGAACTGTGTTCACAGACAATGATTTCTGGAAGTGCTCCAGAGCCCATGCAGTGTATTCCAGTGCAAAATCAATGCAGTGTCGCCTAAGTGCCCAAAGATCACGAGCATCCAGTATTGACTTGTTCCTTGCACACAGAGATTTCTCCAGATATCTGAATCTTTTGATGATAGTATGTACTGTAGATTCAAAATCTTCACAATTTTACATTGAGGAACATTTTTCTGAAATTGCTCCACAATTTTTAGATGCAGTTTTTTCAGATTGGTAAATCTCTGCCTCTGAAGAGCTCTTTTTATTCCAAGTCCTGTTCCTGATCTGTTGCCAATTAACCTATTTAGTTGCAAAATGCTCCTCCAGCTGTTTTTTTTAGTACCACTTACTTTTTCAGCCTTTTGTTGCCCCTCTTCCAACTTTTTTTGAGATGTGTTGCTGCCATCAAATTCTAAATGAGCTAATATTTTTCATGAAATGGTAAAATGTCTCACTTTCAACATCTGATATGTTGTCTATGTTCTATTGTGAATAAAATGTGGGTTTATGAGATTCGCGAATCATTGCATTCTGTTTTTATTTACAATTTACGCAGCATCCCAGCTTTTTTGGAATTGGGTTGTAGATAAAGAGATAAGAAGCATGCAACCAAGCATACCTGTTCACTGCTCAAACTCTTTCAAGGGTGGTGGGTCCTGTTTTGATTAGGGTTGGAAGGTTAGGTCCATTCAGTCATTGAGGCTAGTTGTATATCATGCACCATTAATTGCTTTGAAAATTTAAAGGAAAAGAAAACCCTTTTTTGAGCATTTATCCAATAAAAGTACACTGCCCTACTATTCAAATATGTTCTTGGGTATTTTTTGAATCATGTTTTTAACGACTGAATCAGCTTGAGAAGATCAGATTTATACGTTGTGTACGGTGCGCCTTGTTTGTTGGAATCGGGGTAGTTTGCTGCGTCACCTGGACACCTGAACTCGAGTGCTTGGAGGTCATAAATGAAATAAAAACAGTGGCGTAGCGAGAACTGAAAATTTGTTGGGGCACTGGACATCCCTTTAAAATAGTTATTAGTCCTGACTTGTTCTCCGTCATTTTCATAATTAACAATAGATTCATTCCACACTATCAGGTATTGCTAGTACTCCCCGTTGATGACAATCATTCATTTGAATGTGTATTTTGGTACATTTACATCAGCATCATTCAAAATTGCATTCCTGTCAACTCTCACGCATATGGCTTGAGTCTCACGCTTTTAAGTGGCATATCACATTCACACGCCGTAGTCAGCAATCTTACACTATAACAAAACTGATAATTAAAATTTTTATTTTGGAAAACAAAATTATATTTAATTGCTGAGTCCCACTTTTTAATCAACCCATGCTGTACTGAGAGTGAAAGATGATATTTCATTGGAACGCAGATCAGTCATTATTCAATTAAAGCATATTGAAGAGATTATCATGAGGAATTGAAGTCCTCGTGCATGGGGGTTTTTCAGTTTCACATACTTTTCGGTAGATTTCTCCTCTAGTAACATGGAAACCAATTATGACTCTGGAATTCTCATGCTTCTCTTTCCTCAGGGGTTGGAAGCTATGAAATTGCATGAAGATGTTTCAAATTGACTTTATTTCACTGAATTAATTTAAACGATCATGAAGAGCATGTTAAATCACCTGATGTGCAGGAAAGGTGGCGTGGAGGTTTCAGAGCAGTTTGACATTCGTAAAGCATGGGCCTATTTTTGAGTAAATTATTTTCCTGTACTGAATTTAGCCCATTATTTTGTTGCTGTTTGATTGCATGGGGGTAAAAGCCATGTCTTCTATCGCTGATGGATTATTACTATCTTTGGAAAAGGTTTCAATAAAGAGAATTGATTGTAAACTAGCCAGGACTAATCATTGTTGTAGAGGGATGTTCTGTGGGCACCACTGTCTTATCAAGTCAGGCTTCACCAAGGGAAATTAGTGCAAGGTTATGCCCACAGATAGGTCCAAGTTTCCCATTTTGTTGGAGCAATCAACAGCCGCACACTGCGGCATTACCACTGATTTTGCCGCTCAGATTCTCAAAATGATTGGTAATATCAGAACTTGATCATTTGACCTAAAATGAAGCTGCAGCACGAGTGATATTCAAGACTAATTTGTATACACTTCTTGCACGTGAAAACATCCGGGACATTTCCACAGGAATTATTTTTGGATTGGCTGCATTCATGAAGTTGTGCTAATTAGTTGTATTTCAGAGGTTTGAGGTTTGGTTACTCGGTACATAAAATTGCAAAAATTCGCAAAAAATATTTATGGGACAAGAAGCACATACTTTTTTTGGGTAAGAGGTGAAAAAAGGGTTTTCTTTTTCCTAAAACCAGCCTGACTGGATTGATTTCAGATCTTTAAAGGCGTCCTCCGCCTTTTCGTTCCATTGGAACTTCCGCTTGCTGGAGGTTAGGGCCGTGAGAGGAGCTGCAACAGAACTGTAATTGGGGATGAATCGTCGATAAAATTAGTAAACCCCAAAAAACGTTGTTGGGACTTATGGTCCGTGGGTCTGGTCCACTCCGTGACTGCATCGACTTTGGCAGGGTCCATGCTTATTGAGCCGGCAGAGGTGATGAATCCCAGGAAGGTGGTGGTGGTGACTGAAAATTCACACTTCTCTGCCTTGACGAACAGATGATTCTCCAGCAAACGCTTTAGGACCTGACGGACATGGTTGACGTGCTCCTCCTGGGACTTGGAAAAAATCAGGATATCATTAAGGTATACGAACGCAAACTTGTTTATCATGTCTCTTAGGACATCGTTGACCAGACCCTGGAAGACCGCTGGAGCGTTAGTCAATCCAAGGGGAAGATGAGATATTCCCAGTGCCCCGTGGGGGTGTTAAACGCAGTCTTCCACTCATCCCCCTCTCTAATGCGGGCCAGGTGGTAGGCGTTGCGTAAATCCAATTTTGTAAAAATGGTCGCACCCTGGAGGAGCTCAAAGGCAGTGGTCATGAGTGGCAAAGGATAGCGATTCTTAATGGTAATGTCATTAAGGCCTCTGTAATCAATGCATGGGCGTAGTGTCCCGTCCTTCTTACCCACAAAGAAGAAGCCGGCACCAGCTGGAGATGAGGAGGGCCGGATGATTCCGATAGCGAGGGACTCTCTCAGGTACTTCTCCATGGCTTGGGTTTTAGGACGGGACAGGGAAAACAGGCGACTTCTGGGGGGCATAGTACCTGGCTTGAGATCAATAGAACAGTCATATTGGCAATGAGGGGGCAAACATGTGGCACGAGATTTAGAAAACACCTCTTTGAGGTCATGATACACTTGAGGAACCTTTTCCAGGTAGAGGGTCTCTACAGGGGAAGGAACATGAACATGAGCATGAGCATTAACAAGGCTCCAGCCCTTAATCTCGTGTTTACTCCAGTCCACTTCCGGGTTGTGTTTAGCCATCCATGGATGGCCCAGAATAACATGAGAGTGTGGGGAGTTAATGAGATTAAACTTGATTTCTTCCTGATTATTGCCGGATACGCGTAACTTAATGGGAACCGTGGAGTGGGTAATATAGCTGATCTTCTGACCATTAAGGGAGTTAGCAACTCGCGGGCATGAAAGTTCCTCCAACGGATTCCCCCACTTCTGCGCGGTTTCGGCATCTATGAAACTAACTTCGGCACCAGAATCCACTACGGCCAGGTCTTCTTGGACCCCCCTTTCCATTCCAGAAAGACGGGTAGACAGGTTCGGTTCTTGGAGGAAGTTTCGACCAAAATTACGCCCACTAGTGCTCCTCTCCTGACTAAATGGGCGTTGGCTTTTACTGAACACTGCGAGATAAAATGCCCAGCTTTGCCACAGTAGAAACAGGCCCGGTCCTTCCGTCTGCGCTCCCTCTCCTCACCGGTCAGCCTGACACGATCCAATTGCATAGGCTCCCCCTCCAGCACGGGTTTGGACGCTGTGGCAGCATGAGGAGGAGACGGGCGTCTCACCTGGGTCAAGGCGGGGAAACTGGAAGACCCACTAGGGCAAGTAGCTCATCTTCGCTCCTCTAGGCGTGCGTCGACACGGATAGCCAGGTCTGAACCCTTCCAGTTCTTCGGATAGCTCTCAAGTGAGGAGTTCATCCTTGATCCTCTCCGCCAGACCGTTCAGGAATGCGTCATGAAGGGATCTCTTCTGCCATCCGCTGTTAGTAGCCAGGGTCTGGAAATCAATGGCATAGTCAGATCTTGATCGGTTACCTTGACGGATCCGCAGGATTTCTCTGCCAGCCTCATACCCATGTCTGGACCGGTCAAAAATGCATCTCATCTCTTCCTCCAACAGGGCGGACGTCTGTATACACGGAAGCCCTGCTTCCCAGGCCGCAGTCGCCCATTGCTTGGCTCTCCCGGTGAGCTGCGTGATAATATAAGCCACTCGGGCTTGCTCAGTGGGGAAGGTGACAGGTTGGAGAATAAAGATTAACTTGCATTGGGTCAGGAATGCACGACATGTGCCGGGCTCACCATCGTACTTCTCCGGGGGTGCTAGGCGTGGTTCATGAACCAAGACAGGAGTAGGTACGGTGGGTGCAGACGCAGGAGAAGGAGCTGGAGCAGCTGATTGCTGTGTGGCGTGGGTGTGCTGGCTAGCTCTCACCGATGAAGCTAGGTCCTTCATCTGATGCATCATCGTCTGCAGGTGTTGCATGATGGCCAGCAGTTGTTGCTGGGACTCCAGAATGACGGCCTGTTGTGCAACCGTGGATTGCAGCTGCGGGTTACTCGCTGGTTCCATGGTGGTCAGAACGTACTGTGACGGTGTGTTCAGGAACCACACGCAAGGACCGACATTCCAAAAATTGTAAGCCTTTATTGCAAAAATGGGTCGAGACCAGAAGACACAGGAATTGCCAAGCCAAACTCAAAATCCAAAAAATGAAGTCAGAATAACAGGCAGGGGTCAGAACCAGAGAAGCAGATGTGCAACAGTGCATAAAACAGTGATCCAAAATCGTAGTCAGAATCCAGAAGGGTAGGTCATACACAGGGCATCAAAAACAGGAATCATGGTCGTACAGAAAATGGTTCTAAATTCAAACAGGAACAAACAAGAACAGCAAGGGCAAGGCAATCTCAAGGTCGCACAAAAAATGTCGTATGAATTAGGAAAACTAGGTGTGTAAATTTCTATACGAGTCCCTAGTTTTGTGAACGTGATTGATATGAGCAGATCATAAATTATACAGCTGTTCTTCCCCTTCACAAGTGACACCAAACAACAATAGCGTTAGATTTGGTAACGAAACCCACTGTCAATGTAGCACCGGTTCCTCTTCGATTCATTCCGACCAGACCGAATCGCAACACAGATTTTAGCGCCTCATTGGTGTTCTGAAACGGATGTTACAGGTTAAAGAAACTAACAAGTACACGAGCAAAATGAATTCAGCATGGTTGTATCATTTCTGTGCTCTGTCATCTCAAGAAAAAGACATGCATGATGGTGAACTTGGTAATTTATTCCGATCACTCAACCTAACGTTAACGTCTGATCGTCTGTCCTTTGCGTCTTTTTCAGAGGGTATGAGACCCAACTTCAATGGCCTCATGTTCGCTTAACTACTGACACACCAAGCGCATCTTTACACGTCGTAAATTAGTTTGATTAATCTTCGACTCAACAATCATGTCATTTGTCGCCATGTTTTCTACCACGGTATCACTGGCGATTTCTGAGCTAATGTTATGAAAACGATGTTACTTCTAAATTAGCTTTAATGGCACAAGACAGTGCTATACAATATCTAGTTCATCATCACTAATGCTCAAAACTTCGTATTGACAACAAACCGTTCCTACACGGCTGGGTTGGTTGTCTGTGAATTCATTGCTGTTAAAATATGTTTCGGCCAGTGCGATAGTTAGCCAGTAAGGTATTTTGCTGTAGTCTGACTCAACAGTTCTCAAACTTGGTCCAGGGGTGAACGCTGTGTGTAATGGTTTTTGCTCCAACCAGAATTGTTATCGCAGAATTTTAATGAGCTACAAGCAGTAATTTTTCTTAATGAGTGGCTTATAATGTTAGAGGGACGTTTCACTCTTTTGAACTCTATCATGAATGAAATGGCTATGCATTCAATGATTTTTAAAAGCTCACTGCAAGAAGGAGCAATGTGTTTGTAAAAATCGACGACACCTTATGACCTAATGGACGCCAAGCTTTTGACCAATAACAATACAGCTTAATCGGCTGGGTGTGGTGGTGTAATTATCCATGCCTGAGCCAAACAATATTGATATTTTCCCAATCATATATTAGTGTTTGACTGACTTATCTAAATCCCGTGGCGGTCGCTATCGCTAGGGGGGTTTGGGTTTACCAGCTTAGCATCACATGGTGGTTTCAGACAGTACAGTAACCAGAAAGCACTCCTCAGAGAGAAGTGGATGAGGGTGCCAGTACTGAGACTTGTTCGTTTTTGGCATCAGAATGAGTGGTAATGTGAAATGTTTCACATTTGAAACCCCAAACATTAGAGATTTAAATTATGGATTCCAACAAATTGTGCACAAAACATTGAGTTTACCCAAAGTTCAATTTAGAATCAATTAAATGAAATCTTAAAAGTGAAACATTTTAAATAAACATTTGACAATGCCACTAATTCTGATTCCAACAGCACTAAATTTTGAGCTCATCCCAAGTCCAATTTAGCATTTTTGTCAGGTTGCTCTATTGCCCTTAAAGGGTGTGTCCCTTTTTAATTTTGGGATGCCCAAAATGGCTGTACTGATAAAAATGTAAAGAAGAAATAAAGTTTAAAGGGATTTCTATTGCCAGTCTTTTGAATAAATTCTATGCTAAATGCTCAAGAGGTTTTAATTCAGCTTTTATGGTGCACAGAGTCCCCATTATTAGATTTTGAAAATTAACCGTATGTTTTAATGTTGCATCTGAGTATCAATCGATCTGTTGCGTTTGTGCTGCGGCATCCGGCAAAAATAGAAGTCTTGCGTATCTGCTGCGCTCAGAGCCGGGACGGACAAGAAACACAATTCAGCGTAAGCACACACATTAACTCAAGTGAATCTAATCAACTGTGCTGCCATGACGGAGTGCAAACAGACCAAACACGCATCTTGTGTAATATGGGGGTAACCGTTTTAAAAACATCCAAGCAGCATTTTTAAGATCTGGAAAAGACCAGCATTCTGAACTCTGGTGATTCGCCATAGTTGGCACATATCGTCATTTCTTGCCATTGCGGTAATCTATTCACTTGAAAATTTGAGCTGGGCCACTTAAGGACCCTGGTTGGGGTGCAGGGGCAAGGCTCCGCTGTGGGGTCTTAAGCTGACGAATGGGTAAAGCAAAAATGCCATTTGGAGCTGTCTCCTCGCAGGAAAAATGTGTATTTGGTGTATGACGAAACAAAATTCAAAATCAAAAAATATATGAAACACCTTTTTCTTCCCTTCCCCATTCTTTTGGAAACATTTTGATGAAGTGCAATCTTAAAATAAATTAGGTTGCTCTGCTGGAAAAAAATGCTTGAATCGCATTCATGCAAATGTGTGCTTTTGCGGGGAAGTGCAGCTGCACACTATGCCGCAAAGGGATATTAATGTAGGCTTTTAAATTACTAAAGCTATTGCGTCAAAGCGTTGCAGCATGGTAATTGAATAATTTAGTAAATTGGTTATTAGTGCATTGTGAAAGTTCACCTCACAGTACGCATTTAAAGTCAATTCAAATGCAAGCTATGCATCAAACTTTCTCACCTTTCTCACTCACCCTGCGCCAGGTAAGCACTTAGTGCTTGTCAGTTGCCCTTCCTCACTTCTCAATTCCTGACGGTCCATGAACATGTCCTTTTCCTGTACTTTCTCCAAAGTTGTTCCTCTTTTTTCCTGGGCTCTCTTAATATTGTCTAGCCATCTAACCCGGGGCCTGTCCACTGGCTTAGGACTTTTTGGCATATATTCAAAGAATCTCTGAGGGAGCCTGTTCTCGTTCATCCTTTTTAGGTAGCCATACCATCTTAGTTGTCCTCTTTCAATGAAGTCCTCTATACTAAGGATATCCAGATCCTTCCTGATGTCTTCATTTCTTATTCTGTCCATTCGAGTCACTCGTTTTATGATTCTCAGGACTCTCATTTCAGCAGCGTTGACCTTACTTCTTGTTCTGGAGTTCAGAGCCCAGGCCTCATGGCCATAGGTAAGGACTGGTCTAAGTATGGTGGTATAGAGGATAACTTTAACAGGGACATTTTTGTCTTTGAGTGAGGGATACAAAAGACCAATGGTGCTGCTCAGCTTGTTTATTCTATGGGTAATCTCTATGCCTGAGTCATTTGATTTCGAGAACATGGCACCAAGATATTTAAAGGTTTTAGTCTGTTTCAGTCTCTGCGCTTCTAGATAAATGGATATTTCCTGCGACTGTCGTGACAAGTGTAGTACTTCTGTTTTTTCTCCACTTATTTTCATTCCATTGTCTTTGAAGGCATTGTTTGACCTACTAATACAGTTTTGAAGCCTTTCAGTTGCATTGGCAGCAATTGCCAGGTCATATGCATAGCCAAACATGGATTCTTCACCATTTCCTTCTCCTTTGAGGATGTTCTTTAAGCATTTGTCCAAGAACAATATGAATAAAAGAGGAGAAAGAACACTCCCCTGTCTAACTCCACTTCTGACTTCGAACCATTCATCGCCCTCTGCTTGTGTCTTTACTTTGTATTTGTTCCCAACATAAGCGCTTCGAATCGCATGTTGTAGTTTTTGAGGCACCTCATACTCCTCTGATGCTAGGACTTCTCATAAAGATGAACGTGGCACTTTGTCAAAGGCCTTTTCCAAGTCAATAAAAGCCAGAAACTGGTCAATGTTCCATTCCCATGACTTTTCATATATCATTTTTAGAGTGAAGATGAGGTCTATCATTCCTCTCCCTGGCCTAAAGCCTGACTGCCATTCTGCAAGTTTGTTTTCTACACATTCTTTGAGTCTTCAAAGATTCTTTCATAGATTTTTGAGATGTGAGGTGTCAGGACAATCCCTCTTACATTCTGTTTTGTCTCCTTTCTTGAAGATGGGGCATATTGTAGCCTTTGTCCACTCAGGTGGAATCATTCCTTGATTCCAGCATTGGTCAAACAGATCTACTATCCAGAAAATACCCTCTTCTCCAAAATTTTTTAGAATTTCAGTGGGGATGCCGTCTTCTCCAGAGGCCTTACCATTTCTCATTTTCTTTAGAGCTATCATTGTTTCTTCTACAGTTATTATGTCTTCCTGGTGACCTCTGATTTCAGTGATTCTCTCTGATTCTAGAACCTCTTCTATGTCTCCGTTGAATTACTCATCAAAGTAATCTTTCCATCTCTTGTCTATTTCTTTAGGGTCTGTAAGGAGGTCTGTTCCATCCCTGTTCTTAATTGCGTAAATGGGAGGGGTTGGGTTCTTTCTGTAGTTCTTTGCCAGTGAGTAGATCAGTTTTCTTGTACCCTTCAGGTCTTTCTCTAGGTCTTGTCCAATGCTCCTCCGTGACTCTTCTTCAGAACTTCTCTTCGCCCTTTCTGTCTCTCTTCTAGCTTCAATGTAGGCCGCTCTGTCTTGGGGATTGTGAGTCTTCATCCAAATTTCAGAAGAGCCTCATCTTGTTAGATACTGATTCCTGCACTTCCTGAGTCCACCATGGGGTTTATTCCCTTCTCCTTCCCCTAACTGTCTTACATTCAATGATCTGGACTGCATGTTTGTTAATGGATGATTTCAGTTGGTCCCAATTGTAGTTTACATTGCGTTGCTCTATTTGGCTAGGCCTGTCTGCTGCTATCTGTTCCTGCAGCCTAGTGCATCTGTCTACATCTGGTAAGTTTTCAAGCAATAACCTCTTTTTACTCGTTGATTGTTTTGACTTTATCTTCCTGATCTTCAATTTCACTAACAGCAGTCTGTGGTCCGAATCACAGGATTTGCTTGCTACAGTATAGATGTTTTTATTAGTGGTTAAGGCCAGGTCAATCATTGATTTGTCAGTATATGCACCTTCTGTTATGGTTTGGTCCCGCCAGATGCAACCTGCAATCCGGCGGGCACTGGGACCATGTACCCAAAAGCATTGCAGCTCTTAAATATCCTAACGTCACCTCCACTTCAACGAGCAACAGGTGTGGCTTGTTGAAGTGGAGGCGAAGACAGCCGGAGGGGCTGTAAGGCAGAACCCTTACACCTTCCTTCTGATTCCAGCGATACCAAGTCCATTTCTTAGTTTCCTCGTGCTTATAAAAGGTGTTCATGATTGCCATGCCATTCCTTGACCAGAAGTCTAGAATTCTTCTTCCTTCCTCATTTCTATCTCCGATGCTGAAAGCACCTAGTGAGGCTTCATACCCTGTTCTGTTACATCCGACATGGCCGTTTAGGTCTCCCATAATTATAAGGTTTTCTTGGTGAGGGACTGCATCTTTAAGGCCTCGTAGTTCTTCGAAGAATTCTTTTTCTACAGTAGGTCTTCCTTGTTGGGGGGCATACACTTGGATTATAGAGATTTTACTGTTGTCTAGGTTGATGGTAAGGCTCATCATTCGCTCATTCTTACGGTTAATATTTGATGCTCTTTCTGCAGTGTCTTTTGCTAGCATGATGGCCACTCCATGTCTGGCTTCGTTTCCTCCGCTATAATTGTTAATCTTCATGTAAAAGTTTAAACCCAGATCCAACTAGTCGAGTTTCACATACTCCAAGAACATCCAAATTCCTTTTTGACATTAGAAATGCGATCTCTTCTTCTTTATATCGGAGCGTGCCAACATTGATGGTGGCAATTCGTAAGGTACTTTTCTGTTTCCGAGAATCATGTCCATTTCCAGTCCAAGTCCGTGTCTGGTAATTTGGTCCGTCCATTCGAGGCTGGTCATGCGTTTTGTGTGCAGAAAATTTTTACGCCACCAGCTTGCAAAGCCTGTCATGGCAATGCTTGTTGTTTAACTAGGGGTTTAGCGGTACTGCTAATTATTACCTCCCTGGTGTCGTAAGCCCCCCGAAGATTACAGGTTTCACATGCACCAGACCCGGGCAGACACCAGGTTGGAACAAGCTGCTACACCTCGACAAGGTTACACAGTTCCTTGTCCTGGTGGGATGCAGGCCCCCAGAACCGCAGCAGATCGGATCAAACTTTCATGTTGTCAAAATCATTTATGGGGTCTTTATAGTCCGGCTTCTGGGAAAGTTGTGTGGAGGCTACAATATGAGATTGTATGAACGGCAATTATCCAGTTAATCATAAACAAAATCTAAACCTTATCTAAACAACATCTTCAGCTGCATTTGCTACTTAATATTCTACTAGAATGTGGAATTTCAAGAAAATCCTGTTAATTGCCTTTTATGCGATCATGTCGCCCTCTGCTGATGCATGGTAATTGGTAAAGTATCTTATCAGTGGCCTACGTGCTCAGTTATTTAATTCGACTAACTGTCCTATTCTAAATTAGAAACAGGTTGAGGGTTAACCTGCATTATGGTAATGTCACTGGCTGTAGACAGTTTTATTTTTACCTAAACAAACTTAACACTCGGACCTCAGTCGGCAAAACCGTATTTAATAGAAATTTTTCTTTGGCGGATCAAGCAGGACACAGACAGAAAAAAATATATGCCATTTTGTGAGCTACATGAATTCAGGAGCTTCTAAAGACATTGCCGTTTTATGTCACAATTAACGTGGATGGGGAAATGCTTGATATTTGTAATGAACAATGCAAGATGAGGGGAGCGGGACAGTGATTCTCGCATCAGAATGAATTAACACAAAGTTGCTAATTGGGAAACATAAATGGGAACAGGTTTGAAGAAGGTATGGTGAAAGCAGGGCTAGGTAATCCTCCGATGGCAAGTCCAGGGTGCAAGAGTTTAAAAATCAGCTAAAACGCTACGATGAGTGATGGAGTTTGGACAAGGTTTTTTTTTTGTAATTCTTTAGATCATTAGCATTCTTTCCATTTAACATTGTAGCGCAGTTTCGTCTGTCAGCTGTTCTCTATCACATCATTATCATTATTGGCAACAGGCTAAAGCGCTTGATTGTCATGTAGGCTCATGATACGGGAGCAGATTCATGGTTGGCCAGTTGAGCCTTAAAAGGTGAAGAAAGCTGCCCAACCTCGCCGACAATTAGAGGAGTTCTAATCTGAATTATCTTCCCGGAAGTACTTCAAATGATTGTCGTTTATTTCAGACCGCTTGTATGTTTCAAGAAGAAATGGGACGCAACTGTATACACACACCCCATCGCAGCAAGTTGTCTCATTTCGCTTTACGATCATCGCAATTCGATAACGTCACACCCCTAGCACAACCTTTTTTTTCATCAACCAATCCGCGGATCATGTGCGTGCCGAACCGTGAAGAGTGATCCGTACGGATTACGGATCAACGATGATCCGTTGCACCACTAATGTGAACTATAACTGCGTTACGCAGATGAGCCTAAGTATATAATTGAGTGACTGACTAATCAATGAGAGTACTTTGGAGGATATAAGGAAGTGCTGAAATCATAGATGGAGGAATCTACATGCAAGTCCATGGTAAGGAACTACGCGTTTTTGATATGTGATGATTATAATTGATAGTAGAATGACATAGTATCAATACCATGTGGAATTTTTGCTTGAGAAAACTGATTTTCCTGAACTACTAATTGGGATACTATTGGCTCACTATAGCTGAAGTGGTTGCTACTAAGGACAATGATTTTTTCTGTGGCAAGAGATAATTTTTTTGAACTGCTGGATAGATACTATGGGCAAGTATATTGAGTAGTTTGCACATCAGGCTTAGCTGAGGCATTAATTCATGCAGCTCCAGAAAAACGGGGACAAGACTGAACTTGTCCATATTCTACAGTGAATATTCAATAACTGATCCGGGTGCAAGTGACAGAATAGGATAACTGCGTTCATAGAGCAGCTCCATGTCCGCTGGCGTCTACATGTGCACAAAGGGGTTAACAATCCGGGCGGATTTAGTGGTTGCATCAGAGTCAGACGTCCGACTGGATGGAGTGGACAGAGTCAGTATTGGAAAACGCGCGTGACGATCTGGATTCAAACGAAGTTAGAACATCTGGTTTTGGGTTCGGGCACGGCTGTTTTCTTCTCGGGAAAGTCGGCCTGACCGATTTTAAATTTCGGGCGCGCCTCTTGGCGGGTAATTGGGTAATCTAATGTGGGAGGCATTGGGCGGATTCATGCAAACTTCCGTTCTGAGTGTGGTTCCTCGCAGCATGTAGTTCATGGCCGAGCTCTTTATCGAAATGCCAAAGTCTTGTCTGAATCGGGGGATGAGCACGCCTATTTGAAGTTTGAGGCCAGTGGATAAGAAAACATTCAGTCGTGAATAATCAGCGAGGTGTAATCAAAAAATAATTCTATCTGCAACATGATTTCAAATGTACTTTTAAAATTACAAAATTTGTGAGTTTTAGATTCATCGCGTGCATAGCACAGGCAAAAAATTGAACTATTTTGTCGACACCTCTTACATCAGTCTCTAATAATGATTACAATAGCACCATGAATTTGGCTTGATAATCTGGCAACACTGTCACCCACTCACGCCCACATGAATTTGGCTTGATGCATATGGCAACACTCCTCCCTTCATGGCCGCCCATTTTCTCCCCTTCAGGTCCTGCTCATAGGATCAGTCGCCGTCACCTCACCTCATCCCTTGGTGGCTATGTTCCCGCCCCTGCCTGACATCCCAGCCCTCGCATCGTGCCCCTATAGTCTTTTACTCTAAGTCCCCTTCCTTTGGCGCAAAGTTATTACATTATCGGTTGAGTGTTATTACATTATCAAGCAGACATTTTTCATTACATTATTGGTCAAAATGTTATTACATTTTCGGGCAGGCAGCTTTTATATTATCGGTTGAAGTTATTACATTATCGGGCAGTTATTACATTATTGGTCCGTTATTACATTATCACTTGTAACAGTCATCAGCATGAAATGTGTGCTTTTCAAAAAACAGTGTCTACTACCATTCATATTACATTGACAGACAACACCAAATGATGACCTCCATTAAATTTAAATTAGGAAAACAGCAGATGCGAGGCATTGGAGGAGTTGTAGGCATAGATAAATACATTTAGAACACTAGATTGCTCAGTGAAGCACCTGGCATCCATATTGATACACCTAACTTCTTCATCAAAATGAATGGTTTCCTATGAGGTTTCCTAAATTAATATAATTGTTAAAATGCCGAGATGTGCAGCGGCGTTTTTGCATCAATATTCATTCGAGGGCTAATAAAACGTTTCATGCACAAGTTATTGTATAAACCCAAATTTATTAATTAATTTAATGGAGAAAATCCGTTTGCCGACTGGCTAACTAATTAGCTATCCCATTGACTTGAATAGACCGCTGACTAAAAACAAGCACCAGTGATTGTTAACGGTCAACAAATAGCTACCATGGTAACCTTACCGCATGCCTTACCGTCACGGAGACTACATTAACCTGCCAGTTAATAAAATTAACAAGTTGGCTAACAAGCTAGCTACTCGTAATTGACGTTCAAAGGCAATACTTCTTACCTGCAAAATATTTAAAAAGTGTATAAGTTGCTTTGTCTGTTTATATTGATTTCCAAAAGACAAGGAGGAGAGAAAGGCTTGGCTGTTAAAAGTAAGGAGAAATATTTTTTCGTCATCCCCTCGATCAGTGAGGTGAAACTTGTTAGCGGAGTAGCTGGAGTTAACTAGCGCTTCAGTTTAACAAAGTAGACATTAATCATATGATTCAATATAAACAACTACGTTGATGGCAAATATGCTCAACCAGGTTGCAAAGAAGTGAATAAACCATAAAGTAAATTGATAACATATACAAACATTGATCGATGTTTCTTATAACAACGAAAACTTCCATGCAATTATCTTACTAGAGGATCACTGAAAGCCTCAGTCACCTTAACTGAACTCTTCTGGTCGCTCGTTGTTGCCGAGTCAGGTTTTCTTTCCCCTCAAAAACAGCTTATATTAAACTTTGAAGGGGAACTCCACTCATTTATCATATTTGAAAAGACAATTATACGATAGATTATCATAATCTCAACTAATTCTGAAATTTTCGTTGATTTCTGAGGTCGTTTACCATTTTAAATCGATTTTTATTGGTATGGATCTGGATTTATGATGGGCGCAGCCATTCTTACCAAGTCACATGATTCCACAAAGGGAAGTGACACCAGGCGTGCGTAAAACAACCGGCCACGGCAACAAATGTTCAGCGAAACTGTTATTATTGCAATAAATCAAAATGCGTATTGCATGATTTCATAACGAAACACTGCCATGTTAGTCACAAAACACTGTCGCTATTGCTCTTACTCAACAAGAGACATCCTTTCTGCCCCACTGGCTTAGGTTTTATCCAGTTTCTATTCAGGATCCAGCAGTATAGTAAGAATGCGGAAATACAATCTGCACTTCGCTCTACTGCCTGTGAGCCAGACACTGTGCGCCAGATAATCAGATCTAAAATGCATCAACGGACAGTTTTTGGTGAATAAACAGAAAATTCTTGGTCCAGGCAACATTGAGGAAAATTAATCATGGCTTATTAGCATACACTGTCCACAATGTAATAATACAAAGCTTTCTCATGCGGTGCATTTCCCAAGAGCACATTTACTCACTACGTTACCTACCTACATAGTTCGTCCGTTTAGTCAATGATTCCAGCTACGTAAGTTAGCATCAGTGCTTTAAGGAAATGCACCCCAGTCTGCTACCTTGCGGTTCACATGTTACGTAAAGTTTGTAAATCAGTGTGATGAATGAAGTACCCCTTTAAAGACATCATGCCGCACGCCACTATCGTCTAATTTCAGCATTTTCAGGAAAAGCCAGTGCTCTTGGGAATTTTCAGGAAAAGCCAGTGCTCTTGGGAAACGCACCGCATGAGAAAGCTTTGTATTATTACAATGTGGACAGTGTATGCTAATAAGCCATGATTAACTTTCGTCAATGTTGCCTGGACCAAGAATTTTCTGTTTATTCACCAAAAACTGTCCGTTGATGCATTTTAGATCTGATTATCGGGCGCACAGTTTCTGGCTCACAGGCAGTAGAACGAAGTGTAGATTGTACTTCCGCATTCTTACTATACTGCTGGATCCTGAATAGAAACTGGATAAAACCTAAGCCAGTGGGGCAAAAAGGATGTCTCTTGTTGAGTAAGAGCAATAGCGACAGTGTTTTGTGACTAACATGGCAGTGTTTCGTTATGAAATCATGCAATACGCGTTTTGATTTATTGCAATAATAACAGTTTCGCTGAACATTTGTTGCCGTGGCCGGTTGTTTTACGCACGCCTGGTGTCACTTCCCTTTGTGGAATCATGTGACTTGGTAAGAATGGCTGTGCCCATCGTAAATCCAGATCCATACCAATAAAAATCAATTTAAAATGGTAAACGACCTCAGAAATCAACGAAAATTTCAGGATTAGTAGAGATTATGATAATCTTTCGTATAATTGTCTTTTCAAATATGATAAATGAGTGGAGTTCCCCTTTAAAGTAGGCGAAAATAAGTGGGAGTCTACGAGCAAATTTTACCTGCGGGTGTTTACGCTGCTGGACCAGATGCTTCACTTGAGTCTACCCTGTCAGCAGTCTAGTGTGCTATACATACATTGATGAGCGACTCACACTGAACTGACAACAATAGAAGTTCTGAGTAGATCTTACCTTAGACCAGCAGAGCAGAGTTAATAACTACAAAAATATACAGAGAAAGTAACTCGAATTTAAATGTGAAAATTCTGTTATTTTCCTGCACCTGAAGGAGGGGAAATTTTTGCTATACGGAAAACATTATCACTACGGAATGACTCCCACCCATTTCACTGAATACGTTTGTACTTTATGATAAATGATTTCTGTTCACAGAATTAAAATATTGTTCATTCTAAGAGCAGATTGCAGTGAGCTGCTGGTACTATCATGCTCCATTGCTCGCTCAAAAAGTGATGTACTCCTCAATAATTACTTCAGGCATTACTAATTGATTGTGAAACAAATACCAAAACTCTCAGAAGGCTAAAGAAACTCAAAAACACAGAGTTGCGTGCATGCTTTTTTTCTCGTTGTACAGTTCCATGTCCTGAAACCAGGAGAAATGGTGGCCTCAGATCAATGCAACGTTTGTGCACCACTGAAAACAATGTCCTGCCAACGTGGCATTATGTTTTTAGTATATATATTTTTTTCACTTTTGATGCTGAAGGGCTCACTTCTGAAGCTGTGATCAAGCCCCAATCCCCATGTGAAAATATCTCATAAAAACAAGAGGAGAGAAAAAAAAAAGGTTGTTGCACATTAGCCCATCTGCTACAATTATCCCACTCCAAAAGACTTGGCATGGGCCATCTTTTTTATGACACAATGGCTACTGAGGCACCCGCGATCTTGACCCAGTTCAGTAGCAAACAGCGTATAAAATGTTGCTGAATGCCTCAGTTTAGACTATTTACAGACTGTGACTTTCAGATGTAGCAGTTGTTCACAAAAGTGCAGTCTGCTTGATTGTCAGTAGAAAAAAATTCTGTCGACATGGAAAGACTGCGACTGAAAGCAAACAAGGGAAATCATGCAAAGGGCAGGAAAGATGTTGGCTAGGGGGGAGATTATTGCCCAATGAATGCTGCTAACGAAAACAGCATCCAATACTTAGGCTTCAAAGAATCATAAATAATAGGGATGACACATCGTTTATTCTGGATAATGAGTTGATCTGAAGTAGGGGTCTAGGACAAGAGAAAAAAGATTAAAAATTCATTTCCAGATGAATATCAATTGCAAGTATTAACCTTTTCCTTCCATAGAAGCTCATGTCTTGCAGTAATTTCGCCTGTGACAGGGCAAAAAAAAGGTTGGAACATCTTCACATTGTGAGGTGGAGATGATGCCTTGAGAGGAAGGAAAGATTTATATTAATCATGATAGCTTTTGGGACAGTGAGTTCATATTTGCAGCTGCTTGTCAATATATTCGTGCCATTTCAGAGCACAAGTAAATATGTGTGCATACATGTGTTTGTGGGTATGTGTGTTTGTTTCAGTGTTTATCACATTTTACATGAAAATAATAGACTGAATAAATCTGTTAATTTCCAAAGCACACATAATTATCTATCCTTTTTCATTAATTATAAGCAGCACACCCAGGATATTTATGAAGAATATGAGAATAAAAAGGATTTCGCTTGAATGCTAAGGAAACAAACCCTTTTCCCTCTGCATTCTTGTGTGCACTAGTGTAAAAAGAAACTGGTAAAATTGTTCATTCTGATGGCATTATTTGGTCAAAATAAGCACATATCTGTCATTGCACACTTGGCAAATTACACATGGGAAACACTTTTCATTTGGTGCATCTGATGCTTTCATGAAATAACAAACCGACAATTCAGTGGTATAAAAAATATATAACATTACCCGAGTATGAGATTTTCTCTCATTATGTAAAAGATGTAGTGTCAGCCAAGTAAAGTCAGGTGCTAAATTATTGGCACCCTTGATTAAAATGAAGAAAAAGACTAAACAGTACAGTCAAATGTAATCCATATGGTGTGTTTATTTTTAAGTTTAGATGTTTTTCATTAAAAAAATAAATTTTTACACCCCAGGCAAAATTGACAGCCATACGGCTATTTTTATTATTTAAGATATGGTTATAGAAAACATTTGAAGAAATGTTTTGACTATTTCTCTATTAAGAGATTTTACAGATTTCCGGCAGGTTGATGAGGCTTAAGTTGCTAAACTTGGCTACCACCATTTTCTCCTGAGAGCTTTTGCTTAGAGTGTATGTATACTGCTTGTATGTAGAAGTTACAAAGCTAGTCACCCACGATTTTTGGAACAGTACATTTGTTACAAAGGAAAAGCAAATACTTTTGCTAGCTAAATAAGCTGACTGCCAGCACTTGCCTGTCCAACAGAAAACAGACTAATTCCATGTCACTTTTAATCCCTAGTATTTCCTGTAATGCTCACGAGAGGGGAAAAGCTGAGCTGAGATTAGCTCTTGTTTTGGAATGGGCTTTTTCTGCACTGCAGTTCGCCTCACTACATTTCCTTATTTTTACACTGCAAACATTGTTTTCGTTGCATCCTCTACATCATATTCTCATCTCAACTCGTAATATAGTGATGCTACCTGACCAAGCATCGATATATGACGCAATAGGAAGGTTTTGGCGTCTTTATTTGATGGCTAGGGTTTGGGTTAGGGGTTAGGTGGTAGGGTTCATTATAAACTGGCGTCAAGTGATGATGATGATGAAGATGATGATGATGATGATAATTTTGCTTCCTGGTGTGAACAATTTGGAATCATTCTTCAGGCCTTTGGTCACCATGAAGCAGGCCCCAGCTAACATGGAGCAAAATTGCCTGTAGCAGCCCCTTGTGACCAGAGATTGGTGCTTTTGTTTTGCCACCGATAATTTGCTTAGTCAAAGACTGGAAAAAAAAAAATTCAACTTTGCAAAGATGCTAAATTGAAGGAACAACATGCAGAGTCCTCGCTGTACTAAATCAAAAAATGATCCAGTAGTCCGCAGTGATGATTATACACTTTACAAAATGAAGAGAAATCAGAAACAAAGTACTATTCAAGTATTTATTTCATCTAATATTGGATCGTATAGATGGAAATAAGTAAACAGATAACAATATTCACTAAAATTAAAAATAATAATGTCTTTTTGAGAGAAAAAGTCAATATCTAGTGTGGCCACCCAAAGTTGCTTTGATTACAGCATTTAATCTTTTAGGCATAGAGTTCACATATTTTTTTATTTCCTTACTTGCTAAACCATTCCATATGATTTGAAGTTCATTCCAAAAAGATTCTTTCAGTGTTGCAACAGATTTGCTCAATCAGATCAAGGCCAAATCATAACTTTTGTGTCACCAGATGTTTCTTTCCATCTGAGATAATTCTTGCTCAACATAGTAGTGTGTTTAGGGACATTACCTTGTTAAAAATCAAATCCCTGTCTGAGCAGTCTTTTTCCAGATGGCAATGCGTGCCTTACAAGGATGTTGTAGTACTTCTTTTGATCTATGATTCCATTGACTTTTTTATGAGATACGTCAATAGTTTCCCCAATGAGGAACCAACTGATTGTTTACGTTGATTAAGTGGTCCTCAGGGCAAAAATTTTTCAATTTTTTTGAAATTTCAATATTTTTGATTTTCACATGAAATGAATAAAATAATAAAGGAATGCAGTGAGATGCCAGTAAACACCAAGAATCTATGTTTTTCCTCTGCCTCAATTGTTACTTGTGACTTTAAATGCAAATTACCGAAAATCACAATTTTGACTGATTTTAAACCTAGTGGCATTCATAAAATCATTAATATTCATCTGATTAACTTGAAATTTGGAGTGAAGTTGTATCTGTTGGAGATCTATGAAGTGATATAGGATTTTTTTTAGATAGGGGGTTAATTTTGAAAATGAAGCAAGTTGATAATAGCGATTTTCATTATGTTTACAGAACAGAGCTCAATAAATATTCATAAATGTTCCAAACAAAAAAATCCTATGTCTTTTTTATAGAAGTACCATAAACCTTTCAGATGAGACTAATTTGAGCAAAATCTGACCATGGGTTATTGAAATATCAGTACCACAAAATATTTTCAGATTTTGTCATTAAAGTGCCGTTTCCATGGCAATCATGTAAATTTTTATCAAAATACTACATTTTATGAGGTTAAAATCATGTTGAGTATGTTTATTTCTTAGTTTTTACATCATGATGGTTATTTCTACACTTTACCTTGAAGACCCCTTCAATGTTTGGTTGAGTTGTTTCCCTCGGCAGTTATTTTTACTAGTTTCTAATATATCTCAATGTGAATATAAAATTTTTATTGTTTTTTATTTTTCATTTTTCTGGAATTGTTTCACAATTTTTTGATGCAGTTTTTAGCAGACTGGTGAAACTCTGTCCTTCTTTACTTCTGAGAGACTCTGCCTCCCTAAAATGCTATATTTATACCCAGTCATGTTACTGACTTTTTGCCAATTACCCTAATTAGTTGCAAATGTTGCCAATTACCCTAATTAGTTGCAAAATGCTCCTCCAGCTGTTTTTATTAGTACTACTTACTTTTCCAACCTTTTGTTGCCCCTCTCCGAACTTTTTTGAGATGTTTTGCTTGCCATCAAATTCAAAATGAGCTAATATTTTCCATGAAATGATAAAATGTCTCACTTTCAACATCTGATATGTTGTCTAAGTTCTGTAGTGAATAAAATGTGGGTTTATGAGATTTGCAGATTTGCAAATCATTGCATTCTGTTTTTATTTACAATTTATGCAGCATCCCAACTTTTTTGTAATTGGGGGTTTAAATAAATTAAGGCAACATCATTCACTAAGATACATAATACTGCATAGAAGAAAAAAAATAATAAATGAAATAACAAATGCTTACGATGATTACAAAATTCCACAACAAGATTAAAATTTTTCTTCAGCACGTTGGTTGTAAAATCTTATAGCCGTTGGCACAAAAGACTGACAGGCATGGGTTGATTTAACTAATGGCAAACGTAAACAGACTTCAGAAAGTAGGCAGTGGGATGAGTAAATCATAATTTTATGAAGGTTTTTGATTGTTTGCCGTTCAAAAATAGTGGTTAGGTTTTCAGTAGACATCCCAGCGATTTTACCAGCAGTGATTACAATTTTAAATAGTTTGTTTTTGTTTTGCACTGTCAGGCTCCCATACCAACATGTAAATTGTACATTAAAACATAGAACGCAATGCTAAAGTACCCTCGGCCGTATGGGCATAAGACACGGAATGACAACATATAGAGGGTTTTTTAATGTATGCCTATGTAACTCAATGTGTTTAATACTTTCGGGCTTGAGAGAAGTTTCAAGAGTGAAAAGGAAGACAGAGGTAATTGTCCAATTTCATGTAGGACCTGGCAGGTTATATGGAAAGTGTGGAACAGGACAGCTGGGACTTTACATTGTTTGGCATTCAGAATATGAAGTCTGACATGATGCGCAGTCATCAAAATTCGACGTTATGTTGAAGGTGACTGAAGAGTTTGGTTGATAATGTTGCTACATGAAATTGTTATTAGAAGGTATTTAAAGTAGGTGAAGGCTATGTAGCTTCCATGTCCTCCAACTTGATTATCCAGTGAGTACACTTTATGAATTTGACATAGCTACACCAAAAAATGTCATGGTAAGGCAAAGGCGTAATGACAGTAAAACTGTTCAGAAACAATGTGACCTTTTGACCCCATTAACCAGATCAAAGTCATCCACCTTTAATGTTCTGCAAGCCGATTATCCAGAACATACACGCTGTAAATTTTACGCGGCTACAACAAAAATAGTGGATGTAATCAAGGAAACAGTGTTTACAAAGAATGTGACCTTTTGACCCCTTAAAGTAGGTCAAGGTTGCCCATCTTCGAACTTGTCCAAGCTATATGTCCCAAGAACAGTCCCTGTGAATTTCATTACCGTGAGATTAATGAATTCTGGACCACTCCCAAAGTAGAGGAGAGTATTGGGTGGGATTGCGGATAGGAGATTGGGGCGGGTGTGGTGTTGGACTTAGTCTGTGATTGTGCGGACGTTGGGCGACCCCCCAGGTGGCGAGACTCAGGGTGGGGCTCGCATCTCTTGTCGGAGTCCGTGTGGCTCCCAAGCCCCCCGGGGTCCCAGGTGGTGGCTCTTTCTTCCTTCTTGGAGAGGGGAAGGGTGGGAGGGACGTAGAAACGAGACGAGCAGGGATTGTGGGAATGTAGGAGGTATATATAGGCGTAAGGACGAATAGGAAGGTGCATTGGGAGTGGCCCTGTTCATTAACCTACGTTATCGGGAACTCCCTTTCATGAATTCTGGACCACTCCCAAAGTAGAGGAGAGTATTGGGTGGGATTGCGGATAGGAGATCGGGTGGATAGGAGATCGGGGCGGGTGTGGTGTTGGACTTGGTCTGTGATTGTGCGGACGTTGGGCGCCCCCCGGGTGGCGAGACTCAGGGTGGGGCTTGCATCTCTTGTCGGAGTCCGTGTGGCTCCCAAGCCCCAAAAAGTGTTAAGTATCAACGAGAGATAGGCTCTACGTCTGTCATTAACATTATTGCAAATACAGCTTGCATATGAGTTTGATGTCCAGCGGCCGAGGATTTTAATCAGGTGGTCCGGCACTCCTCGCTTGGATGCTGTGGTGGCGCCGCCGATGCGGAAAGAGTGCCCAGAGGAGTATTAGGGTGGAATGTTGGATCTAATTAAAACTTGACGGAAATGGTAGAGGAACCAGTGGCGAGTGGCTTCGGCCGCGGTGTCGATCATGAATAACGGGTCTGGGGGAGAAGCGCGGTTATTGTATCTCGAGGTGATGTAGTTGATATTGGCTCGAACGGACTGAGGGCAGAGTCTAGGCGAAATAGGAATATGGGCTGAGAAATGCCGAACTGATCTGTTTACTACTCTTTATCTTGAACATGAGGCAGTCAGTGGAGTAGAATGAGATGTTGTTTAGGCTGGCGTGATGAGAAGGATAATTATTAGCGGAGAGCAGAGTGAACTCGGCGTATCTCAAAAACCCAAAGAAGGCCAATAGAAACACTGCTTCTAGGGTGGAAACCGTGGAAGGAGAATGGTACCCTGAAAGCAGCGTCTGGATGCAGTGAGAGAGGAGGTCTGCATTTAGGGGTAAATGTTTGGTTGGAGCGGGAGGTTCTTGTTTACGTAAACCTTTCAGCAGTGTTTACATAGACGAGCACGGATAACCAGTGGCTAATTTGATGAAGAAGTTGATGCCGCTTAGGAAGACTTGTATTTGGGCCGGTTGAACGTGGTATATGGAGTCGTAAGGGAAACAACGTTGAGTGTCGGGAATGGCAGTTGGAGGGCTGAATGGAATTTCTAGAATTGCTTCCGTCCTGCGAGGTACGGGGAAAGTAAGCGTGGAGCGAACCCATTTAGAATGGTATCTCGAGATAAAGTGGCGAATGGTTCAGGTTGTGGTGTCAGTGGTCGACGGTCGCGGAAAATGGAGGAACCAGAGTGGGGTGAATGTCCAAGTGCGGTGCTAAGCCTTTGATTCTCTGCCAGGAGAAACGAGGATGGGCATCAGCGATGGCATTTTACGGTCGGAAATATGTGCGGCTTGGAGCATGGACTGGTGTTTTGTGGAAATTAGGGTTGGTTTGCTGGGGAACGCCATGAACGTGATGGACCGGGAACGGCCTTTGTTTGCGGTGTCTACTGTGGTCGGTTGTCATTATGAACGGTTATACATTTGGCGGCCCGTTCGTGCCCCGAATGGGGGAGGAAGCGATGATGGGATACGGTGAGGCGAACAGCGAAGTAATAACGCTCCTTCCCGGAAAGGCCAAAGGAACCCCAAAAAAAGCGTGGGTTGAGTGGGAGGGCCCTAAGCATTTGAGATCCCGGCTTTAGCCAAACAGGTGCCGCGACTGGCGAGGCGGATGAGAGTGGTGAGACGGAGGACAGTCAGTAAAGGGTTAACCACTGTTGAGCAAGCGGCCAGTCGGATTGCATGAAGTGACGTGCTTGAGCGTGGAGATGGCAGATGGACGGTGTGCAGGCGGGGCGGAGACGCATAGTTTTCGTGAATGTTCGCCGGAGAGGCGAAGTGCACCAACAACCAAAGCGCTACTGGGCTGCGCCACTGTGAGTGGCTGTGAGGAGGATACGCGCAGTATTCGTGAATGTTTTTCGGCGAGGCAAAGTGCATCAATATCCAAAGCGCTAGCGAAGCGTTAGTGGGCTGCACCACTGACAGTGGCTGTGAGGAGGGTACGCGTAGTATCCGTTAATGTTTGCCGGCGAGGCAAAGTGCATCAATAACCGAAGCGCTAGTGAAGCGCTAGTGGGCCGCGCCACTGCTAGTGGCTGTAAGATGGATACGCATGCAGTATCCGTGGATGTTTGCCGACGAGGCAAAGTGCACCAATAACTGAAGCGTTGCGAAGCGCTAATGGGCTGCGCAAATGCAAGTGGCTGTGAGGTGGATGCGCATAGTATCCGTGAATGTTTGCCGGCGAGGCAAAGAGCACCAATAACTGAAGCGCAAGCGAGCTGCGGCACTGCTTGTGGCTGTTAAGGTGGATTTATCCGCAATTTTGGACGTGAGGTGGATACATGTAGTATCCGTGAATGTTTCAACAGCAAAGAACCATTTGTGAATTTGGAATAATCGTTGCAATCATTCAACAGCACCATGAATGTGTGGTATTTCATTTGCAAAGAACACGACGTTCATATATAGCAAGAGTTGCTCGGACTAATTGGTAGAACCGGCAAAAGTCTAATTTATTTATTTTTATTTTATTTATTAGTACTTCACACCCACTCCGTGGGGTGAAGTAATGTTTTCAGCGGCTCTTTGTGTTTGTTTGTTTGTTTGTCTGTTTGTGTTTCCACGCTTGCCAATATTTGCGTGAATGGGTGAAGTCTGCCATCTAGTGGCGATGCGTGTTTGTTTGTGTTTCCGCACTTGCCAATATTTGGGTGAATGGGGTGAAGTCTGCCATCTCTGATTGCCTTGTTTATTTATTTATTTATTTTGAAAGCCTTGTTATACATTGCGCTATGAAATTATGGCATTTTCTTCCGCACATCGATGACTACGAAAAATATCAATAAGTCTTTGTAATTTCTGTGCTCGTGTAGTTCGTGAAAACAACGCAGATTCGTGTAAATAAGTTTGTGAGGCTCATAGATCAATAAGCCATGAGAATCCGTTTTACAGCCTGAATGAAGTGGCAGCTAATGGCGTTGTTGGCGAATATAATTGCTGCGAAGTCAGCGAGAGTTTCAGATTTGCAGACTGTCATCCTTGCGGAGTCACATCAATTATATCAACGTAGCCAACAGGCAGTTGCTTACCGTACAGCCGAGGCATAAAGCGAGATCGAGAACGAGTGTAAAGTAATCGTCCAGTTCTAGCCTCCAATGAGGAAAGGACTGGGGGATTGTGTTTCGGTAGAGTGGGACGGTGAATGGCGAACTCGGTTCGCGTGGGCTCCCCGGAACGAGTGGGGTTCGGGTGCCTGAGCTGTGCAGGGTCGATGAGGGCTAGGATTTTTTTTTTTCTTTTATATATACTTCGAAAATATGAATGCCAGCTCAGGCCAAAATCAACGTGGTATGGTAAATTCTTGCACTGTCGCAACGAACAGCGGATCAATAACTAGTGCACAATAATTCAACCAAATTCTTGCCTCCGATGAGGCAAGGACTGATGAACTGTGTCAGTTGAGTGGAATAAGGATTGGCGAACTTGGTTCGCTTTCAATTTTCGCAACGAGCGGGGGTGGGGTGTTTGAGCTGTGCGAGGTCAATGACGGTTTGAATTTTTTTATTTATTTTTTTCTCATGACTAAAATATGAATGCGGAAATAGGATGGTTGAATGAGCTGGGCCAGGTCGACGTGCATACCCGAAAAAATCTGTTGTCTAAGTGTGGGGGATAATGGTGAAGGGTTTGGAATAGGCTACGAGGGGCATATGGGAGATAAGGCGGTGGTTAGTGTGTGCTGAAAATGAGGTGAGGGGAAAACTGCGAGGAGCTGAAGTATTTGATGGGAGGGACGGACCTGTATGAGGAAGCACAGAATTAGTGACATGGGAAACTGGTAAGGGGAGGGGGGTGGGGAAAGATGCGGGAGTGCAGGAGGGAAGAGACGAGTGGATGAGGCAACAGCGGGTGCTTCTTCGGGTATAGGTGGGTTACCACCAGAACTGCTGGAGCCTTGGAGAATTCGGTTGTGGGCAGCAGGAGCGTAGAAGCCAGGTTTCGTCCGGCGGAAGTGATGGGGGGGGATGCATGTGTACGGGGAAAAGGTGCAGCCTGCGAACACAGGGATGAAATAGGGGACGAAAAGAGGCAAATGAGGCAAATTTGAGGTCTGTGTAAGTAATTGCTCCACAGATATGGTTAAAAAACAGATTATTTCAATATATAGCGCCCCCTGGTGGCAAACCTAGGAGTGCATACTTGCCCAAAATCTAATCAGTTTATCCTCTCTACCATATCTACCCATATGCTAAAAATGAGAAGCCAATGTAAAGTATTTTGTGAGTTATCGCGCTAACGGCTAAAATATGCGGACGCGGATGCAGCGGCGGCGGTGGGTGGAGCAAAACCATGATATCCCCGAAACTCGTATTTCAGGGATATAATTACCAAAAATCACAATTTTGAATGATTTTCAACCTTGTGGCATTCATAAAATCATTAATATTCATCTGATTGACTTGAAATTCGGACTGAAGTTGTATCTGTTGGAGATCTGTATGAAATGACATTGGATTTTCTAGATAGGCGCATCCGTTGGGGGTTAATTTTGGAAATGAAGAAAGTTGATGACAGCGATTTTGGTTATGGTTATATGACAGAGCTCATTAACCCTCATCAGTAAAACCTAAAAACTTACGTTGGCGTAAAACGTGGGTCAGAACTGACATGAATTTTTAAAAATTCACCAAAAATCAAATACTGCTCCTATTTTAATGATCAATAGCTCATTTGAAAGGATAAATGCTCTACTTTTATGTAGGCTGGAAATAAATGGGATTAAAACCATATGGAAGTTTCACATTTCTCCGTATATGTAGAAAAGTGTGAAGCTGAAAATTCGTTTCCTTAATGACTCAAACATTGAAATTACAATCTTGTTTACACTTTATTTCATTGGTACACTTAGTACACTAATAATGAAATTATATACCAAATACGTTGTATAAAAGACATATAACAAGTAGTTTTTGAGACCAAAAAGATTCAGCAAAAGAGTTTTATTGAAGCCGGGAGGTGAACCCCCACAGGGCAGAAGGCAACAGTACAGAGTCCCCAATCCAAAATCAGAATCTCAGGGACGTAATCCAAACTGTACACAGGGCAGCAAACACAAAACTCAGGGTCGGGCAAAACAGGTTCAGTACACAGGCACAGGAATGTCAGAGGTGAATCCAGTAGACGTAATCCGATTCGTTAACAGGGCAGCAGAGACAAAACTCAGGGTCAGGCAAAACAGGTACGGTACATGGGCACAGAAGTATCAAAGAAAAAGCCAAAATCAGAATCGGGGACGTTCCAGTCAGAAGTATAACACTAAGAATACAAGGCATCAACGACCGCAGCACAGGGAAAACGTTCTGACGAGAGCTGTGAGTGAAATGACTGCTTAAGAGTGAGTCCACGATAGGACCAGGCAGGGGCGGCACATGCCATCTCACTGATTTTGATGAAACTTGGCCAGTTTGAAGAGGTCCACCCAAAACTACTTCATGCCAATTTTAAGAAAATTTGAAGAAAACGGGGGGGAGTTGACCACCCCCCTTTGGTTTTTTAGCCAAAACTGCCAAAATTTGCCAAATATTTTTAGGAAGTATTCCCCCCTGCCATTCCTTTATAAATGAATAGATCATCATAATATTCTCAGTATATTTTAAGCAGGCCTTAGAGAGTTTGCTGACACAAGCTTGGTAGAATCCAGTAAATCCTTGTCAATCACGGCCTGTCAGTCAATACCCTCCTTTCAGTCATTTTTTCAAACCGGCAAAAATGGCCAATTTTAGGCAAAAATATCTCCAATGCGCAAATTCATCTCAAAAATCTGAGCATATAGCCATAAAGTGGAGACTTTATACAAACAATTTCTGCAGTAAAATTTTTGGGATATTATAAAACATTTCCATAGTAGCCTCCACTATCTAGGGCTCACCACAGGGTACCCGCGTCAATTTTTAGGGGGAGAAATTGTTTGTTCTCTTCAAGAATATCCTAAATGGACAACTGAGCGATGTAAAATATCCATATTTATTTAGATTCGAACTAGTTACATGGTTTTGAGTATTTGTTTTGCTTAAAGTGTTGTATTTGAGCGCAGTTAATGCTCTTTTGGCACTTTTTTACTCAAGAGGTAACTACATAAATGTACTTGTGATGGATAAAATGAAAAAAACTAATGTATCACGCTAATTTCTAAAAAGAACTTTGAACGCTACCAAATAACGATAAATCAGGCATAATTTCATATCCAACCTTTGGAATAAACAGCCGCGAGGGCCGCAGAGGGCGAATTATCACAACTACAGCCCTCTCTACACATATATGCCTCTAAAATCGGGCAAATTCTAGCTCGTTGTTTTACTTTATAGTAGTACTTCTCGTGAGATAATAGTTCATATCTGGTCAGCGGTATTACAGTACAAAAGGATACTGGCGGAACTATTGGATTGGGACTTTTTTTGTCAGCTATATTTTTTATTTGTATTTGAAGAACATATTGTATGAACAAAAAAAAAAGAAAAACAAAAAAGTGGTATATTTTGGCGGCCATCCACAAATATAACGAAAATATGAAATTGTAGAATTGCAAAATCAAGTCACGTAGTTTTCGCTCAAGCATCCTGCTGCGCTTAATAGAACTGGTAATGGCCATAGTATTACGGCGTTTCTTTTTAAGGACTAGTGTCCTCCCTATCTTTCATAGGCATAATGACAGAAAAAAGAAACATTGGAAGCATTCTAGTTCATCGTTACACAATATGTCTTACCGCGAGATATCATCTCATACCTGTTCAGTGAAAATACCAGACTCATGTTATTGAACTCCGACCGAAATTTTCTATACTGCGAATTGGTTTGTTATGGGCGCAGCACGCCTAAAAATTGTCAAGGGTCTATTAGCAGCAGATGCGCGAGTGCGCCACCCTTGTCTCTTTCCTTGGAACGTACAGCAGGCTCACGATACGGATTGAAAATCAAGCCTTAGTAGGGGAGTGCTCACTGAAAAACTGGAGACTATGGACGGAATCAAAAAGGCGGCTCAGCTCTTTACACAATAAGCCTTCCTTTGGAGCACATTGCTGGTGGTATAAACATAGCGGGAGTTTCATGCAACATTAGGAAGAATTGCGAGTCGATTTCTGCGTTTTCCGCTCCCTTGTGTATTCTTCGTATTTTGTGTTTTTTTTTGTGTGTCTGTAAATACCAGAAACAACGCAAAACGAGGCGGCATTTTGCCACTAAAGTTTTAGATTTGCTCAAGTGTAGTGTGCATCCTGCTGGCGATTTCTCTACCAGTTTGTCATCACTTTTAACTGAATGCTCGTGCGTATGCACTGCTTTGATGCCCGAAAGCGAAGCTTATTGTGTAAATGTCGCGCGGCTACTGAGTTTTCCATTACGTCTACAACTGAAGCTTTACGGGTTATAGTCAGAAAATAAGCATAAATGCTAATTAACTACAGCTCGATATCCCGTCCAATCTGTCGTCCGGCTCTGATCATCGGAGCCTCTGCAAGGTAGGATTCCTCATCTGCATCCTCCTCAGATGTTGGTGCTGTCGATGGCTCCGCTGTTGTAGTTGTTAGTGGACCACTCTTGTTGAGCACTGTCAGTTTACTGAAGTATCGGGAGATTTGGGAAGATGTCAGCCATTCCTCCTTCTTGAATAGCATAGCGCCTTCTGCAGTTCTTACGAACCTCATTCGGGATGCTACATCATCTGCAGACGCTTTTTTCCCGTTTCTTCACCTTGAGGAAAAATATCTTTCAGGTACTCGCGTGTCTTGACTGAAAATGGGGTGGACCTTTGCATCTTTTTGAGTGCCCATCCCCTTTCTACAGATGGCTCGGAATGTTCAGGCTCGGTGGTCGAAGGAGTGATAGTTGAGCTAGAGGCTTCTATATATGCCGATGTCACTGATCGCACACTTTCAGCCCATCCCTTCTTTATGGTGTCATAGGTGGTCTCACGCTCCAGCTCCAGAAGGTGCTTTCCAGTATCAAGGTGCTGTTGGGGGCTGCTATACCTCTGATACACCTTGATACACCCTTCCTCCGGACAGGCAAAGCGCACGGTGTCTTCGCATTCCTGGGATTGCTCAGTACTGCCTGAAGTAGTAGGCTCTGCCTCTACCAGCATAGGTTCTTCTGCTTGTGGCCTTGGGGGAGCATGGAAGACTCCCACTGTTATTTCAGGAGTGGTAAAGTGCTGCTGGACTATCAGGTTAGTGGGGCCTTGTGGCGTGCCATAGCGAGCAAGCTGAGAGGGTGTGAAGACTTTTCCAGGAGCAACATCAGAAGCTTTCCATGCTGTAATGCTTCCATCGGGGTTGAACTGGAAATTGCTCAGTGCCTGGAAGCTGGTCATGGTATGCTTTGTCATTGTCTGGGAGGGGTCACTGACTTTGCAGACAGCTGTGTAGCATCCTTTGACTCCACCATGGGAATCAAGGGCAGCCTTCATGTCCTTGGCCAATTTGACATCGTGAACCTCATTGATGAACGTTCTCATGTGCCTCTTGAGGGTGGCGGCTCTTCAGCCACAAATGTCTTTACTGGCCTGGGCCTCGCTGAAGTTGTATAGACAAACTCTAACGCCAGCATGCTGACCAAGGCTTGGCAAGCTGAGGATCAAAAATGCCGTGTGGTAACAGCCCGCGTTACCTGATCGAAGGAAGCTCCAACCCTTGGCAGCTCCCCCAAATAATCTTAGAGTCGTTTTAGCGGCGCTGAAAAATAGTAGTTTTAAACAGTTTGATCTCTATTCAGTACTTATTTATTGATAAATTTAGTGCGGGTTTAACTGACAAAAGTACCAATAACGAATCTAGTAAGTGCCGTTTCAATTTGAGGTCAGCTGGTAATTGGTTAATTAAATAGTTTAAGAGACCTAACTTTGACGTGGCGTCAACTTAATTTAGTGCTGAGCTGATACTATGTAAAGATAAAACCCTTCAACAGTGATGCTAGGCGACTCTGTCATGAATAACATATCGTGAGATAAGGAGCAACTAAGTACTAGACAGACTAGAAAAATTAGGTTTGCTATTGCAGGTCACTAGGGGAACTAATAGACAACCTGTTTTTTGTGTTTTTTCTTTCACTGAAAACAACATTAAATGCACCTATTTTCGGCTAAGTCATACGGTTAAAATACATGCTATAACATTATCTGTGAATCCTTAGCTGAACTGACTGGAACTAAAATTTGCAAAGTTTCCGTGATTTCTCTTGACATTCTTAGGTTGATTCCTCGCGGTAGTTTAGCCTTGTGGCGACCATGGAGAGGGTACTGGCACTTAGCAGAGGCGATGAATATGATACTCAAAGAAGCGTGGTGCTTTGGACATATGGTCATATGGTGGCCATCCTGGTCGAACATTCCGGCGCGTGCTAAGATCAGTTCCTTTTCCGAGGCCACACACGACTGTGTCGTATTTAGCCTTCGAAGATGCACCTTTGCATCGCCTTTGCAGGCATTTAAAGGATAAAACTGGATGACCCCAGGGAAGCGTGGCGATATATCGCAGTTGGTAGAACAGTGAGCAGCAAAGGAGCAAGGAAGTTGAGACATATTATCGTGGACTAAGCTCACTCCTCGAGTCTTGCTCCTTCTCAAAAGAACTGAGTAAAGAGACGCGATAATACTATCTCAAGTCCTAATTGATTATTTGTTTTAGTCTTACTTTGCCTTCCCTCATAACCTAATATGGTAACTCGTGCGGCCATTACCAGTCAGCTCTATAATGAGCAGCGGGATGCTTGGGCAAAGACTATACTACGGGACTTGATTTCGCAATTCTACTTTGCCTTCTATCATAATCTAATACGGTAACTCGTGCGGCCGTTACTAGTCAGCTCTATAATGCGTAGCGAGATGCTTGAGCGAAAATTTTGGGACTTGATTTTGCAATTCAACAATTTCACATTTTTTTATATTTGTGGATGGCTGCCAAAATATACCACTTTCGTTTTTTTTTTTTTTGTGCAATAATATGTTCTTCAAAAGCAGACAGAAAATATAGCTGACAAAAAAAATGTCCCAATTCCGCCGGCATCCCTGTGTACTGTAATACCGCTGACCAGATATGAACTATTATCTCGCAAGAAGTACTTCTATAAAGTAAAACAATGAGCTAGAATATGCCTGATTATAATTTTTTCTGTCATTACTATAGCCTCTCAAAGGTCGGAAGAACACAAATCAAGTGGATTCACGTACCATCGGGTAATTTCATGTTGTGAGTCGGTAAGACCAGAGAAGAGCTATGTGTAGAGAGGGCTGTAGTTCTGATAATTCGCCCTCTGTGGCCCTCACGGCTGTTTATTCCAAAGATCGGACATGAAATTATGCCTGATTTATCGTTATTTGGTAGCGTTCAAAGTTTTTTTTTTTAGAATTTTGCATGAAGCATTAGTTATGTAGTTACCTCTTGAGTAAAAAAGTGACAAAAGAGCATTAACCGTGCTCAAATACGACACTTTAAGCAAAACGAATACTCAAAACCATGTAAATAGTTTGAATCTAAATAAATATGGATATTTTACATCGCTCAGTTGTCCTTTTAGGATATTATTGAAGAGTACAAACAATTTTCCCCCAAAAAATCGACGCAGGTACCCTGTGGTGAGCCCTAGATAGTGGAGGCTCCTATGGAAATGTTTTATGATATCCCAAAAATTTTACTGCAGAAATTGTTTGTATAAAGTCTCCACTTTATGGTGATATGCTCAGATTTTTGAGATGAATTTGCGCATTGGAGATATTTTTGCTTAAAATTGGCCATTTTTGCCGGTTTGAAAAAATGACTGAAAGGAGGGTATTGACTGACAGGCCGTGATTGACAAGGATTAACTGGATTCTACCAACCTTGTGTCAGCAAACTCTCTAAGGCCTGCTTAAAATATCCTGGGAATATCATGATGATCTTTTCATTTATAAAGGAATGGCAGGGGGGAATACTTCTTATAAATATTTGGCAAATTTTGGCAGTTTTGGCTAAAAAACCAAGGGGGGGTGGTCAACTCCCCCCCGTTTATTCAAATTTTCTTAAAATTGGCATGAAGTAGTTTTGGGTGGACCTCCTCAAACTGGCCAAGTTTCATCGAAATCGGTGAGATGGCATGTGCCGCCCCTGCCTGGTCTTATCGTGGACTCACTCTTAAATACACGTAGGGGAAGTCACATGCTATGATAGGGAACAGGTGAGCTGGATCAGACTAATTAACAAAGGAATGAACATGAGGAAGTTCCTGACTACATGAAATTGGCAAAAGCCAAAACGCGGACAGGGATCACAAGACAGCCTATAGACAGACATACGGCTCCGGTTAGGGAGTTCTAACGTGCACAGATAAGGAGGGAGAACAGAGTCTAACAAGTGCGGAGGTTCCGCTGAAACTGCAGCAAAGTAGATTGAGTAAAGCCAAAGGGGTGGAGACTAGAATAGGGCAAATGCTGAGAGCTCGTTAGTCAATTTGTAAAGTGCAGCTATACAATCCCTAGTCCTCGTTAGTAAGTTAGTACTATAAACAGTGTTAGTTTGGGTTAGTACCTTCAACTGAAATAATAAACTGTTAGTCTGGTTAGTAATTATAGAAAAGCAAGGTGAAGGAAGCAAACGAGATTGGAAGGAATGATTGAAATCCCAGAAACCATGAAATCACCCGAAAGTGTGGCACGCAATACTGGGGCAGTGAGCGATCACATGACATGAGACCAGACTGATTGACACAAATAGCTTTATAATTGCAAGCACAGTTACATAAAGCATGACTATTATTTTGGGTTGTATATCTTGTTCTTTTACTTGCCATGGTTCACTTCTTTACATTCCTGCAAAAGAAAACCAATATTAGCTGACAAAATCAGAATTTTAGCATGAAATAACTGACAACATTCGCTCGGGTCAGTTCTGACCCGGTTGACAATTTTATTAATGCATAAAAACTGCTCAAGTGATCCGAAAAAATTTTACACACCGTAAAAGAACAAAATTTGGTTCAAAAAAAAAAAATGGGATCGATAGATTGATTTTTGTAAAAAATATGAACGTTTATTCATGCTCCGGGTCATTTCTGACCCGCGTTTTACTGATGAGGGTTAAATATTCATAAATGTTCCAAACAAAAAAATCCTATGTCATCACATAGAACTATCTGAAACCTTTCATATGAGACTTATTTGAGTAGAAGCTGACCATGGGTTATTGAAATATCAGTGCCACAAAATATTTTCAGATTTTGTCATTAAAGTGCCAAATCCATGGCAACCATGTAAATTTTTATCAAAATACTACATTTTATGAGGGTAAAATCATGTTGAGTATGTTTATTTCTTAATTTTTTTATTATTATGATTATTTCTAGACTTAACCCTGAAGACCCTTTAAGTCTATTATCATTTCCTTGGTTTTCTTAGTATTTAACACCAGACACGAGAATGGGCGAAATGGCCCGTGGAAGCTAAATGTTACAGATTAAGTATGTATTATTGACATACAGGAAGTCATATATGACCTACATTTTGGCTATGTAAAAGTTGACTTCAGACGACCCTGAAAGGTCAAACTTGAGGTCAAGCAAAATGTGACAATTTTCAAAGCCTTCTAGGCTGGAAAATATTGAATATAGAGAACATATGTCTATTGAAAACTTAGAGGAAGTAAAATATGAACTTTAATTTGGTGACCTTGAACTTGACTTTCGATGACCTTCAAAGGTCAAACTTTACAGGGAAATTTCAATGACGTATATCACCAAAATCGTTACAGATAGAGCATGGGTTTGTATTACAGACAGATAGGAAGTCATATGAGCTTTCATTTGATGACCTTCATATTGACCTTCAAAGGTCAGATGTGACCCAGTGAAAATTCAATGACTTGTATCAGTAAAATGGTCACAGATGGAGCCTAGGTTTGTCTGACAGACATCTAGGAAGTGACATATGAACTTTCATTTGGTGACATTCAACTTGACTGTTGGTGACCTTCAAAGGTCAAACTTGACATAGTGAAATTACAATGACTTGTATCACCAAAATGGTCACAGATTGAACCAAGGTTTGTATTAGAGACATTTAGAAAGTCATATACTGGACAAAGAAAGTTAGGGATCACTCTGATTTTTAATATTGAAATATGATATGGAACATAATTTGAACTATCAAATATTTCAAATTCGAAAATTGGGGTGATCCCTAATTTTCTTTGTCCAGTATATATGAAGTCCATATGGTTACCTCAACTTGACCTTCTGTGACCTATAAAGTTCACGATAGTCATGAATTTTCAATGAAACTGCTTCACCAAAACTGCATCAGAGCTTAGGGTTGTATTACAGACATATAGGAGGTCTTATAAATGTATGTGAACTTTTATTTCATGAACTTGACATGAATGTCAAACTTCTCATGAAATTATCATAACTTGCATCATCACTATAAGATCGCTTGCCGGTAAGCTACAGGACCCTTGGTCCTATTTTTATATTTTAATGAGACACAAACAAATTCTTATTTGTATGTATTGCCACAAAACCAAAACAGACAATGGCAGAAATGAGAAAATGAGAGAAAACACTTGATTTTGTCGCTTCCGCGATTTTGACAGCAAAACAAAATCCAAACTTAATAGGCTCCCCACATGTGGGCGAGCTTGCTCCTGCATCTTGGTGCACTCTGCCTAGACCTTGTTTCCCAATAACAATCGATTGTTGAGCTCAAGGAAGGTTCTGTGAGAGGAGAGGGAAGTCCTTTATCAATCAAATACGTACTTCAGATTTTTGCCTTGTCGACCCTAGAACTGGAATTAGGGGGTGCACAGACATATCCCTTTAACCCTTTTAAGCCGAACGTGTTGTCGCTGACACAGATCTCCTGTGATCTGGAAAAACCTAGTAAGTTTATCAGTGGCAAAGAGCTCACAATTGAACAAAAATTTTCTGGACTTTTTCTAACAGGCAAAAAATATGATAGAAACTTGATTTTGAAAGTTCAAATGACACTAATAGCTAGTGTTTTAAGATTCTCACCACTCCTAATTACTGAAAATGAAGGTTAAACTCAGTTTCTACCAAAAGTGACACACGTACTCGGTTGTTCCAGATCACAGAAGAGATATCCACGTAAGTTTGGAAGTACCGTAAATACTGTAAGTTTTGCACAATAGAAAAAAATTCAAGCTGTTCCTGAAAGCTGAGAAGCTATGCTTCAGCCCACATACAGGTTACTGTGGTAAACACGGCAGCATGATGCTCTCCTGGGATTTTTGCATTAGGCCTTTTGGGTTAAAACAATTTTTAGTCCTGACTTGTTCTCAATCATTTTGTAAATTAACAATACATTCACTACGAAAACACTCCTCACCATCAGGCGTTGCTAGTTCTCCATTAAAGTAGAGTGACTATCATTCATTTGGACACGCATTATGGTGCATTTCAATTGGCGTTATTGACAATTGCACAAAGGCATTTGGAATGGTCTTTTATTTCATTTCAACAATTTAAACAATCACAAAGCGCAGGTTAGATCGCCTGATGTGTCGATAAAGTTCCAGAGCAGTTTGTCTTTCGTAAAGCATAGGCCTGTGTATAAGTAAATTATTTTTCTGTCCTGAATTTAGCCCATTATTTCATTGTTGTTAGATCGCATGGGGAGAGAAGCCATGTCTTCAATTGCAAATGGATTGTTACTATAATCGGAAAACGAATTAATTAATGAAAATGATTGACAACTAGCCAGGGGTGCGATTCCCAAAATCACAGGTGCTAACGGACATAGTTGAACCCATTGACTGTGAATGGATGAACTATGTAAAGTATGTACTAAGTTAGCAACTACGCTTTTGGGAAACCCAGGACTAACTTTTGTTAAAAAGGGATGTGTCGGGGGACTTACGGTTTGATGAGCATTTGAACGCAGTGGTGCCTCGTGCTCCTCTCCTTTTATTTTAATAAACTTACTTTTTCCATTACCCCCACCTGACTAAAAGAAGACTACTTAGAAGCAACCCTTAAAATACACTGATGTGATGTCGAAATCATCAAAACTTCCAAAAAAGACTGAAGCTGACACCGTAGCTGCATGTGGCAACGCAACACATGCCTTGCCAGCATAGCTAGCTTGCTAGGAGACAACAGAGCTGGTATCTCTGCTGACATTAAAACAGCTCTGTCGGCCCCGGAGGTGAGGTTTGAAAAAATACATAACACTGTAGAGCACGGCCAACATTTTCATTTTTTGGAATCTAATGCTGAACTGCAGGACCAGCGAATCCGTGCACTGGAGGAGAAGTGTAAGGCTCTAGGTAACAGCAATGCCAAACTAGCAACGAGGGTTGCAGACTTGGGGAGTAGGAGCTGCCGAAATAATATTAGAATCATCGGCCTCCCAGAATCTATTGGAGGACCCAGGCCGACGAGCTTCTTTTCTGAGCTGCTTTTCGAGCTGCTTAGTGAACAAACTCTGCAGTCTCCCCCCGAACTGGACCGTCACACAGGGCATTGATTGCCAAGCCACAGCCAGGTGCGCGGCCTTGGCCGCTAATTATTTGCTGTCATCGCTACCAAATTAAGGAACTGATCATCCGGGAGGCCTGCAAGAGATGAGGGACACTCCAGTACCGTGAGCCTCTGATGCAGATCTTTGAGGATTACACACCGGAGGTTGCTGAGGAACGAGCTAAGTAACAGGAAGTCATGGGTAAGCTGTATAGCCTCGCCCTTAGACCAGCCCTGCTTTTGCCGGCCCGTTTGCAGATAACCCTGGAGGAAAGGGTAAGGAGGAAGCAGCAACCTTCGCGGCGAATTACCAGCGAGATCCAAGACCCGACTCGCTTAGCAGCTAACATGCTAACTTGGCCCATGTATGCTAACGGACGTCAGGTATGCTAACGTAACTATGCTAACGCTGCGACTGTAAGGCTCTGGTCTGCTGTGACAGATAACCGGATATTTAAATATGAACTAGCGGCCTGACGCGTAGACCTTACGCACTACTTTCTCTTGCAGACTGGCATCTATTTTTTGGGATTCAGGACTCTTGTGGATGAATTGACTTGGGATTCAGGATTCTTGTGGACGAATTGGCTTGGTCATGTGTTGTTTTTATGGAAACACCATAGCAACGTGATGACATCATAATGGTTCATTGTTCACTATAATATAAAAGCAAAGTGGACTTTGGTCACGCGACTGAGTCATTTCCAGGCCACTTTCCACTGATTGGCTGGACACATCGGACACACACACACAGAGTCCTTGACCCAAAATACATAATTATGCTAAATGGCAAACATCAGCTCCACACGGTTTTCCACTGATTGGCCGGACACACCGGACACACACGCACACAGAGTCCACTTCGCTTTTATATTATAGATGTATCTTTACTACCTCAATCTACCAAAAAACAAATTGAACTGTGGGGAAGACACCCAATAGAGATACTTTATTTGACAATCGTGAGTTGTCCTTTATCTGCAATGTGCCTCGACATTATGTTTTCTTCCCAAATTGTTAGCTTTTAACCTTGTGAAAAGGTAACAATTTGAGAAGAATTCAAAATATAAAAAAGATAAGAGAAAACATAGGGCACTGGCGGCCCCAGAAGCCCCCGCTGTTAAGTTAAACTAAAATGTCGAAGTTTTTGTTGACGGACGCACGCGCAGCCAGAGCCCAATACCATAGCTCCGCGCCGCTCGGGCGGCGGGAGTTAACAATAATTAGGAGCCTATAACTGAAATAGTTGATAAGATAAAGCAACATGTCGAGTTTTTTGGTGATATTTCTCGGCCAGTGACCTTGAAAAAATAGGCCAAGGTCACCTTAAGGCACATCATTTGTAGGCCGTTATGAGATGCATGTCCAGTAAAAATTAGGAGTCTGCAACTGAAATAGTTAATGAGATAAAGCAAAATGTCAAAGTTTTTGGTGATATTTTTAGGCCAGTGACCTTGAAAAAATACGCCAAGGTCTCCTTTAGGCAGGTCATTTGTAGGCCTTTATGAGATGCATGTCTAGTGAAAATTAGGAGCCTTTAACTGAAATAGTTGATGAGATAAAGCAAAATGTCAAAGTTTTTGGTGATATTTCTCGGCCAGTGACCTTGAAAAAATAGGCCAAGGTCACCTTTTGGCAAGTTATTTGTAGGCTTTTATGAGATGCGTGTCCAGTGAAAATAAAATAACGAGCCTGTATAGGAAAAAGTTGATGAGATAAAGCAAAATGTCGAAGTTTTTGGTGATATTTTTTGGCCAGTGACCTTGAAAAAATAGGCTAAGGTCACCTTTAGGCAAGTCATTTTTAGGCTTTTATGAGATGCGTGTCCAGTGAAAATTACGAGCCAGTAACTGAAATAGTTGATGAGATAAAGCAAAATGTCGAAGTTTTTGTTGACGGACGGACGCACACATGCACGCACGGATGCACGGATGGAGCCCGATATCATAGGTCCCGCGCTGCTCGGCGGCGGGAGCTAAAAAAAAAAGTGTTCAGGCACAATACAGATAAAGGACAACTCACGATTGTTGCTTGAGAGTTCTTATGTTTTATATTACCCTTAAAGTTGCTGTATTAAGGTTTTGTGTGTTTCAGCCTAATGGTGACCAGGCACCGATGATGATCAAAGATAATGTGAAAAAGAAATTAATATCTAGCTTCTGGTTTCAGCATCCTTACTTTGCCGTTTATATAATTTTATTTTCATTATTATATAAAGGCTTGTAGCATACATGCACTGTCCTGAAAAGGTTTATGTTGTTATTGTGGGATTATAAATACAATTTATGGAGCAGAGGCAAATAGAAGAAGGAAGATGACACTGACAGGGAAGTATGGAATATTTTGTTTCACTTATTTTGAGTTTATGTTTTTTTTTTTATGTTAAGAGCCTGTTTGGAGGGAACTGTTAGGGATGGGGGGCTGGGTGAACTATCACTGAGAGAATGGGTTAGTTTTTTGGTTTGGGGAGATCAGGGAAGTAGGCAGAATGCTGGAAGTGAGAGCCAGCTGGGTGGATGTGTGAGGAAAGGGGCCTTTTTATTTGTTTTTTACATTTTGGTGATTTTAATTTTTTATATTTTACTTACGGTACTCTATGCTGCCTATGTGCTTGTAGCTTTAACTACTTTTTGCTGCTCATGCCTTAGGATCAAACTGGCACTTCCACTGCTCTGTACTGTAAATGGCTAGTATGACGAGTGAGGGGGCTGCTGGAGGACAGGGGGTAAGAATTATTTCCCTGAACACAGGTGGCTTAAATGCGGCAGTTAAGAGGACAAAGGTGGTATCATATATTAAAAACTTAAATGCTGATATAATGTTCCTTCAGGAGACACACCTGCGTAACTCTGATCATCGGAAATAAACAGACCATGCATTGGAAAGATCTTTCACTCACGATTTAACATAAAAACGAGAGGTGCAGCCATATTAATCAGAAAAAATGTTCATTTTGCCCCCAACAACATAATTGCAGACTCAAACGATCAATATGTAATTGTCTGTGGCATACTATATCAAAAACCAGTAATATTAGTGTCAATATAAGCACCTAACTGGGACGATAATGACTTCATGAAGTCATTGCTGTCCTCTGTCCCATAGTTGGATTCTTTTTACTGATACTAGGAGGGGACATGAACTGTGTCATAGATCCAGTATTGGATAGATCTAGTCCACGGTCAACCTCACCCTCTAAAATGTCACATACCCTCTCTGCGTTTATGGACCACCATGGTTACATTGATCCCTGCAGATTTTTACATCCTTCAACTAGACAGTATTCCTTTTTCTTGCATGTCCACCGCTCCTTTTCACGCATAGATTACTTTGTTATTGATGAGATGCTTATTCCTTCAGTCGTCTCCACTCATTACTGCCCAATAACGGTATCGGATCGCTCAGCTGTAGTTCTTGACCTACATTTCAACCTGAAGCCTAAGGATTTCAAATTTTGGCGTCTAGACCCTCTTTTGCTAACTGACGCTAACTTTTGCAAACTTATTTCAGATTCCATTAACTTCTTTTGTGAAACTAATGAAAATGACAAGACCCCTCCAACACTTCTGTGTGAGACCCTTAAGGCTTTCGTGAGAGGTGCAATCATTTTGCATGTCTCTTACATAGACATATGTCAGAAAGCGAAACAGAGTTGGAAGAATAAATTGCTAAATTAGATAAATTACTCTCAACTGCATATACACCAGACTTGTAAAAAGAGAGACTAGCGCTTCAAACTGAGCTGGACCTTCTCCTCATAACCAAAGCCAAAAGACTCCTCCTCAATTCTCGTGGAACCCTGTATGAGCACGGTGACCAGGCTGGACGAATTCTGGTGAATCAGTTAAAGGCCAGAAGGGCCTCAAATCATATTACAGAAATAAGAGATGAAACGAGCTCCATAACTTCTGACCCAGATAAGATCAACAAAATTTTTAAACAATTTTACTCTCAGCTTTATACCTTGGAATTACATGAGGATGAAATGCAGTTAGGGCGTGTTCACGTTGACATTTTTTTCCTCAGGTGCGAGTGGATGTTTCACATTATATTCCTATGATACAGAGTGTTTTTGAAAAAAAATCCTGAGCGCTTTTAAAAACACTGCTGCCAGCGTTTTTTTTTTTTACTGCTCCGGGTGCTTTTCAAGTTGAGAAAACTTCTACTCTCCAAGAAAAAGCACCCTACGTCAAGCGCTTTTTTGACAGCTGACGAATGAACGAGAACTTGCGTCACTCTGTTTCAAATTGACTCTTGTCGAGTCTGAAATACGCACTGAACTGTGCATTATCAAACCGTAGCTCTTGGACTAAACTATGAAATGCACCGTACTGCTGCCGTCCCCGGTTAATATCATGCACCCACAAAGCGGGAAGGTTCGTTGTTATCCTAAATGCGGCATTTAAAGCCAAAACAAGGGCTAATTTTCTCATCCTTGACATTGTAACTAGTTGACACTGATACAAGTAGCCTAGGCTAACCTCTTTGATATTGTCACTTTTTTTCTTTTGTGTAGCGGTTGGCAGTTATATGGCAGAGGGTGAGACATACTTATTCAGAGCTATGGTTGATGATGCTGATCGTGACTCTTTTGAGTACAAGTTTGGTGTGGGGAGGGGGTTGTTCAACCGACCCATGGCGACCACAGCACCAGGGCCTAATATCTCAGCATTAAGCCTGATTCATGCTTCTTGCAGTCGGCGCGGTCAGCACAGCCTACACGGTGAAATGACGCAATTGCGGCCAGGGCGACAGAGCGCGGAAGGTCCGCGGAAGCTCTGAACACCAAGCCGCGCACCTGGAGGATTTTGTAACAACGTGGCCGGGGTCGCACAGACCGCGTTGCAATGATTGGCTAGCTTCAGGACCCGGAAGTACGTATACCTATTAAAATTAAAAATGAAAAGCTTCAAAGAAAAGCCAGCTATACGTACAAACAGCTGAAAATACAAACATCTTTACTACAGTTCCTGTCGGATCTACAAGGATGCTCATTGCCAGACATCGGTGCAGGAACTGCCGAAATGCAAACCATGTCAACTTAGTTTTCGGAAGTTTCAAGTGACCCAATTATTGTAATAGTGGAGAAAGAGCAGCCAGTAATATTTGTTTTGACAGTGATGCACTGTCTAATCTAGCGCCGTCCGCACCGCTGAAACCGCGCCGACTGCAAGAAGCATGAATCAGGCTTTAGACACTCCACAGCTTACCTCAACATGCAATGTTGATAGAGCCTTGCCAAGCCAGGTTGAGCAGAGCCCAGATTTGCGCTCACTCATCACACAGTTAGCTGAAAAGTTAAGTGAATCCATTATAGCTCAGTTACAGTCAGACAGGAGCACAAATAGTATCAGAACTCCTGAACAGCCATCGGAGATGACACTGTCCAATGTTAAGGTTGTAATGCAATCAGATGCAAAGGAGCCTCTTATATTCAGGGGTGATGGCTCTGACAAATTCACAGTCCACGAGAGGGAAAACCTCAGGACTTTGTACTTGTACTTTGTACCAGTTCATGAGCATTCGCAAGAAATCTTGGTGAGGCTAAAGGTCAAAGCAGGTGATGTGGTGAGAATAAAACTGCGTAATGACACATCTATTGATCACATTGCGAATCCCCTCAAGATCTTTGATATCTTTTAGCGAACTGACATACTCAAGCATGCCCTTGGCAGATTTCTATAACACACTGCCCATGCCTAGTGAGGATGCTATGGAGCATTGGATTCGGCTGAATAAAACAATGGATGTGGCAGATGAATACCTGAAGTGGCAGGGCCGTAGCATTGGTCACCCGGGCCTTGAGGTCAGTATGATGTTTATCAAGCACTGCCCTGACCAGTCTCTAGCAAGCATTTTTAAGTTCAAGTCTGCAGAGAAATGGTCAGCCTGTGAAATTCAAGAGAGGCTCGATGAGCACATGGAGGAAAAGAAAATTCGAGCTGCAACTGTTAGGCCACTTAGCACAGTGGAGCGCAAAGTCCTTTCAAAGTGTTGTGTGCCAATGGTTCGTGATACATCTGTTTTGAACACTGCAGTGTCCTCAGTGCCATCTGCAGCACCTCCAGTTGTTGCTGGTGTTGACAGTGCCTCATTCTTCCCAGAAAATATGCAGAGTTTGTGGCACTCCCGATCATTCTACTTTGTCTCACTGCAGACAGGAGAACAGATGTCTCAAGTGCTTGTCTCCTGGTCACTGGAAGAGGACTGCCCCCAGCAGTCCAGCCAACACCACTTCCAGCCAAACAACAGTGTTGGTGGCCAGGACCAGCAGTTAAACTAGAAAACCCGCACCTGGAGGGGGTCGGTGTGGGTGACATGAACAAATCCCTCTCTGAATCTTGCGACTTTGCTCGGCTATATGAGGACAGCTGTGCCAAGGCACCCAAAGGGTGGCGAGTAGTCATTCAAGCCACTCAGAGAATCCAAGCTTTTGGGGAGTTGTTCTATACCCCTGTCTTTGTCAATGACAGGGTGCAGTTTCGAGGCCTGTTGGACTCCGGTTCTATGGCATGTAGAATCAGTAAAAATGCTGTAGCAAAACTAACTTCTGCTGAGGTTTTGCCAGAGAAGCAACAGTTAGTAGAAGACATTATTTTAGTTGGCTGTGGTGGTCTGCAGATTAGACCTGAGTGCTCTTATGACTTAGAGATGCAGCTTTATGGTGTTCGGTGTATCTTACCCACTTTGTTAGTGCCAGGTCAGCATGATGACCTCATCTTGGGCTCTAATGTCATCAAACACTTGATCCATGTCCTGAAGGGTCACAGTGAATATTGGGACATTGCATCCAGACATCTACATGAGTCAGACCCTGATATCGACTGTTTCCTATCAATGTTCACCAATTTTGAGCGCTGGCGGGGGAGTGCAGTTCCTGACAAGGTTGGCACTGTCAAGCTCACCCAAGCAGTGACACTTATGCCCAGACATGAACACTTAGTCTGGGGCAAACTCCCTGCTAAGGTACTGATGTCACCTGGCAGCACCGTTACCGTGGAGCCAGCTGACTCTAAAGCCATGCCACGTAGTATTCTGGTTGGGCACCTTGTCACGCCTCTTTGGGGGGATAGGTGGGTACCGATGATGGTTGTAAACCCATCTGACAAAGCTATCACGCTGAAAAGAAATAGCAAAATAGCTGACGTGTTTCCATGTTTGGCAGTCGAGGATTTTGATGCTTTCCAGGGTGTTCATGCAGTTTTAGAGAAACAAAAACCTGACTCTGAGCACCAGCAACCTGACAGGTCATCCAGAACGTGTACTGCCACTCAGCTAGCCAAAAGTCTTTCAGAGTTGGGCCTAAGTGATATCGACATTGACTCATGTCAGGTTAGTGGTGATAGTTAAGAGCTGTCTAAGCTGAGATTTACAGAGTATCAAGATATTGACTCTAGGCATCTGTTGGACTGTGGAGCGGTCAGGGGATACACTCATCATATCCGTCTCACAGATGATCGCCCATTTCTCTTATCATATCGGAGAGTTCCACCAGCTCACTATCAGAAGTTGAGACTGGTGCCCGCTGATATGGAGGAAAAGGGGAACATCAGGAAGTCCTCTAGTGAGTATGCTTCGGCTCTGGTGATGGTGTGGAAAAAGGATGGAGGGTTGCGGATTTGCAATGATTTCAGATGGCTGAATGCTCGCACTGTGAAGGACGCCCGTCCCTTACCACACCAGTCCGACTGCCTGGCTGCTCTTGGAGGCAACTGCCTCTTTAGCACAATGGACCTCACCTCTGGCTCCTTCAACATGCCGATGCGTGAAGATGACAAGAAGTAAAAGCTTTCACAACTCCCCTTGGATTGTTTGAATACAGCCGTATGCCACAAGGTCTCTGTAACAGCCCCGCGTCCTTTATGAGGATGATGACCAGCATCTTTGGGGACATGAACCTCACAAAGCTTTTATGTTATCTTGACAATCTTCTTGTTTTTGCACCGTCGGAGGATGAGGCCCTGTCCAGACGCCACACTGTGTTTCAGAGGTTGCAGGAGAATAATCTGAAACTTGCTCCCAAGAAGTGCCACTTGCTAAAAAAGCGAGTTAGATTCTTTGGCCACGTCATTGATGGTGGGGGTGTTTCCGTCGACCCTGCTAAGGTGGAGGTCATCACTAACATGAAGGTTCAAGACCTCATGGAGACTGATGGACGCACACTCTTTGTTCAGAGAATTAAATCCTTCCTTGGCATGGTATTTTATTACGAACTTTTCATCCCAAACTGTTCATCCATTGTCAAGCCCTTGTTTGCACTGACGGCTGGGCAGAAGAGGTGGGGAAAGGCAGCGAAAGATGGGAAGTCCCAAGGCGTCTATTGTAAACTTACCTTTGCAGATTGGACAGTGGAATGTGGGAATGCTTTTGATCAGTTGAAGACTGGGCTGTTGCAGTGTGCCGTGCTCGCCCATCCAAACTTTGATGAGCTGTTCATCCTGTCAGTTGATGCGTCGCTGGACGGACTTGGAGCAGTACTCTCCCAAGGGCCTAAGGGAGAAACTAAAGCCAGACCTATTACTTTCGCAAGCAAGACTCTCAGTGCATCACAGCGAAAATATCCAGCATATAGACTGGAGTTTATAGCTGTGAAGTGGAGTGTATGTGAAAAGTTCAGCCACTGGCTGAAGGGCCGTACCTTTACCATATGGACGGATAATAATCTGCTCACCTACCTCCTAACAAAGCTGAAACTTGACGCTTGTGAGATCCCCTGGGTGTCTTAGTTGGCATCATACTCCTTTGAGCTCAGACACTTGCCTGGAAAGAACAATGTGGTAGCGGATGCCTTGAGTCGCGACCCCTTTGCAAAACCTATTGGCCAGAGGCTGTTGGAAGAGCCATATTCCACTCTGACCCAGGAAGCCGATGGAGTGGCTGAGGATTCTGTGCAAGATGTTTTCAGGGTTAGCTACCCATCTCAGGTCCACAGTTCAGCAGTCTCTTCATCACCTAAGGTCTTGTGTGATACAGCAGAGGTCAAGGCTCTTTGTCAGGCTCACAGCGATTGGAGTAATGCGGCGGAGGTCAGAGCACTCTGCTTGGCTCAATACACCCAACAACTGTCAGCTGGTCAGGATGCGTTACCCATGTTCTCTGCCCAGGAGCTCCAACTGAGTCAAGAGCAAGACCCTGGCATCTCCCAAGTGTTGCCTTTCGTCGCTGCCAGGAAGCGGCCATCTAGGCGGGAGAAGCATGGTGCTGACTCCAAGGCTCTCCGGTTATTCAAACAGTGGAATAAGCTGGTGATCCGTGATGGTGTCTTGCATAGAGTGACGAAAGACCCTGTGTCCAAGCAGCGGAGATCCCAATTCGTGTTGCCTCAGAGTCTAAAGGACAAAGCGTTGTCTGGCATCCATGATCTGGCTGATCAACAGGGTCAGGATCGGACTCTCTCACTTGCAAGGCAGCGCTTCTACTGGCCTGATGTGGAGAATAATGTAAGGGCATATGTCAAATGCTGTAAGAGATGTGTGTGTGGGAAGTCGCCGGACCCTGATGCTCGCGCACCGCTGGAGAGCATCAAAAGTTCTGCCCCCATGGAGTTAGTGAGCATGGATTTTTGGTCAGCGGAAGACCGCAAACAGCGGTCGGTGGACGTCTTAGTGGTCACTGACCACCTCACCAAACTTGCCCACGCCTTCCCTTGTGCCAATCAGACAGCAAAGCAGGTTGCCAAAAAGCTCTGGGATAATGTGTTCTGTGTTTATGGATTTCCAGAGAGGATTAATTCCGATCAGGGCACTAATTTTACGAGCAGTTTGATTGCGGAACTCCTCCGGCTGGCTGGTGTCGCGAAATCTCACACAACAGCCTACCATCCAATGGGCAACGGGGGAACAGAGCGATTCAATTGCACTTTCGGTAACATGCTCCGTTCCCTCCCCCTTAAGGAAAATCAAATCATTTTAATAAGTTTAAAATTACTCTCAATCCAGTGATGACAAGTCTTCCCTCACCTCTCAGATATTCTGTCTTTTGGTGGGCTATAACAGAGGGTGACCCAAACGTGAAAAGTTTTCACCCACAAGAGGAGGTTTATCAGCCAAAAGTTGGAGTTGTCATTTGTCAGAATGCTAGAGAAGTATATAAGGTAATATTTTAAGATAACACGAGAAAAATTTTTTTTTAAAAAGTTTGCGATGACTCCTGTCGGTCATTCTAAAAATGCCTGTAAATTTCTAAGACTTGTAAGGACCACTCCTATGTCTAAGATCATTTCTGAGAATGTATTTTGTAACGATGCTTTTTGCAAACATTCTTGTGTAAAAAAGCTTGGGGAGACTGATAATATGATCATCATAGCCTTAAGATGCTTTTCGGAAAGGCAGCGGAAATCTTCTCCTCTCTGCCCTCTCTTGGCTGGCAAAATGTTGAAGATATTCCTTAGAACTGACTGTAAACATATCAGATGGGCAGTATAGAGGAAAAATATCTGGAAAAAAATCACTTCTACAGTAATCATCAAAGTATTTACTGTTAACTGATAATGACACACTCCAGTGACAATGCAAAATCCTGTACTTTCCTGCCTCAAAATGCAGTCTTGAACTTCTCAAACTTGCTGCAGATATTGCACATAACTGAGAGGGAAAGATATTAATATAACTACAAAGCAGAACAGGATTGGGTATTATGGTTCATCTGTCACAACCTTTATGTCTCCTTGTCTTTTCCCCCTTTCCAGCAACCTGTGTGTCTTTTAGCGATATTATCACTGAAATTGGTTTGGCATCTTGCGTGGCTCCCCTGGTCTGAGTGTAATCCATTGGTATGCCCCGTTCAATTGTGTTCCAGTGATGTATATAAGCCTTATTGCCATGTTGCACAGTTGCTGGATTGTCATGCTTTATGCCCTTATGCAACCAGTCAGTTCATGTTTTATAGTTTAGAGCTGTATTTCTGTCTTCAAAAATTATCGTAACCTTTATGATGGGGAAGTACACAACTTCTCTTCGATACTTTATTAATAGGAAGAAACTCCCAAGCTTTGCAGTTGATCTTCAGGATTGGAATCATATTCCTGTCAACCTGCTTTTCCAGTTTTTTTCTTGGCTCAGTTTATTAGGAACACCTCCCAAGTTTTCATCGGTCTCTGGGATTGGGATTATGTTGCTGTTGACCGCATCAAGCCTGTTGTCTGACAGTCCTGCTTTGGCCAGAGTTATCACCACCGGGCTTCTGCCCCGGGATGCCACTAGCTGAGCATAGGCACACCCATTACCCTTACCTCTTGAAACGACCCACGCTGGACTGTGTTCTGCAGTTCTGGGCTTCAGCCCTTCCCCTGTTGTTAACGTGTTCCTATCAATAAATATTCACATTAGATTGCATCCTGAACCTGCATCTGGTTTCTTGATTGGATAGTATTGTCATGGTTAATTGTAAACACGTAAACTCAATTAATTTAAAGCATCAAGGTTGTGTAATTATGTATTGACATACTAAATAGTCTTATAATTGTGATGAGGATCAGGGGACCTATTCAAGAAGAGACGATATTTTTGTTGATGGGCCATGAAAGTCTTGTTTGTTAACTCCCGGAAAGGGCCTACTCTTGACGGAACATTTTGTCGGCTGTCCATTCTTTCCGACAAGTTAGATGAAGGAAAGTAGGCATATAATTCTCATAATGGGACACCACGAGATTCAAAATAGCGGTGGCGTTGATTCAACTGATGCAACACGGACTGAACTTTAGAAGAAACTGCATTTTCCTGATTTCTCCCTGCATTTGAGTACCGTTCTGTCTGCTACTCCAAACAACAAATGTTAACATCTGTTCCCACAATTCCTCTTTTTTGTTGGTAATTTGACAGCTAAAGGCCACATTTGAGACCTATTTTTCCTAACAGTAGCAGGAATACGCTGTTTTGCCACTTTGGTATGCGTGCTCTACTCATCTCATCTTGAGAAATTGTGGGAATATTCAGCCCACGCCAAAAAAGGACTCCACGATGTAGGATTATCGGTCGCCAGGCACCAAAGTGTAGTTTCCAGGGATTGGTTTGTTCTTTCCATCTGCCCATTGGTCTCCGGGTGAAATCCAGACAAAAGACTCACGAATGCCCCTAGCTGGTTACAAAATGCACGCCAGAACCTCGCCGTAAACTGCGGGCCACGGTTGGAGACCACATCCTGAGGCAGGCCATGCAGCCGGAACACATGGTCCACAACAAGGAAGGCCGTCTCCCTCGCCGAAGGCAGCTTAGGGAGGGCAATAAAGTGGGCGGCCTTGGAAAAGTGTTCGACAACAACCAAAATAACCGTGTTGCCGTCAGAAGCCGGCAGACCCGAGAAAAAGTCCAAAGCAATATGGCATTAAGGGCGCTTGGGGACGGGCAACGGCCGCAATAGACCACAAGGGGGGGAGATGAGAACACTTGTTCCGTGCACAAAGGCAACAGGCCGCCACAAACTCCCTTAATGTCCTTATCCATACAGGGTTATCAAAAGCGCCGGGTCAAAAACTGCTTAGTCCGGTGAACCCCAGGATGACTAGCCAAGCCGGAAGAGTGACCCCACTGGAGAACCTGAGAACGGACCACCACAGGAACGAACGAACAGCCAGGCGGCTCCCCACCCGGACCAGAATTGGACCGCAAGGCCTCCTGTACCACAGACTCAACATCCCACAGGACGGGAGCCACAATCTGAGCTGAAGGAATTATAGGCTCAGGAACAGGTTCACGACCAGTGTGGTCGTAAATACGCGTCAACGCGTCTGGCTTGATGTTTTTAGAACTGGGGCGATAAATCAACGTAAAGTTGAAGCAGTCGAAAAATAACGCCCACCGCGCCAGCTGGGAATTACGCTGCTTAGCCTGCTGGATGTACTGGAGGTTCTTGTGATCGGTCCAGACCACAAACGGGTGTTCAGCCCCCTCCAACCAGTGGCGCTACTCTTCCAACGCCAACTTAACTGCCAACAACTCCTGGTCACCAATGCTGTAATGCTGCTCAGCCGCAGACAATGACCGGGAGAAGCAGGCGCAGGGATGCAATTTATTGTCCCGAGGAGATCGCTAGGACAAAATGGCATGCACCCTGACCTCCGATGCGTCCACCTCCACCACAAACGGGAGGGAAGGATCGGGCACAACAAGGATCGGCTGTGAACTAAACCGTCTCTTCAATTCCTGAAAGTAGCATCAGCTGCTGGGGTCCAAGAGAACGGAGGAGGCATTCTTCTTAGTCAGCGCAAAAATCGGGGCAGCAACAGCGCTAAAGTTGCAAATGAACCTCCTATAAAAGTTTGCAAAGCCTAAAAAATGCTGCACCTCCTTTACCGACTGTGGAGTGGGCCAATCCATAATTGCCGCCACTTTGTCCGGGTCCATACCGACCGACCCTGCCGACACAATGAAACCAAGAAACGACACCGTCTTGGCGTGAAAAAGGCAATTCTCAGCCCTACCAAAAAGCTTGCCTTCAAGGAGGGCCGCAAACACTTGTCGGGCGCGTTGTTCATGCTCCGAGAGAGTTGAAGAAAAAATCTAAATATCGTCAAGATAGACAAAGACGAATTTCTCCAACATCTCTCAAAGCACGTCGTTAACAAGTGCCTGGAACACCGAGGAGGCGTTGGCCAACCTGAACGGCATGACCAATTATTCGTAGTACCGTCATGGGTATTAGATGCCGTTTTCTACTCGTCCCCCTCTCGGATCCAGACTAAGTTGTAGGCATTACGGAGGTCTTACTTGGCAAAAAATGACGCCTCCTGCAGACGTTCAAACACAGAGTTCATCAAGGGAAGGGGGTAACGGTTCTTAATAGTGATGTTATTTATACCCCTGTAATCAATACAGGGCCTTAACCCTCCATCCTTTTTCCCCACAAAAAGAACCCCGCTCCAGCAGGAGACATAGAGGGCCGAATAAACCCACTTTCCAGAGCCTCCTGAATATATTCCCGCATGGCCTTGCGCTCTGGACCTGACAGCAAGTATAACGAACCCCTGGGGGATAGATAGTGGAGTAAAGGTTAATCTCGCAATCGTACGTGCAATGAGGAGGCAAGGATGAGGCCCGTTGCTTGCTAAAAACTTCCGCGAGGTCAGCATAATCATCAGGAATGTTAGGAGGTAAAAATTCAACAAAAATTCAGAGTAGCCCCCAAACTCCAACCCTCCTCAGGATCCGAAGCCTAAATAACTGACTCAGAGTCGGAAAAATCCTCTGAAACAAGATCTTCCTCCGGCTACCGCCAGTCAAATTGAGGGTCCCACACTCCAAGCCATTCTCCCCCCCATCTTCCAAATCAGGTGTGTCAAGTGAGACGCCCTCCTCGTCATCGCTCCAGGCATCAGCCTCCCCCATAGATTGGCGTCTGGGGTGACAAGCTATAATCTCACTACACGAGCCTTACAATTGGAGCCCTATTGGATAATAGGACTTTTTTGACTGCCTCAAAAAATATGTGGCCTATGTTCAACCAACCAAGAATGTCCCAGCACAATATGAAAAACCGGGAAGTTGATAAGAAAAAACCGAACACTTTTAGGGTGACCGCAAAACGAGATGAGCATCATCAAAAATACAGTGACTTCAGTAATAAGCCCAGTTCCCAATGGGCGACCATCCAGAGCATTAACAGTGCGAGAATGCAAGAGAGAACGGATAGGTAAGGAATGTTTCCTAGCCCACCCCGCATCCATAAAACAATCCACGGCCCCTGAGGCCAGAAAGGCCAGTACAGATATTTTCTGCTTCCCCACAATCAAGTCCACAGAAATAAACGTGCGAAAGGGAGATAGAGACAGGGAGACAGTCAAGAGTCTGTCCCTCTAGTGCCCCCCCATACCGCTAGAGAGACTTCCTGTTTCCCTTACGCTCAGGCAATTTAGTCAGACATGTCCTGGTTGTCTGCACTTATAACAAATTATCCGCCTACGCTCAGGATTGCGAGCCTGGCTGTCATATGATCCATCTACCTGCAAAGGCTCACTAAGGGTAGGAATTTCTGTGGGCGGAGCTGGGACTGTGTGCAGGCTGGGAGTAGAATTCAAACATTTGCTTATTGGAGCCAGTGCCGTTCGTTTCTCTCTATTACGTTCGCGAATACGATTATCAATTCTAACCGCCGTATGGACTAACGAATCTAATGACACACAGGGCTCCAATGTCACCAGAGCGTCCTTAACCGGTTCAGACAATGCATGAATAAAGACTGTCATAAGAGGCGCCTTCGGCCAACCTGTCTCTGTGGCCATGGAATGAAATAATATTGAAAATTCTGCGATGCTCTCAGAACCTTGACGTAAATGCATTAAAGGGATAGTTCACGTTTTTTTTGAAGTGGGGTTGTATGAGCTACAAATTGCCACTACTTACATTAGATGCAGTAGAAAGCTCTCTGATCTCCTCCAGGTAGCCGCACCAGGGCTACACAGTCGCACAGTTGCTCTTAAACTAACCAACTGACGTATTCCTCTGTGAGGCGCATCGTAGTTCACTGCGCGCAGTAGTGATCAGCTGTTTGGGTCAGACTCTGAGCGGTTTGCGGCAGAGCCGGATTTTCAATGGCATAGAATCACGTCTCAAATTAAAAAAAAAAAAAATCCCTACAATAACCAGCACAGCAGATACACAGTATGTGGCTGCGTAGACCCTATGCGATATCAATTTGCGCTGCAGTGTTACATTAGACTTTTTCACAGGTGTTTCACTCTTTTACCTGATGCTTGGGTACAGCAGTGCTCTTCAGCGTGCACCGTTGAGATTTCCCTGAATGTAGGCTAAAGAAATCCTCTTTGGAAAAATGAATACTGCAAACACAGAGTTCTTTTAGGGATACAGGTGGCGTATCAATATCCGTGTTAAGGCAACTAGCCACAGTTACAAGTCAAATATTCCGCAGAGGAATGCGGTGGAGGCTGTAAGTGCACCAGGATACAGCTTTGCTTTCACGTTCAAGAAAGCGACACACACAGACCATTTTCGAAATATTTGCACAAGTTAAACGGCTGTCCGACCTCGCAACCGCAGTTAAGACGCTTGCACACTCAACGCGAAACGAATTTTTCGCACACAGATTACATTCAAAGTCAATGCGAAGAAGTGAATACACGCGTTTGTGCAAGCAGCTTTACTGTGACCCAAACAGCTGATCGCTACAGCGCACAGTGAACTACGATGCACCTCGCACAGGAATACGTCAGTTGGTTAGTTCAAGAGCAACTGTGTTTTTTTCCGAGCAGCTAAAGTGCTGTAATTTTTTTAAACATAGCGTACAATTGAAATGGTGTATTATTCTAAGGTAGGATCTCTTTAAGGCCGCGAAAATACGCTGTTTCTGCGTTTCCGTTCACAACAGTGTATCGCCTAAATTTCCACCCAGCACTATGCCCTGGTGCGGCTACCTGGAGGAGATCAGAGAGCTTTCTACTGCATCTAATGTCAGTAGTGGCAATTTGTAGCTCATACAACCCCACTTCAAAAAAAGTGAACTATCCCTTTAAACGAGTGGCGGCGTCCTGACCACACACGTCTTGATCGAAAACTGAAATCATTTCTTTCATGAGAGTATCTGCTGAACTGATGGCAGGTGATCTGGAGCAAATGAGTGGCCCCGCCCAGGTGAGCGCCATGCCAAACAACAGGGAGAGAATGAATGAAACCCGTGATTCTTCATTTGAGAATCGCAAAGGTTGTCATCTGAAAAATATTTCACATTGTGCAATGAAATCTTTACATTTTCCTGCTTCGCCTCCATATCTTGGTGGTAATTTTAGTTTGGTTTCTCCGGGGAGGTGCGTGGATTGTGCTTGTGCAATGTTGTGTGTGATCTGAACAGTCAAAGCTTTGATACTATCCGTAAGGCTTAATAAAGTATCTTTCTACCTCTGCATTGCGTTTTCTTGTAAGCAAATTCTTTCTGCCAATTCTACCTGCTGATTACTCAAATTAACAAGCCCCTTGCCGTGACCAGCGAGCACAGTTTGTTGATTGGCAACAATCTGGTCGAGGGATGCCGCTGCTGACAGCTCCATTTTTGACTAGAGTGTGCTGTAATGACGGTGGAAATATGGAGACCAAATGCAGCGAACTGGCTAGCAAAAGGCCGGCAACAGTAAGCACTAAAACCCACTAAAAAGAGAAAGGGAAGGAAGGCAGAAAATAAACTCTCGAGCTGCCCAGAATATAAACTCAGCAACCAGGAATCGGAAGCCGAGTGAAGCGAGAGTAAACTGGCAGAAACAAAGAAAAGGCAACAAAATAAACGTCTCGAGGGACGAGAATTCCTCACCACCAAAACCGGTGCAGACAGGAAGAGGAACTGGGAGGAACTCAAAAGGAAATCTCCCTAAAAGTGTATTCCAAAGTAAATGCGAAAGTGTTCGCTAAATTCCTATTCTGGAAATTCCTATTCTGGAAATATCTTCTGGCACAAGTGCTAGCTAAGATCAGACACTCAAGCAAAGGAGGCGTGGCGGACTTCTGGCTTATATAGAGTCAGGGGAGGGCGCCGCACATGTCCAATCAACCAGCAAGAGTAAAAAATCCGAAGGTGAAGGAATCCTATGTCGTCCCAGGACGAGAGACACAGAGAAAGCCCTTCACTCAAAACATGACAAGCTCAGCCCAAACTGGACAATGCAGCTGAACAACTGGCTAGCTTATTTGAGGAATTGGCGAACAACTTTGACATCGCAAAAATGAAAAATTTTACCTTTAGCCCAAGCTATCTTTCCATAGAATTTTTTATTTTTCCAGCCGTTATCCAGATGGCCCTAGCTTTTGAAGTATATATGCCGATTGTTGCTGCTGAAAGCTAAAACTTGTTAGCTAAACTATTTTTTGGAAGCTTATTATGCTAATTGGTTGGTTGGCTAGACTTTCAAAATGAATAAATTTTGTGGAATGCAACAAGAATGTAATGAACACTTTACTTTTCCACACAGTTGACACACAGTAAATATTTCTATTCTTCATGCAATTTTTAAAGGGGAAAATACATTTTTTGGAAAGAATTCTGCATTTTACCTCCACAAATATCGAATAAAATCAGCACCTTGATGTTTGGGTATCAAAAGAAACATTTGGGTGTGTAAAAAATTCAAGCGTATACAGTCAAGAAAATTTAGAGTTTAATCTTGAGTGCTGCTATGCACGGTAATAGCATTTGACGGTATCAGCCATGTCACTGATGACACATACCGGATTGCTAGGGCACATGCAGCATAAGCATTCACAATATTAACATTCAATATTAATATTCTAAACCGCCTTCTCACTAATAAAACCCATGAAATATATTGGCATCTCCTTTTAAAATTGTTCTGTCGAATAAAAGGCCAAAATTATGGAGGTTGGATACGGAATTATTTCCCATTATTCCATTCTATAAATGTTTTTTGATTGATTTTTGTGACTGTTTCCCTGATTTCAACCAGGGCTTTTTTCTTGATGCATTTTCATACCGAAACCCAAAGGCCAATTAGCAAGGTGTACCTAATGAAGTAGCCGATGAGTGTGTGTGTGTGTGTGTGTGTGTGTGTGTATATAGATATATATACTGTACATACATACATACATACATACACATATATATATATATATATATATACATACATGCACACAACCCCAATTCCAAAATAGTTGGGATGAAGTGAAAATTGTGAATAAAATCAAAATGCAATGACTTTCAGATCACAAGCCAATATGTTATTTACAATAGAACATAGATAACATTTCAAATGTTGAAACTGAGACATTTTACATTTTTATCCACAAAATGAGCTTATTTCAAATTTTCTGGCTGCAAAAGGTCTCAAAAAAGTTGGGACACAGGCAAAAAAGGGCTGAAAAAGCAATTAATATATAACAGAATCAGCTGAAAGAACATTTAGCAAGTAATTAAGTTAACTGGCATCAGGTGTGTAACATGATTGGCTATAAAAGGGATGTCTTAGAGAGGCTGAGTTTGTCAGAAGTAAAGATCGCCAGAGGCTCTCCAACCTGTGAATGCTTGCGTGAAAAAATTGTGGAATACTTTAAAAACAATGTTCCTCAATGTCAAATTGCAAAGGCTTTGAAGGTCTCATCATCGACAGTGCATAACTTCATCAAAAGATTCAGAGAAACTGGAAAAATCTCTGTGCGTAAGGGACAAGGCCGAAGACCTTTACTGGATTCCCATGATCTTCCGGCCCTCAGACGCCACTGCATCACTCACCGGCATGATTCTGTCATCAACATTACCAGGCCTCGAACTACAGATGATAAGGGGCACGGCAAAAGTTGCTGTGGTCCATGCTGAAAATATAAGGGCACTACGGCAAATGTGCCTCCATATAAGGGGCACCACAGCAAAGTCTGCCACTACCTTGGGGGCACAGCAGCAAATCCACCATGGAGCTTTAGGTCATCACTTTAGCTAATAAAAAGAAAAGGTCCGTAGTCTCAGATGTTCCTCACATAAAGTGACCAATCAGTGTGCGCAATGCAAATCAAAACCATTCTTGAAAGAAAACGTTTCCCGTATTTTTCCCCGCTTGCTGTCTTGAAAATTGGCTCAGTACTGCACTGGGACATCGTTTGGGCATTGCAATAATGCAAGTACAAGCAAAGGACATGCCAATCAAATGCCGGGTCATTGAAAAAATAATCATATTTATAGCCATTTTGTCCATCTTCTGCCACCCGCGAAATTCGGACTTTCTCCTGTCATTCCAACACTCACACTGACAACAGCACTAGATACTGGCTATAAAGTCTACTTCCCAAGCTTTATCAACACACAACACGCAACCTAATTAAGAGAATTTCAGTACCTCCATAACTTCGTCAATTTGCCACACTTTGCGGCTGCCGACTGTAATTTGGCATTTTTTTCTTTTTTTGTTCCTTTCACCTGTCGGCATCGTGATCGGAGTTAAAAATAGAGGAGATACATAAATTATTCAAGAATAAGTCTGCGCCCACGATCGCAAGAAAAGGGCGAAAAAGACAGTTGTAAAAGCCAGTGGCAGTTCATCGGCTGTAACAAAGGGAAGCCAAAACCTCGCCCTTCAAAGCTTACTGACTTAAACCTTTCGCAGTTTACTTTTCTTGATCAGCAGTTGCTCATATGAATTGGTAGAAGGACAGTCAAATTTATTTTCAATAGCATTGTTATACATTGCACCACGAAATTATGAGGGGTTTTCTTTCACACATAAATTACTACGTAAATTACCATAGGCCTACATCTTTATGAATTCCGTGCTCAAGTAGCTCATGAAACGGCATAGATTCGCAAATTGATTAGTGAGGCACATTAAGCAATAAACTGTGGAACATCGCATTCTTTACTTCTATATTAAGATTGTAGAAAACGGAATGTCACGGCCTCTTGTGAAAGAAGCCTCGCAAACTAATTTATAAAGACGTATTGATAATTTGTATCGTCATTTGCTGTCAAAAATAAATTTGACTGGCCTTCTACCAACTTGTATGAGCAACTGCTGATCAAGAAAAGTTAACTGCGAAAGGTTTAAGTCATTAAGCTTCGAAGGGCGAGGTTTTGGCTTCCCTTTGTTACGGCCGACGAACCGCCACTGGTAAAAACAGGAAATGCTGTGTGATTTATTTATTTTGGGTAGGTGTTTTGGCCGAGGGGCACTTTCGGCAATGCGTCGAAAGGGCACGGCATTCTACTGCCGTGAACTGGGGCTTTTATAGGTGGGCAGCACGGCAAACAGGTAGTTGCCATCGATGCCATCGTGAAATTCGAGCCCTGCATTACCAAATGGGCCCAGGAATGCAGCAAGAAACCACTGTCTGTAAACACAGTCCGCCGTGCCATCCACAGATGCCACCTAAAACTCTATCATGCAAAAAGGAAGCCATTGTTGCGCATGATCCAGAAGCGCTGCTGTGTTTTGTGGGCCAAGGCTCATTTGAAATGAACTGTACAGTGGCGACTGGTCATTAGGGGCAGGTGGGGCACAGCCCCACCTGGTGTCACCAGAAAGGACCGCAGGCAAATTGCATTATTAATTCTCAAACATTATCTTATTATCTGCTAAAATTTATTGTCTATAAATTTAGCATTTTCCTGAATTGCATAGAATTTGTGTTTGGATTTAAGTTCAGGTTTATTGGTCTCTGTTTTGCTGCTCCAGACCGATCTCCTGATCCATATCCACATGAATGGGGCTAGCCCCTCTTATGCAATGCAATGTTTACGAAATGTGTGAAAATATAAGTCTGCATGCTCAGTGTTGGCTGTATTAGTGGAGGTAGCACAAATTTGTTGATGTGTGGGGCTGACAGCCCCAAGCCCCACTCAATGAGTGTACATAGAACTGGAGAGGCTTCAGCCGTTTCCTTCTATGAGTGCAGTTGAAGAAACAAATATGGCGTCAAGCGCATCGCACTTCTCAATTTCCCATAGACTATAATGGAGAAATTCCTGCTATTTTCCGCCAAACTAAGGGGTCTTCCAAAAAGATTTCAACATATTTGTGACCGAAAATCATATAAGAATAAATATTAATGAGCAATTTTACATGACACTGTTCGAGACGTTGAAAATATAAAAACGTCTTATGAGAAGCACAGCACTAACTAGCCACTTGTCTAGCTGGCGTGTTAGGTAATCGAGTCGCCGTAGACGGCTGTGATGGAACACTTTATCTGTAAATTTAGCTAGCTAGATAAACTTAGTTTAGCACTATAAACTCACGATGCTTACAAAGGGTGATGGCCAGCTAGCTGTCATGCCCATGTAATGTTAGCCAAGTTGCATATCTACATATAGCATTAGCCATAGCGAATGACCTGGCAGAAAAGTTCGTGTAACGTTAGTGGTGTTCATTCTGGATGAATTGTACAAATAAAAGCATTCTTATCAGGCATCTGCCTATCTAGGGACTATTTAGTGAGCAATCTGTGAGTTTTTTTTTAAATTTTTTTTTACAATAACGCAATCCTAGGTGAGGCAGTCGACCGAACTGGCTAGCTTTCAATGATTGCCAGCGAAGATAGCGTTTCTGCATACTGCTCGGCTGTCTGTTCCATTCTACATGTTCTTGTAGGCTATTCACCAATACTATGCGAGTGACCAATCAGAGTCAGAGTTGAGTCATACTGACCTACCAATGGATTAAACGTTGACTAAAAAAACCTCTTATAACTTCGTTCTCATAAAGCGTCAAGCAAAATTGCGTCTCAATTCATTTTTATTATGTAATCCAGTCTAACGCAGGAATGATTTACGATTGTATACTCAGTGGCAATGAAAACGCAACACCAGTTTGGATTCAAATAATTTTGTGACTCGAATTTATTTTCTTATTTTAAAAATTCAAATATGTTGGGTGGGTGGACTGTGATGAATTAAATGTGTTAATGGGCCGATTTGGACAATAATAAACAGATGCATTAAACATAATGAGCACAAGTTGAAAATGAAAAATCACAACAAGACTGAACGGAACACACATTTAAAAATGAACTCAAAAGAACAGTCAGTATCGGGTGTGACCCCCACGAACATCCACACAGGCAGTACAACCTCTTCTCATGGACCTGACAAAGCGTCTTAGGTTGTCTTGGGGAAGTTGTGGCCAGTCTGCCTGTAGTGCATTCTGGAGTTGCTGCCTGGTTTGAGGTCTGGGTACTCTTGATGAAAGAGCTCGTCCCAGTTGGACGTACTACACCCAAAACGTACTGATGCTGGACGTACTACACCCAAAACGGTGAGCCACTTGCTGGGCACTTACTCCCGCCTCTAGCATACCCAGGGCCCTGTTCCATTGTTCAGTCAACAGACATGGCATTATGACACTAAAAAGTGTTTTTTGTGTGGCTTTTATCATGCCTTTATATAGGGAAGACAACCCCTCCTTCATTTCAACCACTGTACTTGTACAACTCCTAATCCCATATGTTGTGCTCAATATGGATTGATGAGAGTTCAACTCACACTGTTGAGTTGCATGATGATCATTCATGTGTAACGAGGTACACATTGTGACCCCAATGGTCACTTAAGAACTCAAACTGGACTACTCAGGTCCTGAGCAAAAATAAACCAAAATTTAGAGTGTTGCGTTTTCATTGCCTTTGAGTGTATATCTTTTAGATAACAAAATAATAGCAGGAGTTTTTCCATTATAGTCAATGGGAAATTCAGAAATTCACTTATCCAGACCTGAAATACATTCTTGCCGCACCAGGTTTTTACACTAATAAACGCCACTGGGACTGTAGCAAAGTGGCAAAGTTTCCTGTGGTCAGGCGAGTCCAAATTTGACATTCTTGTTTGAAATCATGGGCGTCCTGTCCTCCGGGCTAAAGAGGAGAAAGACCACCCCTCCTGTTATCAGCATTCAGTTCAAAAGCCAGCATCTCTGATGCTATGGGGATGCATTAGTGCATATGGTGTGGGACACTTGCATGTTTTAAAAAGCACCATGAATGTTGAAAGGTATATAACGGTTTAAGAGAAACATATGCTCCCCTCCAGACGACATCTATTCCAGGGACGGCCTTGTGTATTTCAGCAGGACAATGCAAAACCACATACTGCAGCTATTACAACAGGATGGCTTCGTAGTAGAAGAGTCTGTGTGCTGAACTGGCCTGCCTGCAGTCCTGATCTTTCACCGATTGAGAACATTTGGCACATAATTAAACGAAAAGTCTGTCAAAGGAGACCCAAAACTCTCCAGCAGCTGGAAGCCTATATTAAACAAGAGTGGGATCAAATTCCAATGGCTAAACTCAAGAAACTTGTCTCCTCAATGCCCAGATGCCTGCACTCTGTGTTAAAAAGAAGAGGGGATGCTACACCTGTGATGGTTCCGCCCTGCAGTCCCTCCCCCCTCCTGCTGTCTTCGCCTCCACTTCAACGAGCCACACCTGTTGCTCATTGAAGTGGAGGTGAAGTGAATAGTATTTAAGAGCTGCACTGCCAATTTGGCAGTGCAGCTGCATTTTGAAGTTTTAGCCCTGTTGTGTTGTGCTGCTGCTCCCCTCGTTTGTGGTTTGTACCAGTTTTATTAAAAGTCTTCATCTTAGCTCACTCGGTAAAGCATCGCGTTGCGAAGCAGATGTGACTATCACGTCGCGGGTTCGAGCCCCGCTTCGTACCAGCCGGCAGTGGTCGGCAGCTTTTTCAGAATAGCGCACAATTGGCTATAGCGCTACAGAGTTGCAAATTGGGAAGGGACTGCCAGAAGGGATTACAATAGTTGCCTTGTTCGTTGCTCAAGCGCCTCCTGTTGGCCAGACGGGCGCTCGTCAGGAAGATTCTAATCCTGGTCATGTCCGGGTATCCTCCGCCCTCGTTCTGAACTTGCGAAGATTCAACCAATGAGTGAATAAGAAGCGGTGGTTGACAGGCGCGTGCTTCGGAGGAGAGCCGCGAACTGTCTACACTCTCCTGAATTGGCAGCAAGGGGTCGCATAGCCTTGTACATAATTCACCAATTGGGCATTCCAGATTCGGGTGGGATTGGAGATGCCAAATTTTTAAAAAAAAAAAAAAAAAAAAAAAAAGTCTTCATCTTTTTGCTCAGCCTGTGCATTTGGGTCCCTTAGCTCCCTTTTGGGTACATGGTCCCAGTGCCCACCGGTTTGCTGTTTGCAGCCGGCGGGGGCAAAACCATGACAGAATGCAGCTGCCAGTGTGGGACCCAGCCAGGCTGAGTTTTAGGGGAGCAGCGGCTTTTTGTGCAGGGACCAGTTGGGAAGCAGTTTTCCGAGTCCGGTGGAGAGCTGCGAGGCAGTCCGGGACCGGTGGAGAGCTGCGAGGCAGTCCGGGTCCGGTGGTGAGCTGCGAGGCAGTCCGGGTCCGGTGGTGAGCTGCGAGGCAGTCCGGGTCCGGTGGAGAGCTGCGAGGCAGTCCGGGTCCGGTGGAGAGCTGCGAGGCAGTCCGGGTCCGGTGGAGAGCTGCGAGGCAGTCCGGGTCCGGTGGAGAGCTGCGAGGCAGTCCGGGTCCGGTGGAGAGCTGCGAGGCAGTCCGGGTCCGGTGGTGAGCTGCGAGGCAGTCCGGGTCCGGTGGTGAGCTGCGAGGCACTCCGGGTCCGGTGGTGAGCTGCGAGGCAGTCCGGGTCCGGTGGAGAGCTGCGAGGCAGTCTGGGTCCGGTGGAGAGCTGCGAGGCAGTCCGGGTCCGGTGGAGAGCTGCGAGGCAGTCCGGGTCCGGTGGAGGGCGCAGCGTGTTCCGGTGGAGGGCGCCGTGTGTTCCAGTGGAGGGCGCCACGTGTTCCGGTGGAGGGCGCCATGTGTTCCGGAGGAGGGCGCCGTGTGCGTTCCTGGCACGCCAGAGGCGTGCCTTGGGGGGAGGATCCTGTGATGGTTCTGCCCTGCAGTCCCTCCCCCCTACTGCTGTCTTCGCCTCCTCTTCAACGAGCCACACCTGTTGCTCGTTGAAATGGAGGTGAAGTGAATAGTATTTAAGAGCTGCACTGCCAATTTGGCAGTGCGGCTGCATTCTGAAGTTTTAGCCCTGTTGTGTTGTGCCGCTGCTCCCCTCATTTGTGGTTTGTACCAGTTTTATTAAAAGTCTTTATCTTTTTACTCAGCCTGTGCATTTGGGTCCCTTCTCTCCCTCTTGGGTACATGGTCCCAGTGCCCGCCGGTTTGCTGTTTGCAGCGGGAGGGCAAAACCATGACAGCACCATGGTAAACAGGCCCCTGTCCCAACTTTTTTGAGACCTGTAGCAGCCATAAAATTTTAAATGAGCTCATTTTGTGGATAAAATTGTAAAATTTCTCAGTTTCAACATTTGCTCAGTTATTTCTGTTCTCTTGTGAATAAAATACCGGCTGGTGTGATTTGAAAGTCATTGCGTTTTGATTTTATTCACAATTTACACTTTGTCCCAACTATTTCGGAATTGTGTGTGTTTATATATATGAGGAAAAAGATGGTCAGGTTTATTCTGATAGGTTAGCCTGTTATATTGGTGTAATGTCCACCCCTTATCTCAACCACTTCTTCCTCATCAGGAGTCTTCCAGATTCCTCACTGCAGTGGAGCTGGAGTCTACCTAAGCCAAATGTGAGCGAAAGGCAGGAACACAGCTTGGACAGCTCACCAATCTGTCATAGGGTTCGCACATTATTAATTCACACACTAATACCAGTAATACCATTTCACCTAGCATGCATGTTTTTGGGCTGTGGGAGGAAACTGGAGTATGTACATGAACACAGAGGGAATAAACAAGCTGCATTTAAAAAAGAAAAAGTCACTTTTGAACATTTCATTAATTTATTAATATAAAATTTAAAGCACTTATATGCGTTCCCCGCCCCCCCCCCCGTTCCTTATTTTTTGTTCTCAAAGGTGGCAACCCTAGAGAGTACGCCTCATGTTCTCAAAGTTAAAGTTCTTTAGTTATGGGTACTTTAGGGATTATCGCACGGAGAAGTAACAGTCTCTTCATGAATACGTGTCCTGGGCTGGGGACAGAGTAAGGAGGACTAGAGCATTTGATAGTGGTGTTAAACACAGGGATAGCTCACAGACCTGAGGTAGACCAGTGACATTAGAGCAAAATTAAAGAGCTTTGATCTTATTCATAATGTTCTAAATAGCAGTAGTAAGTAAATGAGTGTGTGACACAATTACTTATCTTCCTGGCCACAATCTAGCTCTGCCCCAGCCTCTCACCACCAACATCAGTCTCAGCCCCAGCCTCTTACGAACATCATCAGCCTCTGATCCAGCCTGATCATCGACTAATTGTGTATTTTTATATGAATGTCCTATATTTGATGAAGTACATCATGACATATTGCAGTTTTGTAGTTTTGTTTTATTCATATTGCAGTCTGTCTCTCTGTTAGTGCATCCTTCGGTCTAATCACCCCTCACCAGTCTGAACAGCTTCCATTTTCTGTCACTCCACAGACCCACCAAACAATTACACTAGATATCACACTCTGTTCTCAAAAGTGACCAGAAATGAGCATTTCAGAGCTTTGCTTTCAAAAGTTTTTTGGAGGGGGAGCATTTCCCCAAACCCAAACCCCAGCATTTCAGTGCTCATTTTCAGAACCCCAGGTTCAAAATCACTCTTACGCCCCTGTTTTGATCCCACGTTAATGATACGTTAGTCATAAATACTGGTTAGTTGTTTCAAGTCAATGGAAAATGCACTTTCTAATCAACCTTATTATTCATCCAAATACTGGAAGATGATATCATGCTCAAGGCCTATTAAGTTAAAAAAACAAAAAAACAAAAAAACAAAAAACTCTAAGGCTAGGGTTATGCTAAAGGTTATGCATGTATGGGCTTGGTTTAGGATTAAGATGGGCATTGGGGTCAGGGCCTCTAATCTGTGTATGATGCTTATAAGGGACTCTAAGAGATTTAGGCAACACATGCTGTTTTGTTTTTTTTTTTTTTTACCATAAATGTTTGTCAAGCCTATGAATAGACACCTAACCACAAAGACATAGAGAGAACATGAGTAAAACTCAACCGCAGGTTTGCAAAGTAAATTTTGACCACAAGATTATGATGACCTACCTTGAAGGTGAAAATTTGTCTACATCCTCATAGAACTCATAGCTTTCTAGACAGCTTAGCAATGGTATTTTGAAGGTCTTTACTCCCGGGCTACAGCAAAACTCATTAGCCAAGATTCTAAGGAAACAGTTGCATTTAACACCATTATGGAGATGCAAAATCAAGCCAATGTTTGCCTACTAGGTATGATCCCTGTTTATGGCTTTATAACTCAGGATTTGAGAGTCAAAGAGATTGGAAAAGTAATTTCAATGAAGCAATAAAATTAGATCATTTGGAAATGAAACTTAGAACCCCAATTCTGAAATAGTTGGGATGAAGTGTAAATTGTGAATAAAATCAAAATGCAATGACTTTCAGATCAAATGAGCAAATATGTTATTTACAATGGAACATAGATAACATTTCAAATGTTGGAACTGAGACAATTTACATTTTTATCCACAAAATGAGCTTATTTCAAATTTTCTGCCTGCAACAGGTCTCAAAAAAGTTAGGACACAGGCAAAAAAAGGGCTGAAAAAGCAATTAATACATAAGAGAATCAGCTGAAAGAACATTTAGCAAGTAATTAAGTTAACTGGCATCAGGTGTGTAACATGATTTGCTATAAAAGGGATGTCTTAGAGAGGCCTCTCAGAAGTTAAGATGGCCATAGTCTCTCCAACCTGTGAAGGCTTGCGTAAAAAAATTGTGGAATACTTCAAAAACAATGTTCCTCACCGTCAAATTACAAAGGCTTTGAAGGTCTCATTATCGACAGTGCATAACATCATCAAAAGATTCAGAAAACCTGAAAAAATCTCTGTGCGTAAGGGACAACGCCAAAGACCTTTACTGGATTCCCGTGATCTTCCGGCCCTCAGAGGCCACTGCATCACTCACCGGCATGATTCTGTCATTGACATTACTAAATGGGCGCAGAAGTACTTCAAGAAACCACTGTCTGTAAACACAGTTCGCCGTGCCATCCACAGATGCCACCTAAAACTCTATCATGCAAAAAGGAAGCCATTTTTGAGCATGATCCAGAAGTGCCGCTGTGTTCTGTGGGCCAAGGCTAATTTAAAATAGACTGTAGCAAAGTGGCAAAGTGTCCTGTGGTTAGACGAGTCCTAATTTGACATTCTTGTTTGAAATCATGGGCGTTGTGTCCTCCAAGCTAAAGAGGAGAAAGACCACCCCTCCTGTTATCAGCATTCAGTTCAAAAGCCAGCATCTCTGATGGTATGGGGATGCATTAGTGCCAGTGGTGGCTCCTGACAAAAAATTCAGGGGGGGGCAATTTTTACGAATAATCACACCGATGAGCTATTTTTCAAATACATCAACAGACTGTGTCTCAATCTTTTTGGGCATGTTAAATAAACTCATAATCATTGCCTGTTATGTCCATTAGGTGGCAACATACAACAGAAAGAGCTGAGGAGTTAGCTAGTTAGAAGTTAGTCATTTCCCTTTATTACTCCACTTTCCCACTAATTCATATAATTCAAAATGCCCATTTTGTGGAAGTAAGACTGCATGCATAGATATGCATAGACTGAACGTAGAGATGGTACAAATACTGGTAGGTAGGTGGCAAGATCCTCGCCTCAATTTACTTTATAGCAATGTCTGTTATGTCCACTAGAGAGCAGCACTGCGAGCACACAACAAAGTTTTCCTCTAGCTACTTGAGTTGCAATGATAAACTGTGGTGAAGAAAGTCACAGCCAGGAGCCGTCAACTCAAATGTAAAGAATGGTTTAGCACTACAATTAATCACTTCACTTATTGATGAAGACGTGATATCTATTTGGGTGGCTACACGTTCCTACAGCCAAAGTAAAAAAAAAAAAAGCGTGACAAGATGGCGAGTTGCAATTCATCTGCAGGAAGTGATCAGCTAGCAAACTGCGTATCAAAATGCTTTTGATTCAGTACATAGTCTGGCGAGCAGTTTCTTTGTTTTACACAAGGGTAAAAACCCAGCCGTCACCCACTCCACTACTGAATGATATCACATTAGCTGAGGGCAACAATCATTATTCAGCGCACGAAAGTACAGTCCCCAAGCTTCACTTCGCATGCTGGATATCAGCAATTCACGGAACGAGATAAAGATCTCAGTCCAATCCTTCGCAACCGCTGTAGCTGACAAGCTAAATATTTGCCACAAGAATACAGTCGGCTAAAGCTGAGGTTTTTACGGAAGCTGGGATTACGATTATGCACCCTTCAATATTCACTAACGCTACTGATGAACCCCTCCACTGCTCAATGTCAACTTGTTGAAAAGTGCGAACGTTAGCCTGTATAACTGCTTTCACGCTCGAGATGCTTCACAAAATGTTATCCACTTTGTGTATGTTTTGAAATGCTTAAAAACCAAGGCCATCTTAAAATGGTTTATTTTTAAGAAATCTGTATAATGATATGTAAAAATTCTACGAGAGGTGGAAGTCAGAGGTCTGCTGTCTATTCAGATTATTGACATTCTTTCAATCTAACACAGCAGCCTGCTTAGGTCTGTCTGCTTCTCATTATCTCTTCTTAATCATTATTGGCCACATTTTGGTTTTGATCAGTCAGTTGGCTGAATAAACGGCTTGATTGCAAGTTAGGCAAAGTACACGGGAATTGATTTATGGTAAGCTAATTATGCCAAGGTGAAGGAGGCTGTCCAACCTCGCTGGTAATTAGCGGACTTCAAATCACAGTTTTTCTTCCCGGAAGCATTTCAAATGACCGCATTAGGTATGTGTCATAGAAAAGGTAATAAGCAAGCACGTCTGTCTGCCTCATAGTGGCAGTTACTTTCATTGCGCTTGCGATAACCGCGATTTCGTTTATCGTGCAGCCCTATTTGGAACATTTATGAATATTTAATGAGCTCTGTTATGCAACCATAATGAAAATTGCTATCATCAACTTGCTTCATTTTCAAAATTAACTCCCTAGGGATGCACCTATCTAGAAAATCCTATGTCATTTCATAAATCTCCAACAGATTCAACTTCATTCCAAATTTCAAGTCAATCAGATGAATATTAGTGCTTTTATGAATGCCACAAGGTTGAAAATCAGTCAAAATTATGATTTTCGGTAATTTGAATTTAAAGTTACAAGTAACAATTGAGGCAGAGGAAAAACATAGATTCTTGGTGTTTACTGGCATCTCACTGCATTCCTTTATGTATTTTATTTATTTCATGTGAAAATCAAAAATATTGAAATTTTCAAAAAAAAAGAAGAAATTTTTACCCTGAAGACCCCTTAAACAGGAAACAACCTCAAAATCATTCAGCTGTAGACACTTAATAGCATCTTCCCTTATCATATAATATAGACCCCAATATAAACAATGATACAAACCCATCCTCACAGACTCTCTGTGAGCAATATATTTCAATAAAATCATTCTCTGTTGCACATAATGCTACACTCCAAAGCATACACTCAGCAAAGAAAATTTAGCAACACCAAAATTTTAAGCATTGCTGAAAAAAGAAAATATAATTAAATGGCAAACTATATAATCTTCCTGAACAGAGTGTATCACTCCAGCACGCCTAGTTACGCTGAATCCTGGTCACATGTTCATTTGCACGTACTTTGTACATCATCTAGTATGATTCGTGGCCCATGTGAATCTCGTCACTCAAATCCCTCTAAAACCTGGTTGACAAGTTTTGGATGCTCTTTGTTGAACGAAAAGCACTGAAAAGAGCAAAATCGAAATTATGGGGCAATGGAAAGGAATGTCTGAAAATGCCAGACATGAAGCCATTGCCATGTTAACAGCAGGAATGAGCTTGCAACAAGTTGGGCAGCAATTTAATGTCAACCACAGCACCATTTCACAAAATGATGGTTTTGGAGTGGCCTAGTCAAAGTCCAGGCTTAATCCGATTGAGATGCTGTGGCATGACCTTAAACAGGCCGTTCATGCTCAAAAACCCTCCAATGTGGCTGAATTAAAAGAATTCTGCAAAGAAGAGTGGGCCAAAATTCCTCCACAGTGAGGTGAAAGACTCATTGCCAGTTATTGCAAACGCTTGATTACAGTTGTTGTTGCTGAGGGTGGCACAACCAGTTATTAGATTTAGGGGGCAATTACTTTTTCACATAGGGTGAAGTAGGTTTGGATCGCTCTTTCCCTCAGTAAATGAAATCATCATTTAAAAACTGCATTTTGTATTTAATCGGGTTATCTTTATCTAATTTTAAAATTTGTTTTATGATCTGAAACATTTAAGCGTGACAAATATGTAAAAAGATAAGAAATCAGGAAGGGGGCAAATACTTTTTCACAGCACTGTATGGCACAGACTGGGACAGTCAAAGACCTCAGTAGACCACGTGAAACGACGGCACGTTAAGATCACTACTTCATGAGGTCATCACAACGTAACCGAATGACATGCAGTTCAACAGGCTGGCAGGCGTCACACTCACTACTGAGAGTTAGAAACAACCTTCTGGGAAACTGGTCAACCCACCCCCATGCATTCTGAGTGACGTTTATTCATCTGAATGATTTGAGTTGCAACTGTGTTGGGCATTCATGGATGTCTAATTGTTCCCTGTAATGGTCAAGACAATTAAATACACATTTCAGTATTGTTAATTCATTTATTGCGCCTATATATCAGGTGTTACCAAATTTTCATTTCTGAATATATTATGATTCATTCCATTGTATTTGCAGAATGCTTAACAAAAGTTACTATTTCCGATCAAGCCACAAACTAATTAATGTTAATAAAACATTGTAAAACATAACACGAGTTTGTAGTAATACTCTGATGCCAGCAGTGTGACGTTGGTAACAGGCAGTGGCATGCACAGATAGACTCTAGGTGGTGCTATAGCACCTGCCCTTTGCCCTCTGCACCAAGCAAGTGCCCTTTTGAAAGTTTTTTTTTCGCGTCAATGCGATTTTCTCTATCGCATTCTCTATGTGCGTGCAAAAAAAAAAAAAAACAGGTAAAATTAAAAGTAATGGAAAACGCGGAATGTGCGCAATAAGAAGTAGCAACCCCCCCGCTAAACAAAATCAAAAGCATTTACCCCGCCGTGGTCTGCCACCACACATTGCTTCCTCGTCTGTGGGAAACTCTGAAGTGCCCTTATTTCTCACTGAGCACCTGCCCCCCAAAATGTCTGTGCACGCCACTGGTAACAGGGAAAATTGGATACCAGGGAAGACTGGCTTTTCAAGCAAAAGCCTCAGCTTGACTTTTATAATCATGGTTAACATAAAAATATGGAAAATATGACACAATGCTAGTAATTCAAACCAAACAAGCAGAACAATTTGCAATTTGCCTCAGTCTTATGCATCTGTATGAATTTTTTTTGTCTGCAAGCTTTATGATTGGTCATGAAATGTGTCAATACTCAATAAAAACAGGAAATTAAACTTAAATTTGTTAAGAAAATGGCTAAATAGCAGAGAGAAGAGAATTTTATATGAACAAATCTATTGTATTCTGTAATCTGTGCATAGGAATGGATTGGAATAAAATGCACAAAGATGTCTACACAGTAGATGACAACCCCTCAAGAACGAGATTATTATTAAAGTGATACACCATTTAAGAGCAAATTAAGAGTTTGTTTTCAAAATGCAATAAGTGGCAAAATTACAAAAATTGAGATAACACCATGGAGCAATAGCCCTGTGCTTCTTACACATGGTGCAGAAATCCTTTTTTTAGAAATTCAATCTATAAGGTGTATTTTTTCATGGTCAAAGTTTGTGTTTTTCTATAAAATGGAAAATAGTTGCAAACATAGAAAAAGCTGATTTCCTCAAAATGAATTAAATGGAAATACTGCATTTTGGAAACAAACTCTTCAAATTTTTTCTCTTATCAGATTAAATAGCTATTACTCTTACCAGAACCGTGCGAGAGATTTCACGGGACAAGGTATTCAGAGAGAGACATTTTTACACATAGTTCTGTTTTCTACAAAAAAGTTAAGGACCACTGAATTTTTGTCTGTTTTTTTCTCTTCTTCTGAGCTTCCCAAGATGCTGTCTAGCTGTGGTGAGAGCACGTAGGTGTCATACATGATATTGAAATGACTTTGGACATTGTTTGACATTTTGATTTAATGGTCTAGACTAAGGGTGATTCTGGTCTTCCCTGTGGATACCCTGCTTGGGGTAATAAAGTGATCTGATTAAGTGCATTGAGACATTTTGTGACTTGACTTACCTCCAATCATGTAAGCAACACTTGGGACTTTATATTCAGTTTTTACATTTGACATACACAGGTCAAAATTGAGTGTTACTTAATTTTTTTTTGTTGAGTATATTTCGGGAGGGTACACGAATTAGGGAAAAAATAATACTTAATTTTGAAGGTGACCTCACTACATATTTTCAAAGGTCACATTTGCATGTATGGAAGCCCATAGAGGACAATAATAAAATGATACGGTAATCTTGAAATTGAAAATGCTATTGCTCAATAAAATTATGATTTTCTACATATGTATGTGTTATTTGAGTGACAATTAAATTGAAAATGCATGAATCCAATTATCAATTTAATTTCCATGTACTCGTATGGGCATTCTATGACCATATTAAAATGATCATGGTAAAGCTGTTTGACATTTAATTTTCAAAGTCGTCTCCTGCTGTACATGGAACAATATTCATATTATGATAAGCAAAACAGCACCCCCAGTCTATTGCATTTATATTTACAGGTGTCTATGCTCGTTTAGGGTCAACATGAAAATGTCAATGCTGTTTTCTAAAAATAGCACCACGGGTGCTGTAGCCCACTTGGATTTTTGCAAGAGCTGCGTAAATGGCTGCCTAGAGGGTAAGAATTGAATTTTCATTTCAATATGGTGACCATCTTGAAATTTGCATTGAGACCTCTTGAAAAATATTTACTGTTATCGGTGATGGGAAAAATAGTACAAATGTCATCTTTCAGTTATATGACAATGGACAGTGTTAGGCAGGAAAAAACTCTGCATCACCAAAATTGGTATATGGTGAAGCAAAATCTGCAAACATCGGCTGGAACTAGCGATCCACCAGTCAGGTAAGCTTCAGCGCTTGCTACTACCTACCCATAAACCAAATTTAAGGTCATTTACTCGAAAAATAGCCGACTAATCGCTCTATATGGTATCTGGCAGTCATAATTGAAATTGGATTGGAATGCCCTAAACAAATTTTCGTGTCTTCATCAGAACCAACATGTGCCAAGTTTCAACTTCACTCGTCCACTTTTTTTTTGACAAGAGGATGTTTACAGTGGCAAGTGCAAAAGTGGGCGTGTCCAAAGTCCAGGGGTCATATCCAGGTGCTTTTTATTTTGTGGGGTTGGGAGGGGGGAAGAGATGCCTTTCCTTTTGTTGAGTGGGGGGGCATGGCAGCAATATTGTACAAATTCCGCATCTTCCAGTACTTTCAATTTTACCTTTTTTTTTTTTTTTTTTGTGCTGACGGAGATGAGAATGGTCCATGTGTGGGAAACCCTAACATACTCAACACTGAAATTCTCCATGCCCAAACTTCAAGATGGACACCACTACTGACTCAAAAGCAAAAGATAATTCAGCTCCAATTGACCCTTTTGGTATAAGGGCACGAAAAAGCAAGATTTGGAGAGCGCATGAGCACTGGACATTGTGTATGGCAGAAGAAAAACTGGATACCTTTAACAAGCCTGCAGTCAGTGAGAGGAGAGCAATCTCTCAACTCAAGGTTCGTGAATTGAGACCGATGTGCAAGGATTTGGATGTACCACACTCAAAGGTCAAAAAGGGAGAATTAGTCAAAGCAATAATTGAAAAATGTTTGCTGTCAAAACAAACTTTTGCACACGACAGGCTAACCATCCCCATTTACAGCCTGCTCTTCCTCAACTACCACAATAATTGTGTCTCTTAAAACGTCCGAAAACTAGGTTGACATGGTTTTCATTTCAGCTGTTTCAGCACAGATTTCCTGCAATAATCATTTGGTTCCTTTGTGATTTCAGTTTCAAAATTACTGGCTATATATAGTCAACAAAGTTGAATTTGCTTGCCATTTAGTTTTGGGGACGTGAATTAATGTCACCAAGATGATTGGGTTCCACACCATGAGTCAGCTGATAGTTGTGGTGTTCCTGACGAATTCTCACTGTTCAAGACAACTGACTAGCACACATGATCCTAACCTCGTCTCAACATGGATCGCAGGTAAGCATGTAAAATACAAGGCCCAGACATACCGAAAAAACAACATCATTACTGCTTGACTGAACGCCACAGATTTTATTTTGGATTCTCATTTGTGCTGAAAACAAAAACGTTGAGGACTTACCTTGACAATATCTCGCCAACATAGCCTTTCAAGTCTACGTTGCGCTGAAGGAGTCAATGGTTTTAGTTTGCAGGAGAAGACTGATGGCGCTTAGTCTTCATTGTCAAGGGGAGAGAATTCCACATCCAACCTCTACTTTTTTTGGCTTTTTATTTGCCAGAGCGATTTTAAAAAGGGGCGCCAATACATTTTGCGGGGTTTTATTAGTGAGAAGGGGGTTTGGAATTAAATATAAACATTTCATATTGCGAATGCATTTGCTGCTGGTGCCCTAGCAACCCGGGGTGTCATCAGTAACATAGCATCAGGCATTATATGCTATTACCACATATATAGCAACACTAGAAATTAAACCCTAAATTATCTTGACTATATGTACGCTTGACGTTTTTACGCACCCGAATGTTTCTCTGGGTACCCTAATGTCAAGGTAAGCCAAAAAAGTACTGCATTTCATTCCATATTGGTGGAGGTTGAATACAGAATTCTTTTCTCATCAGGGTTTTCAAAATCAAGCCATCTGGACACAAAATGTATGCTGTACACCCTAGAATGTTCCCGAGGAACAAACTTCTTCCTGTTTATTTCCCAAATATACACTGTTCATTGCCTTTTACCATCGGGAAAGCGAAAGAACTTAATATTCCTCCCTATTTCAATGTGATTTATGCATCTTCTGCCATACGTAGTCTGCCAAGAGCATGCGCGCGACCCAAATCTTGCTTAGGCCAAAGTGGTCTATATGCTCAAAACCATATAAATTAGCCGCAGAATTTTGGGATTCTGTTCAGTACAGCGATGAAACAAACCTGAAACTTTTCAGGCCTATGGATCAGAGGTTTTTTGGAGGAGGAAGAACGAAGCATACGCTGAATAGAATATCTTGCCTCCAATGAAGCATGGCAGGGGCACAGTGATGCACTGAGCAGTTGAGGGGCAGTCCAGCTACGCTGATAATGACTGGGGAAGGTAGGGATGTCTGCACCCTGGCCAGTGACCATCCCAGGGTGAATGTGGTGAATCCTCCTCACAGAAGTAGGAAAGTAGCACTGCTTGGTAGTGGATCCAACGGCTTCAGCAGTAATGCAGTCCCAATCTTGGAGGCTGATGGAGGCTTGATAGGTGTTTTTAACAAACTGACTTCGAGGAACAGGCTGGGACAATGGACTAACAAGAAGGCCTCTATCTTACACCCAGCGTAAAGCGCATATTTTTGCTACTGTCTGACCGACACAAATACTATTGAACCCGCCCAGCTTCATGTCTGCCTAAGTAGGGTACGCATTTGCGCCAAATTGAGCGCCCATGAGCGTGTTGGTCTTAAAATGACGTGTGGTCAAGTGCATCGCTATCTTGAGACTGAAAAAAGCAATTGCGCTATTGACTAATAAAACGTGGTCTGAAGTCAATGGTCAGATTTTGACTGCTCATTTCAGGGCGCATAGTCAGATAGTATTATGCATCTTTGCAGGTGAGTGCACAACACACATACACTCTGCTTGTTACATAATACCCATGCAGGGACGAGCGCATTCAACCGATTAAAAATATAGAGATTACGATGTGAAAGATTTTTGTCAAGATATTTCAAAAATGCATGTCAGAATGGTTAGTGCGACTGACATCCGCACATCAGGGCATGCTGTGATACAAGCTATTTAATTTGTCAGTGAACCTGTTCCATCAGGTAATTATGCGATTCAACATTTGCGGTTGTGCATGTAGGTGTTGGCAAATTCTTCTGGATAAAGCCACAACTTCTTGATATTGGTGAGCTCTGTCATTCCTGCTGTTCTCCAGATGATCCCTCCTGGAGGGGTGGCTGTTTGGGGGACAATCATTACATTATATATTGTCTAAAACAGTGCATGGATTTGCCTTCCATCACACAAAACACAAACGGTAACAGAACAAATGTTTGAAGTGCTGAAACTGAGCTTCAGATCTTTGGATAAGTGAAAATGTCAAAGTTTTTGTTGACGGACACACGCATGGACGGATGCACGCATGGATGGAGCCCGATACCAGAGCTCCCGTGCCACTCGGGCGGCAGGAGCTAATTAGGAGCCTGTAACTGAAAATGCTAATAAGATGAAGCAAATTGTCTAAGTTTTCGGTGATATTTTAAGGCCAGTGACCTTGAAAAAATAGGCCAAGGTCACCTTTAGGCACATAATTTGTAGGACTTTATGAAATGCATGTCAAATAAAAATTAGAAGCCTGGAACTGAAATAGTTGATGAGATAAAGCAAAATGTCGAAATTTTTGGTGATATGTTTGGGCCAGTGACCTTGGAAAAATAGGACAAGGTCACCTTTAGGCACATCATTTGTAGGCCTTTATGAGATGCATGTCCAGTAAAAATTAGGAGCCTGTAACTGAAATAGTTGATGAGATAAAGCAAAATATAGAAATTTTTGGTGATATTTTGAGGCCAGTGACCTTGAAAAAATAGGCCAAGGTCACCTTTAGGCATGTCATTTGTAGGTCTTTATGAGATGCATGTCAAATAAAAATTAGGAGCCTGTAACTGAAATCGTTGATGAGATAAAGCAAAATGTGTTGACGGACGCACGCACGCACGCACGCACAGAGCCCAATACCATAGCTCCCGCACCGCGAGCGGCGGGAGCTAAAAAGACTATACTTTTTATGTTTCTGGATATTTTTCCTGTCATTTGATACCAAATACATAAAAATCCAGTGAGTTGGTTATAATAAGCTTTTTTATTCCGTGTATTTTGCCTCCCGTGGATTGGTTCCATATTGCTCAAGGCCAAATTCCACTTTGTACTCGCTGGCATGCGTGACGTCACATCAGTGTGTGCATGCGTGTGTGTCCAGAATGTCAATCACATAGCTAACTTTAACCTTGCCGCTTAAAATTAGTGGCCCTATGCCTATAACAGGATCCGAAAAGCCAGTTAGGCTGTAAGTAAATTGTGGGGTTCTTGGCCAATGAACACAATATCACAACATCAACAATTAACATTATTGCTAGAATGTAAGAGTAGTAGCATGCTGGCTACCTATGGGTCATACTGTGCTCTCTCATTGCTGCTTTCGCATGAACAAGGATAAAAGGATGTCTTGTGCAGTAAATCTCGTGAACATATTTTAATCCATTTGGTCTCTAGATATCACGTCTCTGAAGCTTATAATGAATCGTTTAGTAAACATCAGTAAGTTGTGGTTGGGGATGTCTAGTGGATAATGCATTTGTAGGCGAATAGCTGCGTGGACCACAGCTAACAGTAACCTTGGTCACCCTATAATTGCTGCATGGTATAATTAAATCGGTGTTTTATTAACTTATTGCTTAAACTGACATGGTTGGAACCATTTATCGGTATTGTACATGACTAATTGCTTTTGCTGCAAAATAATAGATCGTATTAGTAGGGTAGAATTCTGTGTCCAACTTCCACTTCTTCCGGCTTTTTTATTTGCCAGAACGATTTTAAAAGGGGCGCCAATATATTTTGGGGGGTTTTATCAGTGAGAAGGGGGTTTAGAATTTATAATTAATATTTAATATCTCCAATGCATATGCTGCGCACGCCTTCGCAACCTGGTGTGTCATCAGCATAGACCGTATAAAAAGATGGACGCAGCAATGTCTGAAGTTATTAGCCCCAAAAACACAGTCTGCTTTGTGACCGTAGACTGTTCGTGACACAGACTCCTATTTGAGGCATTGTGCTGATAAGCATATGGTCGTCACTGGAGTACATTGGGGAGGCGTTACCAGTTATGGATGCATTGTGTCCAGTGGCAAATGGTTTTATTTAGCTAGCTCATATCAACATCAATCGCTAACCTTCTATCCTGATGGATTAGATAGGATGCGCTCTTCCACTCTAATCAGAAATCCCGCATGTACATGATTATTTGCGCAGCATATATGAAATTAGTGACTCTGCAGGGGCGTACTCGAGCGGGGTCATGTGGGTATTTCCAGGCTCCTGGCACTCATCTGACATACATTTTCCCCAAGCCTCCTCCCCCATCACCCTACCATAAAAATGCTTCAACGCACTTCCTGAGTAGGAATTCTTTTTAAGAGACAACCAGCACTTGCTTGTATTAAGGAGACAATTAGATGGGACATTCTAAAACGTTGAGCATGACAAAAGTTTAACGTGACTTAATGTACCAAAACAGCGACCAATAATCACCAAAGACTTCTTAGACATTTCTCGTCAGGAACACTTCTTCTTTCCTAAACCTCATGCTCGCAAAACGGATGTTTTATCACATAAAGCATTGTCCCCTCCATTGACCCTCATTATTAGGAGAAAGCGTAACGTGGCTTAATGCTCCAAAACAGCCACCAATAATCACTAAAATTTCTTGTCTTCAGCACTGTCTTTATTCAGAAAATGAGAACCGAAGTCCCAGGAAAACAGACGTTGTACATGTTAAGCGTTTTCCCCTCCATTTAAGCTCATTTCAAGAAAAAGGACTTTTGTGGCGCTTTCGTGCATCCAAACTGAACTTTCGCTTAATCGCTTAAACATGACGATAATTTACAAAATTTTTCCGAAGTAGTGTTAACTAGCTAGCAAGATGGCCACATCAGCTGAAGAGTAACGTATATTGCAATCGCATACATAACACTGTAATGCAGCTGAAATTAGTTATGCATAATAATAATAACAAAATAACATAAAAATGACATTATTTTGTTTGAGAATTAGGGGAATTGAACTCACTTTTTTTCCCTTTAAATATAGGGAAATGATTCCTCCAGGTTTACAATTCTCCTGGAACTATCCAAGACAATCTCTTGGAGGGAAAGATGTACAATAATCCAGGCCATAAAAATAAATAGGCCCATGGACAGCTGAGGGTATAGAGTAATAAATCAAATTGAAAAAAAAATTAAAACAATGACTTTCACGTAGGCTGTTTCACATTCACCTGGTTCGCAACAGTTATTGGCCTATAACACCATCTTGTGTGATAGGAAGGGAAACCTGGCATCCTCTTTGACATTGGATTATTTAAGGTTTGCATGCAAAGAATTTTTTTTGTTTTTTTTAATTGACAGTCGATCGTGCATTCTGCCTACGAATCCTGAAAACACCAATTCACATGGGTCAGTTTGAGCTAATAAAACACCAAGTCATTTCAAAACCATTGTTGAAACTTCAAGGGGTATTTCCGGGCAAAATAGAAACAATGTACAAACATTAAGTACGCTAGTGGATAAAAATGAGAAAAGCCGCGGTTCTAATATTTATAGTCTACTTTCTTTAACTAGCCAGAGGTCATTGGCCAGAGGTCAGTTGAACAGTATTTTGTCGATTGCAGCGGATGTTCAAACTTCTGGTTCAGAAACTAACTGGTAACGTCTAACCAATGTACTCCAGTGAAGAGCATATGCTTATCAGCTCAATGCCTCAACTAGGAGCCTGTCATGAACAGTCTACTGTTACTAAGCAGACGGTGTTTTTGGGCTGATAACGTCGAACATCGCCCTCACTTTCTGATATCACAGAAGTTGCTCTCTGATCTGCAGTATTAGTCACCGTAGCCAAGGCCTGACGAATTTGTGCAATTTCACACCCTGATCAGTCGTGTTGGAGCAACTAAAAGCGACACCGATTATTCCCTTCCTTTTTTTTGTACCAGTAGAAGCCGATCTGGGTGCCGTTATTTCAGCAGAAGATACGGAGCAAGACTGAGTGTTTACATTTCCTGCCATTGCTACTCCAGCAAACTGAAATGAGAACCCACAAGATCAACAGCCACCGCGTACACGCAAATACACCGATGTGACGTAAGACGACTGCTCGCTGCCAGGCGGCAAGAGCTGCGAGTTTTCAAGTGATGGAAATTTTGTGCAGGAAGTTTAAACAGTGATAAATCTATTAATATGCACAGTACATCAAAATATCGATGTGCACGAGGGTACTTATGTTTCAAAGATTACATTTATCACCGATGGGTTGAAAAGTGTCAGCTACTTCAAGGAGAAACAGAAGGAAAAACCTGCCAAGGATGCCTGGATTGGCATATGATCAGCATCATAGATCTCTGCCCCTGTGCTGACAAGTTGCAGACATTTGGAAAACTAGTTGACAAGCCAGTACGTTTTTTTTGTTTGTTTGTTTGTTTGTTTTTTTGTCCTGGGTTAATGGATTTAAACAAATTTGCTGTAAATATTTCGTTGCAGCAATCTTATGGACTGACTAAACATTTGATAAAATGGATTCAAATTAACTAATGTTGCTTTGGATGTCCATTTACAATTTTTTCTAAAACTCTCTCTGTGTAACAAAATGATTTTCTGTAACTCCAGTTATAACAGTGTTTCACTATGCACTGTAAACCTGAAAATGTGGCAAAGTCATATGTTTTGTGAAGACCAATTAGCTTAAAAAAAATTGTGCAAGCCAATTTAAAGGGGAACTCAGGGCTAAATCATAATGCTGTTTTATACAAACATAATTAGTAAATAAATATTGTAAAATACAAAAATGTGGAATTTTTGTTTTCAAAGACAAGATAAATAAGGTTTTATTCCCCCTAATTAGTTGTCGTCTGCTTCAACGGTCGCGTGATAATGACGTAACGTTGCCCGAGAATGACGAACCGTCGCCCTTCGCCCAGAGGTATGTGCTGTTATTGTGTTGGATAGTGTTATTGTCCCAGTCCATTAATTTATGACAAAAGATTGTTCAATATGGCCCATCGGCTAGTTGCACGAGATGGTGTTAAGTACCTTCTGAAATACGCAGGGTTGCTTCAACATTAACAGTTTGCTTCTGTCACTTATCAGTCTATATCAGATGCTGAGCAGATGACAGGTATATCATCCCGGATATGTGATTTTAGCTATCGCCGATATTCCCAGGATTTGGCTTAATTGTTTCGGTTTTATAGTGAATTTACTTAGACATTTTCTGATGCAACTACCTAGCTTGTTCTGCTAATTGTTATGGTTTTCTTAGATATACTCAGCTAACCATAGCTACAGAAGTGATGGTCCTGAGATTGCAACTGACGCCGAGTGGGAAGGTAAACGAAGTATCGACAATATTAAAATATGCGTTGATCGAATGTTAGATTTATGAAACAGCATTTCGACATTATGGAATATTTACACATTAATTACCAGATATTTTCACATTTGTTGTCTGTTGCTTAAAGCCAGTTCATCACTCTTCAGTGAGAATGGCTGGAAATGAGAAGCTAGTTAAAAACCCTCTCTTTTCTCGGTGGAGCAGCTGATGTCTCATTAAGAGTGCCAACGAACAAACATCAGTCACGGGCAATTGAGACAAATCTAAAACATCATTCGTGGTTAATTAAGACAAACCCTGGGAATATCGGCGATAGCTAAAATCACATATCCGGGATGATATACCTGTCATCTGCTCAGCATCTGATATAGACTGATAAGTGACAGAAGCAAACCGTTAATGTTGAAGCAACCCTGCATGTTTCAGAAAGCACTTAACACCATCTTGTGCAACTAGCCAATGGGCCATATTGAACGATCTTTTGTCATAAAATAATGGACTGGGAAATCACACTATCCAGCACAATAACAGCGCATACCTCTGGGCGAAGGGTGATGGTTCGTCATTCTCGGGCGACAGTACGTCATTATCACGCGACCGTTGAAGCAGATGACAACTAATTAGGGGGAATATAACCTCATTTATCTCATCTTTGAAAACAAATATTCCACATTTTTGTATTTTACAATATTTATTTACTAATTATGTTTGTATAAAACAGCATTATGATTTAGCCCTGAGTTCCCAATCAATTGCATTGTAAGAACGGTAGTCAAAGAAATTTGGGTAAAATTTTTCAAAAAATTTCAGTGAAGTGGAGGTAGTGTGCGCACATCCAATTAAAAATACAGGTGCAAGACAAAAAACTTTCAAAACAGAGCAAAAAAGAGGAAACAGTCTGCACACTGCCAGCTCCCAAAAGTACTAATTAATTAGGCAACGTTTCAATCAACGGAGATCTTCCTCAGGCAATTGACAAAAGAGACAAGCCTCTCCCATGAAGACAAGACAATCATTCACACCTGTTAATCAGCAGGCAGTTGTGACGTCACAAGATGGCAATCACGGAAGAATAAACGTTATATAAAATATACAGCACACCAATCACAACATTACAAATTGCTGAACAAATATGAAAAAACCTTAAATGAGGAAATGTTTAAAAACAGGGTTCTAATTTTACGTGTTGGCCTGTGTAAAGAAAAAATAGAAGTAATGATACAATACAAATACACAAGGCACATTAAAGGACCCGAGAACAATTCAATATAATGTATCTCTTTTGTCAATTGCCTGAGGAAGATCTCTGTAAATCGAAACTTAAAAAATTTTTGAAAAGTCATTTTCATCATGTTTTTATGAGCTGTGAGCACAAGAACATTAAGTTGGCTTACACAATATTTTGAGGTAACTGGTTTCCACAAAACATTTTAGTGCATCACACTATCTGGGTACAGTGTGGAGGAGAAAAGGGGAGAGCACAATGTCCAGTTTGCTGTGTCCTTTTGGGGCATAGGTCTGTCTTCAGTCATAATCACTGCTGTTGAAGCAAGCACCCTGCATGTGGAAATCAATAGGCTGGGAGATCTCCTATTGTCTGGTATCGCAAGACTACATTGCCTCATATTTATACACTAGGGAAACTGAAAGTTATACCTCGGTCACCGCATTAGGTTGTCCTTATAATTATGGTGAACTCAGAAAGTGAAACATTTCATGGAAAGAAACTTCAATTAGATCTTTATTACAAGATTTCCAGGGGTGCCAAACATTGTGAAATACAGATTTTTTCTTTTATCATTTCATTTGGATTCAAGGTTAGATTTTTTGGTATTTTGAATAAAACTGGAAAAATGAGCAGGAGCCTCATTTTTTTTTTTTTTTTTTTTTTTACTATAATTTATCATGGGTACCAATATTAGGGTAGACCACTAATAATATAATTCACAGACCGTTTGCTTCATCGTTTAATACAGAAAGAATGTCAAAGCGATTTTGATTTAGATGTTTTTGACATTTTTTAAAAACAAAACTCTTGTTGGTCTTTCAATTTATATTCATGGTAAAACTCAAAGTCTGTCTAATCCTGAGTTAGTTAAGAATTAGATTTCTGAATAGGAATCGCCTATTAAATGATAGATAGGTAGATAGATAGATACCTGTAGATAGATAGATGATTGATTGAATGAATTATATTTTCACTTTAATAATGTTCTCTGTATATATCGATATTTTCTACCTTTTGTGGGTATAATTGGTTCAACTTTGAATTGGAACTCTTGGCCAAGGCCGAAACATTACTTTTTAGAAGTATAAGTAAATGGATTTTACCCACAAGTGTCAATTAACTCAAAAATCCCAACAAAGCTCTCTCTGTGGTACCTATAATGTATGTGAACTACACTTACCAGATGTCCCTCTTTGTTTCACTTACTTTGTGCAGTGTGAGATTTGATGATTTGAGTGGTTTAAAGTATCTTCTTCAACCATTAGTCATGTTTCACTCATTAAAACAACACTTGATTGCTTGCAGTGTTGTCATCCTTTCCCCAGTATCAAACCTTACCACTTAATGTTTAGAGGTTTCTGAGGTCCTGAATTGGACTAAAATGTTTTGTCTATAATGGACGAAGGGGGCTAAGGGTGGGGAGTTGGCAGTCTGTTAAGGCTCTTGTTCAGAAAATTGTATGAGAAATTAAATAAATCATGGGTATTTATTTATTTACTTTACCTATTTTATTATAAGTGCAGAAAATTATTAGAAACGGAACCATGGAAAATATACCCTTAAGGGTTCTTCACATGTACAGAGCATTATGTACTTCAGGGACTTTTTGTGAAATTCATATCACTGCCCGTTAAAAATCCTTTGTTTGAGTAAGAATGGTGAGGGCTATTCTCTGCTGGAGATGGGCAAACTCCACTGCCTTTTTTGGGTAAGGTTTCCCCCATAGTATGTCTGACAAGCCTTCTAATCCCAAATCCAGAGTCTTTGAAGTTAATTCATGTTGTCCATCAGTTATAAAGAACACCACGCATTGAAATAACTCTACATTGAGAGCTTATGCAAAGACACATTCACCGTGCTGGAGGAATGTCATGCAAATGTAAAATATTTTCATTCAAGCAGTAATTCAGATGAATAACCCAGTACAGTACATTCCTTATTTGTTTGTCCATATAGCACCTTGGTGCATGCCACTGAACTCCTGTCCGACAATTCTACTTTCCTGCCTGCAGAGAAGCCTCCAAGTATTTGGGGCAGTCTCAAGCGCTTAAACATATGAGAGAGCAGTCAGATTCTGTGACCACATAAGATTATATATGTTATTGAAGCAAATTCTCTTTTCTATATTTTTGTATATACATCCTGTATTATTATTATTATTATTATTATTATGCAATGGACCTAAGAAGACATTCAGGTATTTACTAGACTTTAACGTTGCTAAAGCAAAATTTATGTGCTGTTTGATTCTCCTAATTATTTCACAGTTGCTTGCACACACCTTAGCAAACATGGTTTGTCGCACTTCAGAGCACTGGTGATTTCTTCAATTTCTTGTTGTCAGGCGAAGGCAGGTTCCAAGAGAAATTATTTCAGTCAAAGACACTAATATGGAAACACTTTTGTTTCATAGCACGTCAACTATGCTACACAGTAAATGGTAGTATTAAATGAATAATTTCTTAAATAAAATACGAGATCAGTGACAGTTTAATGCCTTCTCAAATAATACATATAAGTATACAACAGTGTAGTTTCTCTGTGGTCCTTTGAATATTGAAGTGCGGCCATTGCTTTTCAATGTTCATCCCATCTTGGCACTGGAACTTCAAACAGGATCAGTTAAGTGTTTTAATGCAATATTCCCATTGCTTTTACTATCCATTCAATGTAATCACAAGAGAGTGATTAGTTGGTTCAGGGACAGAATAAATCAGTGAACTGTTCTTTTTGTTTCAGTAGTTTCTTTCAGCGTATTCTTTATATTATCCCTTTGTCTTCCCACACAGAAGCTGCTATTCCTGAGTCTCTTCAATAACAGTTTGCAAAATATATTTTTGGTCCAATGAGTAATTCATCTTCCTTTCAAAAAATTGGAGGGTTAGTTGGGCATCAGAGTCAAATCTCTTGAAATTTTCAGTAGATGTAGCTCCTGTTATATTTTTTATTTTCCAGACAGTGCTGTAATTTTTTCACATCTACTAATCTCTATAAAATCCTGGTTTTGCAATCCCTTGGCTCAAATCCATGGGGTAAGGGAAATGAAAATGACAAGGATTAAAACTGATCAGCCCTCCTTCTTTTTTTTTATAACTCTGCTAGCCCTGCAATTGGATCATAACCCGTCTGCATGGCAGGCTTCGGACAAGACTACATCCTTTCACTTTCATAGGGTCTTTATGCTGAGTTTACTTTATTTACTAAAGGTATGTGCAAAATACATGCAACATGGATATTTTAATTCCATAATACTGCGTCACTTCTTAAATGGAATATTGAAAGTAAAAGGAACTGTGTATGCATGTACTGTGGGTCCAGTTTGCACATGCAGAGGGAGGAATGTAAATATCTGTGGCCATTGGTTGTCACAGAACCATTTTTGTGTGGATACTGAGGTATGCTTTGGGTCATTGCCATGTAGGAAAGTCAACCAATGGCCAAGTCCTAGCCTTCCGGCGTAGGCAACCAAATAGTCTGCCAAAATATCCTGATACTTGGTGGAATTCTTTATGCCATAAATCTTAAGCCATGCCCCTGGACCTCTTGAATTAAAACAGCCCAAAACATGACTGTCCACCATCATATTTCACCGTGGTCATGAGGTGCTTTTCAATGTATGCATCTCTGTTTCGATGCAAAACATGCCGATATTGTATCTGACTGGAACATGCAATTTTGGTCTCATCTGACCAAAGCATCTTGTTCCATTCATGATTTAAATGACATTTGGAAAACTCCAAGCACTTGCTTCTGTGTCTTCTGGTCAGAAAAGGTTTTCTTCTGGCAACCCTTCCAAAAAGCCTGCGGTTGTGGAGGTGGCGCCTGATGGTGCTTTTTGAAACCTGGTGACCCCAAGATGCCACCAAGGCCTGCAATTCCAACTCATTGATTCATGGTTATTTTGTTGGTTCTCTCATCATCCTCCTCAGTATCCTGCTGGACAAAATGCAGACATGTCCTCTACCATTGAGATTTTCAACAGTTCCATTTTGGAATTTTTAAATAATCGCCCTGACTGTGCTCAGTGACATATTCAGTTGTATGTGAATCCTCTTGTTGCCATTGACTGATTTATGCAGGTCTTTGACCATCTACCTCTTTTGAACTGACAATTGTTTTGTTTTAATCATGGTGTTGGATGACAAAAGGATATTGTATGTGTGTTCCCTAATTTTTATACCCCAGTGAAACTGGAAGTGATGTAATGGCTCATATAGTTCATTACCACTTAGATACTTAATTAAGTGGAATTAAATACCTAGTTTATTTTTGGTAGATGTTATTTACAACAATCTTTAAGGGTGCCAGTAATTGTGAAACATTGATTTTGAGGAAACTGGTTTTTAATTTTTAAATGATTTTGGTTGGTTCCATTGCAACATTAATATCGAGCCGTATTATTTACATATTATTTAGAGTGTGTCTATAAATATATTTTGTAGAATTTTTTTAAGTATTGTTTGTGTTTTGTCAGTCAGGGATGCCAGTAATTTTGGAGCCCACTATGTATATATGTATAGTGTCTAGAGCATGCAAAATGAGAGCATGAAACTAAATTAAAAAAAAAAAAAAGTATAACTGGAATGGCATTAATTGTAATAGGGATGCAATGGATGTGGTAAAATTCAACCAGTAATTATACTGGTCCAAAAGAATGCTTGTGTTTTCATCACCTCAGGAGGATAAGAAGGACCATCTCTTTTTTATGTTCTTGGTTCACGAACAAGTCAATTAATTAAGCAGAGAATTTTAAAGGCAAAATTATGTATGGACTGCTAGTTAAACTACTGAACAATCAGAAGATTAAATTTATCATTATCTGAATAAAAATATCTGCAGGAAATGACAGAGGTAATTGTGGGAAGATTGTGTAAAGCTGCTTTGTTTCCTCACAAAGTGGTAATGCAAATTTGTTTTGCCTATGTTATTAAGCAGTAAGACAACTATTTAAAATTTTTCACCCCAAGTTTCTGACATTGGTATATTTTGTCTGGGAAAACAGCTGATAATTTGCCTCTTCATGAAGTTGCAAAATCAAAATAAATTTAATTTCCAAGCCACAGATTAAATTTCTAATAGAATCCATAATTGTAAATACAAATTCATTTTTAACCACAGAGTATTTTACATTTTCTTGATTCTGAATGCAACTAGAACCTTGTGTCTGTTAAGAGAAGAAATAATGTTTGCAAGCTGTAAACAAGCACATAAGTCTGTAAAACACTATCAAGAGGAGGTATATTAAATTTTTTGTTTTCATTTCTCTAAAAGCAAGAGTATTTGCTTAATTTAAAATAACCAATGGTTATGAGAGAAGATAACAAAAATAGCAAAATTGAGTTTGCATGTATTGTATAATATTAGGTAATATTAGTAATAAAAAAAACACAAAACAGTAAAAATAATATTGTAGCGGGGTACATTTTTGGCACGTACTGTAACCAAGCAAGTCAAGTATTGCAGTGTTGTGCACTCTCCTAACAAATAAATTTGTCGATGGTGGACAGGAGGAGAGGATTGGTGGGCTTTCATCACGGACATCTGTCACAATGCGCAACTTTTGTGCTTTTTCAGCCAGTATGATTCAAAGATTTCCCGCATGACTAGTCAAGAACTATGAGCGAAAAGCAGAGCCTGAGCCCATGCTATTGTGAAGCCTCTCCATATGGAGAGGGTAATCCTTATAAATTACATCTTTCCTCATATTAAAAGATAAATTAGTACGCAGTATTTACAGAATCCCCAACATTGCTTTTGGACATTATTCAATTTACAGCTCATGAAATAAGTGAAAGTAGTTCCTTTGTCCCCTTGTGATGTGACACTGATAGCCACAGTGATGAGAAGAAACGAGGGGAGAAATGTAGGTCTTAATTCCAGTCCACTCTCACGTAGTACAGCCTCTGGGGGGTTGCCATGACTATGATAGCAGATGTGTGAGAGCCAACAAATATCAATTTCTCTTAAATGTATTTTTTGGCTCTAGATGAACAGTTACCGACAATTTTTAAATAGTTCTTAAATTTTTCATGTAATTAAAAAGTGTTGGTTATTGATTACAATTTGGGCTTTGCCAGATACAGATTTTTTAAGGAATAAAACATATCCTACAATGTTTGGCTATTTCTTTGTTTAAGAATGTGACATGACAAAGAATTGATTTAGTCATGACCTTGAATACTTCAATATTCCTTAAATTCTGAAAAAAGTTGAAACATCAAGGAAAATGCAAATTAACTGAAAAAGGACTGATTTGAAAAGTTTGTTTACTCTCTGCAATAATATAAATAGTGCATGAACAAATTATTTAATGTTCTAAAAAGTTGATTCAATTGGAAATTGAAAATATGAGATGTAAAAACCGCAACAGAATCCAAAAAAGTTGATACAGGTGACTGTTAAACACTGTGTATTTTGGTGAAAAAATGCAGTCTACATTCTTTTTGAAAACAGATCAAGACCACAGGCAAGTCAGTCTAACACCCACACTCTCTACATTGCAGCTATGGCCTTGTAATAAATGCAGTATGTGGCTTCGTGTTGAAAATGCAGGGACGTTCCTGGAACAGCTGAGGTCTTGATGGCAGCATATGTTGCTAGAAAATTCATACATATCTCTGTGCATTAATGATGCCCCAACAAATGTTCAAGTCACCTATACCATGTCTGCTGTCATATCCCTATATACATGCATTTTATGTATTTGTATTTTATGCATTTTCACTACATCACATGACTCACGTATGTCTACAGTTAAATCGGTTACTAAAGCTAAAAATCATCAAACATCTCAGTACCATTCAAGTGGGCAGTGCCACAGCAAATTAAGACATACTTAAAAGCTTAGTGCTCCTGCTCTAAGTGCTGCTTTGGGAAACTCATGTAATGAACAAAAAACTTTCATAAGATCGCACGTAGCGCGCCCTTTTAGTGCTCCAGAATTGATCGTTATTGGTGCACGAGGCCCTGGTTTATCCCTGTTGTCTTCGGTCTTGAGAACTTGGTGGCTATTTTTTCCAAAAAGCACTTGAAATGTTGTCTCGTCTGACCACATCACATTATTACTGTGCCACTTCCTATCTCTGATGACCCACCCAGAAAACTTGCTGGAATTTTTGGACAGTGTTGATGTACAGCTTCAGTTTTGTGTAGTAAATCTTAAGCTTGCATCTCTGGATGCAAAGGTGAATAATGTTGACTGACAGGGGTTAAAAAAAGTAATTTCAAGCCCAGGCCATGATAACCATTTCAGTCACATGACAGTACTTCAGACACTAATATTTGAGGAATTGGAGAAGGAAAGCAGTACGTTCAGAATTGGTTTTCCACCTTTCCCTTTTAGCACCAAAATTTGATGGGAGGTGAAATGCCCAAAATCCAACTAATTTTACATTGGGAATGTTGATCTCAAAGAGATGGATTATGATCTTACACATCTCAGTGTATTTACAGACTTTGAAAGTATAATTATCACAAGTGTCAGAACAAAGGAATAGGGCTGTTACGACAAATTAATCGCAATTATTTTAAGCGCAATAAAAGTAACTGCCACTATGAGGCAGATAGACGTGCTTGCTTATTACCTTTTCTATGACACATACCCAATGCAGTCATTTGAAATGCTTCCGGGAAGAAACCTGTGATTTGAAGTCCACTAATTACCAGCGAGGTTGAACAGCCTCCATTGCCTTGGCATAATTAACTTACCTTAAATCAGTTCCCGTGTACTGTGCCTAACTTGCAATCAAGTCATATATTCAGTCAACTGACCAATCAAAACCAAAATGTGGCCTGTAATGATTAAGAGATAATGAGAAGCAGACAGACCTAATCAGGCTGCCGTGTTAGATTGAAAGAATGTCAATAATCTGAATAAATAGCAGACCTCTGAATTCCACCTCTCATCAAGGAATTCTGGATGTAGGCCTATTATTAAAGATATTTCTTAAAAAATGAAATTATTCTAAGATGGCCCTGGTTTTAAGCGCTTAAAAATTTAGGCTACGTCAAGTGGAAACATTTTGTGAAGCATATCGAACATGAATACGAAAGAGAATATGTTTGCATTGCACGCAATACAGTCAAATGCACTGAAGATTTGGCAATGCACATTCAGACGAATCTTTGCCGCAAATTCGTGGCATTTTTTATTAGATAATTGAATGAGAGTAATTTAAAATAAAGTAACTCATAGCCCTTGATTTTATTTACTTTTGAGCGTCTGAATAACCGACAGTGAAGGTGGAAAACATTTTGTTTAAGGATATAGAACACAAGTAAATTCTTAACGCATTCACATGCAGCGCGGCGGAATGCAAAATTAGAAATAATCTAGCAAACCAATTGAGGCAAAACTGTTGTGTTTCAGGGTTATTTAAATTTCAAAATGTGACAAACAAAAATGATATCTGAATAGATCAGACTGTCTACCAATTTAATTCGTTAGCCTACTTGAGCGAATGAACTGTTTGATTGCAAATTTAGCAAAGTAATTGGGAAGGGGGTGAGAGCAATTGTCGCGTAGAGGATGATGACTTTGCAGACCTTAACTTTGCATTGTTCAGCACGTAATTTGCCTGAATATGTTTGCTAGATTAGCCTATTTCTAGTTTTACGTTTCACCGCGCTGCCTGTGAACAATTAACATGTCCTGTTCAATAGGCTACGCTTAAACAGAATTTTTTTCCACCTTCACTCTGGGCTATGTAGTCGCTCAAAAGTAACCAAAATCAAGAGCTACGAATTACTTTTTCAAATTAATCTTAATCAATAAACAAATAAAAAATGCCACAAATTTGTGTTTGCCTGAACATGTTTGCAAAGTCTTCGCTGAATTTATCTTTTGCTTGCAATGCGAAAATAATTTCTCTCACTTTCATGTTCGATATGCTTCACAAATGTTTTCCACTTCGAGTATGTTTTGAAACGCTTAAAAACCAAGACCATCTTAAAATGATTTTATTTTTAAGAAATCTTTTCAATCATGTGGACAAATTATACGAGAGGTAGAATTCAGAGGTTTGCTATTTATTCAGATTATTAACACGGCAGTCTGGTTAGGTCTATCTGCTTCTCATTATCTCTTCTTTATCATTATAGTGTCCTATGACACTCCTCGATAAGAGTAGGGGGTTCCCCGGTGTCATGGCTAAAGTCCCAACCTGGCTTTTTCGACCTGCCACCTAATCATCCCCTGATCCAATTGGCTGTGCAAATTGCCCTCTCCCTCCCCACCTCAACCCCCAGGGCTCCCTTGAAAAAGAGATTTCAATCTCAACGGGACTTCCCTGGTTAAATAAGGGTTAAATAAAGTTAAATAAATAAATAGGCCACATTTTGGTTTTGATTGGTCAGTTGGCTGAATAAATGGCTTGACTGCAAGTTAGGGAAAGTACACGGGGATTGATTTAAGGTAAACTAATTATGCGCAGGCGATGGAGGCTGTCCAACCTCGCTGGTAATTAGCGGACTTCAAATCACAGTTTTCTTCCAGGAAGCAGTTCAAATGACCGCATTAGGTATGTGTCATAGAAAAGGTAAAAAGCAAGCATGTCTGTCTGCCTCATATTGGCTGTTACTTTTATTGCGCTTAAAATAATCGCGATTAATCTATCGCGACAGCCCTACAAAGGAACCAAGCGCAGATCACGGAAAAGCTGAAAAGGCTTCTTTTATAAACAGAGGAAGCAGAAATTAAAGGCCCTCGCAAAGAGAATAATCAGAAGACAATCCAAAGTCAGGAAAGGCCTAGGCGAAGGGGCTGATCAAAGGTCTAACTGTAATGGCAAGCTGAATGAACTAGGTCATACTGGGCTGGTGCACACCTTTGATCGAGGATGAGAGAGGGACTGGGAGAAGCCACTCACCAGGACAGCAAACTCTGGTAATAGTTTCCCCGATAAATAGTAACTTGATTTCTGTAGATTCAACACAGCGGACAGAAGACAACAATCCAGCAAAGGGGAGATGGATACGAGGAGCTTAAATACTCAAGATGACAATTACCAATATGGAACAGGTATGAGTGAGAGCACGAAGGAAGGGGAAAAGCATGAGACAGTATCTAAATAATGAGAACCAATTAGGGAAACTAAAGAGAAAATGACAAGGTATGGCTGGATTGCAGGGTAAAAAGTATTTAAGAAAATACTCAGGACATGACCTCCCCCCCCAAGGAATGCCACATGGCGGTCCTGTGGCCAAACCCAGATGCCAAGGGAGGAAAGCACATACCAGGGAGGGAGAAATTAACAGCACTGGTATACTGAATGACCTTGTATATGTTCATATTACTTTCTAACATGTGAATCTCCAACTTTAAGGTGATCATCTGTTCTAACAATCCCTGCTGTCCTCTAATTGGATGATTGAGGCAGTTTTTTTGAATGTCTATGCATATACAGTGCTGTGACAAAGTATTTGCCCCCTTCCTGATTTTTTTTTTCATATTTGTCACAAGTAAATGTTTCAAATCATCAAACTAATTTTAATATCAGACAAAGATAACCTAAGTAAAGACAAATGCAGTTTTTAAATGATGACTTCATTTGTTGAGGGAAAAAGTTATCCAAACCTACCTGGCCCTATGTGAAGAAGTAATTGCCCCCTAAACCTAATAACTGGTTGTGCCACCCTCGGCAACAACAACAATCAAGTGTTTGCAATAACTGGCAGTTAGTCTTTCACATCGATGTGGAGGAATTTTGGCCCACTCTTCTTTGCAGAATTGTTTTAATTCAGCCACATTGGACGGTTTTCAAGTATGAAAGGCCTTTTTGAGGTCATGCCACAGCATCTCAAGCGGATTTAAGTCCTGACTTTGATTAGGCCACTCCAAAACCTTGATTTTGATTTTTTTAAGCCATTCAGAGGTGGACTTGCTGGTGTGTTTCAAATCATTGTCCTGCTGCACAACCCAAGTGCACTTGAGCTTGAGGTCACAAACTGATGGTCGGACATTCTCCTTCAGGATTTTCTGGTAGAGAGCAGAATTCATGGTTCCATCAATTACAGCAAGTCGTCCAGGTTCTGAATCAGCAAAGCAGCCTCAGACCATCACACTACCACCACCATGTTTGACTGTTGGTATGATGTTCTTTTTATGAAATGCTGTGTTAGTTTTACGCCAGATGCAACGGGACCTCACCTTCCAAAAAGTTCAACTTTTGTCTCGTCAGTCCACAAAATATTTTCCCAGAAGTCTTGGGATCATCAAGATGTTTTTTGGCAAATGTGAGACACGGCTTTGTGTTCTTTTTGGTCAGCAATGGTTTTCGCCTTGGAACTCTCCAATGGATGCCATTTTTGCCCAGTCTCTTTCTTATTGTTGAATCAAGAACACTGACTTTAACTGAGGCAAGTGAGGCCTGCAGTTATTTAGATGTTGTTCTGGGTTCTTTTGTGACCTCCTGGATGATTCGTCGATGCGCTCTTGGAGTAATTTTGGTAGGCCAGCCACTCTTGGGAAGGTTCACCACTGTTCCAAGTTTTCTCCATTTGTAGATAATGGCTCCCACCATGGTTCGCTGGAGTCCCAAAGCCTTAGAAATGGCTTTGGAACCCTTTTCAGAGTGATGGATGTCAATGACTTTGTTTCTCATCTGTTCTTTAACTTGTTTAGATTGCGGCATGATGCATTGCTTTTTGAGATCTTTTAGCCTACTTCACTTTGTCAGACAGGTTCTATTTAAGTAATTTTGTGATTTAACAGGTCTGACAGTAATCAGGCCTGGTTGTGGCGAGTGAAATTGAATTTCTAAAATGGTGATTAATCACAGTTAATTCATGATTTAACGGGGGGGGTAATTAATTTTTCAAATAGGGCCAGGTAGGTTTGGATAGCTTTTTTCCCTTAATAAATGAGATCATCATTTAAAAACTGTATTTAGTATTTACTTGGGGTTATCTTTGTCTAACAATAAAGTTTGTTTGGTGATCTGAAACATTCAAGTGTGACAAATATGCAAAAATTTAAGAAATCAGGAAGGGGGCAAATACTTTTTCACAGCACTGCACATATGGAAGTGTTGTGATTCTGCCCATATACTTGGTGGAGGTTGGGACAGACCAAAATGTCGTAACTTGTAAATATTTCCGCAGTGAGTGAGTTGGTGCGTGGGAGTTCTTATCATTGTTTTCTTTTTAATTTATAAGACTGATGTCATGGTTTTTGGAGGCTGGCGAGCTTTCTTTGTTTCTCTCGTCTGGGACGATATCGTTTTGCCCACAATCGGAATCTTTGGCCAGCTGGCATTGATTGTGGGAGGTGCCCGGACTCTATTTAAACCCAAGTTGCGCCTCGCCGCCTTTGCTAGAGTGTCAGTGTTACTATGCACTATAGCCGGTAAGGTCTCTAGCTAGAGAATTGTTTGAGGAATTAGCTGCAAAGAGGAAAGGGCTAGTTAGCAAGGGAATCTTTCTCTCTTTTCTTCCTCTTTCTGGGCACCGTCTGGTGCTAAATCGTTTTATCTCGGTTCCCAAGATTTTTCCCTTTTATTTCGTTCTGTCGCGCTCGCTTTGCTTCCTTTTGTACCCGGACTAGATCTTTGTCCGTTGGAAGCGCGACTCTCTCTCTCCTTTTGTCGGTTTGTCTCTCTTATTTTGCTGGACTTCCTTTCGTTTCGGCCGCTGCTTTTGGCGTCTCGAAACACCAGCCATCACAGTACACTCTAGCCAAAATGGAGACATCAGCGGTGGCCGAGATTAAAAGGGTTGTTACCAGCAAGCAAGATATGCTGTCTGGTTTCGGCAAAGGGCTCTCCAGCCTGGGCAATCAGCAGGCTGGTTTAGCTGAGAGACTCCGCCTTCAGGAGAATTCGCTTCAGAAACAGGAGAGCGTTCTGTTAAGCTTGACCGAGAGTATTAGATCCCTGTCTCATAAGTTTCACAAAAGCGTTGCACAAGCACCACACCTTCCCGAGAACCGAAGTTAGAATTTCCCCAAAGATATAGCGGCGAGGCTGGAAAATGTAAGGATTTCATCGCCCAATGTGAGATATTTTTTAAGGCTCAGCCATCACAATTTGTTAATGAGGATTCTCGGGTGGCATTTATACTATGCCTGTTGGCTGGCACAGCACTCACTTGGGTCGGCCCACTTATCAGATCTACTTCACCGGTCGTAAATTCTGTGGAGGCTCTTGTTAGGGAGATGGTGTCAGTATTTTATCAAGATGTTTGTGGTCAGGACGCGGCAACGCGTTTGATGCACCTTAAACAGGGCAAAGAAAGTGCCGCAGAGTTCTCTATCTTATTTTACTGGCCGGAGACAGAATGGCCGGAGGCTCCTTTTATGACTGTGTTCAGTCATGCTCTCGCTGAGGAGATAAAAGATGCGTTGGCAACATTGGAGCCCTGTTCGACTTTAGATTCTTTGGTTCGCACTGCCGTGCAAATTGACAATCGCATCCGCGAACGTAACAGGGAGAAGCTCAACAGATTGCCGCTTGCTGACAATGGGGCCAAAGTTGCTAGTGGGGAGTGTGCGGCTCCTATTCCACCCACTGAAAACTCTACTCCAGTTGAGCCCATGCAAGTTGATAGTTCGTTTGAGAGTCGGACTCATAAACCTACTCGCAGAAGAATAATCTGCTTTAATTGTAATAAGTCGGGTCATACCCGTCCACGTTGCCTGAAGCTTCAGGGAAACGGGAAACCCCTCTAGCAGTTTGGGGAGCGCTAGAGGGGCAGACCCAATTTCCCTTCCGAACACTAATCCCTGTTGAACTGACTGTGGGGAGCAAGAGAGTTATTATCGAAGCGTTCGTGGATTCTGGCGCCGTAAATTGTTTCATGGATGTTGAGTGAGCTAGGAGGCACTCCATTCCCACCGTTCCTCTTCCACCGCCACGCTCTGTCAGAACTTTGGACAGTCGCCCGCATAGTATGGGAGTTATAACCAAAGTTTCTGAACCGCTAAATATGTTCATTTCCTTTGGTGGCCATTCTGAGGAGGTTCCGTTTTTTATTATCAGTTCCCCTGCTTTTCCCATTGTTTTAGGGCATTCTTGGTTACGGGAACATAGACCTTGGGGGGAACAGAATAATCCTATCGTCCACTGGGGCACTAATTGTAGGTCTCATTGTAGAGAGAATGAAACTTGTTTTCCCAGACATCAAGCTATGGGGCAGGCTGATGCCTGGAGCGAGTGTGAGGAAGTTGTCTCACCATACCCTCCTAAACTAGGAAAAGGGGCAGAGGAGGGGTTGGAATGGGATCCTCAATCTAATTGGCAACAGCCAGAGGACGATTACCTTTTAGAGTATTTTTTTCAACTCCGAATCAGTCACCGAGACATTGGATTCTGAGCAGGGTGAGGAATTTGGGGCCACCCTGAACTTTAGTTTGCCGTCTAATGTTCCTAATGATTATGCTGATCTCGCTGAAGTGTTTAGTAAACAACGAGCATTGACATTACCTCCCCATCGTCCGTACGATTGCGAGATCAATCTCTACCCTGGTGCTACTCCTCCTAGGGGTTTGCAATACTCGCTTTCAGGGCCTGAGCGTAAGGCCATGCGAGAATATATTCAGGAAGCTCTCGCTAATGGCTTTATTCGGCTGTCCACGTCTCCTGCCAGAGCGGGGGTTTTTTGGGAAAAAAGGATGGCGGTCTGAGACCCTGTATTGATTATAGGGGCTTGAATAAGATCACCATTAAAAACCGATACCTCCTTCTGTTAATGAATTCCACGTTTGAACGTCTGCAGGAGGCTTCATTTTTTACGAAGCTAGATCTCCGTAATGCTTATAACTTGGTTCACATTCGGGAGGGGGAGGAATGGAAAACAGCATTTAACACTCATGATGGGTACTATGAATATTTGGTCTTGCCGTTCGGATTGGTTAACGCCCCCTTGGTGTTTCAGGCACTCGTTAATGACGTCCTCCGAGAGATGTTGGAGAAATTCGTCTTCATTTATCTTGACGATATTTAGATTTTTTCTTCAACACTCTCAGAGCATAAACAACATGTCAGACGTGTGCTTGAAGCCCTCCTTAATGCCAAGCTTTTTGTCAAGGCCGAGAAATGTGTTTTCCATGCCCAAACTGTCTCGTTCCTTGACTTTATTGTTTCCAAGGGGTCGGTCCGCATGGACCCGGACAAGGTGGCTGCGGTCAGGAATTGGCCTGCTCCTCAAAGTGTTAAGGAGGTCCAACGCTTCTTGGGCTTTGCTAATTTTTACTGGAGGTTTATCCGTAATTTTAGCGCGGTTGCTGCCCCCCATTATTGCGCTCACCAGGAAGAATACCTCCTCAGCGTTTTTTTGGTCTCCAGCAGCTGATGCTGCCTTTCAGGAATTAAAGAAATGTTTTAGTTCAGAGCCCATTCTGGTTTTGCCCGATCCCTCCCTCCCATTTGTGGTGGAGGTGGATGCTGCAAAGGTTGGCGTGGGTGCTATTTTGTCCCAGCGCCCTCGTTGGGATAATAAGCTACACCCATCCGCATACTTCTCCTGGTCTTTGTCCGCCATGGAACGGAATAACAGCATTGGTTACCGGGAGTTATTGGCGGTCAAGTTGGCGCTTGAAGAGTGGCGCCACTGGTTAGAGGGAGCTGAACACCCTTTTGTGGTATGGACAGACCATAAAAATCTCCGGTATATTCAGCAAACTAAGCGACGTAATTCCCGGCAGGCGCGGCGGTCATTGTTCTTTAACCGCTTTAATTTCACGCTAACCTACCGCCCTGGCTCTAAAAACATTAAGCCGGACGCCTTGTTGCGGATTTACGGCCGCTCTGACTGCGATCCTACCCTGGAGCCAGTTATTCCGGCTGCTCAGATTGTGGCGCCCATTCAATGGGAGATTGAGGCGGTGGTTCAGGAGGCTTTGAAAACTGATCCCGGTCCTGGGGGGGAGCCTCCTGGCTGTTTGTTTGTCCCGCCTAGAGTTAGGTCACAGGTCCTCCAGTGGGGACACTCTTCCCGCTTGGCTGGGCGCCCGGGGGCCCATCGGACTAAGCAGTTCCTGGCCCGATGTTTTTGGTGGCCGGGTATGATGAGGGATATTCGGGAATTTGTTGCTGCCTGTGGCATCTGCTCCAGGAACAAAACTTCCCACCTCCCTCCCTCTGGTCTGCTGCGACCATTGCCTGTTCCCAGGCACCCTTGGACACATATCGCGTTGGATTTCGTCACTGGGCTGCCTGTATCTGACGGCAACATGATCATCCTGGTCGTGGTTGACCGTTTTTCTAAGGCCGCTCATTTTGTTGCGCTACCTAAGCTGCCTTCAGCGCAGGAGACAGCCCTTCTTGTGGTTAACCATGTGTTCTGGCTGCATGGGCTTTCACAAGATGTTGTCTCAGACCAAGACCCTCAGTTTACGGCCAGATTCTGGCAGGCGTTTTGCAAGCAGTTGGGGGCCACAGTGAGTCTCTCTTCTGGGTTCCACCCATAGGCTAACGGGCAGACTGAGCGTACTAATCAGTCTTTAGAAAACACTCTTCGATGTTTAGCGGCGGATAATCCATCCTCATGGAGTCGATTTTTAGCATGGGCCGAGTATTCCCATAACTCGCTGAGTAATTCCTCCACGGGTCTTTCCCCGTTTGAAGCTCAGGTGGGTTACCAACCCCCACTGTTTCCTGAGACTGAGAAGCATTTCATTCGTCACTGTCGGTCGGTTTGGACCAGGGTCTGTTCTTCTCTGTTGCGCTCGGGGCTCAAACAAAAATCAGCCGCTGATAGAAGGCGTTGTTTGGCCCCATCTTATCGGGTCGGTCAGAAAGTTTGGCTGTCTACCCGGGACCTCCACTTGAAGGTAGAATCCCGAAAACTGGCGCCCCGCTATATTGGCCCATTCAAGATAGTGCGGAAGATCAATCTGGTCATGGTCCAGTTAAAGCTCCCGAGATCTTTACGCATCCATCTATCATTTCATGTCTCTCGGATTAGCCGGTTAGCACTAGCGTCCTGGCACCTGCCGACACACCCCCGCCGGCACCGCGAATGGTTGAGGGGGGGCTGGTTTACACCGTGCGCCACATTCTTGCTGAGAGGCGTGTTGGTCGTGGGGTCCAGTTTCTTGTGGACCGGGAAGGATATGGCCCTGAGGATCGCTGCTGGGTCCCCTCTCGGAATATTCTGGATCCCAGGCTTATTTCTGAGTTCTGCGCACGGGGTTCCTTAGGGACTTCTGGAGCTGTCCCTTAGAGGGGGGGGTCCTGTCATGGTTTTTGGAGGCTGGCGAGCTTTCTTTGTTTCTCTCGTCCAGGATATCGTTTTGCCCACAATCGGATTCTTTGGCCAGCTGGCATTAATTGTGGGCTGTGCCCGGACTCTATTTTAACCCAAGTTCAGCCTCGCTGCCTTTGCTAGAGTGTCAGTGTTACTATGCACTATAGCCGGTAAGGTCTCTAGCTAGAGAATTGTTTGAGGCATTAGCTGCAGGAATCTCTCTCTTTTCTTCCTTTTTCTGGGCACCGTCTGGTGCTAAATCATTTTATCTCGGTTCCCGAGATTTTTCCCTTTTATTTTGTTTTGTCGAGCTCGCTTTGCTTCCTTTTGTACCCGGACTAGATCTTTGTCCGTTGGAAGTGCGACTCTCTCTCTCTCCTTTTGTCGGTTTGTCTCTCTTATTTCACTGGACTTCCTTTCGTTTCAGCCGCTGCTTTTGGCGTCTCGAAACACCAGCCATCATACCTGAACTCAGAAAATAGCAGGCAGATAAACATGAAATAAAAGGGTAAAAGTAAAAAGTTAATAAAAGAGGAAGGTGAAAAATGGACGAAAAAAGGGGAAAAACAGTGGTTTAAATATTAAGAATCCAGCACCTGCTAATAAAAAAGTCAAACTGTGAATGTTTCACAAAAATGGGAAAAGAGAACAAAGATATTGAGTATAAAGTGGCCAAAAGAGGGAACATTTTTATATTAAAAGTCAGGGACTTTAATGCAGGAAGATGCTAAAAAATCTAGGATGGCTGAATCAGCAACTCCATCAGAAATACGTTGAAGTGATCCACTCTCATACCAGCTTGTGGAGGAAATCCAATATCTAGTGCATAAGGGGATTGATAGGACAGCTGCCTAACATACAGAAAGTAGATAAAGGTGGCTGAGGAGGAGAGACAGGGTAAGGTGATTGCGGTGGGGACATAGCAGCACTGCTGGCAAAAGTACTGGCGACTACCCAAATGGAGAGGGTGCTGATGCAAACCTTTATGAACAGTGTTGTGGGGATACTGGATTTGCATGCAGCCAGCTTTTATCTCAACCAGAATGATGTGTATGTTGAGCTGAGACATGTTCATCCAAATAAACTCAACTTAAAAGCCTTAAAGCGGGAGGCAATTAAAGAAGGGGAAAATGCTGCAACCTGACTGGAGTAACACCTGACAATATGGTGGCTGGAAGTGGAGAGAGATCCTAATTATGATCTACTCCTGACCCAGATGTTTCTGATCCTCTGTAGGGGAACCACATCCACCAGAGCCAGTCAGAAGCAGGCTGGTGGATGAAGTGGGACTGTTGACTTCCAGGCCATACAAGGGGTTCATCAACCATGTGGTCCATGCTATGAAAAGGTATGGGAAAGAGGAGCAAAACAAGAAAGACCGAGAACTGCTCAAGAAACTGACCCAACTACAGCTTAGTGAACTGGTCAACAGAACTAAGACAGGAAAAGAAAAGGTAAACATTCAAGCTCCAGTGACAACTGACCTGATTGTCACAGTGGAAAAAGGCTGTCCACCAGCATCCTATCCAGGAGTGCATCCCTTTGAGCTAATGCTACAGGGCCTGCACTCCCCCATCACACCTTTAGTCAATGTGTATACCCAACACGCCCAACTGCCCCCACAATGGTAGGGAAAGAAACCTCAACAGAAAAGGCAGGTGCAGAGAATGATTCAAGGGAGCTGAAAGTGTGGGAAAAAAGATCACCTGGAGTGTGCTAGGGCTGTAATCCACCCAGGCACATAAGAGTAAATCCACCCTGCCCCAACAAGAATGGGAAAATAATTGGCAGGGAGTCAGGGAGGGTGGCAACAGCACGGCTGAAAGCGGCTTCCCCAGATGCAGGGACTACCAAGGGAACCAGCGAACCCCTACAGTAGTCCAAACCCCTTATCCTATGAGTGTCCAGAAAATCCTACTGGGTAGGGTCAGTTTCTGATTAAGACCTAAATAACTAGAGAAGCTGATCAGGAACCAATGCTCTGGATAATTTTTAAAACATTATTATGGTAGTGACACAGTTTTACCGAGAGAGAAAGAACGATCAGGCAAACGGAAATATAAATAAATTATGATTTATTATTAAACTGAAAGTTAAAAAAATGTATAATCAAAGAAGAGGATATTAAACCAAGAATACTTCCAAACAAACCAGAGTCAAGATGAAAGCCACTAAACTAATTCATTAAAGCCACAGAAAAACAAGGCAAGGAAAAACAAGAACTAAACACAAGACAAACCAGGAAGCTACACCCTCCCAGCCAAGGGAGTCAGTTCTACCGAATCCAGTACAAAAATAATTTCACAACAACACTAAACTTCCCAGGCATGACACTAGAATAATTCAGTCTGGCCCATTGGCATTTTCCATGGAATTCTTCAGGCCTTTTAAGCTCTGGCCTCTGGGATGATTGGAGATCCTGCATCCAATCAGATGCAGACACCATAGCACTAGGGAAGGGGCAAGTCCTAGGCAGAGGCAAGAAGAGGGAAAAAAGCAAAACACAAGCCACAGCCGTAACACAGATACATGCTGATGATGGTAGACATTGCAGTAACATGCACATATGTTTTGTCAAAATCTGCCTCTCATCTCCCCACGTCAGTCAAATTATTTTTTTATTTTTTAAATAAATTTAGCATATCCAATCCCACCTGAATTTGGAATGCCCAATCCGAGAACTATGTACAAGCCTTGCTCATATGCGACCCCTTGTTGCCAGCTCAGGAGAGGGAGAGAGTTCACGGCTCTCCTCCGAAGCATGCGCCTGTCAGCCTGTTTCTTTACACTCATTGGTCGAAACTATCGCAAGTTCAGAATGAGGGCGGAGGATACCCGGACATGTGCAAGCTTAGAATCTCACAGACAAGCGCCCGACTGTCCAACAGGAGGCGCTTGAGCAACGAGCAAGGAAACAATTTTTAATTTCCCTTCCTGTCAGTCCCTTCCCAACTTGCATCCCTACAGCGCTTTAGCCAATCTTGCATTGTACTGAGAAAGCTGCCAACCACTGCCGGCTGGTACGACCGGGGTTCGAACCCATGTCAGGCAAATTTGCAAAGAAATTGATAGTCACCGTGACAATGCCAAATAAAATTGTGATAATGAGACATACCGTTACAATCAAAATTATTCAACCCCCATTTCAAATTAGGTTAACTGGCAAAATTTACAAACTTTCAGCTCTTTGTAATGAACAAATCAAACAAGAACAATTTATATGGCTCAACACAACAAATATTACAAGTAGCTTCTCCAAATTCAACACAAAATGCCACTTTTAATGACTAAAGCAGGCTCAAAATTATTCAACTCCTTCATGACAAGCATATTTAATACTTAGTAGAGCACTCTTTTGCTACTTTGACCTGCTGGAGATGTGATGCATAGACAGATATCAGCTTTTGACAGCATTCCCAAGGAATCTTAGTCCAGTCCTAATGGACAATGGCCTCCAGTTCACTAATATTCTAGGGTTTGCATGCTGCAACTGCCTTCTTCAAATCCTACCAGAGATTTTTTTTATGGGGTTCAAGTGAGGCGACTGTGATAAGCACTCTAGAATCTTCCCGGGCTTTTTCTGAAACCAAGCCTTGGTGGATGTTGTGGTATGCTAAGGATCATTGTCCTTTTGGACGGTCCAATGATGCCCAAGCGTCAGCTTCCTAACAGATGGCATGACATTTTCTCTTTGGATATCCTGGTACTTGAGTGAATCCATCTTGCCCTTCACACTTTGCAGATTTCCAGTTCCAGAGGAAACAAGGCAGCCGCAGGGCATCAAAAAGCCCCCACAATTCTTCACTGTAAGCAGGGTGTACTTTTCAGCATATGCTTCTTTATTCCTCCTGCAGACATACCACTGATTCATAAGCCTGAAATATTCCAGGTTTGTTTCATCACTCCACAGAATAATATCTCCAAACTTCTGTGGCTTATTTATATGGTTTTGAGCATATTGGAGCTTGTGCTTTTGGATCAGTCGTGGTGTATGTCTTGAGCCCTATTCAGACAGAGCGACTACGCCAGCTCTGAAATGCCTCTGCAACCCCTCCACTTTCTGTCTCAATGGTGCAAGGTGTCAAAAAGGGCTACTAAAGTGAGCCGGCCCTAAAACACCTCCTGATGTGTTTCAGAGTAGCTGATACGTGTCACCTTTGTCTGAATGGGTTAAGCCACCGCTACTACTCATAGCACAGTGATTCATACACAATAGGTCAGAGTTCACCGACTTCGCGCTGAAAATGTAGTTCATGCTAATTGTGCAGGTGCAGCGGCTTCTTAGTATGTAAAATTTAATTAATTTTGCAACCTTTTTTATGGTTAACTTTTCAGTTTTCGTGTAAACACAGATTTCATGCTAATGTAAATAATGCGTTATTCTCGCCGATTGTGGTTTTTGTTTTGGAGCAACAGTGTTGGAAATAGTACCATATTTAGCCTCCATCAATATTGAATAAAATCAGAACCTTTTCGGCTTACCGTAATGTTTGGGTACCACACCATTCGGGTGCGAAAAAACGTCAAGCTTTCATCCAGTCAAGAAATTTTAGAGTTTAATTTGTAGTGCTGCTGTATGTGGTAATAGCATATAACGGCAGCAGCTGTGATACTGATGACACTCCTGCAAAATTTTTTCGTAACCAAGCTAAGAATATAAACCAGTTGCAAACCAATTGGAACATTTAAGGGTCAGGGTTAAGGTTACGGGTTAGTGTTCTTTGAACCCGCCACTGTGCATGTCACAACATTGTACAATCATTAATATTCATTTTCAACTGGTTTCTGTCCTCACTTGGTTACGAAAAAAGACGTCCCACCGTCGATGCTATTTAGGGCATGCGCAGCATGCATTCACTATATTAAGTATATATTGATAAATGGGTCGTTACGTATCGCACGAGTTACAGCACAACTCTCTGTCACGATTGCGATTGGAGTTCCGAAAGTATCCGCTGCTATGGCAATGACTCTGCCTTTCTTGTCGCTGTGTGAATGGTTTAAGATGGCGAAAAGGTGCAGCTGCTACGCCTGCTTTTCGCTGTCTGAAAGGGGTTTCCGGAGCGATTCAAGACTGCTCTGAACCGCCTCAGATACACTTTTTTCTATCTGAATACGGCTTTGGAGACCTTCAACGTTTAGTATGCGCCCTACTGTGCAAACTGAAACCTCAGTGCCTCCTGCCTTTAAGTCTTGCTGCGGGTCTCCTGCAGTCACTCGAGGGTTTTTGACTACCCGTCTCCTCAGCAATGTGGTGACAGCCATTGATAGCATCCTCTTTCTGCCACATCCTGGTACTGTAGCCACTCTTCCTTTAACTCTTAACTTGCAAACTATGCTTCCAACTGAATGTCTACGAAAATTCAGTGCCTGTGCTACCTTTTTGTATCCTTTTCCTTGTTTGTGCCAGGCAATGATCTCCTCTATTAGCTTTTTGGACAATTCTTTTGACAGCTATATTTCTAATATGTAATCAAATGTCACTGTCAACAAACCTCTAGCGAGTGCAAATATTTTACGTGTTCTATCTCAAGCAAACCTGATGCAACTAATTAAGCTCTTGATTAGCTGCATTAGGTGTGCTTGAGACAACACCTGATTTGCAAATATGCTCTTATGACGGGTTCTATTCGAGGGGCTGAATAATTTTGAGACTGCAGTAGTCATTAAAAATGGCATTTTGTGTTAAATTTGGAGAAACCACTTGTAATAGTAGTTGTGTTGAGCTGTTTAAAATGTTCTTATTTAATCTGTTAATCACAAACAGCTGAAAGTTTGCAAATTTTGCTATTCAACCCAATTTGTAATGGGGGTTGAATAATTTTGATTGCAACTGTTGATAAGACAATAATTTTGTAATGAAAGCCAACAATGTTGCAGAGGAAGCAGCCAAAATGGCGTCCACGTGCAAGGTAGCAGAAATGGCCCTTGTGGGACAAGTGAGAGCAGAACCACAAATTGATGATATTATAGTCATGCTAAGACATGCAACGCAAAGCAATAAGGCAGAATGACAAAAGAGGGGTGTTACGGCAAATGAGTGGAGGCTCTGGAGGTCAAATGATGGCCTCGTTGTAGCACTCAGCATTTTTCAGGGCATGTTGATTTTCAATGTGCATGGGGAGGAGCATTGCGGCGTGGGGAAGGTACTAAAATGGAGTAAAAATTGGTCCCAATACATGCAGGCAACGGTAGATAAGGATATAAACCGGTGTGTGGTTTGCATGGAAAACAATGTAAGGAAAAACATTACCACCCATTTTGGGCATATTCCAGAACCACTTATTTCAACACCAGGTACTGAACTATGTAGACATGATAAAAAAGGGTCAAGGGGGAAAATACATGCTTGTGGTAATTGATGGATTCAGCATATGCATCTCCAGGCACAGGCACAGGAACTTTAATAAAGTTTCTGCCAGGGGAAGTCATACCTAGATTTAGCATCCCCGAATAAATAAGCCCTGATAATGGAACAGCTTTTATAGAAGCTGCAATGAAAATGAAATTCAGCATCAAGCATCGAATGGGAACTGTCTATCATACACAAAGTCAGGGCATGTTAGAAAGAGCAAATGGAACCCTCAAAGCCAAAATACCAAAAATTTATTGAGAAACAAGCATTAACTAGGTAGACGCTTTGCTGCTTGCTTTAATGCATTTTCGCATGCAGCGTAACCGCACAATGCATCTAACCCCACATGAAATGCTTAGAGGCAAACCCATACCAGTGTCAACTTGGAGAGGCCCTTATAAAGGACCGACTCTGAAGCAATTGCAACAAGAAGTGAAAGAATATGTGCACCAGTTAACTATTGTACACAAGCTTATATACTTGCAGGAAAAGAACAAGGAACCAAAAGAGCCACTTGAGTTGCAGAACCAGGTAGAGCCAGGAGACTAGGCGTCGGCCTGCCGATAAAACCTTGTACATCCAAATTTGATAAGAAACAAAAACTCGTATGTCCATGAAAATAACATAAGCATTGCAAAATACATTCTTGGAAGAAAAATAGTCATCCTACCCGAACACAGACACATGCAAAATTAAACATTTTTTATGCTCTCCTGTAAAGTTTATCATTTTGAGGATACAAGGTTTTATCAGCAGGCCGATGTAGGGTTACATCAGGGTCTTCAAAAAGAAGTGGAACGAGCCAAGAAGGGAAGGCTGTTTCACAGTAGCACTGGCAAATAGTGAATGGTACAGACGGGCACTGTACGCAACCATGAAATACACTTTGGAAGAATGTTATGTGTGTGCAACTGCTGAGCCAAAGAAACATGTAGTGCTAGTAACCTTTACATCAGAAACATGTGCAAAGTGGTATAGAAATCAAAATGACATAATATCCAGGGGAGAGTATTGTCAATAATGTTGTTACATACAGAAGGGTGCGAATTTAACTGTGAGTTTTTCCGGAGCAAAACGCAGAACAAGGCAGCATTATTTCACCAGCGCACACAGCAGATTTGAAACCTCCAAGATGAAAAAAAGCTAAGTTTATGTCAGGAATTAAGTATGATTTTTATTTTGCAAATTTTCCAGTAACACTTCTTTGGGAAATTGTTATGTAAACTGTGATATGGTCGATACTGGCCCTAGCCGAGTAGGAGAAGAAAACATCTAGAAAGAGTTTAGTGAAAGTAGCTAAAACGGTGTATAGTGAAATAATTGGCAAATGTGTATCCTGCATTGTTTATGCCTATTTTCATTTTCCTTAATGGGAATACTACCACAAGGGTGGAATAATATCACCTCTACGAGAAGGTGGTGGTGAACCACAGTCAATAAAGTGGTTAAAGAAATGCTTCTCGGATTCTGCCCCGAGAAGGAAGTTTAGCAGGACAGGTACAGGCCCTTTGACATTTGGTGGATTTATGGGCCCAAAAAAAGGGCTAATGGCCTCATTGCTCATCAGATGATGAGGTATATGTGCAAGGGTAATGATAGCAGAATAAATATTTGTAACAACAAAGCCCAGAGCAGTCAAAATATAGGAAAACAAGGTCCTATGAACTAGACCAAAGGGTTTATATAGATTTGATTGGGCAGTCAAGGAAAATACCAGAAGAGTTTAAAGCTAGAAATGAAGTAACAACAGGATTTGAATACATTTTTAAATGGATATTCCAGAATAAGAATACAGAGTGGGTACAATTAGAGGCCACTAGTAGATTGGCCTGACAAAACAGCCATGCGTTAAATTGTGCAATGGTGGAAAAAACAGGAGTGTGTGAACTATTTGGGTATCAGTGCTGTACCTTTATCCCTAACAACACTGCTCCAGGGGGAAGTTTTTTGGAACCTTTGAAAAGGTCACAAACCACATGTGAGTGCTTCAGTCGAATGTGGGACATGATGCTGGGACGTGGGATTGGCTGAAACTGAAATTGGAATGGTGGGGAGCCATCCAAACGAAACACGGTATTATGATCCATGTAGTGATTATACAACACGGACTGATTTTGTTGAGCCTTACCTCTTTTGAGATCTCTTCTTGACGCATACAGCTGGCTTCAACACTTCACCTTTCTTACGCCACTTATACTTCTCCAAACCAGACACACAAGAACTAGTCTAGCCTTCAAAAAAGCTCACCTGGATGAAGATAAAAGCTTCTGGCTGTCAATGTTATGGATGGATGAAACAAAGATGGAGCTGTTTAGGCACAGAGATGGGGCTTTTGTTTGGCGTAAGAAAGTTGAAGCGTTTAACCTGAAAAACACGGTCCCAATGGTCAAACAAGGTGACGGGAGTATCATTCTCTGGGATTGCTTTTCAGCAAATGGGCCCGGAAGCCTTGTTAAAGTTAATGGCATTATGAAACAGGACCAGTATATCCAGATCCTCAGTGAAAACATCAAGCAATCCGCCGAATAACTTGGTCTTGGGCAGGAATGGATCTTCAAACAGGATTATGATCCTAAACACACTGCCAAATCCGTCAAGAAATGGTTAGTGGACAACAAAGTGAACGTTTTGGAGTGGCAAAGCCAGAGCATCGACCTCAATCCTATCGAGAATCTGTGGAGGGAACTGAAGACCAAGGTCATGGCAAGGAAACTCTAAAACTTTAAGGACCTGAAGAAGTTTGCCAAAGAGGAGTGGGCCAAAATCCCCGTGGAAACATGTAGAAACCTTGCGATCAACCACAGGAAGCGTTTGGAGACTGTAATCGTGAATAAAGGCTTTGCCATCAATTACTGAGAAAAGGGTATGAATAATTCTGGACATGGCATTTTTTGTAAATCTGTCAAATAAAATACCAAAAAGTATTGTATTTCTTGAAAAATTGTTTACTGTAATTCTTACAGTCTTCTGTCAACTTACTGTGTCATTGTGCAAGAATAAATTAGATTTGCCAAAAAATATCTCAAAAAAAGCCAAAAATGGGTAGGGGTATGAATAATTTTGGGCATGACTACACACACACACACACACACACACACAGTATCTCACAAAAGTGAGTACACCCCTCACATTTCGACAATGAATTTATTGTATCTTTTCAAGGGACAACATTACAGAAATTAAACCTGAATATATTCTACAAAAGATTAGTCATTGTACAATATGTGTAGCAGTGTAGATTCACCGCACTGTCCAAATTAACTGAACAAACTAGCTGGTCAGCTGCAGAAGTCCAATAGTCTATTTATTAGCCTTGGCTTCGGTGACTAATACTGCAGATCGGAAAGCAAATTTCGTGATATCAGACAGTTTTTCCATTACCAGTTTTTTATTTCACTATTTAGATTTTGTGCATTTCGAATGGCATTAAATGGAAACGCGCACAGAGTGAGGACGATGTCCAACTTATTAGCCCCAAAAATGCAGTTTGCTTCGTGACCGTAGACTGTTTGTTACACAGACTCCTATTTGAGGCATTGCGCTGATAAGCATATAGTCGTCGCTGGAGTACATTGGGGAGGGGTTACCAGTTAGTTTCTGAATCAGTATTTTTGAACATTTGCTGCAATCGACAAAATACAATTCTACTGACCGCTGGCCAATTATCGGACCCCAAAGAAAACAGACTATAAATCTATAAGAACCGCAGCTTTTCTCATCTTTATCGTACTCTAATGAAAATAAATCATCTTGCACTCGGACCAACTAGTCACCGATTTCATGGTATGTGAATAATCATGTACATGCGGGACTTCAGATCAGAGTGGAAGAGCGCATCCAATCTAATCAATCAGGATAGAAGGTTCGTGATTGATGTTGAAACAAGCTAGCTAAATAAAACAATTTGCCCCTGGACGCATGCATCCATAGCTCATATCAACATCAAGCTCTTACTTTCTTTCCTGATGGATAAAGTTCTTCGGTAGGACTATTTACTTTGATCCCTAGAACATGTTCATATTTAACAATCGACAAAAACGTTTTTTTCTGAAATGCACCTTTAATATTAAATGCTGTTATGCACAGATGCAGCAGCCCCAGGAAATCTTCCTCAACCCCCCATTCACAAGATACAGTCGAATGGGAGGAAGGTGAGCACTATAGGCTACAAGATGATACATAGCTTACAATAGTCCCTAAATAAAAGGCTCTGAGGTTAAGATTTCTGTAAAATGAATATTTTTGCAAACTTGCTTGGCTACCTTAGCGTACAATTATTGAAATGAACTGAAAAACTGGCACACTAAGACAGGTTTGTGAGTTAGTTTTATTTATGCAAAGTTGATGTTTCCTTGCAGGTTATCTATGCTCAGCTCATTCCAATCAAATAGTTAGCCTGTATCACAACTGTGTTTAGCCAATGTGGCCTATAACCTACTGTTAAGGCCTATGACAGATTCTGAATATATGATTCTTTAGAGTCAGGGCCATCTTGAAGCCATGAGGCAACCACAGAGGAGACCAGTGATCAAATATTATATATATATATATATATATATATATATTTATAGTTGTATATATATAAATATAGTTGTATATATATGTGTATGTGTGTGTGTGTGTGTGCTATATATATGGGGGAGCCTAAGGGGTGGGGGCCCAAATCGATTTCCAGTCATAGGGCCCAAAATTGCCAGCGGCACCCCTGCTGCCAGCACTCCTGCTTCTGTTTACTGAAGCCAACTTGAGCACCTGACGCAGAGCGCGAGGACTCAACCTCTTTGGTCGACCCTGACGAGGCCTGTTCCGAGTAGAACCCATCTTGGAAAACCGCTGGATAACCTTAGCCACAGTGTGGTAGCTCAGTTTCATGGTTTCACAGATCTTCTTCTAGCTTAGACCATCTTTGTGGAGCGCAACGATTCTCTTTTTCAGATCCTCAGAGAGTTCTTTCCCATGAGGTGCCATGTTGACCGCCCAGTGACCAGAATGAGAGCATTGCACCCAAAGCACCATAATTTAAAACTTCAACACGTTACACAAGCTCATATGGCCCAGACGAAACGACAAAAGCATGAACATGATGAATAAGACACGTTTCATTGCTTGGTTTACCATTATCAATTGAGGTGTGTACTCAATTTTGTTGCCACCCATTTTGGAAATATTGACTGTTTGCTCAGCTATTTTGTACTGTTATTTTGTACTTGTAATTTCGCGGACCAAGATAAACTTGTTCGGCTCAGATGGTGTCCAGCATGTGTGGCAGCGCCCTGGTGAGGAGTACCAAGACAAGTGTGTATTGCCTACAGTCAAACATGGTGGTGGTAGCATCATGGTCTGGGGCTGCATGAGTGCTTCTGGTCCTGGGGAGCTGCGCTTCATTGATGGAATAATGGATTCCAGCATGTACTGTGACGGAAGCAGAACATGATGCCCTCCCTTCAGAAACTGGACCGCACGGCAGTTTTCCAACATGATAACGACCCAAAACACACCTCCAAGATGACAACTGCCTTCCAGAAGAGGCTGAAGGTGAAGGCGATGGCGTGGCCAAGTATGTCTCCAGACCTGAATCCCATTGAGCACCTGTGGGGCATCCTCAAGAGGAAGGTGGAGGAGCAGCAGGTGTCCAACATCCACCAGCTCCATGATGTTGTCATGTAGGAGTGGAGGAGGATCCCAGCAACAACCTGTACAGTTCCGGTGAATTCCATGCCTAGGAGAATCAAGGCAGTGCTGGACAACAATGGTGGTCAAACTAAATATTGACACTATGGACACAATTTGGCATGTTGACCGTGAGGTGTACTCACTTTTGTTGCCACCCATTTTGGAAATAGTGCCTGTTTGTTCAGTTATTTGGACGGTATGGTAAATCTACACTGCTACATATATTGTACAATGACTACTCTAGAATATATTCAGGTTGCATTTCTGTAACATAGTCCTTTGAAAAGATATAATAAATTAATTGTCGAAATGTGAGATACTGTGTGTGTATATATATATGTGTGCGTATATATATGAAGAGTTTGTTTCCAAAACGCAATATATCCATTTTACACATTTTGAGTAAATCAACTTTTTCGATGTTGGCGCCTACTGCATTTTATAGAGAAACACAAACTTTGACCATGAAAAAATACGCTCTGTAGTATGAATTTCAAAAAATGGAAATTTGCACCATGTGTAGGAAGCACAGGGCTGTTGCTATACAGTATTATCTCAATTTTTGCAATTTTGGCACTTATTGTGTTTTGGAACCAAACTCTTCATATATATATATATATATATATATATATATATATATATATATATATACACGCACACAGTGCTGTGAAAAAGTATTTGCCCCTTCCTGATTTCTTATTTTTTTGCATATTTGTCACTCTTAAATGTTTCAGATCATCAAAAAAATTTTAATATTAGACAAAGATAACCCAAGTAAAGAAAAAATGCTGTTTTTAAATGACAATTTCATTTATTGAGGGAAAAAGCTATCCAAACCTCCCTGGCCGAATGTGAAAAAGTAATTGCCCCCTAAACCTAATAACTGGTCTTGCCACCCTCGGTGACAACAACCGCAATCAAGCGTTTGCAATAACTGGAAATGAGTCTTTCACATTGCTGTGGAGGAATTTTGGCCCACTCTTCTTAGCAGAATTGTTTTAATTCAGCCACATTGGAGGGTTTTTGAGCATGAACGGCGTGTTTAAAGTCATGCCACAGCATCTCAATCAGATTTAAGTCCGGACTTTGACTAGGCCACTCCAAAACCTTCATTTTGTTTTTTTAAGCCATTCAGAGGTGGACTTGCTGGCGTGTTTCGGATCATTGTCCTGCTGCATAACCCAAGTGCGCTTCAGCTTGAGGTCACAAACTGATGGTTGGACATTCTCCTTCAGGATTTTCTGGTTGACAGCAGAATTCATGGTTCCATCAATTACAGCAAGTCATCCAGGTCCAGAAGCAGCAAAGCAGCCCCAGACCATCACACTACCACCACCATGTTTGACTGTTGGTATGATGTTCTTTTAATGAAATGCTGTGTTTTTATGTCAGATGTAACGGGACACACCTTCCAAAAAGTTCAACTCTTGTCTCGTCAGTCCACAGAATATTTTCCCAAAAGTTTGGGGGATCTTCAAGATGTTTTTGGCAAATGTGAGACAAACCTTTGTGTTCTTTTTGGTCAGCAGTGGTTTTCGCCTTGGAACTCTCCCATTGATGCCATTGTTGCCATGTCTCTTTCTTATTGTTGAATCATGAACACTGATTTTAAAGTAGGGATTCAAAGAAAATAAGTACCCATAAAATTGGTCCGTTATGGCAATTTCGTGGTAGGTTGAAGGTATTCACTCATATAACAAAAAAAAAAAAGTTTCATGCGACTTGATATTCGCTTTCCAAATGTTGCTCCTTTTCCACCGTAACCAGTCCGCCGAAAGTCTCATTTTCCATGACGTCACATACGGTTTGTGTACTCTGAAGTACCCAGATGTTCCATAGTTATAATACAGAGAACACTGTGAAAACTGTTTGCAATTTTATTTTTAAAGCCTGACAAGTCAGAACTCTTAACAGATTTCTTCCAGATCTTCTAGTAGTTCATAGTTTTAAATCCCATGTTTAAATCTTTTTTTTTTTAAAGCTGCTGTCGCATAAAGGTGATTTCTTTCATCGATGCATATTAGTTTTGCTGCTTATTTTGGTTTGTTCCTTGCCTGCAAAAAGTCCGGTTGCTGTGCTGACTATACGCTATACACGTACAAGTTGTCTAGTTTAGAAAGAAAATAATGTTTTTACTGGAGTCATGCTACCATTCCGAGGAAGGTTGGATAAGCCAAAGCTGGGCTACAAAAAAGATAGTATTTGATGAACACGATCAAGTGGACTCTCATAGCAGTGATTGACTGACATAGAAATATGGAGTGACGAGGTTGATGCCATTAAGAACACAATCGTACCCCTCAAATATCTCCACCCAATACCTCAAAAGCAGCCTGAATCATCCTCCTGTACTTTTCATGCACTCAAGCTCAATTTCAGGTCTTAATTGCTTTTTTATAGGTGTTGTATCTCTTCCCATGTAGTCTTGCGTCATCAGGCTCTTCATACAGGGGAGAAGAGCCTGGTTTCCATTCACTCTGAATTTTGTCTGGATTCCGGTTCCGGTCTAGAGAGCAGATCCGGAATTCACCAAATTCATCAAAGTAAAAGTGTTCACCAAAATAAAACTTTAAATTCTGGCACATCATCGATTTCTGTCTCCGGTTTTGAAACATTCTATTCATTTAAACATGGACGTACAAAATTATAGTCTTTAAATTAAAAAGTTTCACCGCATTTTTATTAGCTTGGCGCATCCATCGAATTCCGGATCCTGTCTCTCTCGCCCTGGTTCTGGTTGCGTACCAAAATAGCCACTAAACGGCCCCAGACTACTTCCCATGGTTCTTTCTTCAACTTTTGGTCCTTCCTCTTCCATGATGGCCCAAACGAAACAAAACCTCAAATCTAATAACGTTTGATAGTTACAGTATACACAATAGAAAGATCTGACGACAGGCAGCTACAAGTGCATGAACAATATGTATTCCTGCGCGAGTTAAGAGAGAGAATACATTTGAAAAATCTTCCTCTCTTGTTTTGTCGTCGCTCTTATCAAGTCTACTCATCGAAAAAATATCATAATAAATTAAGGTATCAGTCCTTCCTCCAGGGTTTCCGCTACATGTAATTGATCGTGGCGCACCGCCACGGCAAAATAAAAGCCGTCCCGCCTATGTAAAATGACTTTACAGAAACTCCAAAAATCCTAAGGACAATCAGGTGTCGCTAGTTCTCATTGTTAGTTAAAATGAACGCTAATAATTCTTGACCTGTTGTCAATCATTTTGCTTGATGAACACGTTTTCCAATGAATAAAAATTGGCCATCGGCGGTAAAACACGCTGCTTTCTTCTTAATGCAATGTGTGCAACGATTAGAGAAAAAATATTTTGTTCACTTTGCAAAACGATAAACTACGATGTTAACTTCTGTGTTCGCTGTGAGCGCATCCTGCTCTACCTAATTGTATCTTCATGATTATTAAATTCCAATTCTGGAGTCCGGAGTCATAATCGGTTTTCATATTATATGTGAAATCCACCGTGACGCATGTGAAACTGATAAACCTCCGTGCACATAGACTTCAATTATTACATTGCCTACGAGCCGATTAATGAAAACTGGCCACACCTGATAATGCTGAGTTTTGACCTGACGCTGAAGCCCTCGCCACAGTTTCAAAAACATCCTGGAGGAAACCCTGCCTTCCCTGTATTTACAGGATTTCCGTCAGATTGTTTATATGTCCATGTTAATCTTCAATGTACTAGGCCTATATAGAAAAATGAGTTTCAATTAAAAAAAAAAAAAACAACAGATAAATGTTTCTCCATTATAATTTATCCATCTCAAGTAAAGTACGACTCAATTTTAACCTTGAACAAAGTATAAAGCTTAGAGAGAGACATAGTATTTCTATTGACATGTAACAGAGCAGAGCTTGCAAAACCTGTACGTGACGTCACCCAAAACGGGCCTCTTTCCTAGCATCACGGAAGAATTCACACTTGATAAAGTACTGTTGTTTCATGCGTTTCCATTTTCTCGTATCGTTAATGTGATGGAATGACATTACATTGCATTCTTTGCATTCTAAGCTTTCCATTGACGTCAAAATTGCCATATTTTAGTTTTTCCTTTGAATCCCTACTTTAACTGAGGCAACTGAGGCCTGCAGTTCTTTAGATGTTGTTCTGGGTTCTTTTGTGTCCTCCTGGATGAGTCATCGATGCGCTCTTGGAGTAATTTTGGCGGGCCATTCCTGGGAAGGTTCACCACTTTTCCAAGTTTACTCCATTTGTGGATAATGTTCTCATAGTGGTTCGCTGGAGTCCCAAAGCCATAGAAATGGCTTTTTAAACCCTACTTCACTTTGTCAGACTGATAGCCAGTGAATGAACTTTGTTTCTCATCTGTTCTTGAACTTTTTCTTTAGATTGATGGCATGATGTGTTTGGTTTTTTAAATCTTTTTAGCCATCAAACAAATTTTTCACTTTGTCAGACAGGCCTGGGTGTGGCCAGTGAAATTGAACTAAAGAAATGTGGTTAATCACAGTTAATTCATGATTTAACAAGTCAAAAAGACTTTCAAATCACACCAGCCAATATTTTATTCACAATAGAACAGAGATAACATAGAAAATGTTGAAACTGAGAAATTTTACAATTTTATCCACAAAATGAGCTCATTTCAAATTTGATGGCTGCTACAGGTCTCAAAAAAGTTGGGACAGGGGCCTGTTTACCATGGTGCAGCATCCCCTCTTCATTTTAGCACAGAGTGGAGGCGTCTGGGCATTGAGGAGACAAGTTTCTTGAGTTTAGCCATTGGAATTTGATCCCACTCTTGTTTAATACAGGCTTCCAGCTGCTGGAGAGTTTTGGGTCTTCTTTGACAGACTTTTCATTTAATTATGCGCCAAATGTTCTCAATCGGTGAAAGATCGGGACTGCAGGCAGGCCAGTTCAGCAAACGGACTCTTCTACTACGAAGCCATGCTGTTGTAATAGCTGCAGTATGTGGTTTTGCATTGTCCTGCTGAAATACACAAGGCCTTCCCTGGAATAGATGTCATTTGGAGGGGAGCATATGTTGCTCTAAAACCTTTATATACCTTTCAGCATTCATGGTGCTATTTAAAACATGCAAGTGTCTCACACCATATGCACTAATGTATCCCCATACCATCAGAGATGCTGGCTTTTGAACTGAACGCTGATAACAGGAGGGGTGGTCTTTCTCCTCTTTAGCCTGGAGGACACGACGCCCATGATTTCCAAAAAGAATGTCAAATTTGGACTTGTTTGATCACAGGACACTTTGCTACAGTCCATTTTGAATGAGCCTTGGCTCACAGAACACGGCGGCGCTTCTGGATCATGCTCAACAATGGCTTCCTTTTTGCATGATAGAGTTTTAGGTGGCATCTGTGGATGGCACGGCGGGCTGTGTTTACAGACAGTGGTTTCTTGAAGTATTCCTGGGCCCATTTAGTAATGTCAATGACAGAATCATGCCAATGAGTGATGCAGTGGCGTCTGAGGGCCCGAAGATCACGGGCATCCAGTAAAGGTCTTCGGTCTTGTCTCTTATGCACAGACATTTTTCCAGTTTCTCTGAATCTTTTGATGATGTTATGCACTGTCGATGATGAGACCTTCAAAGCCTTTGCAATTTGACGTTGAGGAACATTGTTTTAAAGTATTCCACATTTTTTTACGCAAGCCTTCACAAGTTGGAGAGCCTCTGGCCATCTATATTTCTTAGAGACTCAGCCTCTCTAAGACATCCTTTTTATAGCCAATCATGTTACACACCTGATGCCAGTTAACTTAATTACTTGCTAAATAGGGTACATTTCTCTTCCATATTAATTGCTTTTTTCAGCCCTTTTATGCCTGTGTCCAAACTTTTTTGAGACCTTTGCTGCCAGAAAATATGAAAAAAGCTCATTTTGTGGATAAAAATGTAAAATATCTCAGTTTCAACATTTGAAATGTTATCTATGTTCTATTGTAAATTACATATTGGCTCGTGATCTGAAAGTCATTGCATTTTGATTTCATTCACAATTTACACTTTGTCCCAACTATTTCGGAAATGGGGTTGTATACACACACACACACCATACAGGTGAAAATATCACGAAATATCACAAACACCCTGCATTTTTCCAATATTTTCAGTAAGAACAAAAAAACAAAAATAGAAATACGTATCTTAACTAGAATTTTGGAAAATTATTTGCTAAGAAATATACATAATCAAATTTGACTTTCTACAAAGTACCCTCCCTTAGCCTCGATTACAGCCTGACATATCCTAGGCATTCTTTTCAGCTGTTTAAGGAGAGAACTTCCTGGTAACTCATTCCAGGCTTTCATGAGCTCTTTTGAACTTTTTGCACCTTTCTGACTGCCCGGTCAAGATCATCCCTCAGCAACTCAATAGGTGACAAATCTGGTGACTGTGAGGGCCACACCATCTTCTGAAGCACTCCTGCTTCTTCCTTTTTTGGCAAGATATCTTTAGCACAGCTTGGAGGAGTGCTTGGGGATCATTGCCTTGCTGAAGCGCAAAGTTCTGACCAGCCAGTCTTTGCCCAGAAGGCAAAGTATTCTGGTGTTAAGGTTTTCTAAAAACAAAATGCATCCAGTTTTACCAAAAAGTTTAGCAAAAAAGGTTATTATTGGCAAAGCTATTCACCCATGTCTGTGGTGCTCTAATCCAGGCTGAGGAGGAACTCGTGTTGACAGCTGAATTTCACAATGTACAGTTGTTAGCAAGCATCATTTTTAGTCAATACAAGTGTCCCTTTGGCATTTTGTGTGCCTTTGTTGCTGAAACTTAACTTTAAGATACTTGGACATCGACAATGTTATTATTGTTTTAGCTTTCAACCATGGAATATTGGAGTTGAAATTAAATAATAAATATGACTTCAAAGTGAGAACATTCTGTTCAGGTGAGGGTTAACACATCAGAAATCAGGTGGATGGTGCAGAAATTACAGCATTTTATTTGAAAGAGGTCCTTGCTTTTGAGGAACCAAAAGTATTTGAACAATTAGTCACTCTGGTGTTCCAGGGCCAGGTGTGTTTTATGCCCCAATAATTTCATTTAAATGTTAACACATAAAAGGTCTACAGTTGATTTGAAGAGCTGCATTTTCATTTGAATTATGTTGCTGTTAACACTCAATATGAAATCCAAGGAGCTGTCAGCAAGCCATTATTAGGCTGATCAAACTCAAATCAAACCCACCTGATAAAAAGAGAAGCCGCTAGGAGTGGCCAGCTGAACTTTTTTGGTATAATCTTAGAATTAAATAATACATGGGTGAGTTCAGGAATAAAAAAAGGACTGGAAACCCAAAGATAACAACTGTGGTTGACAGAGAAATTCTTTACCTGGTTCAAAAAAACCCCTTCACAACAGTTGGCCAGAGCGAGAACATTCTCAAGGCGGTAGGCGTATCAGAGTCAAAGTCAGCAATAAAGAGAAGACCTCATCAGAGTGAATAGAGATGTTTCATTTTAACATACAAACCTCAGGTAAGGTTAAAAAAACAGGAAACTCGCGAAAAAAAAATGTATAGTTCTGGAACAATATCCTATAGACAAAGGAGACAAAGATCAACTTATGCCAGAAGGATAGGAAGAGAATTGTATAGGGAAGGAACTGCTCATGAGCTGAGACATATCCTCTCACCTATAAAGAGTGGTTATGTATGGGGATGTATGGCTGCTGTAAGGCCACGCCTCCAGCCGTCCAGCTCACTGGTCTACTAAATCCTGGAACGCACTTCAGTCATGATCCACTTATCATCAACACCTGTTTCTCATTTTCACTGAGTGGTAGCAGTGTGTATTTAACACTGAGCTTCCCTCAGTCTCTTTGTGAAGTCTGTGTAACCTCATGCCTGTTTAACACAGTAGTCTTGGATAGGCTTATTCTCCAAATTCGCGAACTTATGGTAAAAACGAGAATCCATGCTGTTTATTATTTTACCAGCACGTTTAATTTTAAGGAACCTTGTTTCCCATTTTCCTTCCTATTTGTCATACAATGTTACCATAGCGTAGCCCAGACTTTGTATTACTCATAGTGTGCATATTTAAGAACCTCAGTTCCTTGTTGTTTTGAATTTCTACTTTTGTGCCCTCTGCCATGCAGTTGGTCATTAAACATAACCAAGTCCATCCTTGCACCTGAGTCCAGTCCTCAACTTCCTGTCCTTCCTGCATCTGCACACTGCACGAAGTACAAAATGTTGCAGCTGCTTACTGAGCTTGTGCCCTTGTATATGCTGGTGAAGAGACTGTTGACAAAACCTGGATGATGAACTCTGAATTGTGCAGGGCTATATTCTATGTTTAGATTCATCCAAATGCATCAGAACTGATTGGAAAACACTAAACAGTGCAGATGGACAGTGACCCAGGAGCACCTTGCAAAAACAACTTGATTTTTTTAAGGTACAAAGTGGAAAGTTCCAGCATAGACATGTCAATCATATGACCTGAATCTAATTGAGCATGCATTTAACTTGCTAAAGGAAAAACACCCCCACGACAAGGCAGGGACTGAAGACAGCTCCAGGGAAGGCCTGGCAGAGCAACAAGATGGAAAAAACCCTGTGTCTGGCAATGTGTATGGGCTCCAGACTTCAAATAGTCATTAACTGCAAAGCATTTGCCTGCGAGTATAAAAATGACAATTTAGTTATTTATTCATGTCAATTTGTCTAATTACTTTTCACCCCCTAAAACTCATTCATAAATGGTTCTGACAATATTTTTGAAAAAACTCTTTAACTGAATTTGTGCGCTTTAAGCACATCTTGATTGTTTCATTTCAAATCCCTTGTGGTGGCATACAGAACTAGAACAATAAAAATTGTGTCTCTGTCCAAATATTTTTGGCCCTAATTCTATCTACATTTTAATTTTGATTGCCTGCTAACATTGAGAGGCTAATACGGTCCACAAAAACAGCATATTTTGCAATAACTGGTGACCTTAATATGCCTGATGTTTTTCATATATTCAAATGGAATAAATATATTGTGTGATTTGCTTGTAAATGATGCTTAATTAGAAATTGGTTGAGCTAGAGGTCTTTTCATTCCCCTATTCATGGGTCGGGGAGAGGTTTCTCCATCTCCCTCGATGTAGACATCATCAAATCATCAAAGATCAATGTCAATGCCAATACAAACCTTGGCTCTATATGTGACCATTTTGGTGACACAAGTCATTGTAATTTCACTATGTCAAGTTTGACCTTCGAAGGTCACCAACAGTCCCATTGAATGTCACCAAATGAAAGTTCATATATGACTTCCTAGATGTTTGTAATGCAAACCTAGGCTCCATCTGTGATCATTTTAGAGATAGAGGTCATTGAATTTTCACAAGGTCAAGTTTGACCTTCAAAGGTGACGGAAGGTCAAGTTCAAGGTCACCAAATGAAAGTTCAGATATGGCTTCCTATAAGTGTTCAATACGCTTGTATTCTCTATCTTCAATATTATCAAGCCTAGAAGCCTTTGCAAATTGTAACATTTTGCTTGACCTCGAACAGTTTTTGAGAAATAATTTAAAGTCTTTTAGCATTGTTAATATTTTCTTTGACCTCGAGTTTGACCTTTCAAAGTCAAGTGAGGTCAACTTTAACATTGCCAAAATACAGATCATATATGACGTCCTATATAGTTGTGTTCAAAAGTTTGCATACCCTAGCTGAATTTGTGAAATGTTGCCATTTATTTTGAAAATATAACTCTTCATGCAAAAAATTTGTCTTTAATTTAAGGATAGTGATCATGTGATGTCATTTATCATCACATAGGATTTTGGCTCCTTTGTATTCATTACAAAACATTATTCAGAGTTTTGTTAACATTTCATTAGAATTCCTGATATTCCCACAAGTTGCGCTATTATTTGCCAGGTCAGTCATCAAAACGCAGCCCCCAACTTGAAATAAATAGAAGAGAGAAGAAAAGAAAAATTCAGATTTTGTTAACAAATATTTATTCCTTAACTCAATATTTTCAAGGGACACTTGCAACTTTTTCTTTAGTTGTCATGGTGAGCATTTTAATTACTCCTGGATAAGTGAAGCATAGGAGGGAGTGTTGTGATGAGACTTGAGCATCACTCACTAATCAATCAATCAATTTGCCGTTAGCAGGACCTTGGGCAGTGAGATAAATATGATCTTGGCAAGGATGACCGGTCCCTAATTCACAGACAGCTTATCCAGGACTTAACAATAGTGTCACTTTGATTTGACTTACCATGGGCCTTGCAATGCATAGCTGGAATCATGTTTGGATGCTATTTTGAGACCAACAACAAATAAACAAATGTGCACGTTTGATGAGAAAATACTACGCTATGCATTTTCTATTCATTTATATGCATACTATATTTTATTAAATTTTCAATTGCATTTCGCTTTGATGCAATACTTTGTGTACAGAAATAGTTGCCTCAGAAACTAAGAACATAGTGTCTTTTTGTAAGGGTTGACTCTGAGCACTGGTGAAAGTGCACTGAGATCAGGAATTGTGGAACTGGACTCAGGTGCAAAGATGGATCTGATTTATTATGCCTTCACAGCACAGCAGGAAAGCGCAGTACAGCAAAATACAAATGAACAAGGAAGCGAGGTTCCTGGATAATAAAATCAGTAATACATATAACTGGGACGAACACAACAGTACTAATGTATTACAAATAGAAAGCAACAAGGAAACAAGGTTCCTGAATGACAAGAAAAGCACTGATCATATTACAGAAAGGAACAGCACTTAATTGAAGAGTTTTACATGAACATGCGAATATGCAGGATCTAAGTCTAAACAAGACTTCTGAGAAACAATGGGCTTGTGAGGCTCACGAGACTAGGCTGGTGAGTTAGAGGGCTGGAGACGTGGTAATACCTTTTGTTGGCGGAGAGCTCTTCGGATCTGGACATTGGTGGCTGCCCAGAACTTCTTTACCTCCTTGAACCAGGCATCCACCGCTGGGACTTCGGTCTAGGTCGGGTCCCACAGGTACAGGGGAGGTTGCGGACCAAACACACACTGGAATGGTGATAATCCAGTGGACATGCTCTTTAGTGACTTCTGGGCATATTCCACCCAGGGCAGGTACTTGGGGCAATCCCACTGACGTTGGTGACAGTATGCTTAGCGGAACCTCCCCAGGTCCTGGATGGCTCTCTCCGCCTGCCCATTCGTCTCTGGATGGTATCCCATGGTGAGGCTTACTGAAGCTCCCAGCTTCTTGAAGAATGCTCTCTATACTCAGGAGGTGAACTGCGGCCCACATTCGGAAAGGATGTCTTCCGGAAGGCCGAAGTTTCTGAATACCTGCAGAAATAATGTCTCTGCCACTGGGAGGGCAGAAGGCAAGGCGGCGAAAGGCACAAATTTGCAAAACTTTGAAAATCGGTCTATAATCACCAAAATTGTAGCGTTACCTTCAGGCTACATGGCACCATGGACAATGCAGGACTGGTAATGGGTTTAGCTTGCCAGCAGGTAATTGTCTTGGGGTCTTGGTGATAGCGTTGGTAGCACATAACTGGACGGCGGACGTCTGAGGCCAGGTGGGGCCACCAGTACTTGCGAATGATGATCTGGGTTGTTCTTCTGCCTCCAGGGTGTCCTGAAGACAGGGAGGTATGCGCCCATAGAATTACCCAATCGCAAAGAGTAGAGGGAAACGAATATTTTACCCGCTGGCACTGACGTTGGAGGAGGATTCTTTTTGGGTTCCCTCACTATTTCCCAGTTCAGCTGCCATCTGATTGGGGCGAGGACACAAGAGGATGGTAGGATCAGTTCCTCAGTCTCTGGATCTGTCTGCACCTCCTATCTTCGGGATAGAGAGTCTGCTTTGATGTTCTTGGAGCCTGGGCAATAGGTTATGGAAAAATTCAAACATGTAAAGAACAGTGCCCACTTGGCCTGACGTGGGTTAAGCCATTTAGCCTTTCAGAGATATTCCAGGTTGCGATGATCAGTAAGTGCAATGAATGGATGGCTGGCCCCCTCCAGCCAGTCCCTCAACTCTTCTAATGCCAACTTCACTGCTAACAGCTCCCGGCTGCCCACAGCATAGTTGGCCTCTGCGGGTGTAAGTCTGCGGGAGAAGAGTACAAGGAAATAGCTTCTCAGGCACCCCGTGTCTTAGGAATAGGATTGCTCCCACCCCCGCATTCTACCACAAAGGGCTTTTCCAGGTCTGGTAATTTGGGTATTGGAGCACTAACAAACAGGCTTTTTAAGGTTTTGAAGGCGTGTTGAGCTTCAGGATTCCATCCCAGTTCCTTTGGCTTTCCCTTGAACAGATGCATTACGGGTTGGGCAACCGTGCAGAAGTTTTTAATAAAGCATCGGTAAAAGTTGGCAAACCCCAGGGAACGCCGGAGCTCTTTTGAGGTCCGTGGGACTAGCCATGCTGCTACTGCCTTCACCTTCTTTTCTTTCATAGCCACTCCCTCTGGTCCAATCACATATCCCAGGAAGGAGGGGGTGGATTAATGGAAGACACATTTCTCGGCTTTCACGTACAGCTGATGTTCCAACAGTCGTGAGTACCGTCTTTGATCAACATGTTCCATAGGTGGATGGTAGATGAGTTCAGGGGCGATGACGAATCTTCTCAGCATCCTTAAAACATCATTGATGAAGGATTGGACAAGAGATAACAAGGCCATAAGGCATGCAGGTCACAGTTGTGGAGGGATGCTAAATGAAGCCCTGCTGCATCTCCCTTCTTTGCATAATTTTCCATAGCCTGAGTTTCTGCCACTGAAAGAGGATATACATGGCTCCTGGGGGTGAGTATCGCTGCTGCAGAGCTTTTTGCATAATTTTCCAGTGAGTTCAAGCTCTGGAGGCGTAGACCTCCATGGCAGGTAAGGTGGAATTCCCATAGCCTGAGTTTCTGATGAGGATGGCTCCTGGGGGGTAGCTGGGCACATTAGCCTTCACATTGCTGAAAACTTCTTGAAGGCCCCAGAACTCTTCAGGGATATCAGGCTGGGTCTTCTGGTCTGGACTCTCGCCGACAGGTAGGTGACCGGAATATGACACGTCTGGTGTGCCAGGATATCGTGGAGTTGTTCTTGATTAGCCAGGGTAGGCCAAGGATGATTAGGTGGCTGGAGTAGGGTATCAGCAGTAGCGGGAGCTCCTCCTGGTGGCGCTCTTCCAGGCAGAGGGAGATTGCAGCCGACTGGTGATGGATACTACCGCTGCCCAGAGGTTTCCCATCTAATGCTGCCACGGCAAGGGGAGTGTTGAGCCGGTGACCTGGGACCCTCAGTCGCCGCACCAATTGGGAGAAGATGACGTTGCCGGCGGTGCTCGAGTAAATCACAGTAAATCACACTTTTACCTTGACTGGCGCAGGGCGTTCCTATCCACAACGGGTGCATGGGCTGGTGTTCTTCTAATGGCGACAGTCGGAGGGTCTGGAGAGTCCCAGTTCCATGGGATCAGTCTCGACCTTTGGCAGCTGGATGGGGCCTCTGCACTAGTTCCACTGTCTCTCCTGCATGAGCTGGTCCAGACTGAAGGCAGCGTCCATATAGACAGGGACAGATGCAGGTCCCTGCAGGCCATCTCTGCCCTCAGGTCTGAACTCAGCCCATTGCGGAAGGGCAATTCCATTTTGCAGAGGCTCATAGGCCTAATTTTTTCTTCCAGAAACTGGGGAAAACAGTGCTTGAAATGAACTGAACAGATGTTAAACTTTGTAGAACAAAAGTTGCTTCAGTTGGGATGATGTGGTGAAGGTAGTTATGGTGCATCGAAGAGGACATGCTTTTTCATGTTTTTCCACCATTAAACTTGAATTAGCCTCACTTTATATCTAATGCGTAAATTTGTTTCTTATACAATGCTTTAGTTTCGTAATACCAGTGTCCACACTGACAATGCTTTGCAGCTGTTCATACTCGCGTTTTGTTTGCAACAGTCACCCGTTGCGCTGCTTGCATTTGCACCTCATTGCTGTTGTTGGTTACTATGCTGCCATTTTGTTTCTGCTCACCCAGCATCACCCCAGCTTCCACCTGTCTGTTTAGATCTGCTTGTGTACTCGGGGTATTCACTATCTTGTTCATAGGTAGATATAAATTCTCCCTCTCTTCAGGTTAGTGCACATATTGTGCACTGAGTACCCAAAGCAGATCTATTCACGCTCCAGACTCTGCTAAATTCTAGACCATACTCAATAAATGGCTTTCATTTTAATACTTGAGTTGTCCTGACTGAAATACCATTCTTGAAATATTGAGTATGAAAGGATTGCAACTCACTCACTCACTTCCATGACGGCCATATTCGCCCTCCATCACAGGGAAAATTACTGACTTTAATGCTCTAATGTATAGGTAAATCATTGACATGTTGACAATTTATTTTGCTATTTTCTTAAAATTAAAAAAGGAAAAGTTTGTTAGATCTATGATGAAATTGAAATAAACGTATTTGCTTGGCTTTGTTATACAACCCCAATTCCGAAATAGTTGGGACGAAATGTAAATTCTGAATAAAATCAAAATGCAATGACTTTCAGATCACATGAGCCAATATGTTATTTACAATAGAACATAGATAACATTTCAAATGTTGAAACTGAGACATTTTACATTTTAATCCACAAAAGAGCTTATTTCAAATTTTCTGGCTGCAAAAGGTCTCAAAAAAGTTGGGAAACAGGCAAAAAAGGGCTGAAAAATCAATTAATATATAAGAGAATCAACTGAAAGAACATTTAGCAAGTAATTAAGTTAACTGGCATCAGGTGTGTAACATGATTGGCTATAAAAGGGATGTCTTAGAGAGGCTGAGTCTCTTGGAAGTAAAGATGGCCAGAGGCTCTCCAACCTGTGAAGGCTTGCGTAAAAAATTGTGGAAGACTTTAAAACAATGTTCCTCAACATCAAATTGCAAAGGCTTTGAAGGTCTCATCATCGACAGTGCATAACATCATCAAAAGATTCAGAGTAACTGGAAAAATCTCTGTGCCTAAGGGACGAAACTGAAGACCTTTACTGGATGCCCGTGATTTTCCGGCCCTCAGACGCCACTGCATCACTCACCGGCATGATTCTGTCATTGACATTAATAAATGGGCCCAGGAATACTTCAAGAAAGCGCTGTGAGTAAATACAGTCTGCTGTGCCATCCACAGATGCCACCTAAAACTCTGTCATGCAAAAAGGAAGCCATTGTTGAGTATGATCCAGAAGTGCCACCGTGTTCTGTGGGCCAAGGCTCATTCAAAATGCACTGTAGCAAAATGGCAAAGTGTCCTGTGGTCAGACGAGTCCAAATTTGACATTCTTGTTGGAAATCATGGGCGTTGTGTCCATGGGGCTAAAGAGGAGAAAGACCACCCCTCCTGTTATCAGTTCAATCAGTTCAAAAGCCAGCATCTCTGATGGTATGGGGATGCATTAGTGCATATGGTATGGGACACTTGCATGTTTTAAAAAGTACCATGAATGCTGAAAGGTATATAAAGGTTTTAGAGCAATATATGCTCCCCTCCAGACGACATTCATTCCAGGGAAGGCCTTGTGTATTTCAGCAGGACAATGCAAAACCACATACTGCAGCTATTACAACAACATGACTTCGTAGTAGAACAGTCCGTGCGCTGAACTGGCCTGCCTGCAGTCCTGATCTTTCAACGATTGAGAACATTTGGCGTGTAATTAAACGAAAAGTCCGTCAAAGGAGACCCAAAACTCTCCAGCAGCTGGAAACCTGTATTAAACAAGAGTGGGATCAAATTCCAATGGCTGAACTCAAGAAACTTGTCTCCTCAATGGACAGATGCCTCCACTCTGTGTTATAAAGAAGAGGGGATGCTACACCATGGTAAACAGGCCCCTGTCCCAAGAGACCTGTAGCAGTCATCTACTACAGTCATTTTTGAGACCTGTAGCAGTCATCAAATTTGAAATGAGCTCATTTTGGGGATAAAATTGTAAAATTTCTCAGTTTCAACATTTGCTATGTTATCTCTGTTCTACTATGAATAAAATACTGGCTGATGTGATTTGAAAGTCATTGCATTTTGATTTTATTCACAATTTACACTTTGTCCCAACTATTTTGGAGTTGGGGTTGTAGTAGGTTTTCAGACAACTCTCGCTAATGAACAATTCCCACTACAGGTTTATTCCTTTCATGTCCAGCAGGATTCTATAATCTGGGATTATAACATTGTAAGAGCTTGAAAACAGAACATTCATTTACATCTAAAGGAAAACAGCAAAGTACTTCAGAGGAAGCCTCAATTACCAGATAAACAACAAAGCAAGCACTCAGCTGGGAAGACAAATGGCATGTTTGTGTCACTTATACTTCAGACTTTCCTGTGTGAGTGTTATACTCTCCAGTTATCAGTGGCTGAAATGCTTGTGAAAGGGCATTTTTATACCGCTGGGTCAACCATCACTAGGTGAACCTCTTAAATAATAGTAATAATTACAATAAGGAACAATGGACTATATAAAATACGACATTTGACGGAGCTCTGAAAAGCCCTTGAGGATTAATCCCACATCTAAAATTTCCATTATTTTTTTCCAAATGCTCCCTGACAGTGTGTGCTTCAAAAGCATTTTATTTAACACATTAGTCCACTGGTATTAAGCACTTTTGTGAGCTCCTCATAAGCACGTGGTTTTCAGCTGGCATTGTACCTACTTACACAATATATGATGTCAGATAAAGCAAGAAAAATGTTGCAATTAGACACTTCATCATTATTTAAATACAAGCATGCTCTTGAATTATCCTTGCAAGACATTCTCATGGATGTTATCACAAATGCAATACAGCCACAAATTAACCATGACGAAATTTGAATTTTTAAAATTTGCAATAGAACAGTACGGTTCTGTGAAAAGATATCTTCCCCCTCCCCGATGTCTTCCATTTTTGCTTAGGTTGTCATATTTTAATATTTCAGATCATTTTTAATATAAGCAAAGACAACATGATGAAACACTAAATGCAGTCTTCAAGTGATAATTTCACTGACTGAGGGTAAAGAGTTATTCAAAACCTATATGAGTGCTTAAGTGTCACGTCCATTAGGCAAGGGAGGTAGCATTGGGGCTATTTATCTGTCTGCTCTAAGTTTAACTCCTAAACCTGAAATCCCAGTTTCATCATTTGAAGTCCTGAAAATGAACTTTGCATGGACTGTCATTAGTTCATCACAGTCTTTTGTTTTGGTCTCTGCGAATCGGCCATCTGGGCCTTATTCTGGTTTTCTTACAATTTGGTGAGTTTCTATCATCCCTTCTTGTCCCAGGTGATAAGGTTGTGGTTGCTGGTGATTTTAGCCCCTTGTTGCAAAGTGGTTACTAAAGTAACCAAATCCACTCACTTCCATTGAATAGGCAAGGAGGAAAGGAGTAATACAGCAAACGGTTAATATACATGCAGACAGAGATGATAATCCCCGTTTGACTCTGTTGGCAGGGGCGTATCAAGCTTTTCAAAAGTGTGGGGGATGTAGTTCGTCCGCGGGGGGAGGGTTACTCATCTCTAAATATAGGTTATGCATCAAATGAAACTGAAATATTCACTTGAATATTCTGTTTACTACTGTTATCAGCACAAGACACTTATAGCCAAGTGTAACCAAATTTGCAGGACATTATCCACATTTTCAATATGTAGCCTACACTGATCAACATTATGCCAGACAATCATATTGTTAGTTTACCCACCTCTTTTGCAGAACCCTGATTCAGAGGTTAAAGAACTAAATTCTCTTTATTATCAAAGTTATTCTGCGGGTTCGATTCCCGCCTCGTACCAGCTGGCAGTTGTCGGTAGCTTTTTCAGAGTAGCGCACAGTTGGCTATTGCGCTACAGGGTTGCAAATTGGGAAGGGACTGCCGGGAAGGGAAAATAATAGTTGCCTTGTTCGTTGCTCAAGCGCCTCCTGTTGGCCAGACGGCCGCTCTTCAGGAAGATTCTAAGCCTGTTCATGTCCGGGTATCCTCTGCCCTCGTTCTGAACTTGCAAAGATTCAACCAGTGAGTGTATAAGAAGCAGCAGGCTGACAGGCGCGTGCTTCGGAGGAGAGCCGCGAACTGTCTACACTCTCCTGAATTGGCAGCAAGGAGTCACATATGAGCAAGCCTTGTACATAGTTCACCAATTTGGCATTCCAGATTCGGGTGGGATTGGCCAAATTTATTTAATTAAAAAAAAAAAAAGTTGTTCTGAGGTAAAAGAATGCCAGCAACAATTTGAGACTCTTAACACATAGTTATGCGTTATATTTCATTAGATGCTATTTGAACTCATTTGCATAAATTGACCAATTGATCAAAATGACAAGTTAAGCAACACATGAAGCTTGAAGCATTGTACAAAAATTGCGTTGTACAAACCGCATTGTAAAATTGTACAAAAAGTTTGATGTTGCCAACATGACATGAAAACAAACTGACCAGTACATTAAAGTTAACACTGTACTCATACATGTGACCATCTACCTCATTTTAACCTTCACTCGTTCACTTAACCCCTTGTGACTCCGACGGCCGTCAGGGAAGTTAAAAACAAACTACGTCATTTACACAGCTTGTATGTAACATGAGATACTCATGCCACATATCTTCCGAAAGCTAAGATTCTTGTGATTCAATTGATGCCAACCATTTCAAAATATAATCATCACAGCAGCTTTAATCAACGCTTGTGTCAGACCACAAACAAACAAACGAACAGTTACAAAACTGATGTAACTCACCAATGAAGCCTCCTAGTACTCCTTCAGTCGAACATATCCCCTCAAACATAGTCTTGTTCTATCCATAAAGTTCCAGTAAATCCAATCCAGTAAAGTATTTAGTCCAAAACACACTATTATACCAGTAAATATCCACGAACAGCTGCTGCATCATTTGAAATGACTGAAGTGATATATTCACGATGGTACAAAGAAACTGGCGAGCCTAGTTGGGCTGAACGGCCTGTTCTCGCCATTCATGTTATGTTATGTTATGTTATGTTAAATGAGACGGTGGATATCCACAATGTCTGCTGTATTTGTAGTCGTAGCTCCGGAGCACATGTAAACAGGACGGAGCCATTGGATAGGCATTTCAAATTTTACCGGAGTGATAAGGGGTTAAAAGAACCAAAGGTGCTCTTTCTGTTCTCCTTACAAGAAACAAACTGTTGAGCTATCGTTTTTCTGTCCAAGCTATCCAGCTTGAGTTTGTGTACATGGCATACAGCAACACTGTTGAGGCGGGTTTGGGTCATGGTGTTGCGTAGCCATGTTTTCAGCCTCCGGAGGCTGCTAGAACCTCTTTCCATTTTGATATTGGTTGAGAAGCCATACGCCAGGTGTCAGCAGCTCCTGGTCAACCCTTCATTACTAGAAATTGAATCAAGCAACCCCTTTTCATTTTTTGATATTTTTTGAGTATTGATTGGGACTATCTGAAAACAAAATATGATTGAATTTGAAAGGTTTCAAATATTATTTGCAAAATAAAATCTTATAATGATGCTAAATGGGCTTTTTAATTGTGGTTTGTAACCTGCTAATGTCGTTTTTCTTGTGCCACACAACCATGCATACCTCACATACAAATGACGTAAGCGGTACTACACAAGCGGGATTTGACATTTCATGAAGTTTTGCGTTTTTATTGGCTTTTACCTCATTTTCACGCTGTATTTCTACACAAACGCTAGAAAAACACGGCTGCTATTAAAAAAAACGTAAGAGACCCGAAACCAACGGCAGATTCGGCAAGAATAACGCATTATTTACATTAGGACGAAATCTGCGTTGACACAAAACCTGAACAGTTAACCATACTTGCGCTAACATCATACCTAGCTCACTATCTAACGTCATAGTAACATAGTTTGGCTCTAAGCATTTGGCTGTCTCTCACAGAGACAGCCATTTCATTCATGGATAGTAATGACAACATAACAACACTGAGACAGCGAATAGGTCTATATGACATGAACAATGCTGTAAGACACAGCTTTTAAAAAGTTCACTGTTAACTTAAATAGTGTGAAATTTACGACCAATGTAACACTAGAAGCTACTAGCTAGCCGAGGTCAAGTCAAGTCAAGTCAATTTATTTATATAGCACATTTAAAAAAACAACAGGAGTTGACCCAAAGTGCTTTAAAAAAGAGGCAGGGAGAGTAAAAACATTAGGATGAAACATTGCTTAGCTTAGCTTAATATAGCTCAGAGCTAAGGCCTCACAGAGGTCTAAAACAAGAAATAAAACATACAAGAGCAAATAATAATAAAAGCAGGTACACAATTTAGAAAAGGCAAGTCATAAAAGGACAAGTACTAAAAACCACACAAGAAGTAAAAATAAATAAGTAAAATAATCAAGGAGGGGGCCTCAGACTGAGTTACAAGCACAGGAGAAAAGATGGATCTTAAGACAAGATTTAAAACTAGAAATGGTGGGACATGACTTGATATGAGGGGGGAGAGAATTCCAGAGTTTGGGAGCAACTACTGAGAAAGCCCGGTCCCCTCTGGTCTTATGGCGAGAGCGAGGGACTGCAAGAAGGTTCTGCGAGGATGACCGAAGAGATGTAGGAGCAGAATGCGAAAATAAAAGCTCAGTAATGTAAGATGTAAGAGGTGGTTCGGCTGTCTCTCACAGAGATGAACAGGGTGCCTATTTCATATGTTTCATGATGGATATTAAGTAGATTTGACTGCATTACATCACTGTGACAGCAAATTTTGCTTCACTAATTTAGTGTGATGCAGTAGGCAATTTACATCTGCTACTACCTCACCTTGAGTCAGACTGCTGCCAAATCCTTCTGAAGCTCAAAGTATGGGGCTACCACTGTTGTTACTCGAACTCATACTGATTTGAGGTTGCTTCTTCACCGATGCCAACTGGTGGATTTGCTGGAGGGTCTATCACTCAAACGGAGTGACCAATGTGTAGCCTGGGCTCTTTGTGCCTGTGTGTGTTGGGGAGGGGGGGGCGTGTGTGTGTTTCTACTCCTTTGCAGGTGTCATTTTTTTACGTTGGCTATTTAATCTCGTTTGGTCTTGCAAAAAAAGTTTGGGGGATGGAATATATTTTTAGCAAAAGTGTGGTTGTTGCATCCCCCACATCTGCAATGTGCCTGTCTGTTAGTACAGAATGTCTCTGAACAAACTCACTCCCAGTACCACATTTTAGACCTTGTTCTAAAATGATATGGGCTGTGTCTCACATTGCGCACTTCCAGTAGTACACTTCTATGAAGTGCACTAGCGAAGTGCGCTTATTTCGACAAGGTAGTGCTGTTCCAAATCGAGCCCTGTCGCCGTGCACTGAACGAAAATGATTATCGCGGCCGCTTCTTCTATTAAATCATGGATGAACAAATCTGAGCCAAAAATACATCTGCCGGCTTCGTGGCTCAATTCAGTTCATTAAAACGTCAAAAGTGAACATCCTTTTTTTTTGCTTGCTTGAGAGTGCCCCGTTTCAGGCTTGGTCGAAATTACGTCGCCATCATTCCTCCTCGTCCTACTGACTAAAAATGTACCTGTATGTTTATTTACATATTTTGTGATCGACTTGGTCCACGGACTGGACGGAGCTGACTGGCATTATCCATGCATCAAACTTGGGCAACCCATTGTAATCTGAGCTCTCGCTAGACTGATTTTTACTTGAAAGCACAGAACTCTGATGACTGCTCGGCTGTAGATAAGGGGAGGCATAGAAAACAATCCCTTTTAACTTGTCTAAACCCGTTTTCGATAATTTGCCTTCATTAACTCGTTGTCCAGTGAGATTTTTTATTTATACGATCAAGCACACAGTCCCCACCGTGATGCTGTGAGGTATCGATCAGGAACCAGTCGTGATAACCAGAAGTAGCAAAGAATGTGATTTTATTAGCGAGGGGGTAAACCCCCGCAGGACCGAAGGCAACAGTACAAAGTCCACAATCCAAAATCACAATCCTAGGGGCAGAATCCAGAGTCGAAAAAACCAGGGCAGCAATACAGAAATCGTAGTCAGGCAAAAAAAGGGTTCGATACACAGGAGCAGATATAAAGCCAAATCAGAGACAAAAAGAGGTGGTCGGGCGGTCCAGCCAGAAAGATAACACGATGAGTACAAGGCGAGAAACAAAAGCAGCACAGGTAAACACGAGAGACAATCTGACAGGGAACTGCAGTGAGAAGACAGCTTAAATACATTCAAGGGAAGTCACATGCTATGATTAGGATCAGGTGATGAGGATCAGACTAATTACAAAGGCGGGAACATGAGGGAGAACCTAATCACATGAAATTGCAAAAAAAGCCAAAACGCGGACAGGGAACACGAGACAACCTATGACAAAACATACAGCTCCGGTTAGGGAGTTCTAATGTGCACAGATAATGAGAGGCAGGACAGAGTGGAGCAGGTGCAGAGGATCTGCTGAATTGCAGCAAAGACTAAGTGCAGGCAAGAGGCAGAGACTAGAACAGGGCGAGTGCTGAGAGCTTGTTAATCAATTAGTAAGTGCAGCTATACAATCCCTAGTGCTCGTTAGTAAGTTAGTATTATATACAATGTTAGTAAAACAGAAAAGAGAGGCAAAGGAAGCAAACGAGATTGGAAGGAATGTTTGAAACCCAGAAACCATGAAATCACCTAAGCATGTGACACGCAGGACTGGGGAGAAGCTGTAGCTTAACAAAAGACCAAACAGGGGAGACAAAGTGCAATGAAGGGCATGAACAAAGACATGGACCGGAATCTAACAGAATAGTGGATGGGAATGGCAAAAGCGAAAACATGGCAAAATACAAAAACTAAACAGAACATGGCAAAACCTAACAGAACAGATCATAAACATAACAGGGAACAAGGAAAACATGACAAGCATGGCAGAATCATGACAAAACAGATCAGAATCATAACAGATGCAGTTTTGCCGCGATTAAATAGTAAACTCAATTCAGAGTTGTTTAACTACTTTTCCTAATCCATGGAGACTATTCTGTTAACTTCCGCGTTCGCTTAACATCCTGAAATGCAAGTTGCCTAACCTACGCTACACGGCAGCTAAATTTCAAGTAAGAAAACAAAGATCGGCAGAATAATGTGGATTCAAATGCAGTTCCTTGCCTTAACTACAACTGATCACAGCGGATAGTGTTGACATTTTTGGAGTTCACGGTAATTTAATTTAAATTAATAACTGAAAACCGATCAAGACCAAAAGGATGTCGTTCGTTTTATTCACACCTCACTTATCACCAGTGACAACACTGCAGCAGAGAATATATCCTTTACGTTACTCGTGGAATAGTCTGACAGTAACCAGGAAAAAAAACGTGAAGTATCAAAAAAGAATAAATTGCAACTCAGTTTAGCAGAATAACCCATACTGTCCCAAAATTGCCCTTCGCACCAACACACCTTGAATATAAAAGTCAAAGTACACCCAACAAAATCGACATAGTGACCTTTATTTATTCATGCCCAACTGTATGTTACATAGAGCTTGCCACAGTCATGCAAGATCTCTAATGTAAAGGAAGGCACATACCAACTTTAAATAAGGTTCATTGCCATTTTATTTAAAAGACACATATCATCAGTTTCTTTTCTCCAGCCTCCCAGACAGTACTGCCAGCTGAATGCCACTGTACCAGTATGCGCAGTGTACTTTGATGGTTAAAGTGACCAGAAGGGACCTCTGCCTCTCCAGGGCATCCTTTAATGCTCTGGGCCCAGTATTTCAAAAGTGATCTGACAGGATTATCCTAGTCGGATTGGATTAAATCTTGATCTGATCTGAAAACTGTGTATTTCAACACAGATCCAGAGAATCCTGATCCTGAAGATCAGGATTCAACTCTGGTAATCCAATCCTCCCTTTAATCCAGATAAAAGGCTGGACTTGGGTATTTCAAAAGTTAAGGCAGAGATCTGGATCAACTTGATACCAAAATTTCAGGATCATTTGGATCCCACCTCAGAGGTGGATTTGACTTGGATTGACAAAGCCTTAGCTCCACTTCTCCTACATATTGTTACTCAAGATGTTCATTACACTTAATCTAAATTGTCAGTGTTTTACATTTAACAAATTGGAGTAATTTAAGAAAATTAAAGCATAATAAAATAGTGTTTGGAAATACCTTCTGAAACTGCTGTAAATAAGAGTAACAAATACAACCCATTTCTCAAATTCTAATTTCACCAAACTTTCTAACTTGTGTGTACCAAAACATTCACCACACATTTGGAAGAGCTGTGCGAAATGCAGTGGTTAATCTTTATTTCTCCAATCAAATGGGTTAAACTATGAGATGTGTGCACTTGCATTTTTCATTGTCACAGTTTATATCATGCTGCACATTGAAACACTTTCCAAGAATTTTCAAGGTATATTTTCATGCTTCTGATTTAACGAAGACAAATTTGACTTCAGTCAGAAGCTTAAAAATGCACTTTTAAAATGTTTGGAAATGGCTTGAATGTGATTTTAAAACACACAGCAATGTATTTCAGTAAGTGTTTGTGTACAAACAGATTATTTTGCTTATCAAATCAGATGCCATTTTACTATAAATGACCATAATCATGTTTAGTGGAAGCCTTCTACATAATGGTGACAAATTAGCATGGAAAAAATGTTTTGAAATTGTGTCACTGACAAGCTATATACCATCCAAGTAATGCAATTACAATTTCAAGCAGTTTCAAGCACTGTATTCAAAATCCAATAACTTGAACCTTGTACGTATCACTACAATTAAAGCGTTTCCAAGGATTTCCAGCACTCATGACAACCCCGTTGTTCTTAATAGCTGAGTGGTCCGTGGCGGTGAGTGCACTCTGAAAGCAGAAGAAAGAAGTGTATGAGTATAACTTTGTCATCGTCAGGAAGCATGACATCACCAGCATTACCGTAGCACTTCTAAATGAACTGCATTATTGATACTCGTACCGTGTAACGTTACGTTTCCAAAGTACTGCAGCAGTCTGGTCTGTACACATGTAGCCTGCTGTGTTGCCAATGACGTAATGCTAATAAACTCTGAACGGGTTGGTGTTAGTTTAAAGAGTTAAGGTATGATGTACGTCCGATTAGTTCCATTTTAAATTAAACCATAGACCGCAAAATTCATCAACAAAGCCAGCTACCTCGCTAGCCCGCTAGCTACTTAACACACAAGTCAATGGAGCCGAGTTAGCTATCGTTAGCACAAACGCGGCTAAATTAGAGATCGCTGCGGCCTGGTTTTAAGTAGCTCACAATTCAAGTAGTTGGCTAGTTCGATATGTTGGTTGGCGTTCGTATTGCCTTAAAACCGCTACACATTAGACGACAGGAAACTTACACTTTTGACGTGACAGTTGTGCTCCCAGCTGCTCCTTTCACGAAGTAGTCCGCCATGTTTCAAATCCGGAGGCGGAGACACGGGATTTGGAAATCCTTATCCGGCCAGGTAAGGATCACGGTGATCCAATCTGCCAGTGTTTTGAAATACTCAGATAAAGTCAGCAGGATCACCTTGATCCATGATTGAGAAAAGGTGGATTTCATTATCTGGATTATTCTGATCCAGATTACAAGTTTTGAAATACTGGGCCCAGATGACAATCCTCAGCTGAACGTCTGGACATGGCTGAGGACCCATCATTGAGACCCCAGTCTTCCCATTTTGGGAGGTCAGTGGTACCCCATGTTGAGTTGTGACCAGACTCACCACCCACTGTGCACTGTGCAGTCCACAAGTTTATGGCTGTCTGTGACCACATAACAGAGTTCACTGATGTGTTCATTGGCGTTTCCTGGGTCGGCACGTGATGCGAAGTTGTTGAAGGACACCACCATCCACTACAAGTAGAAATAACCTCTGCCAGGTTTCTGCAGCAGTGGCCTCGCCCCCCTCAGTGCTGACTCCAGTTCTGGGGCACTTAGAGTCTTGCAAGGGAAGGACAGCAAAGAAAATGAAAAATATCCTGTTTTCAGATGAAACATTTCAAATGTTTTTCCTTCCAAACTCATGCTTCTCCGTTGATTTCTTTAATCAGAAGAGCTTCTGTGCTAAACAGAAATGGTAAATTGGCCAAAAAGTATGACAAAATGTCAGTGATGAAGTCATCCTCAGTTAATTTGTGTCATGAGCATTTTAAACTGAGAGAGGACCAAACATTATGCATAATAAGTCATAAAATTTCAACAGCAGGACTAACTCAGTGCTGGCGACCTGCCACTGCTGTGGAATTCACACACGGAAACACTGGTGAAGTATTACATTATTTCATGGCTACCAACTATTTTCACTGGCAAAAAAGTAAGTAGCCATGTCATTACAGTCAATTTCATCATGAATGCATTCATACAGCAGGCTTGACATAAATATAGTATTACACCCAACATGGTAAAGTCACCTTTTCATCAACTCGTACAGAAGGCTGGGATCACCCTCCACTCCAAGTCTGGAACAGCATTGTACATCCTAAACTAGTAGCATGCAGAGCATGTGTGGGGCGAGCGTAGCGAGTCTCTCATTGGTCAGGTCATCGGTCAGCTCAATGCACCCTCTGTTGGCAATTCCGAGCAGAGCAGCCGATCGGTTGATGACACACATACATACATACATACATACATACAAACAGAGGGCGCATTGAGTTGACTAATAAGGGACTCACGCGCTGTGCGCGCTCGCCCCAATAAATATAATTGTGTTACACCGATGTAGTGACACCCCATAAACTAACAACAATGTCTAGATACAGTAAAATACTGATGTAGGGAAGGCTTCATGGTAGTACATAATGTTAGCATATTTTATAGATATGTATTCACTTACTCGTAACCTTTCACGGCATCATTTTGCCTCCCTGTGAACAGGATAGCGTTATCAGCGCCTCATGAAATGAGAGACCACGTATTGTCGTCCGTACCCTAAAAATACCAGAGACAAAAACTTATCATCAGAGCAGAAAACAATTCACGAAGAAGTTACTGCTAATACATGTGTGGTGTCTGATGCTGACCAGATAACTACCGGCTGACTTTACTGATCCAAGGATAGAAGCCGCATTTTACAGATATTCCCGACTAATTAAAAATTCACGATACTTTTAACACGCGTACACAAGAGGCATATGCCACTACACATGTAACTGTTAACGATATCTGACTAGCTGGCTAACGAGCGTGCATGTTAACCTCAATGTCCGATCAAACTGTACTGCCGCCAGCTAACTAGCATTTGCGTTTTCCTTTGCGGTGCAAAAATTATCCATAAACAGCTATATTAACACAATGTAGCTACACACTTAAGGCTTCTATCTGATAACAATATAGTGGTACTTGGTGGGGAAGTGAACGTATGTAAAACTTACATCTGTGCATTTCAGCGAACACCGCATCCCCCTCGCCGCCATTATCACAGACACAAAAGCTGAAAGTCCCTCCTCTTCCGCTATGTAGGCAAGATGGCGACCATTGAGGGTGAGAAGTGTCCAACGTTCTGCACTCAACTTTTTGTCCGTAATGAGTGCATCATCTGGGTACTTGCAGTGCACTGCCTTTTGCTGTACTTGTCAGTGTGAACGCACTCAAAATAGGTATTCGAAGTGTGGAAGTGTGCAATTTGAGACACAGCCATATGGAATTGCAGTTGCGAATCTCACCGTCACACCCCACAATACTATCAGATCATTTCCTTTTTATGTTCAAAATTCAGACAGCAACCAACGTAACACTGGAACCAACATATTTCTATTGCAGGAAGCTAAATTCTGCTGTTGTGCCTGAATTTATAAATATGCACTCCATCTAATGAAATATCACCAAACCAAATGACTTATCAGTTATGTGATATTGTTAGAAGTAACCATCTAAGCCAGACTCTTCAAAACCAGTTAGTGCAGTAAAAATGGGATTTTTATTGGAAAAGAGGTGAACCCCGAGAAGGGGTTTTATTAAATAACACACAAACAGTCCACAATCCAAAATCTCATCCAAAATCCACAGAAATTTATAATGCCGTGAGGTCAGTAAGCAGGGCACCAATCACAAAAATCAAGTGGTTCTGGAGATAGTCAAACAAACAAAAAAAGAGGTTCTGGGGGGTGAGACACAGAGATAACAAGAATTCCATTACAGAGCCAAAAATCAAAAATCAGGGGAACGGTCCATAAAAAGAAGAGATACACTCAGAGAGATTAAAATGGGGGAAAACAAGCGTAAACAAGAGAAACGTTCTGACGGGGAACTGCTGTGAGAAGACTGTTTAAATACACAGAAGGGAAGTCACATGCAATGATTAGGAAAAGGTGAACTGGATAAAACTAATTACAGTGGGAGCAGAACATGAGGGAGAACCTAATCACATAGAATTGGCAAAAAGCCAAAACGATCGGACAGGGAACACAGAAGACAGCCTATGACAAAACATACAGCTGGGGTTAGGGAGTTCTAAGGCACAGATAATGAGAAGCAGGACAGAGTGGAGCATTAAGAGAAGGATCAGCTTGAATTGCAGTAAAGACTAAGTGAGAAGGCAAAAGGCGGAGATCTAGAAAATAGAATGTGGGAAAAAAGTGCTGAGAGCTTATTAAATCAATTAGTAAGTGCCAGCTAAACAATCCCTAGTTAGTAAATGTTAGTAATGGGTAAAAACAATCAATATACAATGTTAGTCTGGGTTAGTAACTTTAAGAAACATGGAAAAACAAACTGTTAGTAAAAAAAAAACAAAACATGGTAATATAGAAAAAGAAAGAAACAGAATAAACAAATGGCAAGAAAGGAAGCAAATGAGATTGGAAGGAATGTTTGAAACCCAGAAACCATGAAATCACCTAAGCATGTGACACGGGACTGGGGAGAAGCTGTAACTAAAAACAAGAGACCAGACAGGGGGAGACAAAAAGTGCAATGCAGGGCATGGCAAAACATGGACCGGATAATAACAGAAAAGTGGAAGGAGTGGCAAAAATAAAAAAACATGGCAAAATACAAAAACTAAACAGAACAAGGATGATCATAAACTAACACCTCTAAAGGGAGAATCTAATCAGAAACATGGCCAGAACAACAACAGGCAGAGACAGAATATCAATCTTGTTGTAACAGACAGATTATTTATTTTATCAAGAATCATATATATAGATATGCTGAGAAGTACCATCTAAGCCCCTGCTCTTCAAATCACGATGTTAGAGGCAGCGATGGGAAACACCAGATGCAAGATGTAAATCCAAAATGAAGGGGTTTTATTAAATAACACACAAACAAGCATTCAGAATTCATAGTCTTATCCAACAGAAATCGCTTTTTAAACCTAAAATTTATATCATGCCGTGAGGTGATTTTTATCATAATTCCCTTTTCGTATCTAAAATGGCTTTTCTGAGAAATATGTAGTATATAAAAAGTGGCTTGAGTACACACAATGTTACCGGTCTCATAAATGACACGCAAGGTGTTTACATGTGAAAGATGAGCGAAATCGGTCAAGTGGTTCTGGAGATATCTGCCCGGAAACAATCAAACAAACCCAGAGAAATTACAAAAGTCCTGCAAACCCCTCTGGGGGTGAGACTAATAAAAACACGGCACGAGGGCCAACAAGAAGCTTCATTCAAGGAGCTAAAAATTTGAACAAAAATTACTAAATCGGGGAACATAAGGGGGCACAAAGGCCAACGAAAAACTACACTCAGAGCTAATAAAAATGGAGGGAATAACAGAGCTAAAAATAAAATGGCAAGCACTAGACACAGAGATGTTTGGCAAAAGTCTGTCATGTTGTTGAACTTGAAAATCATCTGGTTTTTCAGAACAACACATGGGTTTAAAACAAGAATCCATCTGCCAAAAATCTTGAAATCACTTGGAGCTCAGAATATATGGGTTCAAATTGGGGGGTGGGATCAGGGAAACAAGGAAGTTTTCCTGGGCAAAATAAAGAGGGCAAGGCACAAAAGCATGAGACGTAATGTTGGGACAAGCAGTAAGCCCATTAAGAGAACTTGAGACTCAACTCGGACTTGGATATGGCGTTATTCAGCTTAAGTACCAATGTAAGATGCAGCAGAGAAGGGTGAGACAATTAACAGAAAAGCAAAAAGAGATCTAGAAAATAGCAAATGTGGGAAATCATGCCAATTGATACCCTATCTAAATTAGAGAGGATTAGTGTGTGCCTGTCTAAAAAACACCTCCCGTGTGAGTTAGTAAATGTTAGTAAATGGGTAAAAACAATCAAGAGGCAATCAAAAGCTTAGAAATCTCACCCCGGATTCAGAACAGCTGTGAAGAAAGTGTCAAAAATACCACCAGCCAAACCAAAGCAATAAAAAAAGGTACAACAATGTCAAAAATGCAGGAACAAAACATGGCATGGAACTTTTGAGACTTGAGAGGCGGATCCCAACTGGCAGACGTGAGGACCAGAGCTAGAAAATAGAAAGAAACATGAATAAAAAAAAGACATATGGCAAGAACTATAGGCATGGTTTTTTCACAAAATTAAACATGGCAGAAATTGTTTAAAATTGGTTTCACTAGACAGGCAGACAAACAGTGCAAAAACACAACACACGGTCCTGGAGTTCTGAGAACTGCTGGTTTTCTACCCTCCCTTTACCTGGGAGTCAGGTAAAAAGACAGTCTGGCCGATCAGAGGCACTAAGTGTCGATTACTGACCAGGGATAAGAGAAAACCTGGGCTAAATTTGGATTCAAGGTCCAGATTTTAGGATGCCTGCTCTAAGCTGTAGCACCTCTAAAGAGAAGAAAATCTAATCAGAGGAATCGAGGGCCTAGGTACAACAACACCCCCATAACAGACAGTACTATCAATCTTGTTGTCCCTCCTAAATTTTACTGAATATTTATTTTATCAATTAATTTATATATATATATATATATATATTGTATGTATATAGTTGTATGTGTGTTAGTGTCTTTTCATGATACTCGGTAACAAAAGTGTGACCGCAAAACAATAACGAAAACGCCAATAAATATTGAATTTCGGAAGTTGTCATCTCTGCTTATGGATAACGTCAACAGTCCAATTAATTCATGCAACATTTTAGAGAACAACGTTATTCTAAAGCATAACTTTCATCTCAATGAATGACAACGGACAAGAAATGCGTACGAGTGAATCGGTCACTGCATGATAAGAAATCGCTTTTTAAACCTAAAAATATGAAAACAGTAACATAAATTGTACAGAAGTCATGGAAATAGCAGTCAGTAACGTCTAACCTTGCGGGAGAATGGCCAATTGCAGAACGATGATCGAGAATAAGGATGGATTCGGACGATTTTTATCATAATTCCCTATTTCAGCCCACATCTAAATAATTTTTTTCTGAGAAATATGTTTTAATGAGTATATAATAAAAATGGCTTGAATACACCATGTTACATGTCTATCCAAATGTTTAAATGACATTGAAAAAAAATATATATTTTAGCCAACTGTATAAAGATAATTTGTCAGTGAAGAAAAATATCTTAGGTGTATATTTTCATAGGAACCTGGTTATTTTTCAAGATGAACTTAATGTTTTGCATCAAGACAGATGAAATTTTTGAATGGAAAAATTGAAACTTCTTCAGTTTTTCGTGAGATATACTTATGTGTGGTATCAAAATGTCTGTCATGTTGTTGTATAGCCAGAAAATATTTAGCTAGCCATGAAAAATCATCTGGTTTTTCAAAACAATCATTTATAGGTTAAAAATATGGACATTTTGAGGCCTTGCCCCACAAAAAAATAATGAAATCACTTTAAATAGGTCACAGTTCACTTCCTGTGTGCAAATCAAACATTTCAAATTTATTTTCTGGACAGTTCCACAAGTAGGTACGTATATATAACCAGAAGATGGTTGAAATTGGGCTGTGAGGCAATTTTGCCTATACCCTGGCAGAACCTCATTTCTATATGAGTCATTTTAGTTTTGTGAACGTGATTGATAGGAGCAGATCACAAATTATACATTTTTTACCTACTGTGTTGCCTCCCTTCACAAGCAACACCAAACTATATTGAACGCTAGATTTTTGACATTGTGGAAACGTGTTGAAAACACGCTGCCAAAGATAGCAGGCAATTGGACTCGCATTTTTGATAGGGAAGAGGATGTTGAAAGTCAACTCGAGATCACAAATTTATTGATATTGTGAGCGATTTTGAAGTTGACTCGGATAAGGCAAAGACTTGAGACTCGGACTCGGACTTAGGAGACAATTTGACGCCAGACAATGACTCCAGACTTGAGGCAAGATATTTCGGACGATTTGTTCTTTTCATTGTATTTTTTTTTTTCAGGTTGATGTTATTCTTTCTAGTATGACAAGAGTGGTCCGTTTGTGTGCAGTGCACGGCGTGCGCTCTAGCAGGTTGGTTCAGACAGGCTCGGGTTTTTTTTTTTTTTCGTGTCTGAAGCGGGAGCACGCACTTTTGATGATCAGTGCGCTTGATTGCATGGATCATAATGGCAGCTGCGAGTTCTAGTACGCCCAAAATAATTCAATTTGCTTTTAAAAACTTCTACTCTGATGGAAAACGAAGGTCTGCTCAATGTAAGACATGTTCAACAACCATTAGCGACAAAGAGGGAACCACTTAAAACTTTGTCCGTCACCTGAAGACCCATGATGACAAGTAAGTGAAACCTAATAGCTAGTAGCTGTGTGTGTGACGTGAAGTGTGTGTGTGTGTGTGTGTGTGTGTGTGTGTGTGTGGCGTGCGCATGTTGGAATAGTCGGTCGTGTTTTGTTTACGCCAGCTAATGTCAGTTAACCTAACGTTAGCTAGTTATTGTTGGCTAGCTACATTGAGTTGGGAGAATAGTGGTGCACTGCTCACTAGCTATGTTTCCATCCACTTGTTAATAGAATTATCTGAAGTTTGCCAAAAATATTCATGCGAATAAATGCGGTGAAAATGCATTTCCATTTAACAGCATTAAAGTGAATAAAAACTTGTGCATAATGACGTCACTTGCTGTTATGCGATCAAATCGGTGTCGAATAGATATATGACATTTTAAGCTGTTTCCATTCATTTTCGAACTGAATCACAGAACTTTCGAGTGAACAAAAGTAGTGTGTTAGCCAAAAAAATTAGCTAGTTAGCCAAAATGGATCTACCAAAAAATGATGATAATTGCACAAGTTGTAATAGTGCGTATGCGCCATCTATTAGCAACATAGCAAACCATTATTAAAAGGCAACAGCGACATCAAAACACCGTCCACGATGCAGTCGCAGATTTATTCGACAAATAACGTTTCCATCAGCATTTATCGCATAAGCCTTTTTACCGATCAAAAAAAAATCCGATGAGATCAACCGTATAAACTTTGTGTTGATATTCTTGAAATCAAGTCGAATTTCACCGTTTCCATAAGGCATTTGTCTCTTTACATAAGCACTTTGCTGCTGATGAATTCTGATGAATTTTCATGTTTTTGCAAAATGTTCAAAATAAACAATTTTTTGTATCAAACATGCCATTTCTTTAATGGAATGTAGCCTTTTCCATCTACCTAGGTCTTAAAGATCTGACATGTAATGTTGTAATGGATAAATTAACAGCTTTATGCTGGTTTAGCCATGCAGACTAGTCTGCACTCTCTTTTTTGAGATTGACATTAGGTTTTTCCCTTCAAGATATAAACCTGAGTGCTTTGTGGGTGGGCTGGGGGACAATGGTGAGGACTTGACTTGACATAACCTGTGACCCAACTCGATTTGACTTGATATAGCCTTGTGACTCAACTTGACTTGACTTGCCCACAAAAGAAAAGACTTGGGACTTGCTTGAGACTTGGACCAAATGACTTGAGACTCGCTTGGGACTCAAATCAGAGGGACTTGGACAATTGTCTGCAAAGTAGCACCGGTTCCTCTATAATTCGTTTCTACTAGACTGAATTGCAACGCAGATTTTGGCGCCTCTTTGGTGCTCCGAAACGGATGTTACAGGCAAAGGAAGCCAGCAAGTATGCAAGCAAAATGAATTCAGCATGGTTGTATCATTTCTGTGCTCTGTCTTCTCAAGAAAAAGATATGCATGATGGTGAACTTATGTTGAGTGATCGGAATAAATTACTAACATTAGCATTTGATCGTCCGTCCTTTCCGTCCATTCAGTGGGTATGAGATGCAACTTCAATGGCCTCATGTTTGCTTACCTACTGACACACTAAGCGTATCTCACACGTCATATTTTAGTTTGATTCATCTTCGACTTAACAATCGCGTGGTGCGTACAATCATGCCATTTGTTGTCACGTTTTCAACCAAGGTATGACTGGCGATTTCTGAGCTAACATTGTGCGAAAGATGGTACTTCCAAGTTGGCTTTAATGGCTCAAGACAGTGCTGTACAATATCTGGTTCATCATCAATGATGATCAAAACTTTGTATTGACAATTAACCTTTCCTACACGGCTGGGTTGGTTGTATGTGAACCCGTACACGATGATTGAACATGAACCCTGATCCTTTCCCGTCAACAACTGACAATTTGACAACAAAGTAAAGTCTCTGACTAAGAAAAACAATTACATACCCAATCAGTATTGCAACATTGGGGTCTGGGACAGTGTTGTTTGACACTGCATACTGATATAAATTCGACATGATATCAAAGGACTTTGTCATGAACTCATTCCGCTAAGAAAATACACTCCAAATCAGTCTTTCATCCGATGGGCATTTTCACAGCCTGGCAATGGAGATGGACTGCACGAGGGCCTGGAATTAGAACTGATAAATCGAGCATCAGAATGCACTCGACCAACTGCGATCAGTGGATTTTTTTTTTTTCCTGGTACTGTATAATAGAAAAAAAAAAAAGATTTAATTGGCACATGGGCGCATTCATGGCCCGCTCAGTGGCTTTATAATGCGCCATATTTTGATTTTACGTGCCATTTGCACATGGCGCATGGCCTTCCCAACCCCTGATAAAATAATAGATACTTCATATTCTGCATCTTATCTTAAAAGTTGCTGAAAAGTTACAACATCAAGTATGCACATCTGCTATTGTTCTAATAATTAAGAATGCGCATGCAATGGTAAATAAATGATTAGCTGTGCAATTTTTTGGGCTGAATTTATACCGTGCTGAAAGTGCACATAAGGACGTAGTTAATGCAACTTAGCTAGGTACGTAGCCAGCATACATGAAGCAGCAAAACTCAGTACCATGAATCGGTGTAGGATATTCAATGTAATGGAAACATACAACTCAGTTTAGGTGCATCTTGAACATTTTAATACAAAAAAGCAAAGCAAGTGTTAGCTACATGCACGCTTATAGGATGTCACCTTCAATAGTTACGAATACATGCCCATCATCCAACCTTAGTTAACCAACAACAGCCTTTGCTTCCTTACTGTATATTCTGTAACGTAACATAAAAGATAGGTGAAGCAGTCAAGTCGCTACATAACAAAGCCATTCGTCAAATACAATAACTGAAAACATTGATGTCGTTACACCTGCTCACTTTACCGACTTGGTAATAACGTAAGCCGACAGCGTGGAATCTCCTGACCAATGCTACATGCAGAAAACCGCAGTTGCTGTGCTGCTTACGAAAACGTGCTTAGAGACAAGGTCCCCTTGGTGTTCACGTTGCCTGAATAAAAAAAAATTTCGCTGCCGTGAAAAAGGCACCACTGATTTAAAAAAGAAAAATCAACAGATTATATATTGATCATTTGTGGTAGTCAAAAAATTATTCACGGATTTTTCAGTGTCTTTTTTTCAGTTGTTCCCTATGGAAAAATTTCTTTTTGCCCCCCATGGCATCACGTGACTTGCAATAGCAGCTTGACCGCTAAGCCCTTGTTCCTGTGTGTCTCAGCCCTGGTTCAGTATCCAGTTCTAATAATACATCCATGCTTTGGACAGGTTGGGAGCAAAAGCCATAGGCTGAGAGCGAGAGGTCTATCAAAGCCCATTCTGCACGCATGTATCTCGCATTTTATTTTTTCCCTCGCCGATCGCCACACGCCAGAAATCCAGCATGGTGCCAGATTCCCATCACCCCTGAACTGAAATATGGCAATGGATGCGGTATGCATTCTACTGAGTGCCCTTATAGTTTGTTACTATGAGGGCACTCAGTTTTTTTTTTGTCTGTCCATGATAGTAAAGAAACTTCTCCATATAATAGCACAGGTCCTCCGACAGAAGCCTATAATTTATCTCGATCAAAGGTCAAGATCACACAAAAGGTCCAAAACACATTTCGGTCAATAGCTTCATTCATATTATAGCTAGAGTCTTGAAACCAACGCCATCCTATTCTCCGAACCAGTGCAGTCGAAACAGTGGCAGGTCGCGATGACGTCACATTGACACAAGTACGTAATAATGGCGTCGTAATTTGTTTGTTTGTTAGTAACACGCTTTTTTACCCCTTGCATATCGTTTATGTTCATGAAAATTCATCATATCGTAGAGGAGGTTCGTCGCCTGTAGCCAATACTTTTTCAGTCCCAAGGTCAAAGGTCAAGGTCACCAAAAACATTAAAACCAAATTTTGGTTCATAACTTTGCTACTATTGCAGCTAGAGACTTGAAACCAACTCCATTCTGTTCATTCTGCTTCAGAGATCTTAAAATTCTTAAAATCCTTTTGTTGAACACGGGTCTGTATGATATTTTTGACTGGAGGATAACTGTAAAGGTTATGAACGGTTTGGCATGAAATTTGGCAGGATGATAGGTGGTACTCGAAGGAACAGTAGACTTAATTTTGGAAATGATCCAGAACATATTGTGTAACCTAAAGAATAGATACATGGTGTGGTGGAGGTATGCGCTCTACTGAGTGCCCTCTCGTTATTATTGTCATCATTAGGGTTCCCCTTCGGTCTCCCAAAGGGGATAGCAATTGTTTTTGTAAGACTTCTTATTATTATGGTTCCCCTTTGGTCATTATACAAAGTTTTCTTCTTCATCTTCCTCTTCTTCTTCTAATTATAATTCATTTTCATGATTTATGTTAGTGAGCTTTGTCGAACAATGTTGAAGCTAGAGCTCACATTTTTCACATGAACAATCTTTAGGTGCTTCAATACCATTTTCTCTGATTTTTGATTTGTCCCGTGGTTTGTCCACCATATTGCATTATGTTCAAAACCTTTTACAATTTTCTTCTCCTAAACCACGGCATTGATCAAGCTCAAACTTGAAACGGGTTTAGAAGAATCCGAGTTCTATCAATCAAGGGAAAATCATCAATTTTCTTCTCCTGAACCACGGCATTGATCAACCTCAAACTTGAAACAGGTTTAGAAGAATCCGAGTTCTATCAATCAAGGGAAAATCATAAACTTTCCATCAAAACTGTGGCTGTAATAAGCCAATTAAATTTTAAGGCAGAGCCTCTATTTGATATAATGAGTTGCAACCCCTGAAAAAAATGTCAGATCCTCACCAAACTGAAGATTTGCCATCTACAGGCCATCTGACTCAAGCATACTATTTGGTGTAAATCTTTCCACAGGTAGCGCTCCAGCAAATAAATGGTCATAACTCTGAAACCAATTGTCCGATAAACTTGAAATTTTGCCTGCTTCATGCTGGTCCGGGTTGCTATGAAATCCATGAGAACAAAGTGATAACTGAAACAATATGGCTGACATCAGCCAATCAAATTTCAGTTGACCTTTTAGCTGACACCTACATTGGGCTCCAAAATTACTGGCACCACTGACTGGAAAAGCACAAACAATACAAAAAAAAATACAATATAATTATAGAGAAACAGAATATACCAACACATACCTCCCAAGTTTGAAGGACCAAAATGGTCCAGTGTTTCATTTCATTGAGCGGGGTGGGGTGGGGGAGAGAGCGACTCCGTTCCATTTTTTTTTTTTTGGGGGGTAGAAAACGATTGATTTCCCTATCATTTCATTGACCTGGTGGTGGAATTTGCATTTAATTTCGTTGATTCATAACACATTATTACGCGTGGGTGGAGAAATAACCCGTAAATCCCCAAGTTTCACAAATTGTGGGTTTTTTCATTTGCTTGCAGGTCCATGGGTTTTGCCATTTAACTGCGGGTCGGACCCACCAGATGTGGGTCACTTGGGAGCTATGCAACATGTGTGACATACTTTGTCGTAAAATGGGTTAATAAGGGACGGCTGGGACAATTTCCTCTTAAAGATTTCAATCAAGAATTCAAGTTTTGTTTCAACACTCCCTGTGATTAAACATTATTTTTATGATACCTTGGTTGGTACTTGAAAATTGCAAGGTGAGTTGGATATGATTCTATTGTTCCTTTATGATTGACAACAATAAACAGCTATATATGAAACTTTTGAAAAATATTTTACTTTCAAAACTTCATCATTTCAGGCAAAGCCAAAGTGTTTACTAGCTGATTGAGTTTCCTTGGCAGAGAAGACTACCAGGTATGTGTACTTCGGATAGTGTTATAAAATTATTATTCATTTTTCAAATTTCTTTTATTTTATATTTTCAGGTAAATTTGACTGAAATCTGGGGTAACAAGGGACACTCTGCCACAAACTTATTAACCAAAATCAAGCAGGAAGCCTTGCAAAAAACATGAGAAAAAGGATGTTTTGAAGGCTGTGGAAGCGGTAGATAGAGGTATGTCCTATCGAAAAGCAGAGGAGACGATTAGCATACCAAGGGCAGTGATACCAAGACATAAGAAAGACCTTTATGTTGGGAACCCTGGCAGACCAGTGGCCATGGGTGCCAAGGTTGAAGAGATGTTGGTGAAACGCCTTGTTACCAGTGGTGAATGGGGTTATCCAATACAATGTGTTGATGTACATCTGATTGTGAAAGGATATTTGGACAGGCATGGGATTACCATCAAGGCCTTCAAAGACAACATGCCAGGAGAAGAGTGAGCCATTCTGTGTCCCTTATAGCCCTTAATGTGTCTAATAGAACCATCAACTCAAATGAGTGGATGTCCCTTATAGCCTCATGCATGGGCTACAAGGGACACTGACTAAAAAATAAAAATAAAGTGAAGTGACCCCACATGCTTAATATGTCCAATAGCAATATAAAGCCTGGGCACTAAGTCACAATGTGATACATACCTGGCCGGCAAAGCTATTATGCTTCGGGAGGAATCAAACAAATTATCTCAAAAGTGTTTCTTATTATTCCATTTTTACGGTACCTTATTGATGTTTCAGTGGAAACGACTAAAATCATAACGGCCATTTCAAACAAAAGAAATGTCTTCAAAATCAAGGTTACATGATTGGCATCCTTCATTTAGTACTAAGTGCAACCACCTCTGGCAAGGAAAACAGCATGGAGTCTTCCTGTAATTTTTGACAAGGTTAAGGCAAACACTTGGGAGGATTTTAGACCATTCCTCCAAGCAGATCCTTTTAAGATCCTTAAGATTCTTGAGTTCGTGTTCATGAACTGCCCTCTTCAACTCAGCCAACAGGTTTTCAATTGAATTGAGGTCTGGTGACTGAGATAACCATTGCACAACATTGATTTTGTTGTCACTGAACCATTTCTATGTGGATATCGAGGTATGCTTTGGGTCACTGTCTTACAGGAAATTCTTCCTACAACCAAGCCCCAGCCTTCTGATGTAGGCTACCAGATTTTCAGCCAAAATACCCTGATATTTGGTGGAATTCATTATGCCATTTATCTTAACCAGTGCCCCTGGACCTCTTGAATTAAAACTACCCCAAAATATGACTGACCCACCATGATATTTCACAGTGCATATGAGATGCTTCTCCTTGTATGCATCTCTGTTTCGACGCCAAACATGCTAGTGCTGCATTTGTCTGAAACATGCGATTTTGATCTAATCTGACCAAAGCATCTTGTTCCAGTTATAATATAAATGGTGTTTGGCAAACTTCAAACACTTGCTTCTGTGTCTTTCTTCTGGCAGTCCTTCCAAAGAGCTTGTGGTTGTGGAGGGTGGTGCCTGATGGTGCTTTCTGAAACCTGGTGATCCCCAGATGCCACCAAGGCCAGCAATTCCTTCAGTGATTTGTGGGGATTTTGTTGCTTCTCTCACCATCCTCCTCAGTATCCTGGGGGGCAAAATGCAGTTGTGTCCTGTACCCTTGAGATTCTGAACAGTTCAATATCCTCAGAATTTTTTAATAATTTCCCTAACAGCGTTCAGTGGAATATTCAATCGTTTGTGAATCTTCTGGCAACCATTACCAGATTTATGAAGCTCTATGACCATCTGCCTCTTTTACACTAACAGTTGTTTTGTTTTCTTCATGGTGCTGGATGACAAAGGAATATTGAATGTGTGTTACCGCATTTTTATAAACTAATGAAACAGGAAGTGATGTAGTGGCTCTATATAGTTCCTTAATGCTAAGATAAAACTTAAATAAGTGGAACTTCATACCTGGTTTAATTTTGATAGATGTTATTTACAATAATCTTGATGGTAGTCATTAATTGTGAAACCTTGATTTGGAGGAAATTGATTTTTAATCAAATCAGTAAATGATTTTGATTGGTTCTGTCAGGACGTTAATATCGCACAGTATATTCAATTTATTTTTTAGAGCTTCTCTATAAATATATATATTTAAAGTATTTCTGTGCATTGCCAATCAGGGGTGCCAGCAATCGTGGAGCTCACTACGTTATCACAAAAATGTATTACCTTGTCAAAGGTTTTTAATGGAGCAATATATGCGCAAATTACTTTACTTGCCTTTATGGTGTGTTATGATTCTGTTATTGCCAGGCCATGTTTTTGTCATGATTCTTCTTTTACCAAGCCATGTTTTGATTTAGTCCATGTCATGTTTTGTATTTTGGCTGTCTTGCCTTGCCATGTCTTTTTCCGACCATTACTCATATTCACTGTTTACATTATCATTCTGGTTTATGTATTTCTCCATGCTATGCATGGCACATTGTCTCCCCTGTCTGGTCATATGTGTTAGACAGTTTTATTCCCCAGTTTTGCGTGCCACGTTTTCAGGTGATTTCATGGTTTCTGGGTTTTCAATTATTCCTTCCAATCTCATTTGCTTCCTTTGCCTTGCTGTTCTGTCTTTACTAACAAATACTAAGAGTTTTTTATTTTGGATAAATTACTAACATTAACTAACATTGTTTATAGTACTAACTTACTAACGAGCACTAGGGATTGTATAGCTGCACATTACTAATTGATTAACGAGCTCTCAGCAGTCGCTCTGCTCTTATCTCCGCCCCTTGCCTTCACTCACTTTACTTTACTGCAATTCGGCGGATTCTCCGCACCTGGTTAACACTGTTCTGCCTCTCACTCTCTGTACACTTTAGAACTCCCTAACCGGAGCCGTTTGTTTGTCATAGGCTGTCTGTGTAATCCCTGTTCCGCATTTTGGCTTTCGCCAATTTCATGTGGTTAGGAACTTCCTCTTGTTCATTCCTTTGTTAATTGGTCTGATCCAGCTCATCTGTTCCCTATTATAGCATGTGACTTCCTGTATGTGTATTTAAGCAGTCAGATCACAACCAGCTCTTGTCAGAACGTTTTCTCTTGTCTGCTGGTGCTACTCTGTTCATGCCCTGTATTCATAGCATTACACTTCTGACTGGAACGTCCTGGATTTTGATTCTGCCTCTGCCTATGATTATACTTTGCATGTGTACCGAACCTGCTTTGCCTGACTTTGAGATTTGTGATTGCTGCCCTGGTAACGAACCGTTTCTGTCTCTCTGGATTGTGTTTTTGGATTCTGGACTTTGTACCGCAATACCTTGCCTGTGACCGAACCTTAGTGATGGTGTGATGAGGCCCCGTGAATGTATCAAATCTTTCCAGCCAATTGCCTCATGAAAAGCCTGATCATGAAGCCCCGTTTAACAGCTAATTTGGGATTACTGACATCTGCTGGTCATTTGATGCACAGCAGTGCTACTGTGATGTTCACATGTGGGCTACATCTGCAATGTCTCTGTCTCTGTCGCGTTTATATCTATGTCGACACACACACCACTCATCCTCCAGGTGATTGATTTCAGCAGATGTATATTATGTTTTACCCTGTTGGGAGATATATCAATGTTCCCAAATGGATGATGTCCTCCTTCTTTTTGTTGGTTCCATTATCTCCAGTGTTCTGCATGTACCTCACCAGATAACGCAGAACACGTCTTGAATTTCTCGCGCCTTTTTCAGGGAATCAAATCACACAACGAGGCAATCACGTGATTTCAGAGAACCGGAGCCTCATTTGCCTTTGGTCACGTGATATTCTGAAAAACGAAACAGGCTTCATTTGGACACGCCCCCTTTGATCAATACAGACCTCGGGGCTTCAGTGTCAGACGTAACATCACTACCGAACCTGCTTTGCCTGACTTCGAGATTTGTGATTGCTGCCCTGGTAACGAACCGTAACCACACCATATGCACTAATGCATCCCCATACCATCAGAGATGCTGGCTTTTGAACTGAATACTGATAACAGGAGGGGTGGTCTTTCTCCTCTTCAGCCCGGAGGACATGACGCCCATGATTTCCAACAAGAATGTCAAATTTGGACTCGTCTGACCACAAGACACTTTGCCACTTTGTTACAGTCCATTTTAAATGAGCCTTGGCTCACAGAACACGGCGGCGCTTCTGGATCATGCTCAACAATGGCTTTCTTTTTGCATGATAGTTTTAGGTGCCATCTGTGGATGGCACGGGGGACTGTGTTTACAGACAGTGGTTTCTTGAAGTATTCCTGGACCCATTTAGTAATGTCAATGACTGAATCATGCCGGTGAGTGATGCAGTGGCGTCTGAGGGCCCAAAGATCACAGGCATCCAGAAAAGGTCTTCGGCCTTGTCCCTTACGCACAGAGATTTTTCCAGTTTCTCTGAATCTTTTGATGTTATGCACTGTCGATGATGAGAACTTTAAAGTCTTTGCAATTTGACATTGAGGAACATTGTTTTTAAAGTATTCCACAATTTTGTTATGCAAACCTTCACAGGTTGGAGAGGCTCAGGCCATCTTTACTTCTGAGTAGGGATGCACCGATACCACTTTTTAAAAACCGATATGAGTATGAGTATTTTATTTTGTGTACTTGCCGATACCGAGTACCGATACCAATATTTCTGAAATGTTTTCCAGGAAAATACCATGACAATTTCGGAGTACAGGTTTTATTTTCTTTTTTATTTTCTTAACAAGCCAAATATCAAACAATTCACACATGGCTATTTCCAAAAAAAAAAAGAGTAGGCCTAACTGCTATAAATCTTTCTGTATTTAGGCCCGACAAGAAGCCTTTGAACTAGCACTGCCATCAAATGAGGCAAAACATTACTAAAGCTTGACAAATGAAAAGTAAACTTGCTGCATAGGCAAGGTAACACACCCAACTTCATAAAAAGTCAGTAGAACTATTAATTGGCACAGATAGTTTCTACACACATTCATAGGCATTCTCAATCCAACTAAAGTCAATAATAGCTTTCCAAGCAAACAAGGCATCACTTAAAGTGTGTGGTATCACCATATTTCAATTACACAAATGACAAATGAAAAAGATTTAACTTAACCACAACTAAAATGTTGAAGGTAACCATATTTTACTAATATATTTGTAGTAAAATAAGAAGATTCACAATTCTAAGTCTGTGTGTGTGTGACTGTAGGTGTATGCTTGTGCGAGCTTGGCTTGCTTGTAAATATTCAATAACTGATCCGGGTGTGCCATCTAGTGATAGAATATTGTAATTGCGTGCATAAATTTGCAGCTCCATGTCCGCTGGCAGAAACATCTGCACAAAACGCTTAAGATACCCTGCCGAACACCGTTGTTCTTCTTGAACACGCCGCATCCAGATAATCATTAAATGAATTATATACATATTTTAATTTGTAACGTGTAGTGAAGTGGCCAGTGTCAAAAGTAACGAAAAAAGTATACTTTTTATCTTTTAAATGTAGTAGAGTGGAAGTCCGGTAAAAAAAAAAAAAAAACCTTAAGTACATATCCTCAAAAACTACTTAAGTACTGTAACGAAGTTGCCTACATGTACTTCTTTTTAGTATTCACCTCTTGTGTGTATCTTGGCGTATGGCTGCATGTGATGTGATGACTATAAAGCTCTCTTTCTCGTATTTTTTCTAACTCGCTGTCTCCCCCTAGACATAGAAGTCAGATAGTACAACACACTGTAGCCTATGCGACCGTGAGCAGGCAGTTTACCTTGTGTCTTACATTAAGTGGTATCGGTGCGGTATCGGCAAATGTGGACGAGTACAAGTACGAGCATAGTAACGCGATATCGGGCCGATACCCGATACTGGTATCGTATCGGTGCAACACTACTTCTGAGAGACTCAGCCTCTCTAAGACATCCCTTTTATAGCCAATCATGTTACACACCTGATGCCAGTTAACTTAATTACTTGCTAAATGTTCTTTCAGCTGATTCTTTTATAAATTAATTGCTTTTTCAGCCCTTTTTTGCCTGCGTCCCAACTTTTTTTTGAGACCTGTTGCAGCCAGAAAATTTGAAATAAGCTCATTTTGTGGATAAAAATTCAAAATGTCCCAGTTTCAAAATTTCAAATGTTATCTGTGTTCTATTGTAAATAACATATTGGCTCATGTGATCTGAAAGTCATTGCATTTTGATTTTACTCACAATTTACACTTCGTCCCAACTATTTCAGAATTGGGGTTGTATTTTTTCATGGTAGAAGTTTGTTTTTCTATGGAATGCAACAGGCGCCAATATAGAAAAGGCCAGTTTACACTCAGTTAAATGGATAAATTGCGATCTCTTCAAATATAACTAGGTTGCACTGGTTATCACATGTCATGAACTGCTTTTTGTTTCATAAAGGTGCAAAAATAGCCTTGCACATCCTCATTTAAAGTTCACTGACCAAGTCCACCATTTCAAGTCAAAATCCATTTTAATCCTCCATATTTAACAATGTGACAACAAAATACCATTTCCCATTCATAATTACCGCATTAAAAGAGAAATTAGTAACTAATAAACGTTATATGTCTCAAGCCAGCTCCAAGACCAGTTGAATGAAATTTAGTTCAATATCTCGCTGCTAGGTGGACTAGCAGTGACGTCACAGTTGCCAAACCAAACTATTCACCATTCATGCCATTATTCAGTAGCATACAAATTAGGGCTGCTCGATTCACCGAATTGCGATTATTTTAAGCGCAATAAAAGTAACTGCCACTATGAGGCAGACAGACAAGCGTGCTTATTACCTTTTCTATAACACATACCTAATGCGGTCATTTGAAATGCTTCGGGGAAGAAAACTGTGATTTGAAGTCCGCTAATTACCAGCGAGGTTGGACAGCCTCCATTGCCCTGGCATAATTAGCTTTCCTTGAATCAACTCCCGTGTACTTTGCCTAACCTGCAGGCAAGCCATTTATTCAGCCAACTGAATAATCAAAACCAAAATATGGCCAATAATGATTGAGAAGCAGAGAAACCCAACCAGGCTACCGTGTTAGATTGAAAGAATGTCAATAATCTGAATAAATAGCAGACCTCTGAATTCCACCTCTCATCGGGCAATTTTGTATGGACAAGCTCAGAGGGCGTTTGGAGACTGCAGCTGCATTATTAGTACTACTTTTCTTCACAAATTGCAAATATTCCAGCATGCTAAACAGCACTTCGGCACTCAGTGCCTAAATTGAGAACACTTTCGGCTGATTGTTGCGAGTTTCGGCCAATCAGGGAAGCATGAACCAGCACACGCCCCCCTATTAACACACTCTTTGTCTCGGTCACCCGGTGGGCGTACTCACTATCCAAATCACAGTTAACGTGAGAACAGCCGCATGCCATTACGACACTGCTTTTAACAATCACCTGGCGCTAAACCGTTAGCGGAAGCGTCGGCCCTCGTGTGAATTCTCACTCGTGTGAAGGTGAACTCAGGTAAAGGCGAGTCTTCCTGTGCGAGTCCTCCGAGCAAGGACTCAAAGCAAGTCAAGCTGTCCTACTTGCCATTTACAAACTTGTGAACCAGTCACTTGACAAAATGTGCTTTCAAACCATTCCTGTTATCCTGAGCGCACGCAGAAAGCATTGTCATACAAACAGACAAAGAAACTGGGCCTGCCTTCGTACACTGACACACTCCCAGGGGCTGCACTAGGAGAAAATTTTTTTTAGCCACCGTGGTTAACTCTGCTCAAATTTCTTTAGCCACATGAAAAAATGTTTAGCCACATGCATCGTAAATCTTTGGATTAAAAACGCTGACATACCAGTCAAAAGTTTGGTCACACCCACATTTTTCTTACAATACATGTTAAATAAAAAATAAGCAGTCTTTATTTTGCAAAAAAAAAAAATTTAATTCCTAAATCCTTCGAACTAACCACCATTTGTTGTCATACACTGCCCGTCAAAAAAAAAAAAAATCACCGTTTGGAAATAAATGAACAAATTCTATGATTGGATCATTATTGTGGTTATTAATATGTTTCAGCAGGCAATAATCATTTTAACCCTGACTGATGAAGCGCGTTGCTACTCATTTCTTAAAAAATCACGTCTGAAGATGCATCTCTTGATGGTGGAAAAGATTTTACAGTATTTCAGAAGGGGCAAGTTATTGGTCTGTATTTAGCAAAGAAAACAATGAATGAGAAAAACAAGTATGAGGAATCATTTTCACAGACAAATTTGCCACCACAAAGTCCTGTCCTTAACCACATTGAAAGTTATTGGGATGTGCTCAAGAAAGACCACCGAGTGGTTCAACCATTTTGTCGAGAAGACAAGATCTCGAGCCAAAAATTATGGCATTTCTGATCGAAAATAAATGTTCTGGCATAGCATATGGCTGTCAAAACAATGACAAGATGAATTTGCACTGTAATCAAAGCTACAGGGGTTCCAACTAAATATTTTGAGTGTGCAACTTTTTTTTTTGGATAGGCAGTGTGTTTGCAGAGCATTCTCACATTTTTTTTTTTAACAAGGACAGTCATATGACTATAGTCAATTTGCAGCTGCATGACTGTCTAACTTCCTAAAGACGTGCTGCACTTGAGGTGTGCTTTTCATCAACCTTTTTGCCCAAAAGTCAAAACCGCTTGACTTTAATTTCGGCTGTTGGAAAATAGTAGAAGGAGCTTATTTGCCAGTTTACTTTGCAAAATATGGCTTCTTTGAAAATTCCAAAATTTTGGACACTATTTAAACAAGTAAATTATTCTCTTTTCACTTCTTACTGTTAGCCTTTGACAAGATTCCATTTGCGAGTATATACAGTGGAGAAGTTAAGCTGTTTAAATTACTCTGAAAACAGCGCTGTGACATTAGCGAAGTGTGTCCAAACTTTTGACTGGTACTGTAAGTTAAGGAGGGACAATTTTGGTTTCGGGGAATAAACTATCAAAGGTTTGGCACTGACACCATTTAACTTACATTGCTGCATTGCAGTTTGATTGCACTTCTGAATTTCTGCTTTTTGATATTTTCCTGCGCCATTCAATGCACTGTCCGCATCTGTTCAGTGACTGCCTCCTTCACCTTGTTGTGCACTTTTTTTTTTTTTTTTTTGGTGGCTTGTTCAAAAAAAAAAAAAAAAATTTGGGGGGGGGGTGGATTTCTTGCTTCGGCCACAATTCTGAAAATGAGAATGAAGCCAACGAAATACGACCGTTTACCATTTGCAAGATTTTTAACTCAGGCAGGATATTTGCTGAAATGCATGTTCTTGTCAGGACGGTTTCCTTGTCCATTTAGTTTTTCAGCCAGAAATAAAGAAGGGCCGTTTAAAAATGAAAGAACAGCTTAAAAAGGCAGGGTGAATAATTCTGTCGGGGAAAGAGGAGGTCTTAATTGAAAATTAATTTGTGGTTATTTAGTCAGACTCCATCATCCAAACGCCATATGGCACCTATCAGCAGCTATTTTATAAACAATGGTACGCGGAAGTTCGTTCATAAACCATTCGCAAAATTTTATCGGTTACTTACTATAATGACGGAATTACCCAAATAAGTGCACGTCATTCTGAACGTAATGCACAGTCAAACTCCGGCCAACTGACCAAGCCAACTTCAATAGCTCATGCAGGCTCACAGATTATTGTCATGACATTAAATGAGCACGTTTCATTACAGAGAAAGTAACTTACTTGTGGTGGTTAACACGCTGCATGCTTCTGCAATATCGTCCCCTTTCGGAATGTTGGTCTTCCCCGAGGCGAATGTACTTTTCTTGCCAGCTTCTTTACACCAGACGCAGTAGCGCTTCCGTGGCCCGTCGGCATTCTCGGATTGCTCCAGCCATGGAAAAGCCTGGAACCATTTGGGCTGAATAGCCCTGCTTTCGTTTCTGTCGTGTGGCTGCTCTGAAACTTTAGCCTTCTTTGATTGGGGAGGATTCACCCCAATGAAATCATGAAGTGATCGCTGTGCCCTATCTTGATTTAGCTGAGCAGCCATTTTAGCATCAAAATGTAGGAATAATAACTGCTGCTCTTGGCCTCAGTTCACTACGTTCCCGCGAAGAGGCTTCTCGCTGTCTGTGATTGGCTAAGCGTGCTGCTCATAGTAAATTTTATTGATACATTAGTGGTCCACGGTGCAGTGCGTGGATCTCAGGGTGATTAGCTGTGTGTGATAACAGCAGGGATATTTTACGCGTTTCGTTTCCGACAGAACTCAGAAGATCGCCGTAACATAAGATTCTATGGCCTCTTCTTCAAAATTTCGGCCTTTGCCGGCTTATTCACCGCAAAATTTCTTCGCCACGTTATTTTGTTCGCATTGGCGAACGTGGCGAGTGGCGAGCGTGGCCCCTGACTCCAAACCCACTACTGCCTCCTTCATTGTTGGGTTATGGAACTGCCAGTCTGCAGTCAAAAAAGCGAACTTCATTACTGCATATGCGCACCATTTGTCTCTCGACCTACTGGTTCTTACTGAAACTTGGATAAAGCCTGAAAATACTGCCACGCCAGCAGCACTTTCCATCAACTACTCATTCTACCACACCTCACGTCTGTCTCAATGTGGAGGGGGAGCAGGCTTCTTGATTTCCAACAACTGGAAATACACACAATTGGCTCCGCACTAATATGCCTCATTTGCATGTTGCATTTGCAGCTCATACCATGCAGTAAGGGTGACTGCTCCAGTGAAAGCCTTTGTGATTGTCATATACTGACCTCCTGGGCCCTGTTTCAGAAAGCGGGGTTAGTGGTAACTCTGAGTTTGTTAGCTCAGAGTTGCAGGAAAATCTGAGTTTTTCCGGTTCAAAATTGCGAGTTCAGTCCAACTCAGTTACCGCGGCAACATACTCCGTGAAGCTAACCTGCTCGCTGGCAGGTTTTCTTCAAGTTACTCAGAGTTTCTTCTCCTCAGACTGCAGACTGAGGAGATGTTAGACATGGCGTGTCCGTTCCTTGAAGAGACAGAGGACATTGAAGCGCAAAGACTGAGAAGAATTCTCCGTTAGGAAAGAGTTATCCGACCACGTTTGGACGTTTTATCGTTTTCGGACGAATATTTGTTTGAGCGTTCCGTGTCTCTGTGGAATCTATAATTTATTTCAACATAATTTTCAGTCTGCATTTTTCTCGTGTGACACACCGAGGACATTTTCTCAGTTCAGAACAAATTGTGTAGCTCTTCATTCCCCCCACAGTCAGTTTCTACCACGAGTAAGCTCTTCAAAGTACAAAAGGGAGTACTTTGTACACCGGGGCCGTAGCCACTCGCCACTGGTTCCTGTACCATTTCCGTCAAGCAAAGATGTTCTACGACCTATTTAAATATCTCCTAGCACATCATTCAAGCGAGGAATGCTGGGCCATCGAATTGAAGTTACCGGACTTTCGACATTACACTAGTACAGGCACTATATTCGCACGAATGTTGATGATGTACGTGGAATTGATCTCTCGTTGATCCATTAACACTTTTTGAAGTTCGCCCCGATCTCCTATCCGCAGTTCCACCCAATACTCTCCTCCACTTTGGGAGTGGTCCAGAATTCATTAAATAATGAATAACTCTCTGGAGAGTTTTTAATTCTTCACAATGCATGTTGGAAAGTCTGCTAATTTGCTGTAATGAATGATCAGCAGTTCATATGTTCAATTCATTCTAAGTCAAAAGACCTCAAGACAGAACAACTAATGTTTTAAAATGTGAAAATTGAAGTTTGTGGAATTATCCTGTTATTTGCATCAGCTTGGAATGAGAAAAGAGATTCCACTTGTATCATCTTAAATAAAATAAGGACAACTTAAACTTGCATTTTTAAAAATTTCTTTGCTTCCTGCAAGAAAAAATGCAGTAGTTAATATTTTTCATGTTGTTCAAACAAGTAAAATCATCCACCTGTTATCCCCTCATCCACCTGTAACTGACGTTCCACCATTTGGTTTTCTAATTTAGTTTTCTGCATTCGTAATTTAACCTTCATTTGGTTGTTTTTTAATACTCTCGCATTGACTCGGTCAGCGATTTTCTGCCACACAAACTCACGCTCTATTGTGGCGGCAACTGTACTTTTTTTTTTTTTTTTTTAAATAAGAGTTTGTACTCAGCGTACGCCTTTATTAATTTGTCCGACTCTGCTAGAGAAAAGTCAGATGCACTACTTTTTTTATCCACCGTTGCCATGGTGAATCGTTTTGTCTATATTCCATTGATGAGGGCTTTTAATATCCTCGTGCACATGCCTGTCTCTGGCGTGAGTTAACTCAGAGTTGATTGAACCAAGTATTATCACCTGTTCTGAACCCAAAAACTCCGCGATCAGCAAGTCAGAGTAAGTCAACTCACAGTTACAGAACAAACTCAGAGTTTGTTTACCCTGCTTTCTGAAATGGGGCCCTGGTCAATTGGGCGCATTTGTGGATGAGCTAGACACACTACTGTCTTCCATCCCTGAGCAGAAAAGTCCACTGCTCGTTCTCGGTGACATGAATATCCATCTAAATGAACCTTTGCTCGGCTGACCTTGTGTCCCTAATTGACTCATTTGACTTGACAATGGATTCCAGCCCTCCCACACACAAAGCTGGCAAACAACTTGACCTGATTCTAACCCGGAACTGTGAGGTAGCTGGTGTCTCAGTTACACCTCTGCACCTCTCAGACCACTACTTCATCCAATTTAATGTGAGCATTCAGGAACTGCCCTCTGCTCCTCCTCCTCTGGCCTCATTCCGTCGCAACCTCCGAAAGCTGTCTCCCAGCCACTTCTCGTCAGTGGTCAAATCCACACTACCTGACCTTAGCTCATTTTCCTCATTAAACGAGGCTACAGAGTCACTCTGCTCTACAATGAGCTCATGCCTGGATAAACTGTGTCCGTTATCCACCAAACCTGTTTGCTCTAAACAGCCTATTCCTTGGCTGACTGATACCCTCCGAAAGTTGCGCACCCGAACTCAGAGCAGCAGAAAGAAAATGGCGAAAACACCCTGACCCTGCTAACCTCCAGGGCTACAAATCAATCCTACTCTCCTTCACAACCAGCATCAATGCTGCAAAATGGGCTTTCTACAATGACAAAATCAGCAGCATCTGTGACTTTCGAAAACTATTCATCATATTCTCTACTCTACTGAATCCACCGCCTCTGCCTGTAGCCACAAACCTCTCAGCAGACACATTTGCTTCCTTTTTCACAGACAAAGTGGCCGGTATCAGCAGAAGGTTCACAAATCCAAAGGGCGTTCCTGTTGAACAAACATGTAGCTGTCCTACTACATGCCAGTGTCTGCTTCTCTCGAATGGGCCATCCGACATCTTTAACACATGTAGCCGTCCTACTGCACGCCCATCTCTGTCTCCTCAGGGCAATCATACCTCACTCTGTAAATTCACTCCTCTCACTGAGGGTGAAGTGTCAAAACTCCTGTTTTGTAGCCGTCCTATTACATGCCAACTTGACTCGGCGCTAACCACACTCTTGCAAGAAATATCCACAGCAGTGACACCTGCAATCACAAATGTGATTAATGCCTCATTGAGGTCGGGCACAGTTCCCACTACATTCAAACAGGCACGGATAACGCCTCTCCTCAGAAAACCTTCTCTCGACCCTACCCGGGTTGACAACTACAGGTCGGTCTTGCTACTCCCATTCTTATCAAAGGTCATGGAAAGGGCGGTTTCCAGACAAATCACGCAGTTCCTCACTGCAAACAAAATCCTAGACCCTTACCAGTCTGGATTCAAAAGTGAACACTCCACTGAAACGGCTCTGCTGTCTGTGACAGAGTCCTTAAGAACTGCCAAAGCAGCAGGTCTATCCTCAGACCTTATTCTACCGGACCTGTCTGCAGCTTTTGACATGGCAAACCACAAAATTCTGTTATCAGTCCTCGCTGATATGGGCATCTCGGGCAAAGCACTTTCTTGGTTTGAGTCATACCTCCCTAGGCGTTCGTTTTCGGTGTCATAGCCAGGGCAAACATCCCCGTCGCAACTCCTCCCCACAGGGGTCCCACAAGGCTCGGTGCTGGGGCCCCTGCTCTTCGCCATGTACACAACATCATTGGGCTAAGTCATTCATTCTCACGGATTCTCGTATCACTGCTATGCAGATGATACACAGCTCATGCTGTCATTCCAGCCAGATGACCCTACCATCTTGGCAAGAATATCAACCTGCCTCAAGGATGTTTCTGTATAGATGAAGAAAAAGCACCTTCAGCTGAACCTATCCAAGACTGAGCTTTTAGTCATTCCTGCCCAGCTATCAATCCATCACGATCTCAAGATCAATATCGCCTCAAATGAAATCACTCCGTCCAAAGTGGTAAGGAATCTGGGTGTCATGATCGATGACCAGCTCTCCTTCTCAACTCATGTTGCCTTGGTTACCCAGTCATACAACATAAAGAAAATCAGGCCGTACCCAACCAACTATGCTACGCAAATCTTAGTCCAAGAAATGTTCATCTCTCAGCTTGACTATTGCAATGCCCTCCTGGCTGGCCTCCTGGCCTGTGTTGCGAAACCTCTACAGATGGTCCAGAACGCGGCGGCGCGTCTGGTATTCAATGAATGGGCTCATGTCACTCCACTACTCATCAGCCTCCACTGGCTTCCTGTTGCAGCTCGAATCAAATACAAATCACTTCTGCTGTCCTACAGAGTGATATCTGGGTCTGCTCCTTCTTACCTCAACCCCATCATACAGGCTTACACACCTAGCCAATCACTGCGCTCCTCCCAGGAACACCGTCTAGCAGTGCCATCCCTACGCACAAGGCACTCTCAGGCTAGACAATTCTCACAGGCAGTTCCACGCTGGTGGAATGACTTGCCAGCTGCAACCAGAGCAGGGGCATCCCTCTCTAGCTTCAAGAAGTTCTTGAAGACTCACCTCTTCCGGGTCCATCCTCTCTCCTAACCAACTAACTCACTTTTTTCTTTCTCTCCTTAACAAATCCCATATGTACTTATTTTTTTGTCCTGCTGTTTTGCTACAATTGCACTTCACCCAGTTATTTTTTTTGTGCACTTGATAATGTTTTGCTTATTGCACTTTGTCACTGATGCTTGATTTACTCCTTTTTTGTAAGTCGCTTTGGATAAAAGCGTCTGCTAAATGTAATGTAATTATTAAAGATATTTCTTAAAAAATGAAATTATTTTGAGATGGCCCTGGTTTTAAGCGCTTAAAAATATAGGCTACATGAAGTGGAGAACATTTTGTGAAGCATATCGACCATGTATGCGAGAGAGAAAATGTTTGCATTGCACGCAATAGTCAAATGCACCGAAGATTTTGCAATGCACGTTCAGGCGAATCTTTGCCGCAAATATGTGGCATTTTTTATTAGACAATTAATTTAAATAAAGATTAATTTAAAATAAAGTAACTCATAAATCTTGATTTTAAATACTTTTGAGCATCTAAATAGCCAACAGTGAAGGTGGAAAACATTTTGTTTATCAAACATGACAAGTAAATTGTTAAAGGTATAGTGTGTAACTTATTTGGCTTTTTATTAGCAAAAATCAAATATTGCTTTCATATATTTATTTACGGAAGTCTACTCACAATCGTATACAAATGAAAGCTTTCTCGTAGCTTAGAATGAGTCATTTACAAATACGTAGATGGCGGTGCACCCACCGGAGGCTGCCATGTTGCATCGCCATCTTTGAAAGCGGTAAATAAAGGGGACAAACTTGGTTCCTTTCGCTTTTTTTTTAAATCCCGTGTGTTGTCGGGGGTGGGGAGGAGAAGCAAGCAAAGACGACTGTGTTGTTGAAAGTGCCCTGCGGTTCATATACTTGCCCTTTCCCCTGAAATGGAGGACCATGGATATTATTTGCCCCATGAGAGGGAAGGAAAACCATCCAAGTAAAGAAAAAGAAAACATGACTGGGATAAAACGAGAGTCTACATCGGTGTAGCTTACCCAGGTGGAGACAACTCATGAGCGAGAAGGACTTGACAATGGACGCAGAGGTTCCAACCTTTCTGCTAGAAAGGCAATTAAATCGAACAGTGAAGTTTATTTTGGCGTAATGTTAGAATCAGGGCAGTATAGTCCAGCAACTACTTTATCCTCCCATTTAAGTCAGATAATTTGCTGTTACTTGCAATATAAAATGGCAGAGATGGCTAGTTTGTAAGTTAGCTTACATTGGAAAAGCTCCGTTGCAACAGTTTTCTGTTGCTGTTACTCTGCACATAAGTCATAGTAGTAGGCAACTGTGCGTGATGTAACTCTTTAAACCGAATTTTCTGAGAGTTTTTCTCGTGTTTCATGCTAATTTATTTCAGCTGATTTGCCGGGGGTTCATGTCCTCCCTCTTGTCAGACGGAATAGACCAAAGTGATACCATTTTATCATCTTAAGCCCCTTTCAGATTGACTGTTCACTCTGTATCAGGACTGCAGCAGCTCCAGAGCAGCACCAGGTCAAAGTTTGATGTGAATTGATTTACGGCGGAGTAAATTACTGCGGCGTAGTTTACCACGGAGTAATTCAAACCACTTCTGGAGGTGGTTTAGCTCCGGGGCAGCACTGGAGAAGCACCGGATTAAGTGCGATATGAATTGCACTCCTGCTCAGCACTGTATTAAATTTACTCAAGCAGAGCGGAAATGGTCAGCGTTCGTTGAACAGTTTTCCGCTCATGCGCCAAATGAAGGCGCAGGTGTCCAGGAAGTGTGTGTACTGCTGATCAGCATCATTCGCCCTCAGTTTGCAACTGTGCATTAAAAAGAAAGAAAAACATAAAAAATGTTTGGCTCGCAGACACTTCGTTATCACCCGCCATGTTTTTGTATACCAATGCCCATAATGCATCGCGTGCGATCATGCAAAGGGAATTTCCGGCCCACGCCAAGGCTTCCGTTTAGGAAAACGATACCATGACGTCTAATAGGGTGGCGAGATTTCGATATGAATGGGTCTTGCCGATTTGATGCGGACATTTTATGACTTTTATACGGTGTTTTCAGGTCGATATGAATGGGTTTAAGCAGGAGTGCCGATTCGCAGCAGCACTGGATTGCGATCGGGTGTGTAGATATGAATGTGGTATTAGTGACTAAGTGTCACTAGAACTGCAAGCATTCTAATGCTAAAAGTATCTCCAGGTAATAATTATTTCGAATCGCCACATCTCCCAACCCCCCCAAGAAAACTTTCTTTTAAACAGAGAGGAAGAAAAATGGCGAATGTAAACAGTGGATTAATATGCTCCTGTCAATTATTCTACAGATGGTCTTCCAGGCGAACACGGTAATGACTGCTTAAATTTCCTGTTTTCATGTAATGTTGCACTTGGTTGTATAACGCAAAGAAACACGAAGAGTATTTTAATTGCCGATTTTGAGCTGTGCGATTGAAACAGTTTTGTTTGTCTTATAGTTTTCATGGTGCTCCATGTAACTCACTTGGAAGAATAAAGCTGCTTTCACACCGGACGCGGAATTAATTTTTCGCACGACAGATTACATTCAAAGTTAATGCAAAGACGCGAATACACGCATTTTGCGTGTATTCGCGTCTTTGCATTGAATGCAATCTGTCGTGCAAAAAATTTATTCCACGTCCAGTGTGAAAGTGGCTTAAATGTAAACGTGGACATCAGTAAGAAGCATGGACTCTTCTGTGACCAGTGTAGTTATAGACATATTGACACATTCTTGACTCTTCGCGGCTTTCGTAGTGGTAATGACGCGCTTAGAGGGGGAGGTGCCAGAGAGTACTACTCAGTTGTTTGCATTCTATTAGCGCACCACTAGATGGGAGTAATTCTCACACACTGCGGCTTTAACGCATTCACATGCAGTGCGGCGGAATTTAAAATTTGAAATAATCTAGCAAACACATTCAGGCAAATCTGTCGTGTTTCATGGTTATTTAAATTTCAAAATGTGACAAACAAAAATGATATCTAAATAAATCAGACTATCTACCAATTTAAATCGTTAGCCTAATTGAGCGAATCAACTGTTTGATTGCAAATTGAGCAAAGTAATTGGGAAGGGGGTGAGAGCAATTGTCGGGTAGAGGTCGATGACTTAGCAGACCTTAACTTTGCATTGTTCAGCATGTAATTTGCCAGAATATGCTTGCCAGATTATTTCTAGTTTTATGTTTGGCCGCACTGCGTGCGAATGTGATAACAATTTACATATCACGTTAGATAGGCTAGATGCTTAAACACAATGTTTTCGACCTTCGCTGCAGGCTATTTAGACGCTCAAAAGTAATCAAAATTAAGAGCTATGAATTACTTTTTCAAATTAATCTTCAATGATCAAATAAAAAATGCAACAAATTTGCGTTTGCCTAAACGTGTTTGCAAAGTCTTTGCTGAATTTATCTATTGCGTGCAATGCGAAAATAATTTCTCTCACTCTCATGTTTGATATTATTCACAAAATGTTTTCCACTTCGCGTATGTTTTGAAACACTTAAAAACCAGGACCATCTTAAAATTATTTTAAAGAAATCTTTTAAATGATATGTAAAGATTCTACGAGAGGTGGAATTCAGAGGTCTGCTATTTATTCAGATTACTGTCATTCTTTCAATCTAACATGGCAGCCTGGTTAGGTCTGCCTGCTTCTCATTATCTCTTCTTTATCATTATCGGCCACATTTTGGTTTTGATTAGTCAGTTGGCTGAATAAATGGCTTGACTGCAAGTTAGGCAAAGTACACGAGAATTGATTAAAGGTAAGATAATTATGCCAGGGCGATGGAGGCTGTCCAACCTCGCTGGTAATTAGCGGACTTCAAATCACAGTTTTCTTCGCGGAAGCATTTCAAATGACCGCATTAGGTATGTGTCATAGAAAAGATAATCAGCATGCCACTGTTCGATCCATTATTATAGCCGTAGGCAGCACAATAAACCATTTTGAACGCACACAATAAGACACAATAACATGAATGAGCCGACTCCATTACTTCGAGAGCTGTACTGTTTGGCAACTGTGACGTCACGCCGCGGGAACAAAAGAATATCGCCGGAGCTAATCTCGCGCTTCCTTGGGCCAGGCGGCGGCTAGCAGATGACGCATTCCTAAGCATTTTTTAGCCTTTTTTTTATTATATATGTGACTGTAATCGACTAATTAGGTGGAGTCAGACCAAAGTTATGGCAAAACCAATCATGTCAAACAGAATTTAGCTTACATCTCTCAAGTTGTCCTGTGAACTTTAAATAACACTCCCACTGGTTCCATCTAATTTGTAAGGGAAATGCCCCCAAAAAATATAGATACACCCCAAATATTTATCTTTTCACCTATTTGTGTGTAGCATTGGCAGACAATTCCCTGCAAGTCCTTGTGACTGCAAGAGAAAAGAATTGATATAGCGATTGATCTGAATATGCATTGCAAGATGCAGCACATGCATTAAAATTGGGCCCAACTAGTTTTATTAAATAACTGTGTGGGAAGGACACTTCTGTTTAAAATGAGACTGCAATTGCTATGCCTTCCATATGCTCTGCAACATATCCTGTAGAATTCCAGTATAAAAAACACAATTATTAAAAAAAACAGGATGTTTACGAGCAAAGTTGCAGTTTTGTTTAAGCTATTCCAGTGTCTGTTGATTAGTTGTAATTATGTTTGAGCCCATTACTTTCATCAGAAAGCAACCCTGTTACTATTGCAAGTTCTGTGTTTCTATTTAAAATGATTTACTGGGTGTTTCAAGGGAGAAATCATATGAGTTATTCTCCCTGCAGCTCCATAAATCAAGCATACTGCCATCCAAATAGGTGGAGTGGAAAGCTGAGCACTTTCAAGAGATTCACACCACTCCACCTCAGTGTTGTCACTGGCCTGCTGTGCAATACACTGGGAAAGGGAGGGCAATGGCAATTTGAGGGTTTTGTTATGAAGGACTCAGGTGCTGTGGGCTTGGTGATCGCACCAAAGTCACAGATGAATACACATGACAAAAGTGCCCTTCGCTGGCAGGCTTTCAGACCTCTTTGTTCAAAGAGAAGGCTCCCAGTCTAAGCCAAACAGAGGCCTGGCCAGTCCTCCCAAGATGCATGCATTTATTGGACGCTACAAGCACCATTGGTCTCCTCCCATATTCCCAGGGTGCACTGCTCTCAGAATCACTATCTCTCCAAATTAAAAGCAACAGACTAAAACTGTGCATCTTTACTAACAGCTTACCCTCTGTAAGAAGCATTATTGAAAAAAAATTTTTTGATAAAAACAATCTTTGGGATTCATATCCATTTTTCTTCGGTTTTATGTTAATATTGCCTTTTTTACCATGATGAGACGTGTCTTCTACTCCTCATCAGTTATAGAACAGGCTCCATTGGTGAAGATGGTGGCCTTAAATGTAAACAGTAGTCTCTGCAGCTGCCCTTGATAAGGACTAAACTAGACATGTATTCTCTTTCATTTAAAAAAAAAAAAAAAAGCATCATCAAAGATGTCAATTGGCAAATAAATTGTTGAATTCATTCATAGGCAGAGTAACCTGACGGATCAACCATTATCAAACAGTACATCTAAAGAATCCGATTTAAAAATGAGGAAATATAAAGCTATGCTAAGCAATATGTGAATTTTTTTCTGTAAAATGACCTCTTGCAATCTCATAGTCATTGTTTATTGGTCTCTTTCCGCCATACAGTTTGTTGCCAACTGCTGTTGTTGCCCGTTTTTTGTTTTCTAAATTTCTTCATGGAGCATGTTTGGAAGCATTTTCTGGCTAGCTATTAAATAAGTGACACTATCCACTAAGCAGACTGATTATGCCGTCGGTACACAAGTAAAACTTAACTGATGGTAATGTTAGAGTTTGATAACCATTTGCTTGGACAATAGCTTAGCTAGCTATCTTGGGTGAAGTTAGCAATCCAGCTGCAGGTATGGTTAGCTAGCTTCTATTTCAATGTGCTAACGTTACTTGCTGGCTAACATACTGAGAAGGGTGTCTTGAAAACTCAGACTGCGGACCTCAAACCCCTTGGGAACAACAAGATAACAAGAGTTGTTTGCAAGGATGAGTGAGCCAAAATTCCCAAAAAGTGTTGCGAAGGGCTTGTGAAGGGTCTCAAAAAACATCTCAGAGCAGTCGTTGCAAACAAGGGCTGTAAAAGTAAATAACAAAATATGAGCTCAATGAGTGTGAATACTTTTTCAACATTATTTTTGTGTATCGGTCATTTGGCATTACTGGTCAGGAAATTCATGCTTTTTTCAAAGTAGTTAATTTAAAGTCAAAATACAAACCTGTTTCCAAGGAAGTTTATAGACTGTGTAAAATGTAAATAAAAACAGAATATAATGATTTGAAAATAATTTCAATCCTACATTTAACTGAAAATTGTACAAGGCCAACATATCACATGTTGGAATTGAGAAATGTTACTCTTTTTGAAAAATGATGCTAAAAACACACCTGGCAGAGTATCTAACAGCTAATTAGGTTAACTGACAACAGGTCAGAAACATGACTGGGTATGAAAACAGCATCCCAGATAATCTTTCAGAAGATGGTTAGGGATTTACCACTTTCTGAAAGACTGCATGGACAAATAGTTCAACAATTTAATCATGACACCTTTCAAAGTAAAATTGCAAAGAAGCTGGGTATTTCATTATCTTAGATGCACAATATAACCACAAAATTCAGAGAATCCGGAGCAATCTCAGTGCCTAAGGGACAAGGGCAAAAACAAATATTCAATAGCCATGATCTTCAGGCCAACAGGCAATACTGAGTTAGAAGCAGACAGCACTTGGTAGCAGAAATTGCTGCATGGGCTCCAGATCACTTCTTAAAACCACTGTCAGTGAACGAAGTTTGTTGCATTATCCATAAATTACAACAGGGTTACAACTCTACCATGTAAAGCTAAAACCATATATAAATGGATCCAGAAAGATTGCCACCTTCTGAGCCGTCTGAGCTCATTTATGAATGACTGAGGCAAAGTGAAAAACTAGCCTGTGTTCTGACTAATCAAAATGAGAATTCTTCTTTGGAAATCATGGACGCCACATCCTCTTGGCTAACGAGGAGCAGGACCAGCTTGCTATCGGTGCATAGTTCAAAAGCCAACATTCATGATAACTGGTGTGCATGGCATGGGTACCTTGCATATTTGTGAGCACACCATTAATGCTGAAAGATATATACAGGTTTTGGAGCTTCATGCACTGCCATCTAGACATCTTTTTCTGGCAAAGCCTTGCTTATTTCGGCAAGACAATGCCAATCTCCATATTCTGCATGTATTACAGTAACATGGCTCCAGAGTAGGAGAGTATGGGTGCTTAATTTTCCTGCCTGCAGCCAATGTTACCAACTGAATATAGTTACCACATTACGAAACAAAAATATAACAAAGGAGGCTGCGAGGCATTCAGCAGCTGAAATCCAATATGAGCAAGAATGGGAAAACATTTACTTTCAAAACCTCAGCTGTTGGTCTCCCTAGTTCCCATTCGCTTGCGTAGTATTGTTAAAAGAAAAGTTGATGCAACAGTGGTAAACATGCCTCTGTCCCAACTTTTTTGAAAAGTGTCGCAGCCATCAAATTCAAGTTGAACATGTATTTTTCAGAAAACAATAACATTTCTGTTTCACGACTGATATGTTGTCTTTGTACTATTTTCAATTAGACATTGAGTTTAAATAGTTTGTAAATCATTGCATTGTATTTATTTACATTTTACACAGCGTCCCAACTTTTTTGGAAATGGGATTGAATATCATGTCTGCATTTAAACTAAATTTGTGCTGCAGAAGTTAATTAAATAAACATTTTGCAGGTGTCATATACTCCCCCCCCGCTAGTTAGCAAAAAAACTCACCTGTGCAGCGCCGTTCAGCCATTACAACTCTTGTTCATATAATCCACCCATGAGCCCGGTAATCCATCGAGCAAACACTGATTTTTGAAAACTTTCAAAATATAATAGCAACCATAATTTATTGTCTTATGTACTTATTTATCTCATGTCGCCTGTACACAGCTAGAATTAAAGCATGCATTATCGAATTTATCGTATATCGTATCGTAAATTATCGTATTTTATGCCACAAATAATGTCAAAACTGTAAAAATGGTACTTCTCCTTTAAAAAGACGGGTGTTATTGAGGATAGGCCAATAATGTAGGTGTGTTGTGGTGTTATTGGATGGATGAGATCAGCTGATGATTCAATTGATGGCCCCTGCATGATCACAGATTGAATGAAAGCATGTTAGTGAAAGCAGATTAAATGAAAATAGATTGAATGCAAAAGACATCCGCTTCATTTCAATCAGGACAGACCAATGAATTGGTAAAGATAACAATTTAGATTAAATGAACAGATTAAAATAGCCTTTAAGTCTTTGGCGCTCGGACTCACCGGGGTGATTTCGCATCTGTGGAACCTCTGGCCTGAGGAGCTGGATAAATCCCCCAAAATTAGGGGCGCAAGCCTTTGAAAACACAGACCTGTATGTCCCCCAAAGAATGATTAGAATGCTTACTTACCGAGCAGGAATGAAGCATGGTAAAATCGAAGATGGTACAGACTGCTAGAGGATGAAACGCAAGAGCATGATATGGCAATAATTTAGGATTAAAGATCACAACCACCAGATTTTTTTTTTTTTTTTTTTTTTTTTGGGACGCCAAAATATCCAACATGTGGCCATGTGTCGAGAAAACGTGACTAAAACCAGATCACAAAAAGTTAATGACTGAGCTTACCATGTAGGTCCATAAATATTGACTAATCGAAAGAGCACAGTGCCAACTCCATTTAATAGCTGCACGAGTCTGTTACCCATGCTACCAGATACGCTAGGACATTGAACAATGGTCTTAAATTCGGCAGAAATAGGTCCGCTCCATATTAGACTGCCAAGTTCGGTCACTGATTCCTGGATGGTCAGTTATTGATCATGAGAGAATGAAGATGAGGAAAATTGGATGACTCACCATTAGGGACTTAAGCTCGTAGCTGGTTTGCACCCGCGACTTCCTGCATTGTGCATTTTGGTGAAACCCGCATCATTCTAGTTGATTGGGGATTCTGAGGAGCGTTTTCCACTTGCCATGTGACTTGCGAGCAATGCATGGGCCAGCCGGGGCTTGAGGACTGCAAAGACCTTGGCAACTAGCAAACTGCGCCTAGCCAGGCTTGGTTTGGGGTTAGCAACGACCAGTCTTTGAATAAGCCAGTGATGGCTTGAGAATTGTGAAGACCTGCATGGCTAACAATTTGTGCATGGCAGGTGAGGAGACCTGCTCATCGATCTTGGACGAGTGGTACGTACCATGGAACTAGAAAATGTATCTGGTGTTAATGGATGTTGGGTGTTGAATTTCCCTGTAGTTACTTAGGCAAATGGAATTAAAACATGAGAGCTGGAAGTGGCTTGTGGTAAGCAGTGACCTTCATGCAATGAGTGAGCCAGGATTGGCTTGTGGTCAGCGGTGACCTTTATGCAATGAGTGAGCCAGCAATGGCTTGTGAGTAGCGTGATGAACAGGATGGAAAAATATTTATTTACCCATTTAATGATCTCTTGGCTTAGCTAGTGAAATTTGCTAGTCCATCTTTGCAGATGGGAAGCACAAACCTTAAACTAGAAGAATGTTGCTCACATTAGAGGAATAAGGTAACGGAGACCAACTGCCAGATAGATGCTGTGGGATCCTGCAGTTAAGCTAAATGGGGTTAAACGTTATCCGTTTTGCGGCATCAATTTAAAGTGACACTCTCTTCTGATTTTGACCGCTGATAAGTGATAATATACAGTGCTATTCCAAACTCAAGCTCATTTGTGCCAAAAGACCTGTTTAGAGTTATGAAAACAATGATTCCCTGTGGAAAACCCTAGCAGCCAACAAACTGTTCCTTGGCAACCCTGGCTTGCAGACAGCAGAGTCCTTAGGGCAATGCGAGAGCTGGAAACCTTTGAGCAATGCAGGAGCCAGAAACCTTAGAGCAATGCGAGAGCCAAAAACCTTAGAGCAATGCAAGAGCCGGAAACCTTAGAGCAATACGAGAACCAGAAACGGCTTGTGGTCAGCAGTGGCCTTCATGCAATGAGTGAGCCAGCACTTGCTTGTGGTCGGCAATGACCTTTATGCAATGAGTGACCCGGCAATGGCTTTTGGTCAGCAGAGACCTTTATGCAATGAGTGAGCCAGCAATGGCTTGAGTAGTGTGATGAACAGGACGGAAAAATATTTATCCATTTAACTATTTTAGAATAAAGACACGGAGACCAAACTGCCAGAGATGCTGTGGGATTCTGCAGTTAAGCTTAAGTGCGGTTAAGTTTTATCCATTTTGTAGCAGCAATTTGGAATGACGCGCTTTAATTTGTTGGTTTAGATCAATGTATAAATGATTGTTTTAAAGCAACTCAGGACTCAAGCTGATATCCCAAAGACCCGATTTAGAGCACTGGAAAAATGTTTCCCAGTGGGAAACCTCAACGGCCAATGATTGAGCCTTGGAAAATGTTGCTGACATTGATAGAACAATGGAGACCAACCTGCTAGTTGGATGCTGCAAGATCCAGCAGTTAAACTAAATGCAATTCGAAACGTTATCCATTTTGCAGCAGCAATTAGTACACTTGAATTAGCTGGTTTTGAACGCTGAATGATTTTATTTTAACACAGCTGGCAACACAAGCTCATTCATACCAATGGGTCTGTTCTAGAATTAGAAAAACATTTCCTATGGACCTTAACAGCCAACAAATTTTGCTTACCTGGTAATGGCTTGCAAACAGCAGAGACTTGTTTTTGACAAGTGAACCTGCAAAGACTTAGTCGGCAATGACGTTTATGCAATGAGAGAGGCAGCAATGGCTTACAACTGTGATGACCTGGATGGCAAACGATTTGTCCGAAGCAGGTGAAGAAATCCGCATATCCATCTGCAGATAGGAAGAATATGCCTTGGAGAATGTTGACATTGGAAGAATAGAACAATAAAGACCAACCTGCCAGTAAATGCTGTAAGATCCAGTGGTTAAGCTAAATGCAATTCAAACCGTCCTCCATTTTGCAGCAGCAATTCGAAATGATACTTGCTTAAATTTTCTGGTTTTGAGCATTGTGAAAATGATTTTAATGCAACTCACTACAAGCTAGTACATGCCAAAAGACCCGTTGTAAAGTGATTAGAACAATGTTTCCCTGCGGAAAACCTTAACAGCCTACAAATTGAGCCTATCCAGCATTGGCTTGCAGTCAGACTTGTATGAAATAAGTGAGCCAGCAAGGCTTGTGGTCAGCGGTGACCTTTCTGCGATGAGACCCATCGATGGCTTGAGTAATGTGAAGACCTGGACGGCAAACAATTCGTGCTCAGTGAAAAATGAGAAATTAAAAGGCAGCTCGATAGGCATGGCAAGTACAACCACCAACCAGAGATTTGCAGTGGTTAACAAATGTTGTTAAGGCTTTGGGGATTTGATTTTAATGATGGCAGCACATAAAAGCTTGGACTACATGGGCTGAAGATGACTGCCCGGATGTAAAGGGAGGCAGCAGATAGAATTAGATGCACCGAGAAGTTACAGTATTTATGAAGAAGAATTACCTGAATTATGTCATGATCATTTTTTTTTTTTTAAGCAGAATTATGAGATTAGGAGGTAGAGGCAGTTATGTTCATTCACATGAAATCCTGGTGGGCTTGCAGAAAACAGCAAATGAATTGTTTAAAAGCACAGGTGGGTAGCAAGGCTGGCATCTGTCCCAGGTTCCCATGAACTTCTGGCCTTCAATTCATTAATAATCTTTGCTAGGCCATTTATGAAATCTGGGATTCTGCTGAATTTCTTTAATGATCAAAAGACCACCAAGAAAGAACACGTTAACTTATAATAATCTATGAGCAAATTCATGTTTAAGCATGCTACCAATTGGCTTAATTAGTCAGTATGTAACCCGTAGGACATTAAGACCCAGTACATCATTTCGAGTGGGCCGTGTTCCTTTAAGACGATTATTGCTGCGTACGTTGTGGATTCTTGCAAGTTTTGAACTTTTGAACTATCGTCTGGTCAAGCGCACCTGGTCTGGGGAAAGGTATGCTCGTTTTGTAAAGTTAATGGTTTAAAACTGTTTTAATGGTTAACATACGCGGAGTGGGTGTGTGATGGTAATATCCCTCGGCGTTGTTTTACTTTTAGATTCCTTTTTTTGATAAAGACCGTCCTGGTATTTGGAAGAGTGCAGGCTATCACATTGTACAGGCAATTACTCAGATTGTAGTATCCATTGTTACTATGCTTTGGTAATGTTAATGGGTTACTTTTGTGGGGACTGCCAAGAATATCATCATGTGCAGAGTTATGTTCAGTTGTGAGCTAATGGATTGCATGCATTGTGATTGCGATGGCATGTGAGCTGTGGCCTTGAATTTAGTCGTGAACTGGGTAGCGCCAGTAAAATGGTTTTTCGCTTTGATTATTGTGAACTTTTATGTGTATGTGGTGATCCGTTTGTACAACTTTCTTTGAATCTAAAGTGTTGGCGGTGGCCAGCTTCGGAACTATTTCTGCGTGGGCGTTTGGCCTTACGTTGCCTGTGCATTAGCATTAAATTCAAGGCCTCTTTATGTCCATTTACTGGTCCTAATTGTGGTGACTTGGAGTAGGAGGGGCATTTATAGTTTTTTTTTTTGTCAATGCATTTTAATCTAACAGCTTTGTTTTGTAGGATCTATTGCAACCAGTGTTTACCTGGATTATTGGCATTCCCTGCGAAGGATATGGTTTTTCCCCAACTTGGAACTATTTGTATAATTTTTATGACTGCTGTGCTGTTATATTCATTGGGCAGTGATTGTGCCGTGGGTTGCATGTGACAGCTGTGTGTCTGCACATGATGGGTGGAGTGCAATACAGTATTCTTACTACACTATGGGAACTGTGCAACCCAGTTGTGCTCCTTGAGATGGGTATGTGCAGTATCTGGTGCTGTAATCGGTGCTGTGGTCATCGTGCCATATGTTATGGTGTAGTGGGTTTAGTGTACTACAGCACCTTTGATTGTATCCAGTGCATTGTGTAATATTATATTTACTGGAGTGGGTAAGGTGCAATTTTAGTACTTCCGATCGCGGCATGGCCATTGTCCAATAAGTCACACGGTGAGACGGGCAAAGTGGATGGTATTGGGACGATTAATGCAAGGCGAGCACAATTCGAGCCTACGAGGTATGGGTCAAAAAAACTTCTGCATGGGACGTGATTAAATTTTATTGTTTCTAACTTATAGACGTAAGCTTGGGCAGAGTGGTATAGAGAGTTGACGGGGCGCCAAAAGGGAAGGTAATACTATCGCAGCCCTTTCACTGTGTGACGTCACTTCTGTGTGGAGAGCAATGAATTGACTGCTTTGAGACTGCTGTGCGGTGTCCACAACTGGTCGCCACTGAACGCTGGCGTGTAATAGTAGCGTCTGGTGCGTGTATTTTTATTTTCTTGGGTGGCAATAGTATTGGCTTACCAAATAAGGGGAGTGTACCCCCATTGTTCTATATTACTCTAAAACTGCGTAGTTGTATGTATGTGTTTAATAAATATACATATTTTTAACTGTGTAAGAGAATACATTTTTGTACCACCTCAGCTTGTGTATTCCTTCCTCCATATTAAGTGAGTGGACATAACTGTTGGGGACCTGTGCCTATAGATATTTGTTTGGGGTTCTCCCACCCCCATAAGTGGGAGTGGCGTAATCAATACCATTAGTCTTTTCCGTATAGGTGATAGCGGCTACAAGTATCATTGATAGGAATAAGCCTTCATGCACCCAGGGCCTCCAGGATTGGGATTGCTGTTCCCTGGTCAGGAATGCCAGTGATTCTCAGCGGAAACCAGGTGAATAGACAGGAATGCCTCATGGGCAGAATTTTTGAATATCTGCATTAAAGCTGAATGAGGAATTCAGTAATGGATAATACACAGTGACACCATGGAAAGATTCCAAGACTGAAAATTTGAATCCAAGATCATGATTACTCCAGTGGATAACTGAATGGAAATGCTCAAGCACTGAGAAAACTTAACACCAGCCAGGTACAAGGCCACTAAGGGCCATTTACTGGCAAACCATCAGCCTTTTACCCAATGATTTCGAGGACATGCAGCCAAAGAATCTTGAGTCGTGCTTTCCTGAGTTTTTTTTTTTCTCCCCGAGATTAATTCAGTGCTCAGATATTCGAATGAGATGCAGAGAAACGGTTTACGCCATTAGCTGAAACCAGGAGAGAGAGAGAATACCATATATAATGAGATGGAACATAATATAAAGAACCAAGTCGGTTTGGAGCTGCTCGCCATTAAACCTGCTACATTACCCTGCTGAATTGCTCTTCGGACTGTGGAGAGAACATGAGAAGTCTGCACTTGAAAATTACTCGGATTGAACTTGGATGAGCTGTATTCATTACAAAATGCGCAAAACCTTGATGCAGGAGAAGAGCGCCAGAAATTTCATGACAACCGGTTTCGAAAGGAATCCTATACACCTTGCGGCTTGTGTAGAATGGCGTAGCTTGGAATTGATAAGACATTTGCCATACACCGAGTACGCCAGTGAAAGACGATTGGTTGGCCGGTAGCAATGTAGCCTATGCTTAGCGTTCGCAAGATGGGAAAACAGAGAGGGAAACATGTACGTTTGAGCTGATTTACTGTGAAGGATTCGCGAGCTGAAGCTGTGGGATACATAAGCACGTAGGAATTGGCTCGAGTATGTGGGACATGAGATAAGGCTGTACCAACTGCCGAATACGCGAGTTGATCGCGGTAAGTCGGCAGATCACTAACCTAATATAATAACCGAACAATCAGGTTCAAACCATGATGAATATTGCCGTGCCGACCTGCATGCTGGATGGTGAATGGAGTGGAGGAGGGAGCGCGTGATGGCAGTCTGCGTGCATTAGAAGCAAAGAGACATATTTAAAGGAGAAGTTTCGTTTTTACAGTTTTGACATTATTTGTGGAATAAAATAAAATAATTTACTCACCCATATAACTTTCATGTCACAAGAAGTCCTTCAGAAGATATTTAAATCCAAAGAGAGCCGCGTATATCCGTATAATGGGAGTGAACGGGGCACCGAGAGTGCAGCCTCTAATGCCGCTTTATCTGTTGCGAAACTCATTCATTTCACCAATATTTTGTTATGATTCGCTAGTGTTGTTCCCCTTTTGAGTCGGGGGTTGCCTGTAATCGTCATCCGGCGTCTGTTGAACTTTCTGGCCCTCTTTTTGTGGCCTTGCGGGAAAAAAGTCTTCCGTAGCAAAGTGAGCAGTGCAAACCCGAAGATCCGCACGCCTCAGTGCTTCCACTTGAGTATTCGGGTCTATTTTCAGCGCATCTAGCTAGAGCTTCAGCAATTCCAAATTGCGTAAAGGTAGCCTATGGAAGCTAAATGTTGTCCAACTGGTCATTTTGTTGCAACAACTTGGAAAAACGCAAACACGAACCGTGATGTTTTACCAGCACGTAAAGCAGCCGACCGTCACTGAGCTAGCAGGGTTGCCAACTCTGATAAGACAAATAAGCGACTCCAGCTTCAAAAACAAGCCCAAAACAAGCGCAATATAAATTAGACGATACTAAGACGGTTTAGACCTGGGGGGGGGGGAGAGTGGATATATTATCTTTCATTTACTTGCGCAAGACGCGAGGAGGGAGGGCAGGTCCTCTCACATTGCTCGTGAGGCTGTGAGCAGACAGAGTCAATCAAAAAATCGGGGGGAAATAGCAACCATAAACAAATTACAATTTAGGTTGCTTTTTACACTTCTCTAACAAGCAACCATATTTTTAAAAACAAGCCCAAAAAAAACGCAACCCGCGACCCGTAAGTTTTTCAAGCGACGTCAGGAAAAAAGAAGCCCAAAGCCGCATATTACAAGCGGACTTGGCAACTCTGACAACATTCAGTTCAGAGGTTAGTGGGTCCAGCTACAGACGCCGGATGACGATAACAGGCAACCCCGGACTAGCGAATCATGACAAAATATTGATGAAATGAATGAGTTTCACGACAGATAATGCGGCATTAGAGGCTGCGCTCTCGGTGCCCCATTGACTCCCATTATACGGATATACGCGGCTCTCTTTGGATCTAAATATCTTCCAAAGGACTTCTAATAACACGGAAGTTACTTGGGTGACTAAATTATCGTATTTTATGCCACAAATAATGTCAAAACTGTAAAAACGGTACTTCTCCTTTAAAAAGACGGCCCCGCAAGGATAGGCCAATAATGTAGGTGTGTTGTGGTGTTATTGGATGGATGAGATCAGCTGATGATTCAATTGACGGCCCTGCATGATCACCGATTGAATGAAAGCATCCGTTAGTGAAAGCAGATTAAATGAAAATAGACTGGCGAGAGCGTGCAAAGGAGGGTCTTTCTGACTGAACTTGCGCCAAGCTTCATTTGAGCACTTGCAAAATGTATACTAACTTCCACATTGCAAATTTACTTTAAATTTTCAATTGATATTTTGATATGAATTGAACAATTACAAAGAAAAAAGTATGTTTTTTCAAATATGTAATATGTTACTTCCTTCAAGCTAGCTTGCGGCTCCTCCTGCCTTCTGGACAGACCAAACACTGCTTACTGACGTAAAAAGTGTCACTAGATGTGCGCCGGTATTTGAATATAGCGCGGGAATGTCGCCACAGACACACTGATCGCTTTACCTGGCAAAGAATGAAATACAAGTGCTTTCATCAGTGGGTCATAGGCCCAATCACCGTTGTTTTATCCCCCATCTCTGATAGACACTGACTTAACAGACAGTAACGAGACAGAAATCTTACGGATTACCACTTTGATAAACAAAATCATCATTTAAAGACTGCATTTTGTATTTACTCGGGTTGTCTTTGTCTAATATTAAAATTTGTTCGATCTGAAACATATAAGTGCGACAAATATGCAAAAGATTAAGAAATCAGGAAGGGGGCAAATACTTTTTCACAGCACTGTATAACAGTGCACCCTTTCAACGGCGTTACCTTCATAAGTATTCATGTTAAAGTTATCGGCTAACTGAGAGCAAGCCCTTGAAAAAACCATGAACTTAGTTTTCTTTGCATTTGAAAGCAATTTTAAACCAAGAAGAGCAATCTGCAAAGAATGGAAAGCTGTTTGAAGTTCCATGACAGCCTCAGCCAGGGACTTTGCATGTGTATAAATTGCAGTGTCATCTGCATATAAATGAATTTTTGCTTGAAGGCCTTTTCCAAGATCATTTATGAAAATTGAAAACAGAACTGGTCCTAAAACGGAACCGGTCCTAAAACAGAACCTTGTGGAATGCCTTTACCAATTTCAAGAATCTGAGACCTGTGACTGTTGGCACAGACACACTGTGTTCTGCCAGAAAGATAATTTTTAAACCACAGTGTAGTCTTTGGACTAAATCCAACATTACTGAGTTTGCTGAGAAGTAATTCATGGTCCACGAAGTCAAATGCCTGAGATAAATCAACAAATAAGGCGACACAATGTTGCTTTTCATCAAGAGCATTTATGATGTTGTTTATTACTGCCACTGAAGCTGTGATGGTGCTGTGGCCAGTTCTAAACCCAGATTGGTATGAACTCAACATCTTGTTTTTGAGTAGGAACTGCTGTAGCTGCAGATTTGCAAAGGATTCTAGGATTTTTGCGAGAACTGAAATTTTTGAGATTGGAAAATAATTATTTAACTCATATTTATCTCCTCCTTTAAACAAGGGGAGTACATAGGCAGATTTCCAGATTTTAGGAATTGAGTTGGAGGACAGACTTAAGTTGAAAGTCAGCTATCAAGTCAGCTGCTTCCTTTAAAAGATAAGGATTTAAATCGTCAGGACCTTCAGATTTTGTATATCAATGCGTTTAAATGCTTTACATACTTCAGCAACAGATATAGATTGGAAATCAAATGTTCCCAAATTTGTATTATAATTTTCAGGAGAGGAGTTAACATTTGTACTGTCAAATACTGATCCAGCACGGATAAAGTGGGCATTAAACTTATTTACCTTGGCCGTTTTATCCTTAATTTCCTCTGAGTCAACCACAATGCATTCTGGAAGGTTTGAAGTAGAGACTGGACCTGATAAAGATTTTATTAATTTCCAGAATTTGGAGGGATTAGTTAAATCCTTTGTAACAGACTTCAAAAAGTACGCCAATTCGGATTTCCTGATATATGAAATGCATTTGTTTCTAAGAGCTCTGAATGAGGTCCAGTCAGCAGAGGAATTTGATGATCTGGCCTGAGCCTAAGCTTTATTTCTTTGGCGAACTAGCCTTGCCAGGTCATCTGAAAACCAGGGGTTGTCCCTACCACTGATTCTGAATTTTTTAACGGGGACATGTTTATTAGTGATTGACAAAAATATTGAATGGAAATATTCCCAAGCCAAGTCGACATCAGGAGTCAGGGTAATTCTATTTAGATCACTAGCATGCAGATCATGCAAGAAAGCTTGCTCTGTAAAATTTTTTAAATGTCTTTTAAAAATAAAACGGGGTTTTACTTTTGGGGTTTTTGTATTTCTTACACAAGCAATTGCACAGTGATCACTGACATCATTGCAGAAAATGCCGGTTGATGTATTTTTTTTTTTTTTTACTAAAAATTTGGCATCTCCAATCCCACCCGAATCTGGAATGCCCAATTGGTGAACTATGTACAAAGCTTGCTGGTATGCGACCCCCTGCTGCCAACTCAGGAGAGCGAAGACAGTTCACGGCTCTCCTCCGAAGCACGTGCCTGTCAGCCACTGCTTCTTATACACTCATTGGTTGAATCTTCGCGAGTTCAGAACGAGGGCGGAGGATACCCGGACATGAACAGACTTAGAATCTTCCTGACGAGCGCCCGTCAGGCCAACAGGAGGCGCTTGAGCAACGAACAAAGCTATTTATTTATTTCCCTTTCCCGGCAGTCCCTTCCCAATTTGAAACCCTGTAGCGCGATGGCCAATTGTGCGCTACTCTGAAAAAGCTGCCGACCACTGCCGGTTGGTACGACCGGGGCTCGAACCCGCGACGTGATACTCACTTCTGCACTGCAACGCAGTGCCTTAACCGAGTGAGCTATCCGGCAGCTCCGGTTGATGTATCTTTATGAGGTGTATTAACTAAAATTAAATCTAATAGAGTGGAATTTCTTAATTCTTTAGGGTGTGGCCTTGTTGGTGCGTCAATAAGTTTAACTACGTTCAGCGAGTTACACAATTCTTTGAAACATTCTGACGTACAAGTACGCCAGTCCCAGTTAAGATCACCCAGAAGGATGAACTCTGAATCATTTAGTTCATGTAAAATATCTTCGAGAGAAAGAAGAGCCTCTTTGGAGGCAGACGGAGGTCTATAGCAGCCAACCACCGTAATATTAACCACCTCAGACAACTGCAATTTAATGACTAAGAGCTCAAATTGCTTGGCTTTAGTAATGGACAAGGTGGCGTAGCAATTTATATTGGTCCGAACATAGATGGCAACCCTGCCACCTTTCCCAACTCGATCCATTCGATAGACTTTACACCCATCTATATGTATTATGTCATCAGATATCGAGTTCTTAAGCCAAGTTTCCAACAAAACCATAACGTCAGCATTAGTCGTGTTCATTCATTTCTAATCTCGTCCATTTTTGGGACAAGACTCCTAACATTTAGATGAATAAAACCAAGTCCAGTTCAATTTTTAAAGTCTTGAGGAGTAGGTAAACGTTGTACTGGAATTTCGGGCCCAGGATTGGGTTGAACATTTCCAGATATCAACAATAAAATCATGACAATGCAACGCAATTTCACATTTCCTATATTAATTGAGTCTGCCTTTCTATCAGGCTGAAAAAGAGAGTCTTCCAATGCAATGAAATAGTCATTTTAAAGCATGAAATTCTGCAAATGCATAATGTCCACCTGAATTTGAAACTGGTAAAACAACAGTTCATAACGTAGGCTGTTCAGTTGATGTGATGACTCGCAAACCCTGGTCGGAGAAGACAGATTTCGGCAGGGTGACAAGATGAATTCACTCACCTGACCTTGCCCATGTAGTCCAAGCTGTCCCGGGTTAAGGTGTATAACAAAAAGGGGAACTTTCTTGTAATTTCAGCCAAAAGTATCCCAATGACACTCTCTTGTAAAGAAATAAACTAAAAATATATTGGTCATAACATAAAAAAATAATTTTTTCCCTTTCTTGAAAAAGAGTGTTCCTTGGAGTTAGGCCCTTTGGAAACTCAAGGATTCAATTGTTGTAAAGGGATGCTCTGGCTACACCACTGGTGCAAGCTTATGCCCACGGGGAGGTCCGAGTTTCCCATTTTGTTGGAGCAATCCACAGCTGCATACAATGGCATTACAGCAGATTTTGTCGCTCAGGTTCTCATAATGATTAGTAACATCAGACCTTGATCATTCGGCATAAAATTAAGCTGCAGCATGAGTAATATTCAAGACTAATTTGTACACTATATAGATCAGCTGATGCCCAGATGTCCAAGCATGTCAAAACATCCAGGACATTGCCACAAAGTATTTTTGGATTGGCGGCATTCATGAACTTGCACTAATTAGTTGTATTTCAGAGGTTTGAGGTTTGATTACTCGGTACATGATAATCGCAAAAATTTGCAAAAAAAATACGTATGGAACGAGAAGAACGTACTTTTTTGGGTAAGAGCTGAAAGAGTGTTCTCTTTTCCTTTAATACAGCACATGTAGTTTGCTAGTAGTTACGTCATAACATCATTATTGCGTATAGAGCTGGCCAGGTCACTGTGTCTATGTTAGCCAACATCTTAGGCTTAAGACAATTAATTAACATCTAACATTATTACCTTTTGTGAATTCCCCATAAAACTGGTGAGCTAAATGAGGCTCTGCTGTCTTATTAAGGATGGAAAGAATTCCATATCCAAGCCCCACTGTTTTCAGCTTTTCATTTGTCAAAACGATTTTTAAAGAAGGTGCCGATATATTTCAGGGGGGCTTTATTAGTGAGAAGGGGTTTAGAATGTTAACATTGTGAATGCATATGCTGTGCGTGTCCTGGCAACCTGGCATGTGTCATCAGTAACATGGCTGCTGCCGTTATATGCCATTACCACGTACAGCAGCACGAAAAATTAAACTCTAAATTTTTTTGACTGGATGTATGCTTGACATTTTTATACATCCTGAATGTTTCTGTGGGTACCCAAACATCAAGGTAAGCTGAAAAAGTACTGATTTCATTCGATATAGGTGGAGGTTGAATACAAAATTCTTTTCTTTTTTTTATTTGGCTATGCAAGTGAACAGAGCTCTTTTGGGACAAAACATTTTGGGGAGCCATCTTTTGTGTGGGCATTGTTGGACATAATGTAGAAATGAAATTGAGACTTAGGGTTTCTGAAGGGGAAAAATGTGTATTATGTATTGTTTAAAGTGTATTATTTGCAATTTGAAAAACTTAAGTATATACTGAATAAGTGCAGCTTAAGTGCATTTAATTGTACTTATTTGAGGCACTATGAGGTTAATTTGTTCAACATTTTTCAATATAACTTAAATATAATTTAAATATGCTAACAGTAATTTTCCTGTACATTTAAAATATATAAATATCAAAGAACATGATGTAGGAAAATGTTATTTTAATAAATGTAAGTAAATTTTAACATTTCTAGTACATTTCACTGTGTGTTAACACTAAGTAGCCCTACAGAATAGTAAATTCACTCAAATGGAGCTTGACGTAAATTCTGATAGGCACGAAGTCAAGCTTCCTAACCTATAGCAGCCGTTTCTCGCGCTGGAGAATCACATGCATGCTCACGAAAGTCATCTGATTTGCTGTCACATGATTGCTTGATTGATAATATGCTAGTTTACTTAAGCTCGCATTCTGAGAAGCAGCTCCACAGCACGTACGCTTAACAAACGCTGGCACAGGAAACAGAGCCGCCGGCGACAAGGTTCGTGGTTTCGTTATTGCTGGTGCTTTCATAACATGTTTATTTTGGTTACTGTACTTCGGTGGATTTGATGTGGTTTGATGTCATGCTCGCATCTTGCCACGCTGGAAGTGCTCGGTTATGCAGGATAACCAGCGCAAAAAACTAACTTGTCTAACAAATGTGGCTCGTTTCAAAAACATTGCCTTTGTCTTTGCTGAAAGAACCTTTCGTTATTGGTGAGTCATCGGTCAACCGTAAATTTAAAGCAGCGCATGGTAATCTGGATGCAGCCACGACAGCTCAATTCCAGTTTTTGCTTAGCGAGGCGGTACTCTTTGTCTGAAGCTGGTCTTTTCCAGGTGTCGAAAAAGCATTTGGATGCTTTATGCAAGTGAAGTAACGCACTGCAGTATTGTCTTAATCGAGAGCGTGGTGCTTAGACCTGCACGTCTTTCAGACAAGCGTGCTGGAATGCTGATACTTGAGTCTCGGCAGTGTTTGTTCTCGCAGCGCAGAAAGACTCTGTTATGTCTCATTTCGTGAAGTTACCTGAGCTGCTAGTTGTCCTTTATATACCGGACGCTCGCTAGTTCCTTTGTACGGTCGGGATATAAAGTCTTCTAAATGCTGCGGAATCAGAGTTGGAGCAGCCATTCCAGTGGGCATTAGAGTTTCTGAAATCATTCTGGTATTGCTCCACCTTGTCAGTAATTGACTAATATTGTATTTTCGTTTCTTTTCTAAATTGGCCGTTTCCGCTGTATCATTGGCGGTATCTACCTCCGTCAAACGAAGTTAGCTGGAGGTTATGTGATCGGTGCCATTTGTTTGTCTGTTTTGCTTGTGAACAACTTAACTCAAAATGTAATGAAGATATTTCTGAAATTTTGTGGGTGGGTCACTATTACATCAGGGATGGACCCAACTGATTTTGACCACGATCAGTAACACAATATGGCATCCATGGCAGCCACCTTAAAATCCTGTGACACTTGTGGTATCGCCCGGGTTTGGGTGGTACCGATGGATCACACAGAACACACAGAGGGGAAATAGTGGCAAAAAAATAGCCTTAATCGGCCTTTTATTCAAATGGCAATGGCCTTGGAGTCAGCAACCTGGAGGGTTATTGCTTCAGGATAGCGAGTGGCATAGTCCAGGATGACCAGGACGTAGTTGTGGCCTCTAGCCGATTTGGGTAGGGGCCCTGTCAGGTCCAAGCCAATCCGGTCAAAGGGAGTCTCTATGATGGGGAGAGGGATTAGAGGAGCAGGCGGAGGCCTTACCGGGGAGGTGCGTTGGCAGACTTCACAAGCACGACAGTAGTCCTCCACCGCCTTGCGCATCCCTGGCCAGTGGAAGCGGTCTGCAATGCGTTCCAGGGTCTTTTGCACACCGAGGTGTGCTCCCAGAATATGTGTATGAGCCAGCTGTTGGACTGTGTCCACATACTGGCAGGGTAGTATCAGCAGTTCCCGAGCCTCTCCCTGTCTTGTGGTGTTGTAGTACAACAGGCCTCCACGCACCGAGAAAGGTTAGCCTCCAGAGGCCCCTCTCCCTTCTTCACCCCTTCGATGACCCGTCCCTGTCCCCAGCAGTGTCGCAACCGGTCATCCTGGACCTGTGCTGTACCAAACTGCCCCCGGGGCCGTGGCTGGGGAAACAGATCAGAGATTATAGGAGGTGGTGACTCACCTTCCCCGTCAGCTTCTGAGTCACCCGCAGCAACACGTTCCCCCAGCCAAGCGTCGTACGGTTCCTTGGGTGGGCAGGCTCAGACTCTGGTCCGCTGGACCGGCTGCCTCCTAGTTCGCCCTTTCCGGGCCCTTCTGCCCTTCTGGGTGGCTCTGGCAGACTGGTACAGCTCATCAAAGCCTGGGCAGTTCCGGCCAAGGAGTAGAGGGACCGGCAAGTCCGGCACCACCCCAGCTACCACTGCCCAGCAGCCTCGGTCGGTCTGTACCTCCAGATCCACTGCTGGCACCTGGTGTACGTCCCCCAGCACACAGGTGAGGGACATCATAGGGAAGGACTTGGCTCAGGCGTCGGGCAGGACTTGGGGTTGGACCAGCGATACTGCGCTCCCCGAGTCAAGGAAGGCCTCCCAAGGTCTCCCAGCAATCCGCACAGACGAGTGTACGGGCGGAGTCGGCTGGCATGTTTATGCGGCCAGATAGACTCTCCCGTGCTGTCCGGGAGCTGTTGTGGGACCTGGATCAGTGGGCATGGACACATCCGAAGGCACCTTTTTCGGGTTGTCCAGCTTTCCTCCCTGCCCTGGCTGGGGAGGGACAGGGGCCGTCCACCCATGTCTGCTGTAGCCACCTGGGGAGTGGGCTTGGGCCTGAGCTGGTGGCGCCAACTTTCTATCCCTGCTATTTCGGTTCTTGGCTAACCCCCGTTCAGTCTGAGCCGCTTTCAACATTTCCTGCGTGGCTTCCACTCGTTCCACCGGCTGTACTAGCTCCTCTGGGTTTTGAGGTGCATGGCAGGACCCGTAGGAACCGGTCCATGTCAACCCGGTCTATTATCTGGCTCACTGTCAGCTGGTCCAGCTGGAGCCACCGGGCGACCAGTCGGCGTAGGGACGCCATCTGCATTGACCCCAGGTTGGTAGGCCCAGGTGGCGACCTGCTGTCCCGCGGATGTGGGGGACACCCCTGCCCTAGCCAGTAGCTCCTTCTTCAGGCCTAGGTAGTCCGGGGCCTCCACGTCCCCCAGGTCCTGGTATGCCTGCTGCGCTTCGCCCAAGAGGAAGGGTGCCAGGATGTCAGCCATCTCTCGGGGGTTCCACAACTCACGCTCTGCTATCCGCTCAAAGGTATGGAGATACGCTGCCACATCATTGGCTTTGGTCATCTTCACCATGACCTCCTTTGCCTTCATCCTTGTCAGAGGGAGCGGAGTGCTGGCTGAACTGCGAGCCTGGACCGCTTCTGTCAGGGTAACCATCTTCTCCGTCATCACCTGGGTGGCATAGTGCTGCGCCAGATTAGCCTCCACCAAGGCCTGCAACAGGGCTTCCATGTCGCAACTAGACACAGTACAAGGAAAAAATTAATAAGTGGGTTTTAGGAAAAAAAAAAAAAAAAAAAAAAAAAAATTCTCTGCGAGAACAAGATTAGAGGCTTGGACTCAGAGACACTAGTTGCGATCTGCTGTACCCCCGTGCCAGTGCCGCATTCTCCACCACTGTGGTATCGCTCAGGTTTGGGCGGTACCAATGGATGGCACAGAGAACACAGAGGGGAAATAGTGGCAAAAAATAGCCTTAATCGGCCTTTTATTCAAAAATGACAGCACTCTGGGAGAGGTCAGGCAACTTAAATTGTTCCCTTCCAATGGGACCAATGCATTACAAAAAAAAATATTCTTGGTGCAGGGGGGAGAGATGTCCGGGAGATGCCAGGCGAAGGTTCCTCACCAGACTGGGCTTTACTCTCCCTGCATCTCAACCGGACTCTGGAATATAAACACAAGAAAAAGGTTAGGTTAAGCAGGAGACGCGGTCTTGTTGCTCTTCCAGACAGCTCTCTCAAATGAAGTGGAGGCTGTCTTTTATAGGGCCTGCTGCAGCTCCCTGGAGTGGCCACAGCTGTGAGTAATTATTGCCTGCAGCTGGTTTGCCCTGCAGGCAGAGTGCTAGCAACTGTTCAGCCTGTGGCTCTCCAGGGTCCTGCAGCTGGCCTTCTGTGGGTGCTGTCCCTGGTGCTGAAGTGGCTTTCTGGTGGCTGGTCTTCGCTGACGTTGCCTTTGTGGGGAGGGTTGCTGCAGGGCCACGCCCCGATCCACACCACGCACTCGATAAATGAACTTTGCTCCCACTCAGCAAGATTTGGACCGTACTGCTTTGGCGAAGGTTTGCACTCTAGGAGTGCCTCTAGTGTTCTTGTATAATCATACCCTAGCTCCCAAGTTTGGTTGAAATTTTGATTGCTATGTTTTGCGTTGCAAGAAAACCTTGGAGTGCTTGCCACCATCAAGCTCACATACACAAGCTGTGGCTTATCTTGCGCACGCTCAGCAATGCCATGATGTGGCAAGTTGCCAATGCTTCACTAATCTTTACCCCATGTCAGCAACTAGCTAGTGCTTGTGGTCTGCTACTTCTTTCATTCAGATTGCTTTGACTCTGCCTGCTCAGTATGTCCTCAGTATGTCTCTAACTGGGGATTTACTCCAGGCACACTTGCGCGGTTTTGTTCCATCATGCTCTCGACTTCAATTTACACCAGCAGCGTCTCAGAAGCGGAGCATCTCAGAAGCGGAGCAGTTATTGACTTGTTTACTTCGTCATTTTTGGTTATTTTTCCTTGATTTTTGTGCTTCTACCATGTGGTTTCTTATTGTATGTTTTAATTGTGTTAAATGTTGTTATTTTCATCTTTGTTGTGCTGTAGAACCTACTACAGTCCAGCCGTGAACACCATAGATTAAAAAAAAAAACTGTGCCCGTGTTTTAGTTATAACAAAATCAGAACTTTGAAAAATAAGTTATAAGCAAATTTTATATCAAAGATTTGTGGCTGGTTTCTTTTAGTTAAAAGCGTATTCCCCTTGATAGTTACTTCCTGCCTGGCACGATCTGGTGTGCAATTTCCCATTAGCACAAATACTAACGTAGTTGGATCCATTAAATGTATATGGTCAAACTATGGGAAACGTATCCCTGCTATATTCAGATCAGCGCGACTGCGGCTCGCCAGTGGCAGAAATAGACTCAGTGCGTATTTTTGGCGGAGCAGCGCGGACAACCACTTCTGGGACGCTGCTGACACGCGCCGCAGCGCATCTGGTGTAAACACGAGCATTGACTAGAATGGCTGTGTATTTTTCAGAGCGCTGCGGCGCAGCCGCGCCTGGTGTAAATTGGGGGTAACTGTGCCAGTTGCTGGGTTGGCCCAAAGGTCATGGCTCCAAGGCTCACTGTCATTAGCCTCTGGTGTTCGGGTTTGCAGCACCATCGGTTTATGGGGGATTCTAGTAGTTTTCTCAGCTTTCAGATTCAAGAAGGCTCTTTACAGTTTTCATTCATGACATGTGTCGCACTGCTTTCCCCCTGTGTTCTCCACTGATTGCCTAGTTTTTGTTCTCTCCAGGTCCACGGCGGGCCCTGCCCTGAGCATGCTGCTGCTGGTCTTCGCCATCAACGCCACCTGGCCTCTGCTCAAGTGCTGCTCCATCATCGAAATGGTCTAGGTCATGGCATTTATTCAGGAAACTACAAATCCTGGGATGCTTTTCAACAATCCCCTTTGCACTGCGGCAACCATAAACTCATACCCTGGGACGGTCAGAGGAGGATGGACCTCCCCTCTTAAGCCTGGTTCCTCCCAAGGTTTCTTCCTATATTTGAGCCACATAGAGAGTTTTTCCTTGCCACTGTCGCCACTGGCTTGCTTTTGAGGGGGTTCAGACCTGGGTTTACTATGAAGCGCATCGTGACCAATTGAGTTGCCTTGTTCATCACAGAGGCTCGTAAACCTATTCCTGTTTGCTGCTCAGCTCTGCTTCATTTTTCAGTATTATGGCCTCTCCCTCAGCTCTACATTCCTCTCTCACTCCATATTCTAGCAGCAACACTCCGCCTTCGTGGCCTAATGATGATATTAGAGGCCACAGGACACTGGACATCTTCAGCCACGAAGTTTACCTTCACCCAGGAATTAAGGACATTGTGGAAGCTCAAAATGAATGAGTAAGATTGTGTAAATTGTGACCATGTTTTGTATGTTAAATGAACTTCTCTTGTACTTGCATCTGTTTCATGTGTCGTTCAGAATACTTCTATACACATAGACAGGGCATGAAGCGTCACTGCTCAGCACCCATGCCATGTCATTCACCACAACATACACTTCAATCATTGAAGGTACCAGCCTTCATGTTATACTCTTCAAATCATATAGTATAATTCTCATGAATCTGCTTTGAGAGGACCATCACTACATTTAGAATATTTCTCTTGTATTTGGCTTCAAGAGAGATTGTGCCAGCCACCGGGTTGTCACTACACATAATACACCTCACATAGAATATTTCTCTTGTATTTGGCTTCAAGAGAAATTGTGCCAGCCGCCGGGCTGTCACTACACATACTACACTTCACATAGATTATTTCATTGTATACAGCTTCAAGAGAATTTTGCTAGCTGCTGGGCTGTCTCAGCCCAGTCTCACATAGAATGTTTCCCTTGCATTTGGCTGCAAGAGAAATTGTGCCAGCCACCAGGTTGTCACTACACTAAGTACACTCACATAGAATATTTCTCTTGTGTTTGGCTTCAAGAGAAATCATGGCAGCCGCTGGGCTGTCACTACACATAGTACACTCACATAGAATATTTCTCTTGTGTTTGGCTTCAGGAGAAATTGTGACAGCCGCTGGGCTGTCACGACATGTAATACACTTCATATAGAATATTTCTCTTGTGTTTGGCTTCAAGAGAAATTGTGCCAGCCGCCGGGCTGTCACTACACATAGTACACTTCACATGGAGTATTTCTCTCTTATTTAGCTCAAGAGAAATTGTGCCAGCCGATGGACTGCCTCTAAACCTATGGAAGCTTCATATTTCATCTTTTGGCTTATGCTAGCATGGTTCTGTTTTGTGGGGTAAATTGCAGCTCCCTGCCTTCGGTTCCACGCTGGACGGGCAGGGATCTCTCGAACAGAGCCATGCCGCCAAACTCAATGTATGCTTGTATGCTTGTATGCTTTCAATAAATATTCTCTTTGACAAAGTGTCCTATTAGAAATGGAGCTTGACGTAAATTCTGATAGGCACGAAGTCAAGCTTCCTAACCTATAGGAGCCGCTTCTCACGCTGGAGAATCACATGCGTGCTCACGAATGTCATCTGATTTGCTGTCACACGATTGCTTGATTGATAATATGCTAGTTTACTTAAGCTCGCATTCTGAGAAGCGGCTCCACAGCACGTACGCTTAACAACCCTCCTCCTCCCCAGCTCCTCCCGTCTATTTTTAGCATTCTGTAATCCTGTTCTTTCATGACTTAACTGCCATTCAATAACAATGTCTCTTCTTTTTGAGGTCATTGTTGCTGTAGGCTCTGTTCTATGGAGGGGGGGTTAATTGCAGCTCCCTGCCTTCGGTTCCACGCTGGACGGGCAGGGATCTCTCGAACAGAGCCATGCCACCAAACTCGATGTATGCTTGTATTCTTTCAATAAATATTTGCTTTGACAAAGTGTCCTATTAGAAATGTACATAAGGTCAACTTAATGTTGACTCGGATTATGTGTAGTGTTGGTGTTTCACTACTTTCGCAACTTTTGAAGCATCATCTTTTAGAAACATTTAGAAAAAAAGACCATCACAGCATTTTAATAAATTTTTACAAACTGTTGAGGACGGCATCCGTTAATAAACCTGGCTCAGGGACTTGGGGGTGGGGGGGCTTGGTGATCTATTAACATCTGTTAAAATCACAGACACACATAGTCACTGGGTTTGTACGTTCGATATACACTATAATCATTTTGTTTTAGGCTAATTGGTGTTATATAAACTCAAAAACTAATATCAATGCTTTACGGGAAATATGGTCCAATATGATGTTAAAATACATACTTTTTTTGTCAGATTGCATGAACTTTTTTCGCCCGGCCACTACTGCCCCATCTCTGCCCTCTGGAGAGTGGGCCGGTCAGGTACAAATTCCCAGGCCACTTTTTTGCCCCAGTCCGCCCCTGCCTATGGGTGTGTGAGTATGTGTGTGGGTTGGGCGCGTCTTTTTGTCCCAAGTCGAAGAGAAAAATGGCAGACAACATGCTTGGCCATGACTGTATTTTGCAATGTATAGGTTGGCCTCTCTGCAGCTGGATAATTCAGTTTAGTTTCAAGGAAGTACCAAGAAGAGAAGCAAGCTTCAGCTCAGAGGCAATTCCTATCAATGAACTGGTTATCCATCTAATACCATCTATACTACAGCAAACATGTTAGTTGTAGCCATAGAAGGTGAACTTGCGGGAGACAGACAAGTTACACATGTGGTTGCACTTTATCTGTGAATGGCTTAGTAGCTCATTGAAATAAGAGAATGGAGAAAATTGCGATTGTTAATTTACAACTGACGGACCAAAATACTGCACAATCTCAGTGAAACAAAGCTAAACTGCGTAACCACCTGGAAAATTTTAGTCAGAACTGAAATACCTGGAGCCTAAATTGTCTCTGATGGTCTGCAGTACAACACAGTCTTGGCATGGTGGCGCTGTGAAGATTTCAATTGGTGATGTGAAGATGCAAGGTCCTCTGTCCACGTTGAGTAGCAATGCCTTTTTGCTGTATCCACCACCAAAGGTAGTTTCTACGGTATATATAGTTAAAGAGACTTGCGGTCCTGAATTTTAGTTCCAGAGTTGTGGGCACTCAGGAGGAAGGTAGGCTGCACGGAACTGCACAGAGTGTATGGGTTCCAGAAATAAGCGCCATCCTTATGCTTGGTGTGCCTTGCCCGAAGGCGCAAGGGAAAAAAGAGATAAAGAATACTCTCCTTTTATTATAACCTGGGACAGGAAATGTTCACACCTCTGCTGTGTGATGATGATGCTTTGTTTATGCAGGTGATGTCATCACGTGCTTCGCGTGTTCTAAAAGAGAAAGTCATTGTTTTATATGAAGGTCAGCTGACCATTGGTACTGACAGGGAGCACACACAAAACTCATTTGCAGACTTAAATCCAGTTCAGTGACTGTATTGAAAGATGTGGTCAGATAGGCTGAGTAAAAAAATTTGCGTTGATATTTTCGCACAGAAGGGTATTCCAGAGTCCTAATCATGAGACAGTCCAACCAGAAAGTACGTACGCCAAAGCCAAATCAGAAAACAAATTGGTAGTCCAAAAAGAGAGAGCAGAAATCAAACACAGGTAATCAATCATGCACTGAGGGAAAAGCAATAATCTTAAATGAGAGGGACAAACCAGGACTGTAACCTAAGACTAGGAACTAGGAACCTAAGACTAGAGCTAGGAAACACTCGTAGGTAAAAAGAAAGAATGCACACAGAGGGGTATATAAAGGGAGAACGGAGGAGCAAATCAAATAGGCTACTGGTTTGCAGAGGAAGACAAGCATGCAAGGAGGTGTGGCTTCAAATGGGGAAGCAATCAATCAATTAAACACTGAACAAAGGAAGGTGCACTTGAGGGAAAAGCACAAAGAGGGGCGCTCCGGTGGCACATCGGCTTAACTGCGCGCACCACATAAGGCTAGGTCCTTCCCACAGTGGCCTAGGTTTGATTCCGGCTCGGGCCATTTGCCGCATGTCTTATCCCACCTTTTCCCGTCTCTTTCCACTGACTACTATCTAATAAAGGGAAAATCCCCCAAAAAAATCTTTAAAAAAAAGAAAGCACAAAAAGAAAGCAAAAAACTAAACTAATACAGTCAAACATTAAACTAAGCAATGAACATGAAAAAAAAAAACAAATTCAAAAAGCATGATAATTACACAACAGAATAAGGCAAACTTGGATTTACGTGATGTGTAAAATATGTCTCCGCCAAACATGGTGGATGACTTTGACCCCCCCCCCACCCCCCCCCCCCACACACACACACACACACACCTGTAGGGGGCATATGTGTGACTTGACACAAGGATCATTTCAACCATGTTTCATCAAATCCACTGAAGTATCTGGATACAGTGACCAACGATGTAGATTTTTGCTCCTTTAGCAATAGAAACTGGTAGATATACCAGCACCCCAGTGGATAGACGTTACTGTACTGTATGCAATCATGACTGCGTTGAATCAGAAGCCCATGTTCTTTTTCACTGTGACATTTATGTGGACATTCATGATGAACTATTCCGTACACTATTTAAGTATATTGTTAATTTTAATGATCTTGATGATACATATAATTTGTGTGTAATTTTATCTGGTAAACATTGTATCAACAAATGTGCCAAAGCCTGCCACCTCATCCTGAATAGAAGACTGCTTTTCACGAACTCCAATTTTTAAAACAACCGTTTGTGTTTTTGCTTCCATGGTACCATAGTGTGCGTTTTTATATAATCTTTTTATGATTTTTTTAGTTGGTGTCTCACAACTCTTTTTTTGAGTGGTCCCCAACACTTTTAATTTTGTCAAGGGGAGGGGGGTAATTTGTACCAAACACTGTATTTATATACCTCTGTATTGTATTTTTATTTATTTTTTGAGTGTTGTGGAGTGACAGCGAAATATATCTATCTATCTATTTATCATCCATCTATCTATCTATCTATGATCCCAAATAACTCTGCTAAATTGCGGTACGTGAAGGAAGGATGACCCTAGATATTTTATCTGTGAACATTATAAAAACTCCCCTTCAGAGAGTGAGAAACCACTACCTCCATTGAAAGTGGGCCAGATTAACTTCAAATAGGAGGGTAAGTGAAAAAAGCCTCTCTCTGCCCCATAATGACGTCAAAGGTTTACCTTAAGAGCAATTGTCCTCACAAAAACCAAAAGAAATTGTCAAACAACTTGTAGATGAAAAGCAGATTTTTTAGTGGACCAGAGTAGGAGCAGTGTAGAGGGCATGCAGCCAGAGGAATGAATGAACGCTGCTTTGTAATGAAAGCTCGCCACTTGAGTGGAAGAAGCTAAAGTCAAGAATGATTGGACAGAAACGGGCTTCTGACCAGCTCAACTCCTGCACCTGACCGAAAGTGAAAACTCCATATTATTTAATGAATAATCAAGACCAATATATCTAATATGCCTACAACGATTAAAAAATTAAGAAATGACAAAGAGATCACAGGCTACTTTGACAAAGTACTTAATTGTGATATTGCCAGGATGGGCAATAATAAAAATAATTAATCAATCCAAAACTTTCTCTGAATTCCCTCTTCCATTTTAGCATTGTTTTTCAGCAATATGTAGTCTGATTAATTTTAAGATTGCACTTAATAAAAATATTTTCAGTGTTCAAAAGAATAGGCTACATTTGCAGGGAAGCACAGTAGCACACTCATTACCACAATGCCATAGTAATTATTATCGCATAACTTTAGTACTTTACTGAAATCCCAGCTCATGACAAATTTTTGAAATTACTCAAGGTCCATATCACTTTTGCAAAAATTTCACTGGCTTAGAGCATGGGGAAAATAATCCCCTACATTTAGACAAGCTGTTAATATTTAACAAAACTGAATACCAAATGTAGCGTTAGTTAAATCGGTATGCCTTTGCACTGTAGCAAACTAGCTTAGTGCCACTCTCATAATTAGGTTAATGTTACTTAGCTAGCTAGTTAGCATGCGCGCAGTAAATTTTCATAACCATTTATGTTAAATTAGTTTTTTAGCTAGCACACTAACATTAGCTAGCTACTCAGTTGACTGAGAATTTGGAAACCGTTGCTAGTTCAAATGCAAGTGTTTGACTCACAAACTAACTGAACAGCAGAGTGATGGAGTTAGCACAGTGGTAACATAAAATGGGAATAACCTTTAAAGCACTAACCAAAATTATGTTTGTTTTCTATTTTATTATGCATTAAACAGAATCTTTAAACAGAATTTCTAAAGATTGCAACAAACCCAAACTTTACTCAACTCGAGTCATAACTTTCATGTGACACAACCACTCCTGTAAGATCCTCTATATCCATTGAATCTGTTTTTCACCTTGAACATTGATAATTGAATTATTTAGTAAACTGTTCATTATCCTATCGTGGCTATGAGTGTGCTACTGCCCTTTTCTACATTTGAAATTTTACCTTAGTCAGCAATTCTCCTACTCTAGTTTTCATTCCTTCTCTCTTTAATCTTGTAAAAAAGAACACATTTAAAATGGGAAACGTCTTTGTTGGTTTATTAAATCTTAGGCCGATGGAAACTTGGCGCAAAATGAATTCAGAATTTTTGAAAGGCATATTTGCGTTTTATGTCATCATCAATGTGGAGAAGAAAACGTCTGATAAATAGCCTATGTAATGCACAGTAATGTACAGTAATGCCCCCAAAAAACAAATTGGCTGTTAATTCTAACAAAAAGTCTACGCAATTGAGCAAATTAATGTTTGATTGATAATTAGGAAAAGTAAATGAGAATCACTTTGCCGTCATCAGGCGTTATAGGGAAAGTTTACTCAATGGTTTTTATACTCTGATGGTACATCATTGAAGGTTACAGGTATAAGTGATTAATTAATTCTTAAGGCCAAAGTTAAGGCCTGTCAACAGAACACACAACAGAGCCTTAATGTGAAGAGCTAGCCTTTGAAGGTATCCCACCTTCACTGAGAGACAGATCTTCCTCTAATCTGAATCCACAACAGAGCAACATTCCCAGAAGCAACACTCCGTGATGGCTGACAGGCCACCTGGCTAAAAGTGCAACCCAACCTGGCGGTCCAGAGAGCAAGGCTTTAAATACTCAGTGAAAGACTATGTCCTCCAAGCCAGCTCAAATTAGTGTGAGAGTGACTCTGGGACTCATGCACGGTGTACTCATCTCAGAGAGCTTTTGATGCTCTGATCTGGCAGAAGTGTGTCCTTTGTATTCTCTTCCCTTCTCTGCATGCTGTCTGATCCCCCGATGCAGTGTGGATGATCGGTCTCTGGGGCGGCCGTCATCTGGGCCTGCCCTCGCGCACACGGGAGCGTCGCGCTCGTATCCAGATGGCCTCAAAGCACTTCGCGAGAAACATGGCCAATATTTGAGCCCAGTAAAGACACAAACACGCTCTAAATATTACATAAATTTATGTCCTATTGAGGAAATGGCAGACACTGCATATCACAGATGCAAATCAAAGAGATTTGATGAATGATTAATCACCTCTTATTCAAAGGTAATGTTTAGATTTACCAGTGAACAGTTTTTTTCCTGCTGAAAGATGAGGGACTTCAAGTGTGTCCTCTGCTGTGTTATGTGCTGGCATGAACGGCTGGGTTATTAGATCAATAGGGAAAATTTAATAAGTAACATTGATGTCTTCTGTGACAGCGGATGCAGTCAATTGAGTGAATTATTCCTCATGAAACAGTGAATATCAACAATAAGCTGTTTTATCAATTGATGCATAGATATTAACAGTATTTGAGGGAATATTCATGTTTGTGGTAGTGGTAGTGGTAAGGTGGGGTGGGAACTCAGCTGTATTATATATTTCACTGCTCCAGAACTCTACAGATGAAATTAAAAGAAGTTTCATTCATCTTACAACATTTCTCTTTTGAATCAAAATTCCAGTATACAATGACAATGCAAGAGATGCTTGAAGTAATTGGTGCTTAATTTGTACACAAACTGTAGAGACTGTTCCATCACAGTCTGCATCTTTTGAAATCATTAATCTCTAATTAGGGCCAGTTGGGACCTGCAGTTAGAAGGTTAAAGAGGTTCTGACAGCCCTAATCATTGCTCAGGAAGCTGAAAATATATGCAAAGTCTCAGCAGATGGGGTGAGATCTGACTCTGCCAAGTGATAACTGTTATTCTTTTGCACCTCCAAAGCTGTCATCCTAATAGGCACATTTTCAATGTATTAATGCTTTTGCTACAATATGCTCTAGTGCTATGTTACTCAGAGTACATAAACTGTACAATTAACTTGTGCAACCTAATGAAATATTCTTTTTTTTTCCAGATGCTGTTTGGTTACCCTTATACAAATGATGGTCAGGGACTGGCTTAGGGCTAGTAAGTAAAAGCTTTTAGTCACATTTCTCCCCTGAGGATGCTGTGCATCTGTTAACCTTGACAATGTCATGTGAGTTATTTCAGAGTGGTAGTTTGAGAACTGACAAGAAAACAGTCTGTTTACATTAAAATAGACTTCTTGCTCACAATGGCATTTCTCACTTCAGCTGGAAAGCAAGCCTGCAAACTGTCATCAAAAAGGAAGCAATTCATCGGTAATTTTATTAAAGGCATTTCAGAAAATGATTGAAATCCCAGTAGCATAGTAGATTTATGAAATACAGATAAAAGAATGTTGATATAAAGCTACTGAGGTTTTTTTCAGACCCATCTAACAGGTGGTGGAGTTCAATGAAAGAGTCTGCTCACTTGGCAGCCATTGTATTTTCTGAAATAAACCACTATCTCTCCAGCCAAATGTAGTGAATAAAACATGCATGGCATAAATGCTCTTCTGGACAGCCGGATTCTGTTAGAGGAGAGGAGGAAAGATTAATAATAAATTGTTGTTCCAATGGCTCAAATGTATGGTGCCCATTCTTCCTGCTGCTCATTGGCTTTTCAGATCACATTTACTTATTTTGTTAATGAGAGAAGCAGAACTGTCATACCTGGAGAATGGTTTCCAGATAATGTCTGAAATTTCTTGAAATCAACTCTGGTCTCACATACTGTATAAGCCAGTGAAGGGAGTATTGGTGGTCAAGTTAGTGGATATCAGGAAGATTTTTAACATTAAGAATAATATGTGTTGTTCACATTGATTACTCACAGCAATGCACTTTCTACTTTTCAACATCATCATTAAAACAAGATTTTCCTAATACTGACAGATCACTGAGTCATAGACGGCAATATTACTGTACTGAATGATTTGTAACTTGCAAAAGCACCATTAAATATTCAATTGTGATTGTTTAAAGACAATATTAGGGTGTTCATTATGTAAGGGATAATGCCCGGAGAGGTGTCCGTAATGTAAGGGATAATGCACGTTCGATGAAGTGACCATTTGTCAGGAAATAATGGGCGATAAGGAGCGCGCGGATGGTTGCTTTCACAAAGTAATGGACACCTCAAAGGGCATTATCCCATTTACACCATGGTTATTTGCCGAAGAAAAAAAATTAAGACCATTATTTTATATTTTCATGCATTAATCAATCAAGTTTTCTGAAGCCAAAATATAAAGTAGTCTGCTCATGTCATACAACCCTTTGGCTGACCCATGAAAAAGCGAACATTGTGCTCATAACATTGAAAGTAAATAAAATTGCGTACAGTTAACAAACAGTTTATATTTTACAAACAAATTATTTGTGTTTTCATTGCAAAGAAACATCAACAATTAATTCCTCTCCACAGATTGCCGCTATTGGAAATCATATTGCTACAGTAAATAGAAAAAAAAACTGAATAAATGTGCATTTTGCACCAGACAACGCAAGGGCTCGCAGCAGGAAAACACTGTGAGCTATCTGATTTAAAATTAAATTCAACATTTCAATTTATTGTGAAATTTGATAGAAATATTGGCAAGTCCAGCAAAGCAGCCTTTGAAGGAGAATATTTGACTGCTGGGGACTGGCCATGATACACACTGCTTAATCTCTCTTTACAGCTTGTTATTTTGTTGCAATACAAGCTGTCTCCAAAGAACTTGAGACACTGTGTAAAATGGAAATAAAAACAATGCAATGACTTGCTAAAAATATAACCGAGCATTTAATTGAAAACAGTACAAAGACAACAAATCAAGTTTGCTTTTTTGAAAAATAACTGCTCATTTTGAATTTGATGCCAGCAACACATGCGAGAAAAAGTTAGGATATGGGCAACAAAAGACTGGAAAAGGTATGATGTTAAAAAAAATATTCTTGGTGGAACATCTGACATCAAATTAGGTTAGTTGGCAACAGGTCAGCAACATCATTGGGTAGAAAAAGAACATATGAGAGAGAGTCTTTTATAAGTAAAGATGGCAAGGCCTTCCCCACTCTGTGAAACTGTGTGGGTAAATAGTTCAACAATTTAAGAATAACATTTGTCAATATAAGACTTGGGGGATTTCATCATCTGCGGTACAAAATAGCATTAAAATATTCGGAGAATTCAAAGAAGTCTCTGTACGTTTGGGGTAGGGCTGACAACCAGTATTGAATGGCCGTGATCTTCAGGGCCTCAGGCGGCCCTGCATTAAAAACAGACAGAATTCCTTAACATCACCGCATCGGCTCAGGAACACTTCTGAAAACTATTGTCTGTGAACACAGTTCATCGCTGCATCCACAAATGCAATTGCTACCATGTGAAGACGTGAAGAGTCACATTTTCACGTTGTGGAGAAATGATGAATAAAAAATTCAAAACGATCTGAGAAACAAAGCACTGAAAAAAATATTAAATAGTATAATAATATATAATATTATTATATATTATTATAAATATTATAATCCTATATGGTCACACTTTAGATGAAGTGTTACTCATAAAGGCTTTATACAGCATGTATAATACCTTCATAAATGAGACATAATGTCTTCATAAATTATACATAAGCAAATGTCATGCTTTGTAAAGGGTAAAATAACACATTCTTATTCAGCATGTGATGCCAGATGTGATAATAACTGAGACAATGTCACTTCGCTAGTGGCTAAATGCTTTAAAGGGTGACATTGTCAGCTAAGTGACATTGTAATTTTCTCATCTGGCATCACATGGTGAATCTTTATGCAGTTCCATTGCTTTCAACCCCTCCAGTGCACAAGGACTTCAAATCCGCGCGAGAATGTCTTACATACACGTTGATTGAATAATTGCTGACTACAGCAGAGGAATGTAAATATGCCAGTGAAACTCACACTGAATGCGTGAGAGTTGACAGGTATGCGTTATAAATGAAAATTGGCCGCACTTGATAATGTTGAGAGTTTACAGAGTTTCTGTAATGGTTATTTAAATGAATGATTGAAAACAGGTCGTGACCAATCATTCATTTTAAGGGATTGTTTTGAGCCTCCCCTATCGCCAGTTCACCAGCTGCCACTGATCCCAACGTCCTTTTTAGGGAAAGCCTTGCTTATTTCAGGAAGACAATGCCAAACCCCTCATTCGGCATGTATTTCAACAGCATGGCTCCATCATAAAAGAGTCTAGGTGCTAAATTGGCCTGCTTGCAGGCCAGACCTGTCACTCACTGAAAATATTTAGTGCATTATTAAACAAAAAAATAGGACCAAGTGTCCTGTAGCTTACCAGCAAGCAATTTTATGGTGATGATACAAGTTCTAAAAATTTCATGTGAAGTTTGACTTTCGAATCATAAGGTCAATGTCAAGGTCACTAAATCAAAGTTCACATACATTTATAAGACCTACTATAATACAATCCTAAGCTCTGAAGCAGTTTTGGTGATACAAGTCACAGAAAATTCAATATGTCAATTTTGAACTTTAAAGGTCACAGATGTTCAAGTTGAGGTCATCAAATGGACTTCATATATGGCTTTCTATATGTCTCAATACAAACCTTGGCTCCATCTGTGACCATTTTGGTGATAAAAGTCATTGTAATTTCACTGTTGAGTTTGACCCTCAAAGCTCTCTGACAGTCAAGTTGAATGTCACCAAATTAAAGTTCATATCAAGGGCTGACTGCAATAAACAATTACGTCCAATATATAACATCTGGACATAACTGTTTATTGCAGTCAGCCCTCGATATGTGACTTCCTAGATGTCTGTAACACAAACCTAGTCTCCGTCTGTGACCATTTTCGCAATACAACTTATTGAATTTTCACTAGGTTACATTTGACTTTCCAAGGTCAATACCAAGGACACCAAATGAAAGTTCAAATATGACTTCCAATCAGTCCCTAACACAAACCTAGGTTCCGTCTGTGACCGTTTTGGCAAGACAAGTCATTGTAATTGTATTATGTCAAGTCTGACCTTCAAAGGTCATCAACAGTCGAGTTGAATGTCATCAAATGAAAGTTCATATGTGACTTCCTATATTGTCCCATGAATAACAAAAAGTCACAAGTGACATTCCTGATGAAACCTGTTTTTCTGCACCACAAAGTACTACAGCCGCTGTAGTACTTCGTGGTGCAGAAAAACAGGTTTCATCAGGAATGTCACTTGCGACCTTTTGTTATTCATGGGACGATATGTCTCTAATAAAAATCTAGGTTCCATCTGTGGCCTTTTTGGCAATGCAAGTCATTGTAATTGTATTATGTCAAGTTTGACCTTCATAGGTCACCAACAGTTAAGTTGAATGTCACCAAATGAAAGTTCATGTGTGACTTCCTTTAAGTCTGTGATACAAACTTAGGCTCTGTCTTTGACCTTTTTAGTGATAGAAGTCATTGAATTTTCGCTAGGTCAAGCTTGACCTTCAAACGTCAATATGAAGGTCATCTTTTTGGCAATGGGGTCGAAAATTGAAAACGGTTTTGACTATGTCCCTGTTGCTGTGTGTTGCTGTACCTGGTGCATGAATCTTGAACGGTGAACTTACATTTTCACTGGAGCTACTTAGTAAGTGTCCTTATGTCAAAAAATAATGTACACCCTGCAGTGAGTCAGATTCTAGTATTCGCCAAGCCCATGGTAATAGTGGAGTTAATGGAAAACGTGGAAGCCAGAGAGCCGTCCATTAATGGACACCTGGAAGGGCATTATCACGTTTATACCATGGTCACTTGCCAAAGAAAAAATATTAGACCTTTAATTTAAATATCCAAGTGTTATGCAATCAACATCAAAAGTCTTTCTCAAGCCATATCTCAGGATGTAAATTAGTCCATTCAGCTCATACAACCCTTTGACTCAGCTATGGGAAAGCAAACAATACGCAAGCAATATTAAGAGTCAGTAACTTTTCATGCAGTTGACAGACAGTGAATTTTCACTGACAAATGAATCGGATTTTTATTGCAAAGAAACATGTCAACAATCGCCCACATAATAACCCTCCTGACCGGTCTAGCACGTGGGTGGGGAGCAGCGGTGTGGGATGCCGAGTCTCTAGTTAGCAGCAAGCTAAGTTTATTCATGGAGAAAATGTAGAGGGTTTTTGACTGCTCAACCCAAGGTCATGAGGCTGCTAGCAGGGTATTCCACAAGCCCAGGCAGCCTGCAACTCTGCCGATTACTCAGTCCTCTTCCGCCGGCTACTTTCCTGACTAATTTAGAAGTTTTCAGGTGAGCTTTGATGCATTTTATTTTGATAAATGCTTTTAAGTTGGCTGATATACCTTGTCATTGCTGAGATATTGAAACATTGTTCAAAGGCGCGCAGTGATAACTCGAGAACAATTTCATAATTCAATAACATTTGCACGTGTCATATGAACTCCAGTAATTCTACTTCCGTCCTCTTCGCATTATTGTATTCTCTGAAAATATTTTAATTTCATTTGCTAGTTGAAAGATGCCGCCCTATAAGAGGAAAGTGGCTTCTTGCGGGCAAACATTACTGATATCTTTTATAAGGAAAGATCATTTCAATGCTACAAATTCATGAGATTGAATTCCGTTGAGAGGTTGGCCCGTAAGCAATGATAAAGTAAATGCCCATATATTCATATAGAACAGTTGTCCACTACCACGTTCCCCCGTGCTAACCTGGGGACACTTGCAGCCACTATGCGATCATTACATGTATAAAATTTCCTGCAGTTTCGACGAAAGTAATCAGGTTATTGAATCAAATCACAGTGTCCCGAAGAAAATCGGTGTCAAAACGCTGCTAATGGAGTAAATTATTGTTGGATTGTGGCTGAGAGTGCTGTGGAATTTTCACATCTACTCCGTAACCAAGAATTTATTCACTTTTTTGCGAAAACTAGGCAGTACACCTAATGACTGGTTAATTTTTTCTTAGCTTGCATTCCTGTTCATTTCATCAAAAAAAGTTATTATGCATTTTTCTAAATGAAGACATTAAACAACCATTGTCTGTTGAATATTCTGAATCCCGTAGCCCGTGAGACGGCATATATTTAGCTGGGCTAAGGCTATAATATGCAGTTTTGCACCAATGTTCACAGTACTCTCATGATGTTTTGCAATTTAAATGTTTTTACCTTTGAAGACATGTACATGCCATCTTAAAATAAATTACATTGCTAAGAAAATGCTAAAACAAGCGCTGTAATTCATGGTAATTTTTGGATTAATTAATTAGGACTAATGCCATCTTTATAAGATTGCGTGTCAGCTATTATCTACGTTGTTAGTGTCACCTATTGGTGATCTTTTTCCCATTAATTTATGATTTCTCAATCATTATAGGCTTATGTAGTGGTCTTGATTCCTCAATATAAAAAAACTGTTTGATTGATACTCAGGCGATTTTGAACAAAAACAGGTTGAAGGCAATTATGCAAAAAAAAAAGTGTGAGGCTTCAATGCCTCTGACGGTAGGCTACAGAAGATCCATCTGAACATCCGGGGGTATTCAGGTTGAACAGGGTAATTCTTGCTAAACTAAATGCACATTTTGCTCCCTATTTAATGATGTGGATGTGGGGTGGGATGAGGTCCAAGTCTGAAATCAGTGAATTTATTAACTGAAGGCACATATATTTTTAGCTCACCTGGATGAAGTCCATGCTTATGTCATGCCTGCTTGTCCGTCGTCGTGCATTGGCGTCTGTAAACATCTTCTTCTCTGAAACTACTGGGCCAATGAAGCTGAAACTTGGCATGCATGTTCCTACCCATGAGGACACCAAAGTTTGTTTGAGGCGTTCCGATCCAACTTCAAATATGGCGGCTTTGGCAGCCATATTGAAAATGCTACTTTGGCTCATTAGTCACTCATTTCTGGAGCGATTCAGCTGAAATTTGCTGTGTATGTGCCAAATAGCAAGACTGAACATATGTAATACGGGTTTAGCTGTGCATCGCATTTTGACCTTAATTTGACCTCTGTCATTTGGCCACGCCCTTTAATTTCAGAAATATCTTTAAAAATCTTCTTCTCTGAAACTACGGACTGATGGAGCTGAAACTTCGCATATATCTTCCTACCACTAAGGAGATTAAAGTTTATTCAGAACTTTCCAATCTGACTTCAAATGTGGCGGCTGCGGCAGCTATATTGAAAATGACATTTTGGCTTATTAGTCGCTCATTTCCGGAGCAATTCAGCTGAAATTTGCTATGCATGTGCCAAATAACAAGACTCAACATATATAACTCTGGTTTCGCTGTGCATGGCATTTTGACCTTCATTTGACCTCTGGCATGGGGCCACACCCCTTAATTTCAGAAATATCTTTAAAAATCTTCTTCTCTGAAGCTGTGCGACTGATCGAGCTGAAACTTTGTATACACCTTCCTGTAGCTAGGGACATTAAATTTTGTTCGAGGTGTTCTGATTCGATTTCAAATATTTGCAACAGCGGCAGCCATATTGAAATTTCCTTTTTAGATGCTAAGCAGCAAGGCTGAACACGTTACAGGTTTTGCTGTGCAATGCATTTTGACCTCCATTTCACCTCTTCCTTTTTTATAAAGAAATTGTAAAAACTAACTTTCGTGTTTGTGTTTAATTGGCAACTGAAATAATACCATTCAATGGTTGACTTAAACAAAAGGAGTGAAAAACTTTGGTGGAATGAATGTCCAGGTGAGCTACAGTGCCGTGGCACTATTTTTGTACAGTGATGTGACATTATTCACATATTTCAAATTTAGTAAAACCAGTTTATCAGCTTATTTTGCATTTTAAATGGGACGTACGGAAAAACTAACTTTTTCATCAGTGCTTACCAACCCACAAACTGTAAAGTAAATGAGCAATTCCATGACTTGATTAAGAAAAAAAATAATCCATTAATTAATTTAATGTAATTTGTTTGGGGTGTAAAGGTATAAATTTTTCTATATCAGACAAGAAAAAAAAAAAAAAATGTAGTTATGTATTCGTACCTTGACATGTTTTGACGGGAACCCCCGTCTTCTTCAGAAGCGTCACCTCATGATGGTGGTGTGACATGTCTTATCGGCTGTTGTTACTGAGACGTGACCAACCTGTCAAAATCTGACAGGTCAGTCATGCCTCCTGCTGTCTGTTTGCTCCTTTGAACGGTGCTCCAAGTGTGAGACAGCATGTACACTCCCTCGTCCCGGTTCATCGTCCTTTGAACTTCGCTTCCGGATTTCTATCGCCTCTATGATCCAGCGTTGGTGTCTGTTTTCCTCTGTGCGGATGACTTTGGCCTTGTCCCTGTCCATAATATGATTTTACCTTTCACTATGGTCCGTAATGGCTGATTTAAGGTTCTCTTGTTGTGCCTTTTCTTTTACTGACCTCATCTGTCTCTTTTCCGTTTCTTTATCACATTCCATTTTGTGTTCTTTCTTTCATGTGCTGAAACTTTGCTCTGTTTCTCCAATATACGTCTTATTGCAACGTCTTATTATCTTGTGTATAACGTTGCATTTATTTTTTGTTCAATTTTGTCCTTTGGATGAACTAAAAGCTGTCTCAACTTAGTGTGTGGTCTGACCGGTGTATTGATGTGATATTTATTCATGACCCTTTGTATACATTTGGTGACTCCTCTGATGTACGGTAGTGTCACTGTGCCTCTGTTCCCTTTGTTGTTTATGCGTTTCTTTTTACCTTCCTGTATGTTGTCTTTGTTTTTATTTTTAACCTGTCGTATTACCTTTTCTATGGCCCATTTTGGGTATTGGCATCTCTCAAGTGCATCCTGAATGTGTTTTTCCTCATGCTTTCTGTCCTCCTCCTCCATTACCATCCTGGCGCGTTCATATAAGGTTCTGTTCACTGACAATTTGTGTGGGGTTCCAATCGAAACATGTGAAGGAATGAAAACATAACTATGTTTTTCTTTTCTTGTCTGATATAGAAAAAGTTAAACCTTTATTCTAAAATTAGAGACATAGTGAATCTCATTCAGCTGTTGTTTGGGGTGCATTCCATGAGGGCTAAATAATAAGCTAATGAACAAAAATTGTTTTGTGTCATATCTGCAATTTGTTTATTTGCTACGAATTAAAAAGCTAGATAAATATCCTGCGTCAGGGGACACCCAGGGAACAAGACAGGGGGCAGACAGGACCATAAAAGTAGCAATATATACAAAGATAAAACAGAGTCGGGAGCAAGTTATATAGATCAGGGCCCATATTCACAAAGCATCTTAGCGCTAAAAGTAGGTCCTAACTGCCGGATTTAGGAGAAACTCCTAAAAAAATGGGCGTGTCAGTCGTAAATTTAGGACTCCTAATTATTTTAACTAAGTGTTATTCACAAAGCATTTTAGGCCTAAAAGTGGCTCCGAAGTCTGGGAGAGCTTAAAAGTAGTCAAGAGGACTCCTAGCTCGCTAAAACCTATTCACAAAGAATCGGGAAATGGCTGCTGCTGTTGAAAGACGGAATGACTTGGAAATTCTGAATGATGCGCAGTTGTTGAAAAGATATCGGACCGACCGTGAACGGATTTTATTTGTTGTTGACTTGGTGAGGGAGAGAATTACTTCTCCAACCATGAGAAACAACCCAATAAGCCCCGAAATGAAATGTTTGACAACACTTCGTTACTTGGCCACTGGAAAAATGCAACTTTGCAATGCGGACAATTTATGGATTTCACAATCATCGGTCAGTCGCTCAATTCAACAAACAATCAACCAGTTCATCTGGTTTCCAATGGACATTCACCAGCAACACAGAATCAAACTTGAATTCATGCACATCTCAGGTAGGCCTATGCCCGGTATCACCAATGCTATTGACGGGACCCATATTTGAATTATTTCTCCGACCCAAGATGAAGAGGTATTTGTAAACAGAAAAAAGTTCATTCCATCCACACCCAGATAGTATTTGATGCCGAATACAATATTTTGGACATTTTTTGTGAAAATGGCCAGGATCCACGCACGACTCACGCATTTTAATGGAAAGCGGCTTATGCCAATTATTTGACAGGCATTATGTGCCTGCGGGATCTTGCTAGGGGACAGTGGCTACCCCTGCAAACATTGGCTCTTGACCCCTTACCTGAATCCACAACCGGGACCACAACAAAATTATAACAGGTAGGTCATTGTTGCTATAGCCTACATTGCCATAGCCTATTACACGTGAAGATGACATAATACTGTAAATTACAAATATACTGAACAACAAAAGAAACAAAAGTTAATTAAAGACAGACCGGAAAATCAGCAGACGCGAAATTATTAGGCTATAGAAACTCAAATTTATTACCAGCGTGCGCACATTTACACTTATTTCATCAAACTTTTCTTTGTTTTGCGGTCACTTTGACTGAGTAACCATAAGAGTACATTAACTAACTAGCAAACTTGCATTTCTTTTGTTGCTCAGTATATTAGTCAGCTGTTTTCTTTTTCATGGTGCAAGTTAGAGCGCACAAGACGGCACGCAGCAGTGTGGTGGAGCGTGCGTGGTACTGGGCAGCTGAAGCGCCGATTTCATATGCTGCATGGGGAGGTGTCTCAGCCCAGAGAGAGCCAGCAAAGTAATTACAACATGTGCCATCCTTCACAATTTATGCCAACAAAGAAACATACCTCAACTGGATGATGATGGTGCTGCCGACTGCGGTGATTATGATGTCGAGGAGGATGACAATATTTGCAATGTTGCTGAACAAAGTGGACTGGCATACAGAGACCACTATGTCAATTCGCACTGGTTTAAAAAAAAAAAAGAAAAAACACCCAGCCAATTGATAGCGTCATGGCTCCAATTGGGCTTTCGCGTCCTTTTAAAACTTTCATCCATGACAGTTTAGGGCAAACAAACATGAACGGCCCGAAATTTAAATAATCGCAACATATTCCCATTGGGTAATAAGTTGCCAATTATTGGGGCAAATGACGCGTTTCATCATTGCCTCGTTTTATGCTATTGGCGTTTTTACAACTATCTCTTTCCTATGTAGGTTTATTTGCCTAGAGCGTGATATGTGGGCACTGCTCATAGTGTATTTTCAGGAGTGCTCAACGTGTTATTATTTCATGGGACAGACCAGCCGCTCGGACTATTTCCTCATTTTTTTCCTCCATGGGTTGTATGTAGGATATTTTTTTCAATGGGCCGCCCAGTCACCAAACAACCAATCACTATGCTCATTGTCCCAAAGCCCGTGCATGAGAATTGATGTCATCGATAGCAATGGAGATTTACTCCCACCTATCTGAGAGCTGCTCCTAGTCTAGGAGTTACCAGTGTTCTTAGCTAAAAGTTGCTCTCAGCAGCTTTGTGAATAACTTTTAAGATTTTACTCCTACATAAAATGTTTTAGCGTGACTTAGGAGTACTCCTAGCGGTAAGATAAGATGCTTTGTGAATACGGGCCCAGGACAATAGCGCTGAACAACGAGGGATTCTAAGATATACAGGACTGGAATACAGGAAATACAGATAATAATAATAATAATAATAATAATAATAAAAATAATGCTCAGAAGATATAACAAAAACCGATAACAATATAAACAACTGAGTAAACAAAGGAATACAAAACTGAACAAAAAACTCAAAATCCAGACCAAAGTACCAAAATGAACTGCAAAAGCACAAAGTAGAAAAAATGCCAAAACTTTTAAGTGTCAAAAGAACTGCAAAACCACAAAGCATCAAAAGAACTATGAACAAACCAATCAAAGTACAAACGCGCGCGGATGGCAACCAGACTGAGAAACGTAGGAGCAAGGAAACCAGAACTTCTCTAGACGATGACCAGTGATTATCTGACTGAGACTAGGAGTTAAATAGGTTTACAGACCGGTGCAGTCAATTAGTATTCTGGGGAGTTTGCACGAGGAAGTAGAGTCATTAAGTGCCAGGGGCATGGTCACCGGGCTGCCAGGCACAGATGTGACACTGTGTGTGGAGATGCCATAATTTTTGCCAGGGGTTGAATGCAGTTTTTATTATTGATATTGCTGCAGTTTTCTTCGGAACTTATTCAAGTTGCTCCTTGAGTCTCCATGTGTTTATAATTACAAATGGCTAATAAATCAGTGCCAAAGAAAAAGCCACAGACATTTAAACGAAGTTGTGATCGTAAATGATAAGAACTAACATGTTGAAATAAAAGTTTAATTGTTAGAAAATGTTAATCATTTTATACAGTTTATTTTACTACAGGATAAGACAGGTTACTGATATGGGGTAAAAAATACATTATAATAAAATCAAAGGAATGCTTCAAAGAAATAATTGCTGTGGTTTTCAAGTTAATTTATGCTTGCTTTTAGTGCTAAATGTTCTGGTGTTTGTGGACCAAGTTAGTACTGTGATTGAAATAGAGGCATGTTTCTTAATTAAGGTTATGCAACTTATCTGAAAAAAATAGAAGTTTGACCAGAAGATCCTAAAATTTTACCTGGAAAATTCTCGCATTAAGCTGTCTAAGGTACACTAGAATGCACAAAAATGCACCATTTAAAAAAAATAAAATTCAGAGATAGCATGCCTAAGGATCCCCACAGGCTGACCAATGGTGTGGCACCATATGTAATTCTTGACTGGCTACTTTTTTGCTTGTTGCGGCTACTATGGATTCACGTGTCCGCATCCATAGACACTTTCTTGTGGACACTACAGGATGTAATTTTTGACCGATTTCTTTTATATTTGGTATGGACGTGGGTTTTACTTCACTTATGACAGCTATCGATTTTGGTTGCCATGGCGACAGTATTGGCCGAATAATATGCAAATAAGTGGCAAAACATAGAGATTTCGTTGTGGACGCAGTACAGGCTGCAATTTTTGACCGATTGCTTTCATATTTGGTATGGTCTTGTGTTACACTTCACTTATGACACCTATCGATTTCGGTTGTGATGGTGACAGTATTGGCCGCATAATATGCAAATTAGTGGCAAAACATACAGATTTCCTTGTGGACACAGTATAGGCTGCAATTTTTGACCGATTGCTTTCATATTTGGTATGGTCATGTGTTACACTTCACTTATGACACCTATTGATTTTGGTTGCCATGGCAACAGTGTTGGCTGAATTATATGCACATTAGTGGCAAACCATAGAGATTTCCTTGTGGATGCAGTACAGGAAGCAATTGTGGACCGATTACTTTCATATATGGTATGGACATGTGATATACTTCACTTATAACACCTATCGATTTTGGTTGCCATGGGACAGTATTGGCTGAATAATAAGCAAAAAAGGGGAGAAGCGGGCTTTTGGGGGCTACAACCATGCGGTCACAGCCGACCGCACTGTCTTGTTTAACCTGCTACTCTTATTTCTTGGAAACACTCTGCATCTAGGGAATTGCTCCATTTATATCAAGGCTGCTTCTCAGTCTCAGATTTTGCCATCAAGCTCCACACCCAAGCTGTTACTCCAAACTGGAACTCTGTGCCGAATATGAGACTTCTCTCAATAGTCTCTCCAGCAGAATTAAAGATGAACTGTTAACCCAGGAATTACTGGATGATTTTGACAAGATGATTGATTGGTCATATGAGTGTCAACTGACTAACCTGCTGCTGCAAAGAGTTGAGTCGCACCCTGAATAGATGTCCATCTCCCAGGCCGACTACTCCGGTTGTTGCTCCAATTCATCCTTCGGCACCTTCTGCAGTTCTTCCACATTTCCTAAGCCCAGCGAATTTAGATCAACCGTACCCATCACACACCAGCCAAGCGCCAACGTCCTGTGTCAACTCATGCCTGCAGTTACTGTGGCAAGCCTGGCCATTACATTGCTGGGTGTATTGTAAGAAGTGCCACTCATCAGTAGAAGGGGGATTACTGGTGAGCAAAATTCAACACAACAAATCCCCCTACCATCAACCTCTCCTGCTTGTTGAGATCTACACACTATCAGCAATCTGATTGATTCTGAAGCTCATGGCAACTTCGTCAATGAGCAGCTCTCTCTTCAACTTCAATTTCCCCGCCAAATTTTGAAGAAATAGATTCAAGCTCACAACATCTGCGGGTCCCATTTGGCCAGCATTACCCACATCACCTCACTAGTCAAACTGCTTATATTCGGGAGCCGCCATGAAAAGTTTCCTCTGCTACTTTGTTGCACCCCCAGAGTCCTGGTAGTCCTTGGCAATCCCTGATTGTCTCTTCACAACCCACGTATCAATTGGAACAACTTCAGGTACAATAGTGGAGCCCGTTCTGTGCCCAGCACTGCTTCATGGAAGCTACTCAATCTGCCAGTCCTAACTCTGATCCTCCTGAGATGACTTTTAATCTCTCTAATGTTTCCCAAGTTTATTAGGTCTTGGAAGAGGCCTTCTCCAAAGCTTGGGTATCTCTCCAGTGTTCTCCACAGGATTTGCACAAGCGCTTAAGGTGCAGTGCTCCCGGCGGGGGGCTGGGGGACCTCCCTCAGGAAAATTTGGATTCAAAATGCCCTTAAATGCAATTCCCAGGATCTCTGGAACACTTTGGGCCTCGTTTTACTGGTGAAAAAAGAAACAATTTTTTTACGCCAACTTCTCAAATTTGCATGGCAAAATCGACCCAGTACTATCACAACACGACAGTCAAGTCAAGCAACAGAGTTCAGGAGACATTCACGTCACATAACCAGGCATTACTGCATAAAGCTTGGCATTCAGTATCCAGTTGTTTCCCTTCCACCCTCAAGCCTCCGCAAAATAGCTCAGTCCAACGGCGCATTATACTAGCCAGAGAAAAATCAATAATTCCTGGAGATGATCGCCGCATGCCGGCTTTTAGAACTACTAAGTAACCCTATATGATCAGAAGTAAGTTGAGAAGGGCGGGAATTATGGCCAATGATCTTTGCTTGTTGGTAATCGGTATGAGTCATGGCGTTTTTTATTGATCCAACGGGTGAAGTTGAACTGTTAAACTTTTTAAAATCCTACCTTGTCCCTATGAGCCAATGTCAGTGTTGGTAAGGGATTGCAGCTAGCATGTGTTTTATTTCACAATTATGTTAGTAGCAGGATCGTTCATGGAGCAATAGGACAAAGCTAAAAATACAATGCATAAACTTGAAGTGTTTATATAGTATTTATACATATAAAATCCAAATCTTCAGACCTGGTAGGCTTTTTGGCCATACATTGCATGTTTACAGGAATGTTACGGCAATTTGGACCGGGTGTAGCCATTGGACATCTGCATAGGTTACGTACCTTGCTCTTGGTCATCGTAAACTCACAGAAATTTGGGGGTCCATGATGGGTCAAAGCCAGTAGCTCTGTGCTTCGTAAATGCCATCTTCAGTTTCTCTGGCACCTACTTCTTCTTTCCTGGCTGAGACTGAGAAGTTCCAGCCTCCAGTTTCCCTATCAGGGATACCTCCTGTGGACTCTTGCCACTTGAGGAAGACGTACCAGCGCTTACAGAACTCGTGGCGTTGGGATTGGTAGCGGTTAGTTTTTTGGTGTGAGATGATTTAGTAAAATTGAAATTGAATAGTGAAATTTTTGTTTTAGGCCTAACGGATCACACATCTGAAACAATCTACACAATAGACAGCGAGGTGATGAAGTTTGGTTAATGTCTTGGCGCTGACGCTTGATATTGAGCTGAATGTGTGACAAAACATTGCAACGCGGCCAATTAATGGATAATGGCCTGTGCAGAACTCTGACTTCTACTAGGGAACACAGTCAATTCTTAACAATTTAACTATCCAAGATATCCTGAATCTATAGGTATCAGGCTTTCTTATAGGTATCACATACAAATATTTGTTTTCATTAGTGATGGTGCCTGAAAAAAATGTGGAGAAAAAAAATGGAGGAAACATTGATAGCGATTCCAGTAGGCTCTTAGCCCTCCAGTCAAGCATGTCAAGTAACATGTTGCCCCCTCCCCCAGATGTTTCTTGACTTATTTCTCGTGTAGAGTGCGTGTTTGGCCAGTAATCATGAGTGGGTGATATTAAGGCTATTTATAGCCTCTTTTTTATGGGTGGGTTAAATGCAGCTCCCTGCCCTTGGTTCCACACTTGGACAGGCAGGTATGTCTCAAAACAGAGCCCTGAAGCCAAACCCAATGTATACCTGTATGTCTTCAATAAACTTTTCCTTCTTTGACAAAGTGGTCCAACCAGACATAGTGCCTTGCTAGGTGTCCCTCTGTCTGCATTCGCAGGGGATAAAGTCATGTAAGCTTGCATGTGCTCAAAGGAAATGCCACATGCTTGTCACCAAACATAGTTTCATACCTTCATTGAGAGCACAAATTTGGGGGTTTGTGATCTGTGGCACTGTCTGTGTCATGCTTACTCGGATTGATCCAGAGCATCACTCGAGCAGAGTCACGGTCAAACACAAATGCATGTCTATCTCTCATAAATTTCTGAAGTGTTCTGCCTAAAGCAAGTGTCCTGCCTGAAATGAAGCTTTTGTGACGGTTTGGGCAGGCATGTCAGGCCTGGTCACAAGCCCCTTTCTGTCCAGTCATTCTTGACTTCCGCATCTCTCACCCAGTCGGTGAGCTTTTATAGCCAAGGCAGCATTCATACATCTCTTCTGCTCCATGCCCTATATACCGCTCCAACTCTGGCCTACTACAGACCTGCATCTTCTGTGCCCCATCTCTTCAGCCTCCTCCTTCATAAATAGTACTACTCATTGTAGGTAGCATGTGTTCATTACATCCGCCAAAGAAGTTGGGGCGGAGGTTATGTTTTCGCCCGTTTGTTTGTTTGTCTGTTTGTGAACAACATAACTCAAAAAGCAATGCACGGATTTGTCTGAAATTTTGTGGGTGGATTGCTATTACATCAAGGATGGACCCTATTGATTTTCACCGCGATCACTGAAACAATATGGCCGCCACAGCAGCCATGTTGAAATCCTATCACACACGATAACTCAAAAAGTCATGCACGGATTTGTCTGAAATTTTGTGGCTGGATTGCGATTACATCAAGGATGGAACCTATTGATTTTGACCGCGATCAGTGAAACAATATGGCTGCCATGGCAGCCATCTTGAATTCCTATCACACACGATAACTTTGCTCCCACTCATGCACATTTGGATTGTGCTGCCTTGGCGGAGGTTTGCAGTCTGAGTGCCTCTAGTATTATATTCATTAATTTAAATGAATCTCAGGCTTTGCTGGGGGGTTTGTGATCTCTGGGAATGTCTGTGGCATGCTTGCTCATGTTTCCAGAATATGACAAGAGCAGAGTCACCGCTAAACATAAATGCATGTTGCTCTGTTATAAATGGTTCAATCTGATGTACGTGTCCTGCCAGTACCAATGTTTTATTAAAATTCCAATTGCCCAGTTGCGTCAGCTCTGGCTTTTTCATGATCTAAATGAATCATAATTTGTTTCCTTACTTTGCAGATCTTTCTACAGAATCAACATCAGGGCAATACAATTGTGCCTTGCGTTGTATATGTGACGGTGCGTTCAGGAACCACAAGCGAGAGAGGGAAATCCAAAAAACGTATCCCTTTATTGAATGCCGGGTCAAGACCAATAGACACAAGAATTGCCAAGCCGCAAAATGAAATCCAAAAACAAAGTCGACTAGACAGGCCGGGGTCAGAACCAGAAAAACAGAGGTGCGACGGTACATAGACAGTAGGCAAAAAGTCGTAGTTGAATTCCAAAGCAGTGGGTCATACACAGGGCATCCAAACACAGAAGACGTGGTCATACAAAAATGGGTCAAAAATCCAGAAAGGCAAAACAAGACAAAAAGGGCTATGGCTAGATTCTTGGTCGGACGAAACAGTCAAAGAGAAGCAATAATCAATGGCATACACGAGACTCTGCACAAAGAAGTATTGATCAACGTTCTGACAAAGTCAGAACAGCAGTGAGGACTCTAAATAGACAGAAGGGAAGTCACATGCTATGCAGGGAACAGGTGAATGGGATGAGAGCTAATTACAAAGGAAGATACACATTGGGAAATCCAAACCCACAACAATTGGCGAAAGCCAAGACACGGACGGGATTCACGCAGACATCCTATGACAATTAAACAGCTCCGGTCAGGTAGTTCTAAGTGCACAGACAATGAGTGCAGGAAAGTAATCAAGCACGTGCGAGAGATCTCGCAGAAACGTAGAGAGAGACAGGGAAAGCCAAGCAAGAGGCGGAGACTAGAACAGGGCGATTGCTGAGACTGAATTAGAACTACTTAGTAGCGGTGCAGCTTTACAGATTAATTAAAGTGCTCGTTAGTGAGTTATTAATATATACATGGATTAGTTGGGTTAGTAGACTATGATACAAAATATAAATGTTAGTCTTGTTTAGTAATCTAGAACAGCAAGGCGAAGGAAGTAAACGAGAATTGAAGTAATAATATGAAACACCAGAAACCATTGAAATCACCCGAAGCAGGTAGGCACACAGACTGGGGAGACGGACTGAACCAACTAGATCACAAGACAGGGGAGACAAGTGCAATGAAACTGAAAATGGCATAAACTGAAAACCTGAGAATACAATAACCAATAGAATAAAGAAAAGACATAATCATGAACATAAAATATGAACACAAAAACCAGAACCATGACAGTATATTTTTATGTTTCATCCTGTACAATACAAAACTATTTTGTGCGCACAATATTCAATATTACATTCTTTTAAGTGAAATAACCAGCAGGATTGTTCACTTACAAAAATATAAGTTTTCACTGTGCTGCCTTCTCAGATTTTTGGCACTATTCAGCCTGTTACATCCTAATATAAGGGGAAAAACGCATGCCTGTGCAGAGCAAAAAGAAGTGCTCATAGTCCATTTGTTTTCCAGAATTATACACTTTTCCTGACATACAGTGTGAGTGTAGCGATATCCAAGAGGGCATGCTGATTGTCAGAATACAAACGCTTCCAGCTAGTGTCAGAGAGGGTTGAGGTGCATGCCAGGTTGCAAGAGAGCTTTATGGAATTCAGTGCTGTGCTGTTGTTATCTTTCTGGGTTCATGACCCTCGGACCTCCTGCCTGAGGCATAATGAGGACTTGAGGCTCAGATGAAAGCAGAAGTCTTGCAAGTAGTTCATGTTACAGAATGTTATAATAACACAAAGCTACAGTTTCTCCCCCCCAGTTCCTCTTCATTGTCTTGAATTTAAACATTGAGAGAGACTGAGTAGACAGGATGACTTTCAGAGCGAAGGGACAGTACCAGAATTATATATTACATGAAATTGTGCTTCATTTTACTGAGTAATCCTTGAACCAAATATCTCTCCAAAGGCTTCTATTGCAGGTGACACCACAGGCACCTGATTGCTTTCTCATCCTTTTCACAATACGTATCTCGCTTAATTGTGTGCTTCAAATCACCATCAGTTCTGGCTTTATCTCCTTTGATACTTTCGGATATAGATAAAGAAACCAAAGTAGACTTCCTTTTCTCCCTCTGAACTTGAATCGCATTTGTTTCATAGATATCATTTGTGTGAGAAATCTTCAGTCACCATGCAATGCTTCCAAAATAAGGGACTTATAAGGTGTAAAATATTTATGGTAGGAGGGTCCTCAATCATTTTGACCCTTTGACCCTTTTTATGTGTGGAGGCAATGCGGCATTCGTAATGTGCGGTGACCTCAAAGTCCTGTCAACTTGTTCAAAGCCATCAGAGATAAAGTTCCTTTCAAACAGGTGGGGTTGGAGTTTAAATGAGTTTATTAGGTATCACATCATTGCTGCAACTTGGTGAAAAAGGGAACACTGTACATTTAAATAAGGCATTTGAAATAGGTTGTTATAAATAGCCCTACATGTCTTCAATGCCATCTTTTTTTTGAAGGCGAGCAGGCAGTCAACATTTCTGTATTCTTCAATCTTATTAAAATTTTATTTTTTGTTTTGCCTGACTTTGATTATTCAATTTTATTACAAAATGTTATTTCTTTCAAATGTATTATTCATTAGTTAGATTTAATAATTTATTTCTTAAGATTTTAGCCTATCATTTTTTAATTTTTCTTTTACATTCCTGTTAGTGCTGCTGCTCATGTATTTGCCTCTACTGTAAAGCACTTTGGATCAACTTCTGCTGTTTTTAAATGTGCAATACAAATAAATGTGACTTGGCTTGACTTGACTAAAATGGGGAAAGCTGAGACAGCCATAGAGGTTGTATTATAGCACATAACAAGTTGTGACTTCGGACTGAACTGAGGCATATTTAATGAGACACATTCATCAGTTTGAGAGTTAACTTCCAGACTGTAAATACTACAAAGCTCAGGACCTGCAGTACTGTAACCATTACATAACATATAATAACACTACATTGTAGAGCTGAATGCAAAAAGTTAAGTGATTGGGATGCTATGTTTCTCTCATTCCAGGAAAATAACATGCAGTTGTGTTCACTCGTGAAAACATTTACTCTCAGTGTGATGCCTTTTCAGGATGTTCAAATTTATGAATCTCAACTCAAACACAAATCTGCTTAAGCTGGGCTCCAGAAAAAAATGTATAGAGCGCTTAAACTGAGTGGATAAAGATATTCATTATTTGGGCACAGTGTAAAGTGCTCTAGTGCAAAGAATAAGTGGGCTGAGTGTGGAGATTTTGAGTGTGGATCTTATGAAAAAGTAAATGCTATAAAGAAGATTTTTTATGTTATGCACTGCAATGTACAAACTTTGCCTGATAAGAGGTTTTTCTCACATTTATCATGTTTGATCATTACAAGGTCAAACAACACAGCAGCCCAAAATGCTTTCAAAATTGAGATACTGTCAAAAGGCAGGAAATCCAACAAATGCTTTTGAATTTCATTTTTTTTTTCCTTTTGAATTTTGAAGGTCAGCACAAGCTTATTCCAGTAAAATACATGAATGTTTCAGAGCACACTGTGGTCAATAAAGTCCACTTAGTTTTTGATTACACAGACATTACTCTGAATACTTTAATTGCGGACATTATTGGTAGATTTAATATCACAAAAGCTGAGAATATTCCCTGGACTGAAAAAACTAAATTCAGTCAGGTTCCCTTTGTCAAAACCCTAAATTACATTATATGCAGCTAATTTATGTGCAATATTTGAATTTCGCGGCATGGCTCTGTTCTGGGGCCTACCCCGCCCTACCACGCGCACGCGTAACCATATTTCCTAGGTCGGCAAAACAGTTTACTTGCTGCTCTTAACACGTTGACTGCCGACTACAAGATAACTCGAATAGCGGGTCAGGGCCGGCGCTCGACCTGAAAATTCGGGGGCAAATATCCATCCCTTTATTGACAACAATTAGTCCTGGCTAGTTCTGGATGGTTTTCCTTTATTTACACGTTTTTTAATTCAAGAATAATCAAGTGGCAATTGAAGACACGGCTTCTCTCTCCCATGCAATCTAAAAGCAACAAAATAATGGGCTACATTCAGTACAGAAAAATAAATTAAATATAAATAGGTCTATGCACTGGCACTTTTTTTTTCCAGCGAGAGCAGCATTTCAGAACTTTTGCGAATGAAGTTAATTTCGGCGACAAGTACGTACTCCTGCAGCACGGTCACGCAACTTGCTGTAAAAAATAGACAGCTGTCTGATTAGAAAATGTAAACGGACGAAACCACGTACTAGTCACCAAAATTACCTTCATTCGCTGAAGAGTTCTGAAATGCCGCCGAAATGCTGAGTGCCAGGGCATACGCCTAATTATAATTCAATTATTTTTCTGTACTGAATGTAGCCCATTATTTTGTCGCTGTTAGATCGCATGGGGGAGAGAAGCCGTGTCTTCAATTGCCACTTGATTATTCTTGAATTGGAAAACGTGTTAATAAAGGAAAACCATCTAGAATTAGCCAGGACTAATTGTTGTCAATAAAGGGATGGATATTTGCCCCCGAATTTTCAGGTCTAGAGCCAGCCCTGACCCGCCATTACGCGTTATCTCGTGGTTGGCAGTCAACGTGTTAAACAAGACAAAGTTCAATCTCGTTTTCCACTCAGTTCAAAGCTTAAATGTATTTGTAGAAAATGAGATGTTTTTTGCTTGTTAGCCTGCAACCTCCTCTATCCTTAACAGATTTAAGACGATAACCCAACTGCAGTGAGCACTGCGCGTACTTTGTGAACTGATAAGTTTTAAGGTTGATGACGTTAACTAAAGCATTTGACCAATTCTGACCGGCAAAATTACTTTTAACTTACGCATGCTCAAAGCTCATTAAAGCAATTCATGAAAACTTATATTATTAAATGTACGACCACAGAATGGATAAAATTTCACAATGTTTTCTGCCTAACAACAGTTTTTACTGCCTCTAAAATATTACCCTGAGGACACGTATCTGTTTTATCAATCGTTTAACTTAACAAATGCTGGAGTCATTTCCCTTATACAGGGTTAGTATATTTGTAAGTTATCTCTTAATCAGCAGCCCAGTTATAAAATGTACAACAAATCAAATCGATCTTTGTTTCATGCTCATCTGTTTCTTTCTTCTAGGACTGTCATATTTTCTTTGTGCTGAACTGCTGATGGAGTTCTGCCACATCATCGAATCCGTAGCATCACTGCCGTGGAAAGATGCTGCTGACAAACACTGTGTTGTTCACATTTCATCTAGTCCAACATTTCCTACCAACTCAAAACTTCTAGCTAATAAAGCCTGAACTCCAAACACTGTGTATGTTTGTTCAGTGCTGTCGTGCAAGTTTGGCTAATGCATAAAACAATAGTTACTTAATTTTTTGGATCTTATCTGACAAGTTGCTTAAAAGTTACGACATCTAGCATGCACATATGCAATTGGTTTAAGAATTAAGAATGTGCATGAAATGGTAAATAAATGATTATCTATGTCGTTTTTGGGCTGAATTTATATCGTGCTAAAAGTGCATGTATATGGACTTAGTCAATATAACTTAGCTAGCGACATAATTAGCACATAATACATGAAGCAGCAAAACACAGTATCGTAAATCGGTGTAAGATATTCAAATTAATGGAAATATACAACTCAGTTTAGGTAAATCTTCAACATTTTAATAAGTAAAATTTAGTTAAGTGTTAGCTACATGCACGATAATACAATGTCTTGATCAATAGTAACCGAATTCACGCCAGTTAACTAATGTTAGTCATACACTAAGCTAGCTAAGGCTGTTATTGGTTATCAGTGGTCCTCGAATTCGGTCCTGGCACCCCAGTGTGTATGCTGATTTTTGTTCTAACCTCAGTTGCAATCTTAGGATTTAAACAAGCTGGGTCATTGCACGTCAGATCATCAAATGGGTCTCACCACCACCTGCTCAATTTTGCTAATTTTTTGTATGCAGCTGTATTAATATATATTACTGACAAATGCGAAAGTTCAGCTCATTTGGACCAAAAATGAATTTTGGTGAATCATTTTCGAAGGGTACTGTTCGTCAGTTTTTTTGTTTTTTAGATTTTTAGAGATGACTGAATTTTCGGCCACCGAAAATTTTTGGCAGAAAATTGCAAAAAAATCCATTTTCTGTTTGCAGCCAAAAGACTTAACACCGAAACAATACGGCCGAAACAGGATGTTGTGATGACGCAAGCAAAAACCTCGGCCAGCATGCGCCTGTCCAAACTTTTATTCCGTCGATTTTGTTAAATATTTATGTGTTTAAATCAGGGGACGCACACCACAGTCACCACATTATGGCACTAAAGTCCGCGACTGCTTAATTGTAATTTCTGTTTGACATTGTCCTGATGCGTAGGATAGCAGCTGGTGTTGTGTCCGATTCGGTCGCACATTAAATAATGTACCACCTAAAAACGCAAAGCAATGATATTTGTAAAAGTCATAGAGCATTCATAGAAAAAGGCAATATATTCTCAAGGCATTTGTGTACCATCAGTATTCCATAATGTTACTACAACCCCTGGAAAAAAAATATGGAATCTCCACGCACCGAGGATGTTAATTTACCTTTTTCCTTCATAACAAAGAAGCAAATTACACATGACAAAACAATTATTGTTTATCAGCTTGACATTCAGGCTTCATAAACATTTCACTATGAAACTGAAGGCAAAACACGTAGCAAATCGCAGGAGATGGTAGAGTATTAGAATTTATCGCTTTACGATACGTCATCTCATCTGTGATACCTTTCCTAAGAACAAAATGCTTCATCAGCACCCGTAAAGTTATTTTCTGCAATTTTCGTAAAATAGGGGCAGCATAATAACTTTCGCAAGGGGAATTAGGGGAACGCCGTTGCTTCTAATTTCGCTACGAACAGGGTCACAGGCAAAGAAACGTATTTCATGAACACAGCAGCTTCGGTGAACAAACGCAACCTTGTTTGACAGGTAAGGCAACGCACAGTATATTTATCAAGCTGCCTAAAACAACACACGTTTCAAAAACACAATTTTAAGACCTGCTTCAATGATGGAAAGTGAAGCCAGTTTCCTAGCGATAATGCGGAAGCAATTTCTTTCGCAGAGACAATTCTCTCTGACCAATCAGCGGGCTGCTGCTTTGTCATGTAACATATTTAATTTGACAATTTTTCAGCAGCCAGTAATAGGCCAGTCAGTTATAGGCCTGTAGGTTATTCATGAGTGGGGCCAAGTAAAATATTTTATTTATAATTTTATTTTATATTGCGCTTTGTTGGAATGTCAGTGCTAGATATATATTTTCATAATTTTGTAACTGATTTATTCTTTGAAGCATGAATAATAATTAATGCAATTGCAATGCCTTGACTTTCGTTAGGTAATTACACAGTCATAGCCATAAATGCAATGGTACTAGAAATGGGCTTAATTATTTCTTTCGGTGTTTTGGTTTTCAGCCAAGCGTTTCTCGTTTTCGGTTTTCAGTTTCGGCCAAATATTTTCATTTCGGTGCATCCCTAGACATTTTTCTTGTATTTAACATGGCATAACTTTTATTATTACATCTATAGCTTTGAAACTTTGCGACTAAGCTAATGTTATACTGCTAAATCAGAAAATCTAGTCCATTTTACTTTATCTTTCTTGGTTGTGGAGCTATGAGGACACCAAAAGTGCCTTTTGTTCAGGCAGTTCCATGTTTAGGTCCCCAAAGCACCCCCAATATAAACCCTAGCATAGGCTCTCTGGAATTTTTTCTGTTCATGTGTGTCTGCTGAATATAAATCAGGCTGAATTCGCCATGAATTCATCACCAACTGCAGTCAGTACCTTGCCAAATGTGAAAAAAAAAATGCTAAAATTCCACCTGTTCAAACCCCCGTATCTCCAGGGGCACACCTTGGATTTTCTTATATATTTTTTTAACTGATTCCTCTATTATAGTAGAAAGACCACTCCAAAAATTGTTGATTTACTTTGACCAATATAAATTTTGCAGGTGTCTGAACAGGGGTGGGGTAATCTCAAGAATCGCTTGGCATTTTCAGCCTCTTACACAATGTTAATGATTGTTGAATCACAATAATTGTAAGTTCTCAATTCATCAATGCATGACACATTCACAGAAAGGTCAGTATATGCAGGTTGGTAGATCATGTTGGCAATGTGATGGCTGGTGTTTCGAGACGCCAAATGCAGTGGCCGGAATGAAAGGAAGTACAGGACTGTAAGAGAGACAAACACAGACAAAATAGGAGAGAGAGACTCGCGTTTCCAAAGGACATAAATCTAGTCCGAATGAAAAAAGGAAGCAGCGCGAGCTAGACAGTACGAAACAAAGGAAAAATCTCGGAAACCGAGATAAAAAGACACAGCACCAGACGGTGCACAGAAAGAGGAAAGGGGAGAGAAAGATTCCTTTTACGAACACTTGCCTTTTGTGCAACTAATTCCTCAACACTTCTCTAGCTAGAGATCTTGCGGGCTACAGTGCAATGGTAATACTGACACTCTAGCAAAGGTGGCGAGGCAGAACTTGGGTTTAAATAGAGTCCGGGCGCCACCCACAATTGATGCCAGCTGGCCAAAGAATCCAATTGTGGGAAAAACGATATCGTCCCGGACGAGAGTAACAAAGAAAGCTCGCCAGCCTCCAAAAACCATGACAGGTAAGGAGAAACCTGAACCAGTTATTGATCTATAATTTCGGGTTATTGCTATTGTTTTTCATGAAGCGAAACAAGAGGACGCAAGCATTAACATGGACTTCTTCTGTAAAATGCTGGGTGCCATTCAATAACATTCTCCGAACTGTTCCAACTCCGGATGTCACTGGACGCAAAGCCCGGCAGTATAAATTAGACAAAACTGGGACAGACAACATTGTTGTGCTCTTTGCTGCATTTAGGAAGCAATAACTCCATTAACATAGCATGGAATACAAAGTTTTAATTTGACAGTCAGTTTACAAGAATAAGTGTCAGTAAATTTTATTGATGCAAAGAAGTGACATTGTCAAAAATTGCCTGACCCCCTATTTAGACAGCTCTGAAATGTATCTCGTTCAAGTCACATCAAAGAAGTGACATTGTCAAAAATTGCCTGACCCCCTATTTAGACAGCTCTGAAATGTATGTCGTTCAAGTCACATCAACAATTTTCGTTTTGTAATGTCTACTATAACACAGGAATTAGTCAAATTTAGTATGTGATTGCCTAATGATTGAAAACACTTAAAATGTTGCAGTTAAATGTGTAAGAAGCTTAAAGTGCCACGCGATTCTCAAGATTACCCCACCCCTGTTCAGACACCTGCAAAATTTATATTGGTCAAAACACATCAACAATTTTTGGAGTGGTCTTTCTACTATAATAGAGGAATCAGTGAAAAAAAAAAAAAAAGAAGAAAATCCAAGGTGTGCCCCTGGAGATGCGGGGGTGGCATTTTAAGATTTTTTTCACATTTGGCAAGGTACTGACTGCAGGTAGTGATGAATTCATGGTGAATTCAGCCTGATTTATATTCAGCAGACACAAATGAATGGAAAAAATGACAGAGAGCCTATGCTAGGGTTTATATTGGGAGTGCTTTGGGGACCTAAACATAGAACTGCCTGAACAAAAGGCACTTTTGGTGTCCTCATAGCTCCACAACCAAGAAAGACAAAGTAAAATGGACTAGATTTTCTGATTAAGCAGTATAACATGAGCTTAGATGCAAAGTTCCAAAGCTAAAGGTGTAATAATAAAAAAGTAAATAATAAAAAATAAAAAATATAAGTTTAATTAATTTCTCCGCACAGATGTCTTATTTAATTATTTATTTAGCCTATTTATCTAATTAGCCTATTTATTCATTTTACTAATAAGAGCAACAACAGCATGATGTCCGCATCGCTGCGTATGGTTTATTACTTATTTTGACAGCTGCACTCGTTCCTGCATGTTGTTCGCTGGTTTCAAATCTCATGCGTGACGCCTGGTCAGACCTGGCGTGAGATTTTTTTATGGACCGTTCACTCACGCTCAGATTGATAAATGCCGATCCTTCCGGGAGATTTGGCGTACACCCATTTTTTTGGTGTACGCACGTTTGATAAATAAGGGCCAATCTGTTCAAGGGTTCTTATTCTTCATTGCACAATAGAAGTATCCATCAAAATTTGGCTTAAGATGGTAAATAACTGCTCTTAACATGGAATGCAGCTAATTAAGACAAATTAACAGCCTTTTAAAATTCTACAGTTGCAATTGTGGTTGGAACAAAAACCAGCATACACAGTGGGGCGCCAGGACCGAGTTTGAGAACCACTTCTGTATATTGTGTAATGCTACATAAAAGCTACGTGTAACAATGAAGTTGCTACACAACAAAGCCATTCATCAAATACAATAAATAAAAGCATTTGTATCGTTACATCTGCTCACTTTACCGACTTGACAATGACGTTAGTCAACAGCACGGAATCTCCTAAGACTCCAGTGCACCACACTTTGCTACTCACATCCGCAGCTGTGCAACTTACGAGAATGCACTTGGAGACATGCTCCCCTAGGTGTTCATGTAGCCTGTATAATAATAAGAATAAGAAATTTTGTCCCTGCCAAGGAAATAGGCACCAATGATTTCAAAGAGGAAAAATTAATAGATTATATACTAATCGTTTGTGGCTGTCAGAAAAATTTATTCATGGATTTATCAGCGTCTTTTTCAATTGTTCCCTATGGAGAATCTTCATTTTGCCCCCCCATGGCATCACGTGACCACCAATATCAGGTTCGACTGCTAAGCACACTTTGGCATGCGTCTCAGCCCTGGTTCTGGGGGCCTCATTCTCATTCCGTTTCTTAATGTTATATGGCATCGCCTCCTCCGCGCAGCCGCCAATCAACCACACAGCATGAGTGTTGCATTTGCACGGTTTGGTGCAAGTTTTGTTTTATTAATCTCACATTTCTGGATCATGCATTATGTTATATGAACACATAGTGTGCATTTTCAAAACCTTAATTTTGCAGTGCACTTAAGGGTTACATTATGATGAGACTCTGAGCCTTTCTGTCAAATAAACTGTTGTTAGTGGTATTATCATCCGTACGGCAATGAAGTGCCGAAGATAATTTAAAAACTGTGTCATTTCGGGTGTTTCTGACTCACATACACACTAAATGAAAACCTCAGGCAAAGTTCCGATTATTGAAAACACAGATACATATTAAATAATTGACGAAATATAAAGCAACTGCGAGTGGACAATAATACAAGTAGTTTTTTTCAGATATGTTTCTGACCATTTAATGAAAAGAATGCACTAAAAATAAAATGACAAAAAGAGAGGTTCATATCACAAACTGGTTACCATCAGGACATAATTTCTAGCTTCTTTCAGCAGGTAACAAATTCAGAAGTCCACTTTTTATTAAGATACATGTATTTTTTGACACTTTTTAGCTATATCTGGACGATAATAGGCATTGGATCGTTACGTATCTTTGCAGCACTTGACATTTCACTGAGTATAACTGAAACCTACTCATTTATCTTCAGTAAATTTGAATTGGAAGAGGTGACGTGAGTTTACCATTAAGTTATGTCCTGAGGGGTGGTTATCAGTAGGTACTCCAGCGATAATGACCGTAAATATTAAAAAAGTTGAGAAGTACTCACGCTTTATTCATTGGACGACAGCTAATTACTTTAGGTTAAAAAGGCAGCCAACATGTCCACTCCTTGTGTCAGCAACTGCTGACTAGCTTGCTAGCTATGTGCTATGAAACCAGACTGATTGCAGCTTGCTGGCTTTACGGAAACCATCACAAGTTCATTGTAATTTCAGGTAGCAAGCTTGCTACATTCTGCATAATCTCGCATAATGTTGAATTACTGAAGTAATCTCAGTTTCAGGTGGAGTCTGTTACTAAATTGTTAGCTGGTAAAAGGATGTTAGCATTCGCAAAAAATTCATCTTTGTGAAGGTAAGTTTAACCAAGTTAAATGGTTTAGTTTAGCTTGGCCGATAGCATTGGCTATGCAAAGGCAGCGGCGCCTGTTAAATGATTACCAGCTCGGTTTTCTCCCATAATTATGTCCAGCCTAATGACAGAAAAAGTAATGTTGTGATAACTCCATGAATGCATTATTATGTTCTTAGTTCTTTTATCCCGTTTTAGTCTGCAATCCAAAAGTCATCTGGACAGTTCAAAAGCATTTGTGAGTATGAAACACTTCTCACCTGAGTTGTCAGCATAGCGACAAACTTAAAATTCCTTAACCGCCATTTTGTGGTGCTCAAATTACTAAGGCAACGGTGGCAAGTCCGTTCTATAGAAATTTTTGTTATATGAGTACAACAGCTGACAAACTGCATGATGTCATCGACTGACAAGCTAAGGCCCCTGTCACACTGTGGCGACTAAGAATCCCCCAAACTGGGGGATTATTTTGTCGCCGTCATTCGCCTATCTGGGGCCCTGTCTGGACCTATACACGAATGCCCTAAGAATATGCTGTAGGTATTTTGTAAGATTGCCGAGGTATGTACGACGTGAGTAAGATTGCAGTGAGAATGAACAAGAATCATTACGCATGTAGTACTAATCAAGTCACTAACTTTGTAACGGCTAGAAGACTGGAGTAGGAATCATGAAGAATCACCACGAATGTATACGATCGCAGTACTGAACTCACTACGCTTTTGAGTACGAACGCAGTACGATTGACCGAGAATGCAGTGCGAACGCAGTAGGATTGAGTTTGAATGTAGGAAATCTGAAATGTACAACTTTTTTATGGGATCTTGACGTCACAGGGGTCAATTTCTGGAGAGATCCAGGGTATATAAAGCGGCTGCATTTTCAAGACTTCAAGACAAGCCACACATCGCTCAACGGCAACTGAAGTCTCACAATTTGATAACTATTTATACACTTTCGCTACCTGAGGATCTTCCCACAAGGTTCGCACTCATTTGTAGTGGAGTCATGCTCAAACTAATTCGCGGTGGATTTTTTGTATTGGGTTCACGGTCAATCGCCTCCATTATCTCGATTCCTTCTGCATTGGCGTCAATGCGTACTAGGTTCTCAAGCGCATTCGTGGTGCATATGTAGTGAATACGTAGGGCAGGCGTACAACATACGTGATTCTTCCCTCTTCGTAGGTATACCTACTACATGCGCCAAATTCAAAATTCAAATTGTCGTGATTGGTCGTGGTCATTCTTGCTCCGCGCCTCACTACGACCCCCTATGAATGTTCAAGAATATATCTAATCGCCACGACTGGCTCCAAGAATGCAGTAGGAATGCAGTACGATGAAAAATAAATGCTTGGACCGCAAATGTTTTGAACATTTCAAAACAGTTGTAGCCCCTCTGAGACTGGCCAAGAATGCCGGCGAATGAGGGAGAATCCACCACGAGCCCAATAAGAATTGCCAAGATTTTTTAACTTTTTCTAGTTCGCGGGGATTCGCCCTCCTAAGTCACCACAGTGTGACAGGGGCTTAACCTTCAGAGCTCAGTTTAACATGGAGTATCATGAGACTTGGTCAACACTCTGTACTTGCATTTGGAACATCAGACTCTTCTACTGCGAAGCTGTGCTGTTGTGATGGATGCAGTATGTGGTTTGGCATTGTTTGCTGAAATATGCAAAGCCTTCTCTGAAAGAGACATTGTCTGGATGGGAGCATACATTGTTGTAAAACCTCTATGCACTTTTCAGCATTGATAATTCCTTTCCAGATGCAACTCGATACCATCAGAGATGTGCACTGTTAACAAGCTGGATGGTCCTCTCCACTTTAGACCGCACAACATGGCGTCCATGGTGCCCAAAAAGAATTTCAAATTTTGATTCATCTGACCGCAGAACAGTTTTCCAGTCTGCTTCAGTCAATTTTAAATGAACTTTGGGCCAGAGAAGATAGTGGCATTTCTGGATCGTGTTCACATATGGCTTCTTCTTTGCCTGACACAGCTTTAGCTTGCATTTGTAGATTGCAGGGCGAACTGTGTTCACAATTATTTCTGGAAGTGTTCCTGAACCCATGCAGTGTATTCCAGTGCAGAATCATGCCTGTTTTTAATGCAGTACCGCCTGAAGGCCCAAAGATCACGAGCATCCAATACTGGCCTTCGGACTTATCCCTTGCGCACAGAGATTTCTCCTGATTCTCTGAATCTTTTGATGATGTTCTGTACTTTAGATTCAAAGTCTTCACAATTTTACATTAAGGATCATTTTTCTGAAATTGTTCCACAATTTTTAGATGCAGTTTTTACCCCTCGGCCAAATTTTTGCCAGAGGGGTATTATCATCACCTACGTGCCTGTCTGTCGTCTGTCCATGACTTTGTCCGGGTCAGTACCCAGCAACTAATGATCGCAGCTTCACCAAATTTGGTATGGTAACTCACTATGACCCATAGATGCAACGTCAGGTTTTTCGCTGGATTTGACCTTTGACCTTAGCGCTGTGACCTTCATTGTGGAAATCTTGTCCAGCCCAGTACTCAGTAACTATTGATGGCAGCTTCGTCAATTTTGGTACGGTAACTCTCTGTGACCCATGGATGTGCACAGGCCGAGGGGTATTCAACTATGCGTTATGTTTGTAGATTGGTGAATCTCTGTCCATTTTTACTTCGGAGAAACTCTGCCTCTTTAACACGTTGACTGCCAGCTAATGGCGGGTCAGGGCCAGCGCCAGACTTGAAAATTCGGGGGAAATTATCCATCCCTTTATTGACAACAATTGGTCCTGGCTAATTCTAGATGGTTTTCCTTTATAAGAACGTTTTTCTAATTCAAGAATAATCAAGTGGCAATTGAAGACACGGCTTCTCTCCCCATGCGATCTAACAGCAAATAATGGGCTACATTCAGTGCAGAAAAATAATTTAATTATAATTAGGTCTATGCACAGGCACTCAACGTTAATTTTTTTTTTCCAGCAAGAGCAGCATTTCAGAACTCATTTGCGAATGAAGGTAATTACGGCAAGTACCTACACCTGTTTTTGCAGCACGGTCACGCAACTTGCTGTAAAAAAATAGCCAGCTGTTAGACTGGAAAATGAAAACGGAGGAAACCACGTATACTTGTCACCAGAATTACCTTCATTCGCGAAGAGTTCTGAAATTCCGCTCTCGCTGGAAAAAAAATTACCATTGCTGAGCGCCAGTGCATTGACCTAATTATAATTCAATTATTTTTCTGCATTGAATGTAGCCCATTATTTGCTGTTAGATCGCATGGGGGAGAGAAGCCGTGTCTTCAATTGCCACTTGATTATTCTTGAATTAGAAAACGTGCTTATAAATGAAAACCATCTAGAATTAGCCAGGACCAATTGTTGTCAATAAAGGGATGGATAATTTCCCCCGAATTTTTCTGGTGCTGGCCCTGACCCGCCATTACGAGTTATCTCGTAGTTGGCAGTCAACGTGTTAAGATGCTCTTTTTATACCCAGTCACATTACTGACAACCAGTTAACCTAATTAGTTGCAAAATGCTCCTCCAGCTGTTTTTTATTTGCACCACTTGCTTTTCCGGCCTTTTATTGCCCATCTCACAGCTTTTTTTGTGTTGCTGCCATCAAATTCAAAATGTGTTAATATTTTTCATGAAATGGTAAAATGTCTCAATTTCAACATCTGATATGTTGTCTATGTTCAATTGTGAATAAAACGTGGGTTTATGAGATTTGCAAATCATTGCATTCTGTTTTCATTCACGTTTTACACAACGTCCCAACTTCATTGGAATTGGGGTTTGTAATCAATTTGTCGATTGACAGAAAATTAATTGCCAAAAATTTTGATGAATTAACTGTTTTGAATCATTTGGGGGAAAATGGTGCATTTCTTAAGTTTTGGTCAAATAAGGAAACTAGTCGACCCATCTGAATATCTTTGGGTGAAGGACTGTTGGTTGGACAAAATACGTACTTACGGTAGCATCTTGATGTGTTTCCCCAGCAAGGTCCTAACAATTCTTACCCGCCTTAATGCAGCATAGAAATAATAATGAAAAAGAACTGGGTGGGTTTTTAGGTCTCCCAAGATCAAATTGAAATAAACTTATACGCTAAATAGCTAGCTAAGTAAGTAAACTGTAATATATACATAGTTAATACATAAAACAGAGTTATTTTCGATGGCTGTGCTACTCTCGCCTGGTTTTTTGTAGTGAACTTAGCTAATGAACCTTAGCCTGCTTCTCAACGCCATTTAATGTTATGCAATCAAGTAACAACTTGGATTGGTTTCACACATGGGTGCTTTTTCTTAGAGTGCATTAATTTAGGACTGACATTTACTTTTACGCGTAAACATAGTCCTAAGTTTGATCTTTAAATGTTCTCTTCTGGTCACTTTGGCTTGATCAGCTCATCAAAGTCAAGTCACATTTTTTTGAGCGCTTAGCCATGACCTGTACTGGGATATCACGTTTAGTTAGCTCACATAGTAAACGAGTCATTCACCTGGCCCACTTGAATTAAATATTAATATTAACCAGGCTTCTACTCCTTTTCGGTTTCTCTTTTTTACTGAAGGGCTTTTACACGAAAACATGTTGCTAAGAAAGACATTTTAGTGTTCTCCTCTGGTCACTATGGCTCGTCAAAGTTAAGTTGTTTTGTTTGAGTGCTTAACTACAACCTGTTCTGTCATATCGTGTTCAGTTAGCTCATACAGTAAGCGAGTAGTTCACTCAGCAATCCATTGTCATCTTATATATATTTCTTTACTTCCATTGTTATTTACCATTTTGTTATTTTTCTTGGAAGGGCTTGCATTAATCTTGTTTGCCCTCCTGTTTATGTATTGCCTGCAAACACATGTTTACTTTTTTTTTGCAGACTACCCTTCTAACAGGCTAACAAGCTCCAACTAACTAACCAGAACTAACGAGCCTACAGATCAGTAGACTAAGGGGAGAACAATACAGGAATATAGGGGGAGGAAGAGATTGTACTGTACAAAAGGAAAAAATATACTATCCTATACTACCTTGTATATTATGTGTTTGCCCATATGATGTAATGATATTTACTGGGTATGTAACTCCAGTTACACGAGAATGGGCCCTCTAACAGCTCTGCTAGTGCCAATCCCTTGTTGCGCAGCAGCCTGCCTGAAGAAATTTGCATATCCATCTCCCTCCTGGCTATATAATGGTGAAACCCCTTTCATTTGACTCCCGTTTATGGAAAATCTGAAGCCTCAAAGAAAAAACAGCCGGGCCATGGTGGTTAGAGGGCTCCGCCCATACTCGTATAACTGGAGTCACATACCCAGTAACTATCTTTATAAATTAAACTATCGTAGGAGCTCCAGGAAATGAAGCAAGATGTTCGAAACTGTTACCATTTCCAGGGCATTCATATGCCCGAACTCCTCAGAGTCCCACCGGCCCCCGACCAACTGGCCTTGGCACCCCCCCCCAGCCTTGGAGGAAGGCGTCTGTAAAGACCTCCATCCAGCTCGCCGGCTGGCCTAATGGAGCTCCTCAGGTTTTCCACACTGGACCAGAAAACCAGACTGGGCGTGACCGATTGTGGCAAAGTGAGCATGCGGAGATTCTGGCGCCGGGGACTCAGCTTCAGATGCCGAAACCACATCTGTAGGGGCCGTATGTGGAGAATGCCCAATGGTACCACCACGTGTGCGGCCGACATCATGCCTAACAAGGACATGACCGTCAGTGCTGACACCTTCCGGGACGACATTATCCGTCGTACCAGATGCAGCAACGCCCTGCGGCGCTCGTCAGACAGGCGTGCATGCCCTGATGCAATATGAGTCCCAGGTACGCCACAGTCTGCAACGGTGTCACCATGCTCTTCTCCCAATTTATCGCAAACCCCAGCTGTGATATGTGGAGAATCAGGCGCTTTGTTTGTTCTATGCCTTTGACTATGGCTTTGCAAAAGCGCAAAAGGCAATCTGGAGTACTGAAAAACAGACCTCTGAAAGGCGAAGTATAAGAATTTCTGATGGCGACGCCGGATAGCCACTGGAAAGTATGCATCCTTTAGGTCGACTGATACACAACAGTCGCCCGGCTGGACTGCTTTCAACAGCTGCTGGACTGTCAGCATTTTGAAGGGCTTCCGTGCCAAGTAGCTGTTGCGCACCCATAAATCCAGTATGGGGTGTATCCCTCCCGACTTCTTGAGGAAGTCAGAGGGCTCTAGCGAGGGCTTCTAGCGAGTCAGAGGGCTCGCTAACTAGCTCACTAATGGCTCTGTCTAGAGGCACCTTAGTTGAGAAGCAAGCCGCTCTTTTCTCCTGGATAGACATGGGGAGCGCAGCGCGCACTGTGCACGCTGGCTGCTCCTGCAATGCTTGGCGAGCATGGCGCACGCTGAGGCAGATGACACACTGCAGGTCGAGCACCCAGACTAGGCAGCTCTCACTTGTCTTCGGCAGGACCGCCAAGGTAGGAGAAAGTGCTCTTGACAAGAAATGTTAGAGAGGAATTTGGTGATTATTGGTCGCTGTTTCGGAACATTAAGCCACGTTAAGCTTTTTCCTTTTGTTATATGGCCCCAATTTGTTATGGCGTCACGGACAGCAAGGGATGACAGGCAAAATCCTTTAAGTTCAACAGATTTATTTAAACAAACACATAGAACTAATCTACACCCTACACTACTGACCAAGATTGAAAAGAAAATAAAAAAAATGAGATATTTACAATTCCCTGTAATGGAGATGGGCTGCTATGTTGTGATGTCCTGGGACAGGAAAATGCTCCAACACAGGCAAAAATCCACAAAAAGCTTAACAGGTCTTGAAAAGAGTGACAGGTCTGGTCAAATGTATCCTTCTTGCAATTTCTCCTACTACTCTACTCTCTCAATTTTTCTCCTTATATACTCTTGTCCAGCCCCCTCCCATTCTGGGACTTTCCCCTCTGGGCATGCCCTGGACATGCCCAACCTAGCTTCAGACTGGGCTTCACAAAAAAAAGTCAATACTGCCATCTAGTGGCTATTTACCACATTACACTTACAATGTGAGTTAGTAGGAGGAAAAACGCTTCATGTTCTCTAATGTCTGTTTTCTTCGGACTTCAGTTTTCATTTTTTTTTTATTGGAGAAAGTGCTCCTGACCAGAAATGCCCGAGAGGAATTTGGCACTGATTGGTTGCTGTTTTGGAGCATTAAGCCACATTAAGCTTTTTTCACGTTAGGCATTTTAGAATGTCCCTGGAGAGACGAAATGTCTGAATTATTCTCTCCTCTGACATCCCAAACATTGTCACACGGATGATGGAGAACACCTGTTCTCGGCATAGTCGCCGCCTGTGTCTTCTCCTTGTGGCAACACTGGTAGCCATGTCTGTGCGCAATTACGTGGAGCCAATTAGTACCTGCCCTTCAAAGGTATTAAATAGCAAACGCAATCACCATTACTGAAATTGCTTTCATGCTTGATAAGTCACTATGCACGTGCAAAAATTTTGAATTTGCATTTTCTCCTCCCATATTTTGCACACTATGATAGACATGCCCCTTATTACATATTCATTTGGGCCAAAAGTATTAACTGCATAGAATGTGCAAATTTGCACACTTCAAAGACGCAATCCTGCACGACCTGAGTAGATGAGATGTCAGGTTAATTTGCGGGTGATATGGCATTTGCACGTGGTTCTGTACACGCAAAGATTTAGTAGATCAGGCCCTTAATGAGAAGCTTGGTCTTAAGTAGCACACTGCTACCGCACAGTGGAAGTGAACAACAGGTGCAGCTGATAATTGAATAATGGGCGAAGTGCAGTCCGGGTCTTAGTAAACTGGTCGGCTGGAGGCATGGTCTTACAGTGCCCCCCCCAGGCACCACTCCCGGTGTGCCTGCTCTTCAGCTGGGAGGGCGCTCTCTGGAACGCGGAGCAGGCTGGTCCAGATGGGCCTGGTGGAATTCGGCCAGGAGCTGCAGATCCAAGATGTCGTCATGGTCCACCCAGCTCCTCTCCTCCAGACCATAGCCTTCCCAGTCCACCAGATACTGCAGTCTGCCTGCTCAACGTTGGGACTGGAGCAGGCTGCGTACCCGGTAGGCTGGGTGTCCGTCTACCTCCAGGACAGGGGGTGGGTCTTCGGGGTGGGTAGCTTCCACCAGGGGTCCAGCAATCACCAGCCTAAGCAAAGAGACATGGAAAGTGTTATTAATGCAGTAGTTTGACGGCAACTGTATTGAGAAGCCTCATTCATTGACCTTCCTGAATACCTGCGTGAATTGTGTGTTCGCAACCTGGAGAGCGGATGGCATTGCAGTGAAAGGAACAAATTTACAGAACTTAGAAAATATGTTGATAATGACCAGACTACTTGTGTTACCTTCAGATGTGGGGAGATCAGTGACAAAATCTACAGCAATCTTTGACCATGGATGCTGAGGTACTGGTAATGGGTTAAGTTTACCAGTGGGCAGCTGTCGTGGTGTCTGGGAAATTGCACAAATTGCACAAGACTGCACAGCCGTTTCCACATCAGAGGTCAGGTGGGGCCACCAGTATTTTCGGGTGATGATGTTTGTAGTTATTTTGGCTCCGGGTATCCAGCTGACAACAGGGAGGTATGTGCCCACAGAATCACTCTCTCGCAAAGGGTAGCGGGAACGAATGTCTTACCCACTGGCACCGAGGTAGTAGGGGGATTCTTCCTGTTCTCCTTCGCTATTTCCCGGTTCAACTGCCACCTAATCAGGGCGAGGACACAGCATGGAAGAATTGGCTCTTCCGCCACCGGATCTTTCTCTGCCTCGTTCCCTCGAGATAGTGAATCTGCTTTGATGTTCTTGGAGCCTGGGCGATGGGTTATTGAGAAATTGACACAAATAAAAAAGAGTGCCCACCTGGCTTGCCGTGGATTGAGCCTCTGTGCCTTTCGCGAATACTCCAGGTTGCAGTGATCGGTCAGCACAAGGAATGGATGATGGGCCCCCTCCAACCAGTGCCTCCATTCTTCGAGCGCGAGTTTAATTACCAGTAGTTTCCAGTTCCCTACGTCGTAGTTAGCCTCTGTGACTGTGAGTTTGTGTGAGGAATACGCACAGGGGTACAGCTTCCCTGGAGTCCCATGTTGCTGGGACAGGACTGCTCCCACCCCCGCACTGGTGGCGTCGACTTCCACTATAAAGTTCTTTTCCGGGTCTGGTAATTTAAGTACAGGAGCAGGGACGAACAGATTCTTGAGTGTGTTGAAGGCTTGTTGAGCTTCCTTATTCCATCCCAGGTTTTTGGGTTTTCCCTTGAACAGACGAGTCAAAGGGTGGGCAACTGCGGGTAAGTTTTTAATGAAGTTTGCGAACCCAATGAAGTGCCGGAGCTCCTTTATCGTCCGTGGGATTGGCTATTTGGCTACTGCCTTCACTTTGTTTGTTTATATAGCCACTCCCTCTGGTCCTATCACGTAGCCGAGGAATTAGACGTGGAGTGGTGAAAGACTCACTTTTCTGCCTTAACGTAAAGTTGATGTTGTAATAGGCGTTCGAACTTTCTCCTCACGTGTTCCACATGTTCTTCATATGTCCTGGAGTAGATGAGGATGTCGTCAAGGTAGGCAATGACAAATCTTCCCAGCATCTCTCGTAGCACATCATTGATGAAAGACTGGAACACATGGGGGGTGTTAGCAAGGCCATACGGCATGACGCAGTGCTCTTAGTACTCAGAGGTGGTGCTAAAAGTCATCTTCCACTTGTCTCTTTCCTGGATATGGATTAGGTTGTACGCGCTGCCTCCCAGCTGCTCCACAGCGCTGGGGACCAGGGGAAGTGGATATCGGTGCTTCACCATGACATCATTAAGGCCTCTGTAGTCTATACCGGGGCGGAGCCCTCCATCTTTCCTCTGGATGAAGAAGAAACTTAAGGACGCGGGTGAAGTGGAAGGACGAATGAAGCCCTGCTGCAGAGATTCTTGTACATACCGCTCCATTGCTTGAGTTTCAGGCACCGATAGGGGGTATACATGGCTCCTGTGGGGTGAAGTGCCGGACAGGAGCTCAATAGCGCAATCCCACGGGTGATGCACAGGTAACTGGGTCGCCTTCATTTTGCTGAACACAATCTGCAGGTCGCAGTACTCTTCGGGAATCTCAGGCTGGTCTCTTTGGTCAGGACTTTCGACAGTCATGGAGGCAATGGAGAGGGGGCCACGGTGCTGCTAACATGAGGGTGACCGGAAGTGGAGACGTCTGGTGTGCCAGGAGATTATGGGATTGTGTGATAATAGCCACAGGAGGCCAAGGATGATTGAGTGGCTTGAATTGGTGAGGATCAGCAGCGGGAGTTCCTTCAGATGGCGCTCTGGTAGGCAGAGGGAGATTGGTGCCGTCTGGTGGGTCACGCTGCCATTGCCCAGAGGATTCCCATTAATGGCTGCCACAGCGAGGGGTGTTTGGAGTCGTTGAACCGGGGCCTATAGCTGCCGCATCAACTGGTTGGAGACTAAGTTGCCCGCTGCGCCGAAGTCAATCAGGGCCTCTATGTGAAGGGTCACACGGTTACAGGATACCTTAACTGGAATCTTGAAACGTTGGCCAATGATCGTTGTAGATGACACCGTTACCTTGGGGGGCGCTGTTTTTCCTTCTTTACACCGGTTGCAGGGGCTGGTCTTCTTCCAGGGGTGATGCTCTGATGGTTTAGAGAGCCCCAGTTCCATAGGCTCGGCCCCCTGTGTTGGCAGCTGGTTGGGGCCTCTGAGCTGAACCGTCTCTCCTGCAGGAGCTGGTCCAGGCTGATGGCTGCGTCGATGTAGCCTTTGCGAAGTCTTGTCACTACATGCCTGTGCTGTATTTCTAGTCTTGTATAGACGTATTTTCCACGTGTCGCGTGTATAATTCTCAGCATTTAACTAAGTACTGTTTATTGTTTTATAACAGCACTTTATTTAAAGCAGTGGTTCCCAAAGTCAGTCCTGGGGACCCACTGGGTATGCTGGTTTTTGTTCCAACCAGAATTACAATCTCTGAATTTTAACAAGCCATTATTTTTTTAATTACTTGCTTTTCAGATGAGAGGGACATTTTATCCCCTTAAGGGGTCAAGCCTGGGTTCACTCAATTTAAGTACTTCTAAACACTAAAAACACATAAAAATTATGTCAACTGAAAAAAGTTCAGAATGGAATTTGATTTGAATCAAATTTAATAAGTTTGTTACCGTGAAAACCGTACATTATTGGCGAAAAATGCGAAATCTTGTGGCAACAATATCTCAGAAACTATACCATATTTTCCTGTAATTCTTTTTTTGTTTTGAAGCTAATATCACCAGCTATAAAATGACATACTCATTCTGGGTATTTTCATGGGAAAATATTTTGAAAAATTATTTGGTCATAGAATTTTAGAAATGGGTGGCAGAACCTGCCTGGCAGATGGATCAAAAATACACCATGTATCTACCTACCCAAAAATGGCTATGTCGTTGTATAGAACATAACAAACTGATGCTATGGTGAAAATTTCAGAGCAATACCTTGAAAAATGTGGATTTTATGCCCGCCACAAGCCTGATAAACTATGAAATTTTATGATGCGAGAAAAATCGCGTTTTTTGTCGCTAAACGAATGCACTGGAGGCGTTCACATGATAAAAATCCACTTAAAAGATAGTTTTTTGGTCTTAAAATCACCTTTTATGAATGTTTTGAAAGATTTTTAACAAAATGAAAAAAAATATTTTTTCAAGTCTGAACCTAGTCTTGACCCCTTAAACCACATTATGACAGAAATGGCCATGATATTTCAAAGCCCAACATTCATATTTTTTATTTTGATGTATTCCAAGTGAGCATGTCAAGCGAAGGTAGTGATATGTTTTACGTGATCAAAATGTGATTAATCAAGAAGCTGCTGATTAGGGTTCTTATTGCAGGTGTTAAAGTTCTTTCCTGAAACCAAACAAACAGGTTTGACTCATTATAATGTGCTTTGTCTTTGAATTTTTTATTACCTATTGATAGCTTTAGAGCCGTGTGTCGTAAATTTTATCATTTAGAGGTCAATTCATAGATTCATGTCATCAATTGCAAATGTCCACTTTTTTATGTTCGAAAAGTAATTTCCAATATAGTGCACTATGAAATTTTTTTCATGGCCATTTGTGGCATGTGGTCTAAAAGGGTAAATAATCAGGATGAACAAGAGTTATGCAATTAAAAACAATTAACAACTCATTAGCATTCTAAGATCTGAGCTGTGGGTGGAGCAAAAACCAGCATACTGCGTCGCCAGGACTGAGATTGGGAACCATTGATCTAAAGGAACCTTGCTTTCTTTTGTTTTTCTCTTTGTAATATATTGTTACTGCTGCTAAAGCCCGGAGTCTGTATTACTAATAGTGTTAAGGAACCTCGTTTCCATTTTGTTTTGTATTGCAACGTTTGTGTCTTCTGTTGTGCAGTAGCCATAATAAATACAACCAAATCCGTCCTCGCTCCTGAGTCCAGTCCTTAACTTCCAGTCCTCCGTGCATCTGAAGTGTGCACGAAGCACAACCGTTACAAACAGACACTAAAAAGGGTGTATTATTACTTTTTAGCTTTCTCCTTTTCCAAGAAGACCAAATCTACTGAGTGCTTAAAGTTTCATCAATTTCAGCTTTGAGTTCTGCAACTCTGTTGGTTGTTGGTATCCCCCCACTGATTCAGCCATCTCATTTGGTTGGTTTTTTCAGATTGAGCTGAAAAAAGAGAAAAGTTAGATTTGCTTAAAAATATTATGTCTACTGGTTGCACACAACTTAGTACAGAAACTTCCAATGAACTTGAATTGGCCTGAAATATTATAACAAGCCAGTTTCACAGACATAGCTTAAGCGTAGTCCTGGACTAAGCAGAGTTTTGTATGGAGATTTTCTATTGAAAATTGAATTTAGTCTAGGATTAAGCTTCATTTGTGTCTGTGAAACCGGCCAAATGTAATTTAAAAAGTTGTGTGCAGTCAACTGACATAACTTTTCTGAGTTACTCTAACTTTTAACTTTGACCTTGAACTTATCTGGGTCATGCCATATTTTTTCTCAATTTTTGCTGTGGAAAAAAAGGCTTTTTTATAGACTCCAGCCATTACCAACTCAATACATGAATCTCACTGACATTATGGCCTGGAATGCTAAACAGTCCAAACTATATAATGCTGTTGAATACATTTGTATGTATGTGCGTCCATACATACAGTGTAAATATAAAACAACTTTTATCATTTGAAGCCATGCAAGTAAAAATGAAAATAAAAATATTATAATGGTAATGGCATATTTTGCATGGTTCTCACAGCTTAGCTCCTTGAAAGTATGTGATAATGTCTGATTATTTATGGGAAGATATTTCAATGCAGACTCTATTTAAAAAAATAGCACAGGAACATAAATATTAATAATAATTAAAGGTCATAACTGCTTTAATTGAGAGAACAAGACAATATTGATACGTGGCCGATTGACCTCTGATTACTATCATGTATCATATCCTCAATTCTAATATCAACCAAAAGAAAATTATAAATGTCAATATTTGTTCTGTGATTAAGGTTTGACAAATACTCCTATCTATCAACATTATAGAAGTCACCCTGATCAAATCCGTATCTTTCTTTGAAATGTAAATGCAATGGAAGTTGCAAGGTCACATAGTAATGCTCAATTATAAAGCGGAAAACAAGAAATAATGCATAAAATACAGATTTTTTTTTGCCCCCCAAAAAAGCATCCTTTTTTCCAGGTTAAGTGTGTGGTCTTTATAAGAATTGAATTTTCAAAACTAGGCTATATTTGTATTCATAAAACTAGTTACTCTACACATAATTAATTCATGTTTAGCCTTTCTTTTGTCAACAGAGGGGTACAGTTGCTGTGTTCCTTTAACCTTGAAGTTGTGAGCGGCCAACTGTGATAATCGTTGCAGCTGCCTTCATTATTATCACAGGCTTAGAGCCCATACATAGAAAGGCATTGAAAGACTGCCTTTTAACCAGTACTTTTGACACAGTTCAATCAGTTCTGCGTTGCCTGTGCTTATCAGATAGACAGCATTTAGAAACAGAGGGCAATATTGACTTTTTAAAAAATCACTGGAAAGGCACATAGACCCTGCAGGAATGTCAAATCTCCAACTTGCATTTTGATGTTTCTGCCCCAGGTTAGTCTTGACTGGCATGCTCCAAGCACTCTAGTCTGTGCGTTAGCATCCATTAAGTGTCCTTGAATCAATATTACATAGGCTTATACAGTCGGCTGTTTTTATCTTTGTGATAGTGAGTGAAGATGAACATGCTAAACTTGGGGGGGGGGGCAATAGGATCCATCTCATTGATCTCATTGTTAATCATAGATTGGCTAGGCTTTCATTTTGCTTCAACATTTGGAATGAAGAGAACTTTTCTCATTATTTTTCAGCATTCCATCTGACAAAAACTGGAAATATTGGACTCATTTAAGTACCTGGGTGTTCACCTTAACAGTAAACTGGACTGGACAGACAATACAAACGCCCTGTACAAGAAGGGCCAAAGTCGCCTACACTTGCTGAGGAGACTGAGGTCCTTCGGTGTAAACAGGGCTCTACTCCGGACGTTTTATGACCCTCTGGTGGCCTCTGCAGTGTTTTATGCCATAGTGTGCTGGGGAGGGGGCAGCACGGACAGAGACAGGAAGAGACAGAACAAACTGGTTAAGAGAGCCAGCTCTGTCCTGGGCTGCCCACTAAACTCCATCGAGGAGGGGGTGGACAGACACATCCATCACGGACAACTCCTTCCACCCCCTGCACCACACTGCGAAGACCCTGAGCAGCTCCTTCAGCACAAGGCTTTTACATCACCGGTGCAGAAAGGAGCGGTACCGCAGGTCATTCCTGCCCACAGCCGTCAGACTGCATAACAAAACACAATAACATCCACATAAATGCAAGTTGTTTCTGGTAACTCTACATTTCTCTTTTCTGACTCTAGTCCATGTGTAGTGTTATGCAAATCACAAGTGTTGTGCAGTATTTATTTATTTGTATATTGTTGAAGTGGCATATCCCTTGTGTAAATCCCTTGTGCTTTTTTTCCCCTCTGGTAAATGACCTTATTTTATATATATATATATATATATATATATATATATATACTCCAGACTGCCCTCTGGAGCTGACGGTTGGACTCGTCCCAAACCCTCTCGCTCTGCTGGAACCAGTCATCCACCGTCGGGACATTGGTACTTTCCCTCGTCCAGGGACACAGTGATGGTTGGTGACTAAGTATGCACTGGAATGGTGTGAGACCTGTGGTAGGTTGAATTAGAGAGTTTTGTGCGTACTCGGCCAAAGGGAGAAACTGGCTCCAGCTCTGCTGGTTCTGAAAACAGAAGGCCTGCAGGTAGCATGAGATTTCTTCAACCTTTCTCTCTGTATCCCCATTTGCCTGAACTGGGGTCCACGATCTGAAACAACATCCTCAGTGAGTCCAAAATATTTAAACACCTTTTCAATCAATACTCTGGCAGTTTCTTGCACACTTGGGAGCTTAGACAACGGGAACAATTTACATGCCTTGAAAAAACAATCAACTACAATGAGAATACAAGTATTTCCACGGGAGTCCGGGAGGTCGGTGATGAAGTCCAAACCTAGGTGTGACCATGGCTAACATGGAATGGGGAGCGGGAGGAGCTTTCCTTAGGGCAGGGGGCGTGGGCTCTTGGATATGGCGAAAGTGGAACATCTGGCGGCGAACCGTCTCGCGTCTCTACTCGTGCCCAGCCGCAAATATTTTTTTCCTGCGCCTTTCGGGGGTCTGATGTGTCCCTTAGCCAATCACAGCAGTCATGACATCACAATACGCCCAAAGTGGCCAAGGAAATATTTTTTAGGTTAGATGAAAATCCCGATTTGATGTCGTGGGAATTTTGGAGTGGATAAATTTTTTAATCAAATAAACAGTTTTCCTAGAATTCCATTTAGGCTTTGTTGTGTGTCTCCCTTGAGTTATTTTACTTGGAAATATTTTATGACCAAGTCAAAAGTATTTTATTTAAAATTTTTTATTTATGCTTCAATTTCATAGTTTTGTCATGTCATTCAAATACTGAACAGTAAAACAGTTTCAGCTTAACCTTGCCCTATTTATGAAACAAATGTCCATAGTTGAATTTACAAATGCAAGACATACTACTTAAATTCACACTTAAGCATGATCTCATGGGAAGGCATATAATATGCCATTAATGACATTTAGTGTGTCATGTCTACGCATTTTAAGCTTTTCGCATGCCAATTAACGCTTCCTGTGAAACTCCGAACATAATGCTTTTTTGTGATTTTGGCATAAAATTATACACCACCTTGCACAGTATGAATCAATGGGAACTAAATGGCATGAAATGTCCTGCTAAAAGCAGAAAATGCGTAGTGACAACACGAGAAATGACTTGAGGATGATTGGCGTGTTATTAATACGCAATTGGTTGATACCAAGCAGAAATGAAAAAATTCACTTGGCACAGTGATATTTACCAAGACTTTCATTATTTTGCAAACATCTCAACAAATTATGTGGAGCCTTTCTCGGCCTCTTTTTAGGTAAAAAGTTTTGTACTTCATTTGGACTTCCTTCTTTTAAAGGCATTCTGGATTGTTTTGTTGGCCTTCCTGTGATTAAACACTGATGACCCCCAAGGTTGTTTTTCTCCTAGCCACAGCAGAAGGCTAAACCCAATCACGGTACCTTGTGATAACGTTTTAAAGTTGGAATTAATGCATTTGGCAATCTCTGCACCTGTGTAACTTCCAAAACTAGCCAAAGCTGCTTCTACCACTGAATTAGTCATCAACTCAGCTGACTTCATTGCAGACGGCATCAAATTAGGATTTTCATTTAACTTCACGAAATACATATTTTCACAGCCACTTTTTCCATATTGTGACATCGTGACTGCTGTGATTGGCTAAGGGGCAGATGCCTGAAAGGCACAGGGAAAAAAAAATTTGCTGCTCGGCCACCAGTACTTCTGCCTCACGAGTGAGAGAGTTTGGTTGGCCCCTAGGTGGCCGGTGCCCAGTGAGGAGTGTACCACATCCATGACACGGGAGCTAAGGTCTGAAGGAATGAATGTGGCATGGGTTGGTGTCCCTGGCAGAAATGTTTGCGAGCTGGATCTCTCCTGGATTTCCTCGTCCAGGGTCCACTGAATGGCTCCCACAATCCTATCCACAGGAACAATGTACGTGGGGACTTCCTCCTGGTCATCAGGAGCATGGACCCGGGAATGCGCGTCAGTCTTGACAGTCCGTGAGCCTGGATGATAGGAAATCTTAAAGTTAAATCTGGTGAAGAAGAGGGCCTGCCCGGCTTGTCAGGGATTCAGACACTTGGCCTCTTGTAGGTGAGCAAGGTTCTTATGGTTTGTCAGCAGGGGCGGGCTGGCCATCGGGAGGTTCGGGAGGGCTCCCGAACGGCCAGTCCATTCCAGGCTGAAGCAGCCTGGGTTACACCTGGCAATCACAGCCGTGGGCAGCATTAAGTGGAATATTGTGTGTTTGACTCGGCCAATGTAATGGTTTTCAGCCTTCGGGACAAACATCAATGAACCACCTCGCTATTGGGTCGGACAAACGCTCTCGACAGTCCCACAATTCTATTCATTGGTACACTTTTTTATATGAATTAGATATTCAGCGTGATTAAACTGTTCTCCGGCTTAGCATTCACACTTGGTTTATTAGGGAACTCATGGGTTATATACCACCTTTGATGGTTGTACTTCACTATTCCGGTTGTCTTGCGTTCAGATCAATTTTTTTGGTAACTATTTATATATTTACCTTATGCTAAAGGAATGACTGAAAAACTGTTTTCTTGCAAATAAAAAATTATGTATGGGCTTAGGCTATTCACAATTTATTCAATTTGGTTGTTTTAGTCCTAAAAGTTTACGAAGGCAGGCTTGCTGGGAAATTTGTTTGACCAATGGCCTTGCTTGTTCCCTGTTGGATTAACAGTCTCAAAAAGCTTTGCAACATCTACGGTGATCAGATGAAAATGTCAAAAAGCAACAGAGCGGACAAGATTAGAGAGAAAGGGAAGCAGACATTGGAGGCTAAGGCTTTCAAATGCAAAAAATTACTGCCATCAAATTCAAAATGAGCTAATATTTTTCTTGAAATGGTAAAATGTCTCACTTTCAACATCTGATATGTTGTCTATGTTCTAGTGTGAATAAAATGTCAGTTTATGAGATTTCAAATCATTGCATTCTGCTTTTATTAACATTTTACACAGCATCCCTACTTTTCTGGAATTGGGGTTGTACTTGTAGCACTGATATGATGTACCATGTTTAAGGGACCTGTTTTGTGGCTACAGTATATTAAGGGGTAACGGATCCTAAGGAGTAGCGGATCAATTAGTCTGTAAGAAACAATATTTTCACGAATACACCAAGAAAACTGCCATTTTTGGACCTAAATAAAAGGTCTGTTTACTGCTAACAAGCTAATACCAAACGATGTGAAGACTGGATTTTTTGTCGCTGTTTTTGACCTTTCATAGCATGGGTATGAAATTACATGACCTGGCCGGTGTGAAAGAAAATGCTTTTTCTGGTTTGAGTAGTAGCGTATGTTTTGAACTTCTGCAGTAATGTAAACAGCAAGATTTGTTTAATTCTGTCATGTGGTTCTTCAGCTAGTTACAGATCACGTGTTAAATGTTATACACTCATGTACGAGAATGTGCGGAGCATAATTGTGTTCACTGGAGGTGGTCTCATAAATTCAGTATGACGTTAAATGATTCCAGTTCAATTTGTTTCCAATGGATTGGTGAGCTGTCCAGGGTGGGTCTTCCTGCGACCCTCATGAGGAAGAAGCGGGTATCGGGAATGGATGGATGGATATAATAAAGCTACCTTCATACCATGGTATATGTACAGAAAATACTTCCCCATCCAGTCGTTATAAACAATTCACATTGCACTTTTTTTCAGTTGTAATTAATTATAATTTTCTCTCTAGTCAACACTTCATTTAGTCATAAGGAGTTCCACGTTTTTGTTAGGCCATTTTCATCTGCTTTTGCTCTGTAGTATCATCATTTGAATTTTTTTTGGTAAAAACAGTGCCAAACAAGATGTGGTGAGTTGTTTGTATCAAAAACCCTATGAGACAAAATTTTGACTTCTTGTTCCTGGGCAGAAAGTGTTATTTCCCCATTGCTTATACCTAAAGGAAATGCAAAAGACCTATTTTCTCTTCCAACTTTGCATGTATGACATGGGTCATAAATTTTTCTAAATAATCCATTTTCCTAGCGCATTAAAGGTAGATTCAGTTCAGACTTGGTAATAGAGAATTTTCTAAAGCAGTGGTTCCCAATCTCAGTCCTGGGGCACCCCTGTGTATGCTGGTTTTCGTTCCAACCACGACTGCATGGCAGAATTTTAATCATCTGTTAATTTGTCCTAATTAGGTGCATTTCATGTTTAAAGCAATTATTTACCATCTAAAGCCACATTTTGACAGAAAAACCCATGATTGCCCGAAAGAATAGAAGACCCTTGAACATATGGTGTCTATTTTACCATATTGCAAGCAATTTCAGGGGACAACATTTCTAAACGGATCAAATTAGACGCTGAGAAAATCAGTCAGCTCCAAATTAAGTTGCTGAAGACAGGTGTTTCACATTCTTTCTAAATAATTTGCTTGAACTTAATGACATTAACATGACACAAAGCAGGTTTGACTCGAACATTTGCTTGCCAAATAACATGTTAGTTTTCACGACCATGTCCACAGTTTCACTTATTTGTATTATTGAAATATAGGAAGTCATATATTACCTTTATTTTGGCTGCGTTAAAGTTGACCTCAGATGACCTTGAAAGGTCAAACTTGAGGTGAAGCAATATGTCACAATTATCAAAGGCTTCTAGGCTTGAAAATATTGAGGATAGAGTACCTATGTGTATTGAACACTTTCAGGAAGTCATTTTAAACTTTCATTTGGTGGCCTTGGACTTGACCTTTGATGGCCTTTTAGGGTCAAACTTCACCTAGTGAAATTTCAATGACTTATGACCAAAACTATTACAGATGGGGCTTAGGTTGGTATTAGAGGCAAATAGGAAGTCATGTATGAGTTTTCATTTGGTGACCTTTAACTTGACCTTTGGTGACCTTCAAAGGCCAAACTTGACAGTGAAATTTCAATGACTTAGGTCACCAAAATTGTTACAGATAGGCCATAGGTTTGTATTAGAGAAATAGAGGAAGTCATACATGAACTTTCATTTGGTGACCTTCATACTGACCTTCCAAGGTCAAACTTGAGCTAGTGAAAATTCAATCACTTGTATCACTAAGAAGGTCACAGATAGAGCCTAGGTTTGTATTACAGACTGACAGGAAGTCACACATGAACTTTCATTAGGTGACATTCAACTTGACTGAAGGTCAGACTTGATATAATACAAATACAATGACATGTATAGCCAAAATGGTCACAGATGGAGTCTAGGCTTGTATTAGAGACATACGGAAAGTCATAAAAGAACTTTCATCTTGTGACCTTCCTATTGACCCTCAAATGTGACCTAGTGAAAATTAAATGACTTGTATCACTAAAATGGTCACTAGGTTTTTGTTACAGACATCTAGGAAGTCACATATGAACTTTCATTTGGTGACATTCAGCTTGACTGTCGGCAATCCTCGAAAGTCAAACTCGACATAGTGAAATTACAATGACTTGTACCACCACAATGGTTATTGATAGATCCAAGGTTTGTATTTGAGACATTTAGAAAGTCGTTTATGAGATCCATTTGGTGACCTAAACTCAACCTTATGTGACGTTTCAAGTTCACAATTGGCATATTGAATTTTCAATGACTTGTATTACCAAAACTGCTTCAGAGCTTAGGACTGTATGTATTACAGACCTATAGGAGGTCTTATTAATTGGTTCTGTATGTTATTGCCCGAATACAGTTATTTCCCCATTGCTTATACCTAAAGGAAATGCAAAAGACCTATTTTCTCTTCCAACTTTGCATGTATGACATGGGTCATAAATTTTTCTAAATAATCAATTTTCCTAGCGCATTAAAGGTAGATTCAGTTCAGACTTGGTAATAGAGAATTTTCTAAAGCAGTGGTTCCCAATCTCAGTCTGGGGGGCCCCTGTGTATGCTGGTTTTCGTTTCAACCACGACTGCATGGCAGAATTTTAATCATCTGTTAATTTGTCCTAATTAGGTGCATTTCATGTTTAAAGCAATTATTTACCATCTAAAGCCACATTTTGACAGAAAAACCCATGATTGCCCGAAAGAATAGAAGACCCTTGAACATATGGTGTCTATTTTACCATATTGCAAGCAATTTCAGGGGACAACATTTCTTAACGGATCAAATTGGACGCTGAGAAAATCAGTCAGCTCCAAATTAAGTTGCTGAAGACAGGTGTTTCACATTCTTTCTAAATAATTTGCTTGAACTTAATGACATTAACATGACACAAAGCAGGTTTGACTCGAACATTTGCTTGCCAAATAACATGTTAGTTTTCACGACCATGTCCACAGTTTCACTTATTAGGAACCCACTGATTGTTCACTTTGATGGGCTTAATTTTTTTCCTTCTTTTTATGCTGTTGTTTCTAAGATATCACAATAGGGGCGTTTACACCTACATGAAATAGTGAGATTTGAAAATCAATTTTTGGATTGCAATGTAAATTTAGATTTTTTGGCATGTGTGCACATAAAATTTTCACTTATTTTTGCACTTTGCATCGCAATCGAATTCGCAGCAAGTCTTTTTCAGGAATTATCACAAAAATTTGCCTTTCACTGTGTTTGTGAACAGAATTGAGAATTGAAACTTGGTTTTTTAAATCCCATGATTCAAAGCAGAATGTCAACATCATGTAGGCTACTGTGTTCATTTATCAGCTGTTCGCTTCACATTCGTGTGCGATACACAAATTAGCCAGTGCATTTTATCATGAAACTGCGGTACTTTTCCCATTGCCCAGCTCATGGCTTATCTTATCTTTCCAGCCCTATGGGCCGATAAGCTATTGTTGTGGTTTGGCGTCCGTCATGCGGAACATTTTTTATCTTTTTTTTGGCCTGATGAACTTCCTGGAAATTTGCCATTACATACTACTAGATCATATCTCCAGATGTTTTTTTAGGATTTTTGATTGATTCATTTTTATCCATTTTATGGACCCTTGAAATTTTGGCCCCAATGTTAAAAGATAGGACCAAGAAATAGAAATTTTGAAAAATAATTTTCAAAAACTGCCTGATAACCTTTTTCCTAAATCATGCAATCAACTCACCTTGGTGCACTTTATGTATAGTGCGAGTAACATTTTGATTGAATCGATGGAAGTGGGTCTAGTGGGGGCGCTGTACTTTGACATTGGGTCTGATGGAGAATGGGCAGAAAGGTCTATGAAACCTAAATGGTTGCAGATAGAGATTAAGGCTGTGTCTCGTTTGCAAGGAAGCATCCAAAGTAGGTGGCATTTTTAGGAAATATGACTGATTAGGACTGTCTCAACTCAGTTGGTAGGATCGGAAACAACCTAGTTAGGTACCTCGTTTCGGCGAAATTTTATGGAAACATCAAGTAGTTACTTCTCAAAAAAGGAAATCCCAAAATGCCGTGCAAAGAGCTGGGGATTTGCCGTATAGATCACAGACGAGGGACAGCAACGGTCAATATTTGACTGAATTCACGTACCGTTTCATCATATAATTAACTTCAGATAATTTTTGAAGCGAGACATTGATGGCGTAGATTCCGAAAATTTGTGAGAAAGGACGTTGAATCAAAAACTTGCTGATGTTTTTAAAGTGCTGAAGCTCCACTCACTAGGCTGGCAGAAAGGTAAAGTTTTCGTTTCCCATGAAAACCACTGACCCCGCGCTGCAATATAAACCGCGCTAGTCACATGATGCTTCCTAGTTAGAGAGTTTCTTTTCCCGTAACCTTTTTAATGAATGGTTCCTAACAAGGCGGTGTCCTAACTAGGCAACAAGGTGATAGGAAGCCTCCCTGCAAATGAGACAGAGCCTAAGTTTGTATTATTGAAATATAGGAAGTCATATATTACCTTTATTTTGGCTGCGTTAAAGTTGACCTCAGATGACCTTGAAAGGTCAAACTTGAGGTGAAGCAATATGTCACAATTATCAAAGGCTTCTAGGCTTGAAAATATTGAGGATAGAGAACCTATGTGTATTGAACACTTTCAGGAAGTCATTTTAAACTTTCATTTGGTGGCCTTGGACTTGACCTTTGATGGCCTTTTAGGGTCAAACTTCACCTAGTGAAATTTCAATGACTTATCACCAAAACTATTACAGATAGGGCTTAGGTTGGTATTAGAGGCAAATAGGAAGTCATGTATGAGTTTTCATTTGGTGACCTTGAACTTGACCTTTGGTGACCTTCAAAGGCCAAACTTGACAGTGAAATTTCAATGACTTAGGTCACCAAAATTGTTACAGATAGGCCATAGGTTTGTATTAGAGAAATAGAGGAAGTCATACATGAACTTTCATTTGGTGACCTTCATACTGACCTTCCAAGGTCAAACTTGAGCTAGTGAAAATTCAATCACTTGTATCACTAAGAAGGTCACAGATAGAGCCTAGGTTTGCATTACAGACTGACAGGAAGTCACACATGAACTTTCATTAGGTGACATTCAACTTGACTGAAGGTCAGACTTGATATAATACAAATACAATGACATGTATAGCCAAAATGGTCACAGATGGAGTCTAGGCTTGTATTAGAGACATACGGAAAGTCATAAAAGAACTTTCATCTTGTGACCTTCCTATTGACCCTCAAATGTGACCTAGTGAAAATTAAATGACTTGTATCACTAAAATGGTCACTAGGTTTTTGTTACAGACATCTAGGAAGTCACATATGAACTTTCATTTGGTGACATTCAACTTGACTGTCGGCAATCCTCGAAAGTCAAACTCGACATAGTGAAATTACAATGACTTGTACCACCACAATGGTTATTGATAGATCCAAGGTTTGTATTTGAGACATTTAGAAAGTCGTTTATGAGATCCATTTGGTGACCTAAACTCAACCTTATGTGACGTTTCAAGTTCACAATTGGCATATTGAATTTTCAATGACTTGTATTACCAAAACTGCTTCAGAGCTTAGGACTGTATGTATTACAGACCTATAGGAGGTCTTATTAATTGGTTCTGTATGTTATTGCCCGCATACAGTAAAAACAGCCTGCCAATGTATCTTGTTTTGGCCGACTTGCATTGGCTGAGTTCAGCACGTGCACAAGTAACCATTGGCAACTGTGGCATTTGCTCTCTTCAGAGAAGATGTTATGATTCTGATCTGTTCTGTCATGATTCTGCCATGTTTGTTATGATTCTGCCACTCCCTGTTATGTTTATGATTATGTCTGTTAGGTTTTGCCATGTTCTGTTTAGTTTTTGTACTTTGCCATGTTTTCGTTTTTGCCATTCCCAATCCACTATTCTGTTAGATTCCGGTCCATGTCTTTGTTCATGCCCTGCATTGCACTTTGTCTCCCCTGTCTGGTCTCTTGTTAAGTTACAGCTTCTCCCCAGTCCTGCGTGTCACATGCTTAGGTGATTTCATGGTTTCTGGGTTTCAAACATTCCTTCCAATCTCGTTTGCTTCCTTCGCCTCTCTTTTCTATATTACTAACCAATACTAACAGTTTGTTGTTTTCGTTAAAGTTACTAACCCAAACTAACATTGTATATAATACTAACTTACTAACGAGCACCAGGGATTGTATAGCTGCACTTACTAATTGATTAACAAGCTCTCAGCACTCGCCCTGTTCTAGTCTCCGCCTCTTGCCTGCACTTAGTCTTTGCTGCAATTCAGCAGATCCTCTGCACCTGCTCCACTCTGTCCTACCTCTCATTATCTGTGCACATTAGAACTCCCTAACCGGAGCTGTATGTTTTGTCATAGGTTGTCTCGTGTTCCCTGTCCGCATTTTCATTTTTTTTTGCCAATTTCATGTGATTAGGTTCTCCTCATGTTCCCTCCTTTGTAATTAGTCTGATCCTCATCACCTGATCCTAATCATAGCATGTGACTTCCTTGAGTGTATTTAAGCTGTCTTCTCACTGCAGTTCCCCGTCAGAACATTTCCTCTTGTTTACCTGTGCTGCTATCATTCGCCTTTGCACTCATAGTGTTTATCTTCTGACTGGACCGCCTCGATTACGATTTTTGGCTCTGCTCTTTTGTACTTTCGTCTGCATCTGTTTTGAACCCTTTTTTGCCCGACACGAAGTTTTTGTGTTTCCTGCCCTGGTAACGGTTTGGATTTCGCCCTCTGGATTTTTGGCTTTTGCTTCTGTCAATCCTGTGCCTGTGTACCGAACCTGTTTTTGCCCGACCACGATTACTGTGATTGCTGCCCTGGTTTTTCGACTTTTGGATTTTGTCCCTGGGATTGTGTTCTTTGGATTGTGGACTTTGTACTGTCGCCTCCTGCTCTGCGGGGGTTCGCCCCCTTTCCAATAAAATCCCATTTTACCTTCACTGCTCGACTCTCGCGTCTGGTTCCAGAACCGTACCTAACAGAAGAGACCTAGCATTTAGCTCTTTCATGAGTCTTGAAGTCGCGTACTTCAGAAGTCATAGTCATAATATTGTCATGATAGCACAACATACTTAACCAATTAATAAAAATATTATAAATGGCTTATTTTCGCATTGCCTCGGTATTGGCCTTTTGGTCGCAGTAACTGTGGCATTCACTCACTTCAAAGAAGCAGACGACAGTCGCGGACCTAGCATTTAGCTCTTTTATGAGTCTTGAAGTTGCGTACTTCAGAAGTCATAGTTATAATATTGTCATGATAGCACAACATACGTAACCAATTTAATAAAGATTTTATAAATTCCTTATTTTCGCATTGCCTTGGTATTGGCCTTTGGGTCACGGTATTAGCCCTCGGCCTGCAGCCTCGGGGCAATACGGCAACCCTCAGGCCAATACCAAGGCAATACGGAAATAAGCAATTAATAACATAAATCATAAATGTATGTGAACTTTTATTTTGTGACCTTGAAATTGACCTTCAATGATTCTAAAGTCAAACTTCACATGAAATTTTCATAACTTAAACTCATAATCATCACTATAAAATTGCTTGCCGGTAAGCTACAGGACCCTTGGTCCTATTTCTGGCATAAACCCGAGGGTAATATCACTTTCGTGGAAATTTCATTGGCTGAGCGCATGAGAAAAATAAATTAGCTCCATCTGGTCAAACCGAATATCAAGTGTAACGTCGGTGAAATGAGTATTGCTTACCCCTATAGCAAGCCAGCTAAGTACCACTCTCATAACAAGGTTCCTGAGTAAGCTAGCTAGCGTGCACATCGTACCTTTCCATTACCATTATATACCATAAGTTTATTAGCTAGCTAACAACTCAGTTGACTGTGGTTTTAAAAACCATGGCTGGTTCAACCATGAATGTCGAACTCAGTGCCTTATGGAGTATCAGTGATGGCGTTAGGTCAGTGCTAACATAAAGGGAAATAGCAACCATTTTGGCGCTATAGGAAATTAAGTTTGTTTTCTATTAAATTATGCGATTCTGTTATGTCATAAATAGAATCTTATACGGTTTGTCTTGTCATTTGAAAGTGTGCGTGGGACGAAGTCCTAAGAACAGCAAGATTGAGCAGAACAGCAAACAAGTACTTTGAGATTTACTCATGATCAACGTGTAGGACTTTCTTTTGTCAAGTTATGCGAATCTGCGCATTCGACAACTGTACTAACAGCATCTACACAGGGACCTTGCGACACACCGCACATCACCTTGCTACAACAGCTAAAGCTGGGGTTGGCCAGTATCTCGCTGGTCAGAACATACATTTTCTGTAATTTTGAGGTGTAGCTAAAGAAAGTCAGGGAACGTTTTTCGATTGGTACATCATGACTGATTCAGTTTGCTACTATATTAGCTACAGTGCTGTGAAAAAGTATTTTCCTCTTCCCGATTTCTTGTTTTTTGCATATTTGTCACACTTGTCAGATCATCAAACTGATTTTAATATTAGACAAAGATAACCCGAGTAAATACAAATTGCAGTTTTTAAATGATAATTTCATTTATTGAGGGAAAAAGCTACCCAAATCTACCTGGCCCTATGTGAAAAAGGTATTGCCCCCTTAACCTAATAACTGGTTGTGCCACCCTCGGCGACAACAACTGCAATCAAGTGTTTGCAATAACTGGAAATGAGTCTTTGACATCGCTGTGGAGAAATTTTGGCCCACTCTTCTTTGCAGAATTGTTTTTGAGCACGAACAGCCTGTTTAAGGTCATGCCACATCATCCCAATCGGATTTAAGTCCGGACTTTGACCAGCCACTCCAAAGAATTCATTTTGTTTTTTTTAAGGTGGACTTGCTTACGTGTTTCAAATCATTGTCCTGCTGCATAACCCAAGTGTGCTTGAGCTTGAAGTCACAAACTGATGATCGGACATTCTCTTTCAGGATTTTCTGGTAGAGAGCAAAATTCATGGTTCCATCAATTACGGCAAGTCGTCCAGGTCCTGAAGCAACAAATCAGCCCCAGACCATCACACTACCACCACCATATTTGACTGTTGGTATGATGTTCTTTTTATGAAATGCTATTATTTTTACGCCAGATGTAATGGGACGCACACCTTCCAAAAAGTTCAACTTTTGTCTCATCAGTCCACAGAATATTTTCTGTGTATTGGGGATCATCAAGATGTCTTTTGGCAAATGTGAGACAAGCCTTTGCGTTCTTTTTGGTCAGCAGTGGTTTTCACCTTGGGACTCTCCCATGGATGCCATTTTTGCCCAGTCTCTTTATTATTGTTGAATCATGAACACTGACTTTAACTGAGGCAAGTGAAGCCTGCAGTTCTTTAGATGTTGTTCTGGGTTCTTTTGAGACTTCTTGGATGAGCCATCGATGTGCTCTTGGAATAATTTTGGTAGGCGGCCACTCCTGGCAAGGTTCACCACTGTTTCAAGTTTTCTCCATTTGTGGATTATGTCTCTCACCATGGTTCACTGCAGTCCCAAAGCCTTAGAAATGGTTTTGTAACCCTTTCCAGACTGATAGATGTCAATGACTTTGTTTCTCATCTGTTCTTGAATTTCTTTAGATTGCGGCATGATGTGTTGCTTTTTGAGATCTTTTAGCCTGCTTCACTTTGTCAGACAAGTTTTATTTAAGTGATTTCTTGATTCAACAGGTCTGGCAGTAATCAGGCCTGGGTGTGACTAGTGAAATTGAACAAAAAAAAATGCTTAATCTCAGGGGTGGAAGTAAGATTAGATTCTTGCAGGAACTGTGCTACTCATAAATTTTTTTTGCTTGTGCGCTTCACGCAATCGCATCATATTAAAGATATTAAAGACTGCTCTTTTCTGACTTTGAGATTCTTAAATTCAGTGCACGCAGGGCCGGCGCAAGACCTGAAAATTTGGGGGAAAATATCCATCCCTTTATTGACTACAGTTAGTCCTGGCTAATTCAAGATGGTTTTCCTTTATTAACACGTTTTCCAATTCAAGAATAATCAAGTGGCAATTGGAGACACGGCTTTTCTCCCCCATGCGATCTAACAGCGACACAATAATGGGCTACATTCAGTACAGAAAAATAATTTAATTATAAATAGGTCTATGCACTGGCACTCAGCAACGGTAATTTTTTTTCCAGCGAGAGCGGCATTTCAGAACTCTTTTGCGAATGAAGGTAATTTCGGCGACAAGTACGCACACCTGTTTTTGCAGCACGGTCATACAACTTGCTGTAAAAAAACAGACAGCTGTCCGATTGGAAAATGTAAACGGACGAAACCATGTACTTGTCACCAGAATTACCTTCATTCGCTGAAGAGTTCTGAAATGCCGCTCTCGCTGGAGAAAAGTTACGTTGCTGAGTGCCAGTGCATAGACCAAATTATAATTAATTATTTTTCTGAACTGAATGTAGCCCATTTGTCGCTGTTAGATCGCATAGGGGGAGAGAAGCCGTGTCTTCAGTTGCCACTTGATTATTCTTAAATTGGAAAACGAGTTAATAAAGGAAAACCATTAAGAACAAGCCAGGACTAATTGTTGCCAATAAAGGGATGGATTTTTGCCTAGGCAATCGTCTAGGCGAGCGCCGGCCCTGAGTGCACGTCCTTGAGTGCATGATGTATGATGTTGGATACGTAACGTAATTTACGGCAAAACATTTATTTATTCTGCATCTTCCTCCATCTGTTCCTCAGCTGCCAACTTTTCTTTGCATTTTGAACAAGTTGTGTTTTACCATTCCCTGTCAAAAGGATGCACGCGACCCCCAGCACCCAGCCTTGCATCACCTAGGCAACCAGCATCCACTCACTTTTGCAAACAAACACATGCGGAAAGTGGGAATTCCCACTTTCCACATGTGTTTGTTTGCGAAAGTGAGTGGTGGACTACTCGCTCGCATGACAGAGAGTCATTCATGATTTAGAAACCTCATAATTTATTACTTGGGGATTTTTCTTTTTTTTTGCAAAAACGACTGCTCACTGCTGTCTGCAAAAATCCACAGCACTCGAGTCACTACCATTGGATTAATGTTACAATGCAGAGTGTAGACTGCCTACAAGTCGCAACATATTACGGTAAGCGAGTAGCCTACTACAAATGATAATGTTTATCCAGTGCACTAAAATCTACTTCAACACGTCACAGGCGGCACATTCTGTTGATGATTTTCATGTATTCATCAAATTTACATTTATTTCGGAGAAATTTGCTTGAAAATTGAAAGGGCTCGCGTTGTGTGCAGGGGTGAAAGTTGCTCTTCTGAGGTGTACCCCTGTGTACCGGCTGTAAAGGACTGTATATTTCTTCCCGGTACGGCGTACCACTGCGTTCCGGCTTACTTTTACCTCTGCTTAATCTCAGTTAATTCATGATTTAGCAAGGGGGGGGAAATTACTTTTTCACATAGGGCCAGGTAGGTTGGATAGCTTTTTTCCCTTAATAAATGAAATCATCATTTAAAAACTGCATTGGGTATTTGCTCGGGTTATCTTTCTCTAATATTAAAATTTGTGTGATGATCTGAAACATTTAAGTGTGACAAATATGCAAAAAATAAGAGCTCAGGAAGGGGGTAAATACTTTTTCACAGAACTGTATATTCTCCTTGACGTGCATCAGCATATCATGAATACTGACGATAGTTAAACTTACTTTAAGTTCACGAGTGGTAGAAGCAGTGTGCAGAACATACGGATACTGCTCAAGAATAAATAAATGATGGGTAAATGATGAATTGATGATTGGGTGGTCTACGGACAGAACATTTCCCAGTCCAGTACAAACGCAGTTCGGACGTTGATAATGCTTGATTTTTTGATCGCTATCCAAATTTCATAAAATTCACGTGCGTGAAAGCCCCTAATATGGATATGGATTTCTTTCCTCTTCATGTTATGTATGGATATTGGTTCAAATGTAGCTTCATAAGATAAATAATTGCACTTAACATAAATGCACCAGGTTAAGACAAACTGGCAGCTTGTCAAAATCCAGTGATTGCAATTGTGGTTGGAACAAAAACCAGCATACACAGGGGTGCCCCAGGACAGACATTGAAAACCACTGTTCTAAACATACAAGAATTTTCAAGAACTTTCCAGAATGTTGTACAACGTTCAAGAATTTTATTGGATGTTGTGGAACTCATAAGAATTTCAATAACCTTTTAAATATTTTTAGATCTTTCCATAGCAATATATATATGTGTGTGTGTGTGTGTGTGTGTGTGTGTGTGTGTGTGTGTGTGTGTTTGTGTGTCTGTGCTAGGAAACAAAAGTGTGACACAAACATAAAAATTTCAAAATCACTCAAGGAACAGAAAACCAACTTTATTTGATTCTTCACTGGTATAAGACTGGCATATAACAACAAGAAGATAGTCTGTCCACAGCAAGCATGACAAAATGGCATCAGAATACAGCATGTGCAGAAAGTAACAGTCTTGACCTTGGTGTCCACTTGAGCCCTGTATCTTCACAACTGCCAATATTTCTGATATATTTTCTTGGATGCATAATGTCCTACTAAACATAAACATGTACTTCACAATAAAATCCTGGTAACTGTCACCTTGTCAAGAAACATGGGCATTGAGAGAGTCCTTTATATTATGAATGAATCTGCTAACTTACAACAGCATCCATCAAACCCAATTTTGTCATCAAGTTGATAAAGTACTGAACATTTACAGAGGTAGCACAGATTTTTTTTTTTTTTTTTTTTTAAATTTGGCATCTCCAATCCCACCCGAATCTGGAATGTCCAACTGGTGAACTATGTACAAAGCTTGCTCGTATGTGACCCCCTGCTGCCAACTCAGGAGAGCGAAGACAGTTCACGGCTCTCCTCCGAAGCACGTGCCTGTCAGCCACTGCTTCTTATACACTCATTGGTTGAATCTTCGCAAGTTCAGAACGAGGGCGGAGGATACCCGGACATGAACAGACTTAGAATCTTCTTGACGAGCGCCCGTCTGGCCAACAGGAGGCGCTTGAGCAACGAACAAAGCTATTTAGCCATTTCCCTTTTCCCGGCAGTCCCTTCCCAATTTGAAACCCTGTAGCGCGATGGCCAATTGTGCGCTATTCTGAAAAAGCTGCCGACCACTGCCGGTTGGTACGACCGGGGCTCGAACCCGCGACGTGGAGGTAGCACAGATTTAAAGAGATGCAATAGCAGTCATCGTGTGGACACCAAAACTTATGTGACTCATTCATCTGTGATAAAAAAATGTCCCATTCCCCATCTTTGCTTGGCAAGCATAACAGGCTCATTAGGCAAGATAATTTTAATTGAAAGTGCGATCGAAATGTTTAGGATTAGGATGATAAAAATTCATCCAAGTGTAAGTACAAAGTACAGTATTGAGGAATAGTATGGGTTATACATAGAATACAGAAAACTTTGCATAACATTCTTGAACATTCCTGTGAACTATGAACTTTGGTGATCTAATTGTCCATTAGAAGCGTGGGGGCTATTTCTAGTCCATTAGTGATAAAGTATTCATTTTTAAAAAGAAGGGGTCAAAGGTCATAAAATGTGCCGATTAGGTTTCAGCGCCATAGCGCCCTCAGTTCTCAACGGATCCTTTTCCTATTTTATGTGCATGTATATGGGCCCAAGATCTAGCCCTTGTTCGATTTTGGTCATGCTGCGATTCTTGGTTTGGCCTCCAGGTGGCTTTTTCTGCAAAACTTCAAACAGCTGTAGCTCCCTTATTCTACGGGCTAAGATGCTCAAATTTTTACTGTAGGTTGGTCTGCCAAGGGTTCATCATATATATAATGGGTTTTTGATTTGACCGAAATTTCTTTCTTAGAAAGAACGATGAGGAAAAGATCTTCATCATTGGAGGATGAGTCCATTTTTAGCCCTCTTGGCCAAAAGGCCCAAAGGGACCTATGCTATGCTCGGGGTCTTTAGTGGTGGTCTGTCGTGCGTGCGTCTGTGCGTGGGTCTGGAAACTTTTGGCTTGTCTGCGCTCTAGCGTCTTCAGTTTTTGACCGATCCTTTTCATATTTCACATGTATACTGTATATGGTCATAAGGTCTAGACCAAGTTCGATTTTGAGCCGAATCGGACCGATGCTTTGGCCAAAACGGGGCGTTCCATTTTGGCCATGTTTGGCCAAGCGGGCGCAGTGGCTTTGCCACTATTTTTAAATTTTCTGTCTTGTCTTGCTTGCTTCCATTGCCGTTGGAAAATAGACAGCACAATTTGTGCGCAGTTACAGTAAGAGTCTAGTTGGCTGATTTGTGCCTGAGAAAAGATGAAGCTAAAAATATGTTCACATTTTAGACAAGGTAATGAATATTTTCACTTTAATTATGTATTGTTTCACCCACCCTCAACCCATTCACAATTAATCAGAATCTAAATTTTTGTGACCCACCCTCCCAATCCGTGGATTAACCACGGATGCAACAGATATAACTGCAATTCATGCATCTCTAAACCACAATATTTACACAAAGTTCTCTATAAGAATGAGCATGACAGTGACATGTAAAATAAATAATTATTATTGCACAACCAAATAATGAGTGCATAAATGTCGGTAAATTACCGCAAAATCGACATTGCGCAATGGCTTATCCCACCTTCTTGTGTGGCTTTTTTTTTCCTTTTTAATCTTTCCTGCACAGGAAGAGAAAGAGTTCAGAGGAAGTGATATAACACCTGACAGAAGTTGGATCCCTTCTTGCCACAACTAAGAATCATGTGATTGACAATTTCCTAGGAAAATGGATCATAACATGAAAACTTTGGTCTTCATTTTCAGCACAAGATCACACATTCATGTTTCTAGTTTCAATATTTGAAGTCAGTTTGCAAGTTTTGGTCAAACATGCTGCAATGGAACAGTAGAGGATTTGGTTTGGAAGTGGGAGTGGATTAACCAGGTTTTGCTTAAAAAGACAAATTGATTATTACAGTTAGATTTACATGATTTGAAGACTTTGCTTAGTACTTCATGACCTTTCCTGTTACAGTTTAATTGAAAAAAAAAAAAAAAGAACTTCACAGTACTTTGGACAAAAAAAGAACTTCTGGAACAAAAGAGGTCAAATGGATTTTATGGTTTTTGCATCTAAACTCTTCAAGGGTACAATAGAACTTAGCACCTCTCAGTCATGATTATAAAGTTCAGTGATTTTCTATTACCCTATTATATACAAGTGAACATCCATGTAATAAAAAATATGAATACTGTGCTATACCACAAAAATTATAGGTGCCAATAAATTTTGTCACTGTATCAGTAATTTTTTTCTCCACCACGCTACATTTTATGTTAGTGGGGTTGCACAAGCACAACCCATGGAGAAAGGTCCATAATACTGCCAGATACTTGGCTTACTTTATCAGACTTGATCAATGAATGACACATAAACATTCGATTCCAAAAGCCCAGGATTTCCACATTTTACCGAATGAAGCTAACCCACAGAACCTTATCTTACCTGTTTCTTATTCATATCCTGATGGTGCATTTCTCTTTTGGACTGAGGACAGCTTACCTTTCCTAGATGTTGCAGACATGTTATTCACTCATATTCAATATAAATGTTCCAAAACTGTGTGTTTTTTTATTGCAGGAATGAATCACAAATCAAAACTTGCTCTGATCTCAAATTTCATACTTTTCTCTACACTCCCCTCATACCACCTTCCTCTCCCCCCTTCCCTTCCCTGTTTTCCATGTAAAACAGTTGGCATGTGATCTGGATTGCCAATCACAAAGACAGAGGAAACAAAGTGGTCCACTGTCAGTTCCCCCTGGTCACTTCTGCAGCTCTGCTTTGTTCTTCCCCAAGAGGAGAGCTGCTATTTCTCAATTTACAGATCGTACTGAAACACTTTGAAGGTCACCTAATTAACTGCTGTTTTAGAAACTTTAGAATATCTGCCACTTTTCATCTCCTGGGAAGATGACACTAAGGATTGGAAGTTGTCTGTAATATGTTGGCCACTACATTTCACCTGTCTTATTAAATGACCTCATAACAGAGACCTGTGAGGGAGGGTGCACCATGCCAACATTTTTAAGAACACAGATGCGCCTTAAAATCCATGGTCCCAAATGTAGTGCACATGAGCCAGAAACTAACATCTGCTCGCAGGCTGCAATGGCCCTTTTCTCTTCTTTATCTTTTTACAACTTGAAGCTCATTTTAATGCAAGGATATACTGTATATCTCAATGGCAGTCTTTGCCAATATTCATAAGTAGGGCCCAATTTGGCAATTTCTGTGAAACGTCAAACTAAAAAAGTATCATGGAATCCTTGAGACTTAAGTTAACCCTTAATTTGGGTACAAATACAAAGCGAGGAGTAGCATGTGCACTCATTTTATAAATATACAGTGCTGTGAAAAGTATTTGCCCCCTTCCTGATTTCTTTTTTTTTGTTGCATATTTGTCACACTTAAATGTTTCAGATCATCAAACAAATTTGAATATTAGACAAAGATAACCCCAGTAAATACAAAATGCAGTTTTTAAATGATGATTTCATTTATTAAGGGAAAAAAGCTATCCAAACCTACCTGGCCCTAAGTGAAAAAGTAATTGCCGCCCACCGCATTTTTTTAGTTCAATTTCAGTGGCCACATCCAGGCTTGATCACTGCCAGACCAGTTGAATCAAGAAATCACTTAAAAAGAACCTGTCTGACAAAATGAACTCGGCTAAAAGATCTCAAAAAGCAGCACATCATGCCGCAATCTAAAGAAATTCAAGAACAGATGAGAAACAAAGTCATTGACATCTATCAGTCTGGAAAAGGTTACAAAGCCATTTCTAAGGCTTTGGGACTCCAGTGAACCATAGTGAGAGCCATTATCCACAAAAAGAGAAAACTTGGAACAGTGGGGAACCTTCCCAGGAGTGGCCTGCCTACCAAAATTACTCGAAGAGCGCATCAATGACTCATCCAGGACGTGACAGAAGAACCCAGAACAATATCTAAAGAACTGCAGGCCTCACTTGCCTCAGGTAAAGTCAGTGTTCATAATTCAACAATAAGAAAGACTGGGCAAAAATTGCATCCATGAGAGAGTTCCAAGGCGAAAACCACTGCTGACCAAAAAGAACACAAAGGCTCGTCTCACATTTTCCAAAAAAAAAAAAAATCTTGATGATCCCCAAGACTTTTGGGAAAATATTCTGTGGACTGACAAGAAAAAAGTTGATCTTTTTAGAAGGTGTGTGTCCCATTACATCTGGCATAAAACTAACACAGCATTTTATAAAAAGAACATCGTACCAACAGTCAAACATGGTGGTGGCAGTGTGATGGTTTGGGGCTGCTTTGCTGCTTCAGGACCTGGACAACTTGCTGTAATTGATGGAACCATGAATTCTGCTCTCTACCAGAAAATCCTGAAGGAGAATGTCCAACCATCAGTTTGTGACCTCAAGCTCAATCACACTTGGGTTATGCAGCAGGACAATGATCCAAAACACACCAGCAAGCCCACCTCTGAATGGCTTAAAAAAAAACAAAAACAAAATAAGGGTTTTGGAGTGGCCTAGTCAAACTCCGGACTTAAATCCAATTGAGATGCTGTGGCATGACCTTAAACAGGCTGTTCATGCTCAAAAGCCCTCCAATATGGCTGAATTAAAACAATTCTGCAAAGAAGAGTGGGCCAAAATTCCTCCACAGCGATGTGAAAGACTCATTGCCAATTATTGCAAATGCTTGATTGCAGTTGTTGTCGCTGGGGCTGGTACAACCAGTTAATAGGTTTAGGAGGTAATTACTTTTTCACATAGGGCCAGATAGGTTTGGATAGCATTTTCCCTCAATAAATGAAATCAGCATTTAAAAACAGCATTTTGTATTTACTCGAGATATCTTTGTCTTATATGTAAATTTATTTGATGATCTGAAACATTTAACTGTGACAAATATGCAAAAAAAAACAAGAAATTAGGAAGGGGGCAAATACAAATACTTGACCGATGCTGGTTATGCATTGGTCAGTTGAATATATATTCACTACTTCTCATCATGTAATAGAAACTGCTGCTCTTTCTTCAATGTTCTGTATTGATAATAAGTGGTCCTGCAGTCTGCAGGGAGTGTGTTTAGGGCTGAACCCTCCCCTACCATTCTCTGCCTCAGGTGCTGTCTCCTCCTGCATGAGGATGGCCTCTGGGTTTTGATGTTTCCTTAGGTGGAGCTCTCCGCCTTCAAGACCCATGCATAGGTTATGGAGGACAGCACAGGCTGTGGCCACCTTTCTGAGAAGCGTTGATGCTCTTTCACCTGATTTTCATCTGACCAAAGGCTCACTTGATTATTGATCAAGATTTGAAATTCGGCAGCTAAAGTGGGTCTCAGCCGGCCCCTTGACAGGCTCTCTGAAGGGGATGTGATCTGAGTCAGATACTCTGGACATGGATGCTCTCTGTTGCCTAGTAGTACATTCACACGGGGAGATAACAGGTGCTGAACATAGATGAGGCTGTTCAACAGGGCCATAGAATCATGGAGAGACTCAGGGTAACCCACAAATGCATCCAAGAAATTTTCTAGAGGGACTACAGACTTTCTGAATTTTATTTGACAGATAGATCTTTCTGTTACTGTGGCACTGTCTTGTGGCCCTTCCAGGTGGCTTTATTCATGTATGGCTCTCATTTGTGGCTCCCACAGTCTTCCAGAATGCAGTGCCCTGCCAACTGGCACAACCCCACTCCACTGGCTTTCAGATACCCTAAATTAGGAAGTTGAATAATTCTTAGAAAGGATGTTGTGGATGGCATGAACCAATCTGTGTACTGTGCTGTGGGGGATAGCAAACATTTCTGACACAACTTTCTTTGATGCCTGACAGACCAGGTACCGCACAAGCTCTGAAACTGTGCTGCCCCAGCTATAATGCATCATACTAGTTAGCATTCCAATGAGCCTGTAGATTACCCTCTTGTTCGTCTCTTATGTTGCAATGTTTGTCTCTCAAGATTAATATATGAAGTGAATAAAGACTTTTCCAAAGTTCTGTCTGTCTTTGTTTTCTCCTGACACCTAGAGGTTTGAATCAGAAACCAATTGTCAATTTCAAATATTTACATGGTGGGGAAAATGACTGAAAAATAATTTTGTGTCAATGAGACTAATGAATGCATGGATAATAAGTTGCGTGACGAGTAGTCTTTAATTCCAGATTTTGTATCACTTTAAGTATTTGTATATGAAGACATAGGCTAATGTCAACTACTAGTAACAAGCTGGCTGGCAGTATTGACCTCACAACCAATTTCAGTGCTGATGTGGGTAGATGTCCCATGGAGCACTGCCTTTGCAGCAGCTCTCCAACTGGCCTTCGTCATGTCCATTTAGAGTGATTTATCTGTACCGCCAAATTTTTTTTTCCATTTCCAACAAAAGACCATGAAAACAAGCATAGCGACAGAAAAATACCGGTTCCACATTTGATGTTGCTTTATTATGTTGCTTGTTTATTGAATATCCAGTGAAGCACTGAATATCTGTGCATTCTCTTCCGATAAATGAATGGAATGAAAAATGAGAATTCAACTTCAGTGCCAAGCTATATCCTCTAATTATGTATAGACCTACATTTACCGAATAATTTAGCAAGGACTAAACCGCATTTCCTCAACCTTTACAAGAGCGTCATCGAAAAAGGTCACATGTCAAAGGTAGTGGGTCAGCACAAAGTGCGAGTCCGCTCCGCAATGCCCACAAGTCAGGATGACATGTTGACCAGAACACCACACAAGTATTAAATTTAAGAAGAGCATTATCTGCTTTTGTATTCATAATGATGATATTCTAGATCTGCAGAGTTGTCAGCCGTCTGAACGCCTACAAGGAAAATATTTGCGGCAAAATGCATTTGGGTCAGCCAACTCGTGTAAACAGTTATGCACAAGTAGACACAATGATAAATTATCAAGGTTATTACCCTGATAGACCTCACTGCGTACAGTGCTTGAGTTCAGAGCTAAGAATGTCCAGATACAACCCCCCCACCACCATCTTTTGGGGTAAGATTCAAAGTCCATAAGTTGAAGCCGGGTGAAATTGAGATGTTGACTGGCAGCTGGTAAAAGTGATGCTGCTGCAGGAAATGTTTCTAGAAATAGACTGCATACATTTTTGCCTCTTTTTACACAACCCTTATATTTGGTCTCAAATTCACATTGTACTGTAATGAAAATTTGTAGGAGTTAGAACAGAGGCATCACAACTTATTCAAATATGAGGACAACTGTATGTAGTGTCTCAGCTTTTGATCCCAGTGATTTAAAAAAGTGATCCATCTCAAATGTCTCAGGACTTTATTTGGTTTTAGCAATGGTGCGCTTTAACTATCTTTGGTCTCATTGTCCCTTAAAGTGCACGCAGATCATGATGATCCTGGCAACATTCAAAGCCGTTGATTAGTGAAGTGTTTCAGATTTGAGAGAAATGGTAATGTCTCGAAAGATGACAGAAAAGTAGCAGCTGGTGAGAGGGACAAGAGGAGAAAAAAATTCTTGCTGAAATGATGGTAAATCAAACTGGTCTCTATTGCTCCCAATCCCCCCACCCTCGTTTCATGTTTGTCACTACCGGGTCCCCCATCTCCTCCTCCCTACCCATTTGAAGTTTAAAGCAAGGTTCAAAAGAGCCAGGTGCTGAATCACAATATTAAAGCAATGGAGAGCTCCGTGTGGTGGAGAACGAGGACATCTGAAAGCAGGAGCAGCCACAAACGGAGCCTTTCAACTGCCTTTTGTCAGCCCCTCTCTGCAGATGTCACCAGTTGTTATCCCCAGCAGAGGCTTTCGAGCATGGAGCGGCGCCTCTGGCTCTGTCCGCAACCACGTTTCAAGTGTCAATCACGTGGAAGAGAGGAAGAGAGGGAGCCTGCGCTCCTGGTCAGTGTCCCGTAAAAAGTTCTAGCAATTTACCATTGATTTAACTCGTTCAATATACAAAGATAGAGCCAGCTTTGTGCTGAAAAAGACCCTTTGGCAAGGTGAATTATAGAGTGGTGGCAGCACATTCGAACACTCTTTGGTTCAGAGGCAACATTTGAGCATCCCATGCTGAAATCTAGAGGATGGTTCTGTGTGTAGCGGAAGCAGCAATTGCAGAATGAATACACAAACACAAGCGGTTTGTCATGAGCTGTGACAGATATTAACCTTGTCAGCTGCAATAAGGAGCTACTGTTAACCTTGTTTACCTTGCAATTCCTCCCCAGTTGAGACATTGTTCTGCTCTTTAAAGATATTTAATGGATGGGTGCTCATCAAAAGCAGAAAAAATTGACCAAACTCACATATTGCTTCAATTGATTTCATTTTCTCTCGTGTTTGATGCTAATATTTCAGTTAAGAGTGCAGAAGGAATATGGGAACAGCCATACAAATACTCTGCAAATGTGTGCTTCAAATATAGATTAGTCCTCTAAGACAGAAGACCCTTAAACAGCGGTGAAGTCTTCATCCCTCAACCCCAAGAACTTTGCCCATTCCCTGGGCCACAGTAGGGATGTTAGGGCATACCAGTTACTGCAGTAAGTGGTTAAACTGGAAGGATGTGGTGTGCGTTTTAATTCTCCACACCACAAACTAAAATGTCCCTGTAGTTTTCTGAAAGCAAAACAGTGTCTATAAATGGAGGGTATATGACTATGCATGTTGCAAAAATGCAAGTGATTTTTCATTGCCACCCATGTTGGTGATAGACCAAAAATATATCCTTACTAATACTTACAGTGCATAAATATGTTTTCTTAATGTTTATCTGCGTGTGTGTGTGTGTGTGTGTGTGTGTGTGTGTGTGTGTGTTTGTATAAAATTCCATTTGACAGCCAAGGTTCAGCATCCTATGCAGCATATACTGAAGATATGCACTCCAACTCAACATGGATTGAAAGCATCTCCTAAATGATTACATGTACAATTCTGCAGGTGTCTAACATATGTGACCTGATGCTAGCAAACCCTCCGCACAGCGGGAGCATCAATTTTACAGGAGACCTCAAAAACTGTGGATAATTGGTACTTCATCAAAAATTAAAATTATGCTCATCAATCACCCCCTTTCATTTTGAATCTGAAAGTCATTGGTAAATGAAAAAAAATTAATCAAATATTGAGGGATGTAGTTCCACCTAGAATTGGCAAGGAGGGGGCTCAGGATTATGTTTTTATATCTATCTAGTCTCTTGCATGTAATATCAGCGTTCAAAGAGTCATGAAAAACCTGGAAAAAAATCATGGAATTTGAAAATAGCGATTTCAAGGCAAGAAGTTTTGAAAGAATAAATTAACCCAAAAGGTTTTGGAACAGTCACAAAAATTACCTGGACAAATACCTGTTTTATAGAGTACATGTGGTTGAGTTAAGAACAACCGGGAAAAATTTGAATGCTCCAACAACACTTCAGTGTTCAGCTAGATCACTTACGTCAGTTGACATTACTTTGTTTTCTGCGTAGGGTAACATCAGTCTCCGACCTAAGTAGCAGCTTGAACTTCGACAAGATGTAAATTTGCAAAATGCCAGGAAAAAACAAATTTAATACTGTCTGGCTTCATTTGGACCAGCTTGAGGCATGGCTGTAACCCCTTAATAGAGAGAATTGCGACATGAGGGTCCCAGAAACATCTGGTCTTGTGACATATGGAGCCATCTTGTTTCCATCGCCTTGCTGGCTGCTGCTTTAACCTGAATGAGTTCTAATGTGAACGAGTTCATAATTTTGAAGATACAGGTTCAAAATCTGTCAATATTAAAAGTTGCTGTGCCTATGAGTGATAGGTCAGAGGCAGGATACAAAATATACAGGTTCCCTGCTGATCCAGGAAGAACAAAAATGTGGGAATTAAAGTCCATCATGAAGGATGAAACTTACCTCATCATCATTTCTTTATGATAAGTGTCGCAACCCTTGTGTGAATCCCTTTCGTACTCCAATCTAGCAGCTTGGTTGTCATTTAGATATATTGTGTGTTTTGACGTCCTGCATGCCTCCCCCACCAGGTATTATGCTATTATTATTGATTGATTGATTGATTGATTATAGAGTGATACTCAAGTCTCATCACAACACTCCTTCCTAAGCTTCGCTTATCCAGGAGTAAAATTGTATCTTCTGTATTCATTTGGCAGCAATAATTGACCTACCTTGACCTTAAAATAAAAATGAGGTAAACAAGCCAGTAAAATGAGACATTTTAAAGAGGAACTTTGTAAGTTGGTCGGAAATCGCTCGCTTCTTCGTTGGTTTGGTGATTTCTTTCCCTCTCCGCAGCTCCCCCTACAGTTCCGATGTGCAAATTTCACACAACTGTCATAAAAATCTCCCTGCAACCACCTCCTCCACTCCCCCATCCATGTGCATTTGTTTACAACGAAGCCAGCGAGAAGGCAGTCCTGAAGCGATGTCTACCAAGGTTTGTAACCATATATATCACAAGTTTTACGTCGTATATCTGTCATAAACAAAACAATTACGGGAAAAAGTAAAAGGCTAAGGATGACTGCGCCTTTTTTGTTTATGTTTTCTGAGTTTTTTTTCCCTCAGCACCGATATTTATCAGACGTAATGTTTTTGTAACACGCTCTTCTAGTTGCTCTTCTAACAAATCTTGAACTACACAATGTAAATAGCGAACTGCACAAAACTCACAAAACTTAGATTAGATAACTGACGAAGTTATGTGGCTCATAGTAAAATTGCACTCCAGGGGCAGAAAAAGGACGATGTAGTAAAATAAATAACAGCTGCATGACAAACAAACGTGTTTACCGGTAACTATGCTAACATCTCTGCTAGCTAACAAGCATCAAGCACCACCCATACAATAATCGCGCAAAGGCCTTTACAAACAACTGCAAACATGAAGAGGGGGCAACGACATATGAATACAAGGAATGCATACATTTTTTCGCAACGATACTAACAAGTGCAGCAGCAACAACGCCAGGTCGGCATCTGATTTGCATGCTTCTTTCTCCTTGAGCTCTCTTCATTCTGAAAAAGCTCGACTAAGATTGACTTGTGTCTGACTTCTCGCTTGGTCAGACGCTTGTTTTCTCTTCCTCGCCTCCTCTGACAACGGCCACCTCTTCTTTTTTGCCGGCTCCGCCATCGTAACAGCAGTGAAGAGAAGCTGTCTTCCTTTTATTACTAGCCGGGGAGTGTTTTTGTCTCGTACTGTAGAGCAGTTCGTTTCTCGCGATAGCTCCATCCAGCGATGAGATTTGGGACACCGGGGCAGTGGACCTGATCTTGCAAGGTCGGTTTTCAGGCAAGATATGCTAGGGAGCCAGCAGATAAGCCCCATTCTCCCCATAACAAGTCGCTTAACCATCACAGTGACTTCGAGGCACAATAATTGCGGCCGAAATCCTGCATAGTTCCCCTTTAAGAGGTTTGCATTAGCTCAGAGCAGATATTTTAAATCAGTTTTCGGATTTTATCTCCTCCAAGAATACATATGTTTTAGGAATGCATCCATTTATGTGAGATGCACCACAATTTAACAAATTAACAGAAAGCACGTAAATATGAAATATGCTCAAGGCTGTGAAACTACCTGTCATGGTTTAGGCGTGTTTGTTTGTTGGACCTTTCTTTGTTCTATCGTCCGGGACGATATCAGATTTCTTTTGCATCGAATTCCTGGCCCAGCTGGCTAATTGAGCTGAAGCGGAGTTTTCCGGACTCTATATATATGGCCGGGGGTTCGCCAGGCCTATCGCTAGAGTGTCTGTTTGTTTCTAGCACTTCGGCTGAAGATATCTTTAGTCAGTTTTCCTCGTGACTTGTTATCTTCCATTTATTGTTAGGAATTGCTTCTTTTAGAAGTTTTTTCTCTTCTCTCTTTGTTTATTCTCTTTCGCTTTGCTTCCGTGTTGCGGACTTTTATTCGTCCTGGAAGCGCGAGCTTTTACCGGAGGTGTGTACCTCCTTTTTGTGTTTTCTCTTATCTGGGCTGCTCTTTGTTCTTTCTCTCACTGGTTGCTGCACCTGGCGTCCTATCACTGCCCATTACACTACCTAGATAGAATTCCCTATGATGATAGGCTTCCCCCTCCAATGAATCAACACTGTCAGGCTCAGAAAACCCTGCAGAACTGTCCGCTTCAGACTCTTCCCGGTGTCTTTATCTGTAAGATGGCTATATTGCTTTTCCATCTTGTAAATATGAAGTGAACACTTTCTCAGACTGTGTTTCTGTGCACACCAGCAATTCAAATGCACAAAGGTGAGAAGATGCAACCTAATCTGCTGTAACGCAGGACTTTATGTACTTTTTCTGGAGCCTCAATTTCTTTTAATTATCGTCAGAAAAGTCATTTTGTCCTCTCTTGGGTAAAATATTTGTGAATCAACACATAATTATCGAGAAAGTGTAATGTGGGCGTGAACTACAGGTTTGCATTTATGCAGGACAATATCTGCGGCTACAAATCAGACTGTATTTCCGGGTGATGCTGTTTGCGGCGAGAATTGATCACTAAATGCTGTGAGGAACGTATCCACGTGTTAATAATTGGTAAGGTAATATGTACGTATATTTGTTATATGATGGCTATAGTACAATAGAATTTTGAATCTTTGCTTCAGAACACTGATCTTTTTCACTACTAAATTGCAATACATTAGGGCTATTGTGGTTTTAGCTAGTTGCGAAAATGGAATCGATTTTTTTTGTCATGAGGGATCATTTTTATCAACTGCTGGATTGATACCATTGGCAATTTTTTTTTTTTAAAGATTTTTTTTGGGGGGATTTTTTCACCTTTATTTTGAGAGTTACAGAGTAGAGAGAGACGGGAAAGCTGGGGAGAAGAATGGGGATGACATGCGGCAAATGACCTGAGCCAGAATCGCACCCAGGTCGCCAAGAGAAGGACACAGCCTTTATGGTGCGTGCGCTTAGACTGATGTGCCACCGGGGCGCCCCACTATTGGCAAATTTGTTCGGCTGTTTTCATATCAGGCTTAGTTGATTAGCTTAATTCATACTGTTCCTGGGAAACAGTAATGGGACTTAACATGTCCCTATTCCAAATTGTTTATGGTGACCACTTCCTCGTGAATGAATACTTAATGTACGTTTCAGGTGTTCGACATTTTGATAGGATACTGCAACTGAGTGCATCATTTGAGCAGATCTGCACCGCTGCGCAAAGGTATTAATTGATTTTCAATTCAGCATTTATATATTAAATTCTCTCACTGATAGAGTAAAGAATTATCAAAGGTCTCTCCTAATCTACGACAATATCAGTTCCTCCTCCAGAAACGTAATGTATGCAAAACTGAAAAAGGCTTATTTCTCAGAACTGGAAATGACAGAGGAATAGATTCTATTTAAAATAGCACCAAAAGTAGGTGTGCAATCTTGGTAACTGACTCTTAACTTTGCCGGTCTGAAACTGTTCTTTGGTAAAGTGCAATGAAGTGAAAATTTAAATTTTGCAATGTGCCCCTACAGTCACATATGGTGTTACAATCATAAAAGGCTCTCATGTAGCCTCATTTGACTGATGTTTTCCTAAGTTAAAAATTAAATATGAAAGGACCTTAGTCCTTGGCAGTGCTCTGAACTCCCAATCATAACTACAAGCCATCACTCCGACAAACTCCGTGGCGACACGTACCTAAATGGGATGCCGCCTTTTGAAAAATTGGGTTTTGTCAGGCCGTGGACGCACATGCTAGGCACTAGTTTCAAGGTAAATAACTCTGACATTTCTTGGTAATTTGCCTACAGTTCATTGCCAGAGTTTTCCTCCCTATATTTTTCTGTCAGTATTAACACTAAGATAATTCTGGATTTGTATGTTTTGCTGGTACATGTCCAAAGATGCATTATTTATGTAGAACTGTTAGTAATAACACTATACAGAAGTTGGAACAATTTTCTTCTCAGTTTTAATTCTATGGCTTCCCTGTACGTCTGTAATGCATGATTTGATTGGTGGGGGAATATTCTTCTCATGGCATCCTACCATTGAGGTCCGAGTTAATGTTGAGGGTTACAGAAATGCACGAGGATGCTCTGATTGCTGAACTGCTCCTCCATCTGTCTGAACATTGTCAGGATAGTAGCCTGTCTCTAACAAGGGACACCAAAAACTAGTCTGGGATGTCCTGGTAAATAATATGATCAGTCTTTTTGCACATCCTATGCCAGATTATCTTTCAACACTCTCCTAGACAATGTTCCTCAAGCTTGCATCACTAAAACGCCAGGCCTCTGTTTTCCAAGGTTGGACCTAAGCTGCTCTGAACCCTTGACCCTTTTCATGTCACTGTGATTGCAGTTCAGCCAGTAACCATATCCAGTGGTTTTTCTTACCGTATTATTATTTTACTTTAGTTGAGTCTTGATTAATGTTACAGATTTACCAGTGCCCCTTTCCTCAAAAATATGCGCGGAAGTGTGCGCTTGTATGAGTGTAATTGTATACCGTCCCTTTCTCTTGAGTTCATGCTTTGAATGAATGACCATTTACATTGTTTTGTTTTTTTTTTTATAGGAACCACCCTGTGGTATAAGCAGCCACACTCCCCTTTTTACCTCTTACTCATTCTCTTCTAAAAAGCAGGTATGTTATAATGGACCAATTCAAGTGAAAAAGAAAACAGTGCAATTCTGACTCGAGTCTCACTGCTTGATAAAATGGCAGGAAACATATATCTGTCAGTTTCTATTTAAGAGTTCACCTGTGAGGAAGTGTACCAGCCGGCCATCCTGACATAGTCACAGCCCCTAGCAACACATCCTCACACTGGCCTTTGTGCCTTATGCACGCACTTCTGCGTTACAAAGCTTCCTGCTTTGTGAGCAAACTGTCTCTAAAGAGTCTTTCTTCTTTGTTTTGCTTTGTTCAGCATATAGGTTGAGAGGGCAAGAGAGAGAAAAAAGGAAAATTCCTTTTTAACGAAGACATTTATGTTTGCCATTGTGTAACACAAAGTTCTCTTATCTCCAGCCCGCAAGGATTGTCACATGATGGTGTCTTCTGCTGTCACATGGCGTTCTTTGTTTCAGAGCTCGGGACTGTGGAGATGCTTTTGCAGTGATCTCATTCTCCTTCCATGGCCATCTGTTCAATGACCGAGGCCCGCAATCAAATCTGAGCGCACGATGTTTGCTCCCTCAACCAAACTTTGGACAAAGAAAAACTCTATTTTATTTCCCAATATTATGAAATCAGCGTAGCCTGAAATTAATGCAAAAATAACCAGAATCAAAAATCTACTGAAATGAATTATTAACTTAAAAAGAACATGTTGAAACAGTGGAGACTTCTGGTACGGTACCATTTTTTCATATGAGCATCATTTTACAAAGAAATCATTTGGACAGACGAGCAGAAATTAGGATTGGTATCCTCATAAAGTGCATTGAGAGACAGCACATCATGTGCCCAAGAGGAGGAGCATATTTCTGTGAAAGCCCATAAATGCTGTCTCATTAGTTGTTATTAATATCATGAACTTCAAAGTGACAAAATGCAAGCTGCATTGAATCAGCAGTCTTCATATTGTGAAAACATATTTGAGACTGTATTTGAACTACTTTCAGTGCTTCATTACCCATCTGTCTCTGAAATTCCTGCTTCATGACGATGTATTTTGTGCCCACTAAAATGATAACTCCATGGTACAAGTGAGTGTGTATTGTGGATTACTGTCCATCCAGATAAAACATGCAGCCAAACATCTTGTCACACCTCTGAGAGGTCTGATTTCCTCTCTCTGCCTCTTCCTCTCAGCACCTGAGAGAGTACAGTACTGATTTACACCCTGGAGAGATTAACCTCCTCCAAAACTAACCTCCTCTGACCAGTCTTCTGTTTATAATCCACCAACCACACTTGATCACCCCAATTAATAGTGGATGGTATCTGGCTAGGCAGTTTACTCATTTTGAAAGTGGTAGAGACTTCACTATTTAGGGGCCAGCGAGTACATAGGTGCTTATGTTCAAATGTCTCTCCCAGGCTACATGTGTCTATCTTTGTTTCAGTCTTTCTAAAAATAATCCATCAAGCTTCTCAGATCTGAACTCAGACCAGAGAATTCACTTCCCCGGGGGATTTTGGTGTGTACAAAGTATTTGTTTTTGTGCACAAAAGTCTCAATCCACAGATTGGTGGAATCAAAAGGGTCTAGTGAGCTATTACAAATAATTTCCCAGAATATAGGATGAGTAACCTGTGTGGAAATGTTGAAACTTTCCCCCACCCCTCTTTTCCATAGACTCCCCTCTCTCATTCTGTCTTTCAAAGAGTCTTGGGAATGTCAGTGATAGCTGCAGTGCTTGCTCAACATTCCCCTCTGCTAGGACCAAGTGACAGGGGATTCAGTGGTTACTGTGCTGTCTGTGATAGGGTCGCCTGTGTCATAATGGAAGGGTACCAAGCATGTGGAACAAGGAGCCCCCCACAGGTCTCAAAGTCTGTAGCAGTTCCCAAGTTCACCACTCACCCAAATCCGCTATCACCACCATTTGGGATCCTTATCACTTATTATCAGGGAGGGCCTCTGTATCTCAGGTTCATGAGGAGTCCAAGAATAAATACTATCTCAGCTGAGAAACCGCTGACCTTTGTCTTTTATCAAGGTGCAGCAATGAATAGAATGGCCACCACGGCACCATGAGCTGTTTCTTGCAATTCCAGCTGTTATGCCCTCTCAGTTCTTAATATTTAACTGGAGCACAAGCTATGCCTGGACCCCAAAAACTGTTGTAGGATTTAAGTTGATTTTTAGCGGAAACGTACAAGAGACTAAAATGTTATCTATTTACAAACTCCAATCCAATGAAGTTGGGATGTGTAAAACATGAATAAAAGCTTCTGGTTTGCTGAACACCACAAGCACGCACTTTAGCTGGAGACATTATCAATGGCCAAGTCAATATTGTTCTGTATGCAATCGCGTATTATATTAATGTTTAGATTATATACCCATCTAGCTAGCTAACATTAATTAAGAAAAATCAGTGAAAATAATTAAATATTTAAGCAATGTGATGTGGTTTTTGCCCCAACTTCACTAGCAAGCTTCAACAGTGATTGCTCTGACGTTTACTGCTTTCCTGGGGGTGGAGTGCGATGGGTGAAAAATTACATGAGATTAAGTAGTCACCCCACATAAGCCCCCACCCACCTCATTTCCAGAGTGATTTTATTGCTCTCTTTTCCACCTTATGTAGTGCACCAATATTTTGATCAATTTCATTACTTTCTATTGTATTTTGCATTGATATTTTGTGTTTAACAATCTAAAACATGGTGGGTATTTCCACGGTGACTCGCGTTTCATTTTAGAGCATTTTCAAATTTATATTTAGGTCTGTAACTTATAATGATGAATTTTAGAACCCCATCTTTTGTGTGCTGGAAGGTGTTAATAAAAGCTATAAAAAGGTATGAACAAATATTCATTTGATTTCATAACATGGCTTCAATTAACACTAATTATAGCGCGACTCGCTTTACATGAAACAAACAAAAAATGATTTCAATTGCAATTTCTCCAAAAAGTATACAAGATAGAAAATGATTAAAACTCTCAGGGCCCTATCTTACGCCAGAGTCCCTAAACCCGTTATTCGGGGATTTAGCATTATGTAAGAGGCGTTCCCCCGCGAAAGTTGCTATCTTGCACACCTGCTTATATCCCTAAAACACCAGCACTACCCGTTATATTATGCATAGGTGTGGTTTGGGCGTTATGCCAGTTAAACCAATCAGTGTGCCAGGTGCCATTGCCTTTAGGAGCAGGCTGCGCTATCCCAAATCCTCAAACCGAAACCCGTGATGGAGAGAGGAAGGTCGCCACATTTCTCTGTTGACGAAGTTAAATTGCTCGTGCATGAGGTCAAATCCAGATGGGAGGATCTGTTTTTGTTAAGTTAATCATGAATTGTATTATTTTATTGTTATTATTTGACATTGAAATATTGTTTAATGTTTGGTATGTAATAAAAAAAAAACATCAAGCCTACGCCTTTTGTGATGGAAACTTCAAAAAAAAAAAAAAAAAAAAAAATCCGTTTCGCCATGCACTTCCAACTCCCTCTCCCGTCTGAAATGAAGCATAGAACAAAATCCCACTTTAGAAAAAATAAAATTAGGTCTATGCACTGGCACTCAGCGACGTAACTTTTTTCCAGCGAGGCGGCATTTCAGAACTCTTCAGCGAATGAAGGTAATTCTGGTGACAAGTATGTGGTTTCGTCCGTTTACATTTTCCAATCGGACAGCTGTCTATTTTTTACAGCAAGTTTCGTGACTGTGCTACAAAAACAGGTGTGCGTACTTGTTGCCGAAATTACCTTCATTCGCAAAAACAAGGAGAGTTCTGAAATGCCGCTCTCGCTGGAAAAAAAATTTACCGTTGCTGAGTGCCAGTGCATAGACCTATTTATAATTTAATTATTTTTCTGTACTGAATGTACCCCATTATCTTGTCGCTGTTAGATCACATGGGGGAGAGAAGCCGTGTCTTCAATTGCCACTTGATTATTCTTGAATTGGAAAACGTGTTAATAAAGGAAAACCATCTAGAATTAGCCAGGACCAATTGTAGTCAATAAAGGGATGGATATTTTCCCCCAAATTTTCAGGTCTAGCGCCGGCCCTGATATTATATATAATATATATATCATTTATATATTATATATAATAATTATATACTATTATAAAAGTGGAAAAAATGATTGATACAAAATACAAACAATATAGACTTACCTGAAAAGCTGGTGCGCTGGTGGTACACGCGTTCTGGGCGTCTTCTATTATTTAACTGGCGATCAAGGCGATTTCATTACTATCTCTGCCATTTTCTCAGGGGTTCAACTGAGGCTAAAGCAAGTTGGCTTTTTATAGGCGAGTTAATTTCGGAAGTGGAGCCTCATGTCCAAGTGGACGCACAATGAAGCCGCCTGGGCGCGCTCTTGTAAAAGCCCAAATGGGTAGTGGGTGGTTCGAGGACCCGCTATACGCTTTTCCTAACGTGTGTGGTCAAGATAGCAATTGTAGGGAAAGCGCATAAACTCACCCACGGGCACACCTCCAGGCGCAAATAAGGGAGTCGGCATAATGCATAGCGGGTAGTGTGGCTGCAAGATACCGTTTAGGGATAGTGGAAGCTGCTAAATGCGTAATTCATGGGTCACGGGTAGTGGCAACGGGTAGGGCAGTGTGAAAGATAAAGCCCTCAGTGTTCTTACTTCTAAATGAAGTTTCAAAGTGTACTGAAGTGTACTTCAAATTTTACTACCAATAAGTAGAGATATTATGTAAAGAGTGTGACTCATTACATAATAGTTACCAACCATGAGTGTTACCAACTTTTAATGACCTGCACAGCTGCATATGAGGACTAGATATGCATATTGGTAGTTTGTTAGGTATGGGCAACAGTACGAAAAATAGAATTTACAATTGCAGCCTGCCAGGGGTTTATTGTGAGTGACGAAAAAATATGTTTTCGTGACTCACATTACACCACCATCACCACCCAATTTTAACGCAGAATCCTAAAAAATCTGGAACAGATGGAGAATTTTTGCAACCAAAATACCCTTGACCAAGGTTTCAAGATATAAAATCAACACAGTTGTCAAAAATGCACCTGAAAACATGATGGAGAGGCCAGGTAGTGTTTGAAGCCCAAAATAAATGAAATTTTGTCATTTTAAGTCTGAAGCTGTGACAAGTAGGATTCTGATAGAATTTTTCTGGCAATACTGAATTTAGTTTTTTTTTTTTCCCCTTAAAGTATATGCTGTTCTGCACTATAAAAACACAGATTTCCATGGAAATTTGGGAGAAATGTTTTGAAGGTCTTTGTCCCGATTTTTATGGACTTTACCTGGTAGTTTTGTTCTACTTCAGAACTAAAGCCCTTTTGAGAATTTGCACTAGAAATATGTCCCCCCCCACCTTTGAAATCAAAATTACGCCCATGCCGGGTGCAACTTCACCTCTGGTGTTCCTGCCAAAGGTGATCAAGTACTTGAATAACAGCTAATGTTTAAAATTTTCTTTGCTTGCCACAACCTTCACAGACCACTGCAAATCAGCGCTGCGCACTCCCAAAACCCACTCAGTTCTAGTGGACATTAAAACCAATTCAGTGATTATATAGCACTGAGTACGTTTACATGCATAGCATAATCCGATAACGGGGAATAATCCGTTAATGGCAATAATATGATTTGAGGCATTTACATGCACTTTAATAAACCGATATCTGGAAAAACCTGGTTCACATGATTCATTCAAGTAGTCGGATTTCTCTCGAAGCAGTGGCAGCACCAGAACTGAAAATTTGGGGGCTACAGAACATCCTTTTATTAGTCCTGGATAGTTCTCAATCATGTTAATAATTAACAATAGAATCGCTCCGAGAGCACTGCACACTATTAGGTGCTGCTAATTCTCCCCCTTCAGGTATGACGTCGACAATCATTAATTTGGATGCGTAATGTGGTGCATTTAAATCAGCGTTATTCCACATTGCATACCTGTCAACTCTCACGCATAAGGAGTTTAATGCCTTAAGTGGCATATCGCATAGTCTGCAATCTTATACTTAGTTGATAACAAAATTGAAGATTGAAAAATTTTAATTCGGCAAACAATATTATATTTAATAGCCGAGTCCCACTTTTTAATAAACCCACGGAGAGTGAAAGGCTATATTTCATTGGAATGCGGATCAGTCATTATTCAATCAAGCGCATATTTAAGAAATTATCACGCTGAAATTTCCGGGGTTGAAGCTAAGAAATTGCATAAAGACCTTACAAATGGTTTTTACAATGTAGTTCATTGAAACAATTTAAATGATCATGGAGCGCAAGTTAAATCACCAGATGCGCAGAAAAGGTAGCGGGAAGTTTCAGAAGTTTCTCATTGGTGAAGCATGGGCCTATTTATAAGTAAGTTATTTTTTTCTGTAGGCCTACTGAATTTAGCCCATTATTTCGTTGCTGTTAGATCGCATGGGCAGAGAAGCCGTGTCCTCAATTGCCAAAGGATTATTCCTATGACTGGAAAATGTGTCAATAAAGGAAAATGATTAAGAACTAACCTGGATTGATTCCTGCCCTCCACAGGTCGCACATGTGCAGATTTAAAAAAAACGAAAGAAATCAGCTTTTGCTGTATACATGCACAGAATAAACGGATTATTGGGCAAAAAGCTAGGTGTGTTTACTGGATTTCTCATAAACCGACAACGGCCTTTATCCGATAATGATTATCGGACTTTTTGACCACTTGAATAATCCGATAACTCCAGTAATCCGATAATAATCGTTTTATTAGTGTGAATGTAAATGCACTCAATGTTTGCAAGCAAGTCGGCAATCCTGTCTATTAAGCATCTTTATGTGCGGGTTGTTTTCTTGATACCACGTTAGTTTTGTGACTACAGCTGAGATACCACTTCAGTGTTGGCAACCCACAAACTGAGGAGGTACACACATTACATTAGACTGGAGCACGTTTGATATACAACCCCAATTCCAAAAAAGTTGGGATGCTGTGTAAAATGTAAATAAGAACAACTGCAATGATTTGCAAATCTCATAAACTGACATTTTATTCACAATAGAACATAGACAACATATCAGTTGTTGAAAGTGAGACATTTTACCATATAATGAAAAATATTAGCTCATTTGCTGAGGGCGCAGCCTGTAAATCCCTAATGAAAAATGGGTTGCGTTGGTTTTGGTAGCTGACTGAAGTGCCCCCTATCGGCTGCGCCCTTAAGTCCCCATGGAAATTCTGAAAGACCTTTAATTGTAGATGCACATCAATGAAAATGAGTCTAGGCTGTCGCGGGAGCACTGAGATATAGGCTCCTACAAGTTAGTTTTCTTTCAAGGGCTGATTAACCCCCAAAGTTTTTGGGGGTCCTAGGAAAAAAAGTAACGGGTCTTGAGACCTAAAAATCTGGATTTAGCTACTTGAGTCATGTACCTACAACATACCAAAGAATCAAAAAAATCTATGACTACCAGCCAGCAGCGGTCGGCAGCTTTTTCACAGTAGCGCACAATTGGCTATTGCGCTACAGGGTTGCAAATTGGGAAGGGACTGCCGGTTAGGGGAAAGTAATAGTTGCCTTGTTCGTTGCTCAAGCACCTCCTGTTGGCCAGACGAGCGCTCGTTAGGAAGATTCTAAGCCTGTTCATGTCTGGGTATCCTCTGCCCTCACTTCGAAGATTCAGCCAATGAGTGTCAATTGACCCTGCATTTTCGGAGGAGAGCCGCGAACTGTCTTCACTCTCCTGAGTTGGCAGCAAGGGGTCGCATAAGAGCAAGCCTTGTACATAGTTCACCAATTGGGCATTCCAGATTCGGGTGGGATTGGAGATGCCAAATTTTTAAAAAAGAAAAAAAAAAAATCTGACTGTGATGTATCATGAACCGGGTGAATCTTAGATAAACTGGCTCTTAATATACATGATCAAATGATTAGGTCTACTTCCACATTTGGTATGAAATTCCCAAACAAACCACCAATACAACATGCATTCTCCACAATATGTTTGAAGTTAACATTTATTGATTAGAGGCTACTGTAATGTTACAAATACTAACTGCAACCAGAAAATAGTAATTTGCAACTTAGTTAGCCCTTACAGTCAACTATTAGTATTGACATGGAAAATAACATTTAAAAAAAAACATGAATAAGAATAAATGGTGTTTTGGGAAATCGTCAAAAAAAAAAACCGCTCAGTACTAAAATAACTGCTTGAGAGACCCCTAATTCCATTATGTTCATTAAAATGCAGGTGTGTTGCCAATGTATAGACTTAAAACCTATTATATCTCTAAAATACGTCTGTTGTTATCTCATTGCTAACAGCAAAAACTGACTGACAAGATACAGAGCAAATCTCTTAGCTAATGCGTCACCAATTGCACATGGCAAGCAGTGGCTAATCATCGTGAGCTTTATCAATTGGAGATTACAATAGTTCTCACAACAACCACATAGATAACCTATGTGAATACATGAATTACCTCAGAATTTCATGGCCACATCCTGTTGCATAGAATAAATCAGATATTGAGTTATTTGAGGTGAAATGTCACGTTTCATGGTGTGAGAAAGAGGTGCCTGTAACTATGAATACTGTTCTAGAGTCCCGCATGTTGCTTGAGGTAAGCAGCACGTAGCCCTTCTGATTTTAGTCTAGCAAGTGAATCACAAAATCTGAAATATTATGCCATAAAGAAACAGATAGTTACCAAAAATCAACAGATAAATATAGTTTAACCCTTAAATGCCCAACTATAGTAAAAGTTGAAAGAAAAATCTATGTATTCTGTTAATATGTCCTGGGGAGGGGCTAATAAAAACCCAATAGCAATTTTTAATTTTTGGTGACCTTTGACCTCATTTTAGTTTTGTTACATGTATGTCAGAATGGGCATTTCGGGGACCTTATTGCTAAAATGACTTGAATGATAAAACAGTTGATATATAGCTGAAGTATTACGCATAGCTTATTTTTCATTAGCTTACCTGTTTGTCTACTTTATCCAGTGATGAATGGGTGCTGATCTATCGTGTGGATACGACTATGGGGGCGGCCATATTGGAAAGGTTAGCTGGTGCAGCCAGTGTAGTGTCAGTTCCACTTTTATGCATTAGATGACAGCACTGATGGTCTAAATATGTCACTATAGGCATTAGGTTGCAAAATTTATGTGGGGTCAGTGGTTTTGACAACCCCCAAAATCGTGTGACAAATTTGTCACAGGGGGCATATAAGGGTTAACTCATCCAACTGTTTGCCCTCATTTTCTGCCGCAGTTGTTTTGCTCATTCATTCTATTGGCCAATTTATGCGAAAACCCATTGATTTTTCCCATAGGGATTTTACTAAAAACTACACACTTCCGGGCTGAGGTAACTCAACAGATAGATCTACATCCTGTCGGTGAAAGATGTCCAAGATAAATGTTTTAGAAATTAAAATAGTAGAGTACTGCATGTTTTATTTAATCATCCCAATGTCTTAAGTGAAAACAAGCTGCGTATTAGCCATAGCAGTTCAGTTGGTTGATAGCCCACAAATTATCTAACATTACAAACAAGGAGAGCAGGAGACAATCTACAGAAGCGAGCAGTCTAGTTTGTGATGGTTGTCAAACTATGCAAAATGATCAAACATTTTAAATATGTAACTGTTACTAGCAGAGCGAATGTGAGATGGTGTTATCTCTGTACATGGCTCTGGCTAGTAGGGATGTGATCAGTTTGTCAAAGGTTTTATTTAGCATAGCATAAGTATTTTTTCCTTATCGAAAGTGGGGGGGGGGATTGCCGTCCTCTAAAAACTGCGTGAGACATGTCCCCGGCGTCCCCCTTGCCTCCTGCGCCCCTGGGTGTGACGTTCCGTTTTGTTCAATTAGATTAGTTTGTTCTTATCATGCAATCAGTTGCAAAATTGTCACAATAAGACTGTCATGAAACTAGCGCAGGCAGCTGGCCTGGCTTGGCCTTGGCTGGCTGGCTGGCTATTTTAAGCAAAACATTATGCCAGTTGACGCCAGCTATGCAGCACTTTGCATCACTCTCACTGTGTGGAATGAAATTCAGAATTGAGTGGAATCTATGCTGAATGTATGTTGTATAAAGTCTATTATTACTGACAATATAGAAAAATTAGATTAGATTCAGTTTTAGATTAGATTTAACTTTATTGTCATTTCAAAAAGTTCAGGTACAGTGAAATTCAGTTTTGCATCTATCCAGAGAGCAAACTAGGAAAGTGAGACAGTACCTTATATACCAGTGGCTTTGACTGCCACATCAAGGGACTGATGGAGGGACTGGGAAATGTTTTTTGCCACCAAGTTGTGACGGTGTTAATACACAGTGCACTGTCAGCACACGGGGGACCTGCTTCTTCAGAAGCGTGGCGAATCCGCGGTACCTGCCGACCATGGCCGGCGCTCGGTCCGTGGCACAGGCGATGATGTTAGTCACCGGGATGGCCTTCTCCAGCAGGAACTCAGTCAAGGCGGTGAAGATCGTCTCCCCTCGTGTGTCAGTTGAAAGATACTGCCCAAACAAGAAGTCCTCCGTCAGATCCCCTTCAGACAAATACCGGACATAGGCCATCAGAAGGACATTGTTGTCAGCTGTTGTTGTCACGTCAAGCTGGACGCTAAACGGACACCCACGTAACGTAGCACACAGCTGTTGCTCAGTTTCGAGAGACATCTCCCGTACGCGCCGGGCCACACTATCATTGATGAGCGGGATGGCCTTGATGACTGGCGCAGGGTCCCACTCCATGACTGTGGAGATAGCCTCCTTTATTGCTAGAATAAATAGAGACTCCCCTACAGTGAACGGTAAGTCTGACTTGGCTACTGGTAAAGCAATGTTGTAGGAGGCCACCAACCGCTCTCAGTTTTATTGACGCTCCAGGTGAACAGGGTGTTGATCGTAGGGCACCCAGACCCTAGCCACTATTCCAGCCTGCTTTAAATTGGCAATCAAAATCCTGGTCCCCAAAACTCCAGCTAACACAGGCCTAAACAACTTCAGGCCCATTGCCCTCATGTCAGTGGTGATGAAATGCTACGAGAGACTGGTTTTCCAACATATCAAGGCCTGCCTCTCCCCATTCTATCCTCATCAGTTTGCCTATAAGGCTAAGCACTCTCCTGAGGACGCCATTGCCATCAAACTCCAATCCACGCTGAGCCACCTGGAACACCCTGGAAACTATGTAATATTGTTCTTTGTAGATTACAGCTCAGCTTTCAATACCATCATTCCTGACACCCTCATCAACAAACTCCTGGACTTACTCCTCCCTCCCTCCAATTCCTGGATAGAGGATTTTCACTCCAAGAGATCACAATCCGTAAGAGTTGGTCCCCATCTCTCCTGCTCCCTCATGCTCAGCACTGGCTCTCCTCAAGGCTGCGTGCTGAGTCCACTTCCATTTGCACTCTACACACATGATTGTACCCCCTCCCACCCCTCCAACCTCATCAAAAACTTTGCTGACAACACCACTGTGGTTGGGCTCATCTCAGGAGGTGATAAGATGACTTACGGAAACAAGGTCCATCAGATGTCAGCATGGTGTTCAGCTGACAATGTGCAACTAAACGCTGCAAAAACCAAAGAGAAAAATCATAGACTTCAGGAGGAACTGCGCGGTCTACGCCCCACTCCATATCGGCGGGGACTGTGTGGAGAGGGTGTCATCCTTTAATATCTTGGGAGTGTACATCTCAGGTGGTCGACAAACATCATGGCAGTGACTAAGAAGGCTTAGCAGCGACTTCAATTCCTGAGAACTCTCGGGGAAAAAAAATCAATCAGAAGCTGTTGGTTTCCTTCTATCGCTCAGTGATTGAAAGTGTGCTTACATACTGCATTACATAGTGGTATGCCGGGAATTCAACAGCAGATAGGAGGGCTCTGCAAAGGGTAATAGACACAGCCCAGTAGATTATCGGCTGCCTTCTGCCCTCCCTAGAAGTGATATCCAACTCCTGTTGCTTCACTAAAACCAGATCAATTCTCAAAGACGTCTTCTACCCAGCTCACCACCTGTTTGACCAGCTACCTTCGGGCAGGTGCTACAGGTAATTAAAAGCCTGCACCACCAGACTAACAAACAGTTCCTTTCCCTGGGCCGTAAGGACACTGAACAAACAATGATTCTGGTTAATACTCTAACTTGTCCATATTATTTGTTTATTTATTTATTTTTTCATCTATTTTTTTTAATCCTCATGTGTAATTATCTCCTTTTCTACATGTGCAATGACATCTATTGAAGTGCGGTTTCCTCGTTGTCTATTTGTTACATCTGCCTCACCTATCTTGTCCTTGCTTTGCTTCAATTTATTTATTTATGCATGTGTTTAATATGTTTTAGGCTTTACTTGTGTCTTTTAGTCTTTCAAATAGCACTGCTCAAAAGTGGCATTGTGAATTTGTTGTATTTAATATACTGTATTTAATATGATAACAATAAAGCTTCTTCTATTCTATCTACTGTGCTCCATAGCACGGTTTTTGATACCCAGTCTTACTCGGGTCCTATTTCTCCAGTATATAATGCCTTGAGTGCGAAAACCGTCTGTTTGCTTGCCATTAACGGTCTATTGGTAAATCTTGACATATGCAGTTATGATCTAGACAAGGAGGCAGATGCAGATTCTAGGCACAATCTACAAGGGAGTATTCATTGCCATGGCAATAGTGGAGGGAAAGGCTGTAGCCTTGAACAGAGGAGAGGGCAGTCAAGCTAACTTGGTAGAGACTGGAAAGGGTTGGGTTACATTTATATCCGTGTCCATTCCAGTGGCCGTCCTGGGGCAGAAGGTAGTTGTCGAATCCGCCTTGCCGAAGCAGGACTGCCTTATAGTTGAACCAAAGGGGTGGTAAAAGAGACAAAACCACAAAACCCATGCAGGCTGCTAGAAAGGGGAGGAACCGATGAATGACACATGAGGTTTGCGACAGCAGTTATGAGATAATCATAATAACTATTTGCTTCATCTCTGAATGGTCTAAATGTTTTGACTCATTAGTTTATATCACTGATGTTGGTGAGGCCCAATTTATCTTAATCGGTTTGCACAACTTGCCAAATAAGCACAAGATGTTGGAGATTTTGTTGACCTATCATGACACGAAACTTTACTTTCCTTGTGCAAGGGGGTGCCGAGGCCCAAAGGATGGTCTTTATATAGATACACTGTCATCCATGCAGTCTAGGACTTCTGAACCGATCATAGTGCCGGCTCTGCTAAGCTTCCAGCTCTCTTGATGACAGTGGGCCTCCTTCTCTTGGAATATGAAGGGCTAAATAGGTTAATGCACTGAAGTTGGATCAACAACCAGCTGTTAGTTTTCTAATATTTAATGTCATTCCACCCTCACCCTTCCAAAGGACTCTAGGGAGATGTCATAATGGTCAAATCTGTCTGGATTTGGAAGTGTGTCTTAACCTCTCCTAAGCAGTGATGGCCATTACTCTTACTTGATCTGGACTTAGCAAGAGATAAGTGTGGATAATGGAACAGTGTATATGCCATGTGAGCACATCAAACTGGTTTTCCCCCAACAATGAATACAATGAGGATGTGTGTTTTCATCAGCGTACATTCATTTAAATAAAAATGTAACATTATGCTGAAAGCTTAAGTATTTTGTGTCCTTATTGTGATTTAGACAGACTGCAAACTGTTTTCTTTTACAGATGAAGAAGCCTTGTCTAGTTTGTCTATCAAGAAAAAAATACATCTGCTAATCAGGATGGCTAGATTATTAATACTGTAAGCAGCTTTTTCATGGATTGCAGTTCATATATTACGATACACTCATGAAACATACATGACTTTTGCACAATGCTAAATACTTGACATTCTATTTAATTTTGCCTTTAATTTCTTCCCAGAACATGGCCCTACTGCAATTTATTTGAAAATACAAAAATACTCAATTTACCTATATAGCCTCCAAGGACAAATATTTTTTCCAAGGATGTAAATCATAATAGCTTAAGAGATTTGAAATATGAAGCGAGGACTGTGTGCACAGCTTAAAGCTGCCATTTTACTTGCAGCGATTACGGAGGCTTGAAATTATATCACTGTCCAAATGAATGCAGAACACAAGGAATAGCCGATAAAATGATGTATAATCCATTGTTAATAAATTATTATTGAATTGGGAGAATATGATAAAGTATGCCGATTCGATATTGGTATTTAAAATCCTCCATGGACTAGCCCCTGTCCCACTACAGGAATTGGAAAAAAAAAAAAAAAAAAAAAAAACAAAGCAGATTGAGCAGGGCAAGCTCCAGAGGTGATTGCTTAGTCCCATTCAGGAAAAGTGCTCTTGGCCAGGTAGTGCTCTCATATCGTGCTACCCAAACTTTGAATACAATACCAAATGACATATGTGCTCTGACTACCCTAAGATCATTCCCTAAGCATCTGAAAACATGGCTACTGGACAACCAAATCTGCTCCCATAGACAACCAAATCTGCTCTCATAGATTGACATAACCTCACTTGTACCTGTGTATTATTGATGACAGACCAGACGAGCAACCCCATGTGACCTTATACTGTGTTACGGGCATTGTACAATTTAACCAGCACTTTACATGTCATGAAATCGAGCAATGTGCAGTAACACCAAAATGCGCAATAGGGAAGTGTGCAATCCACTAAGCACTTTAGCACCTTGCACTTTAATATTTACACTTTAACTGTGGAAGAAGTCTGGTCTGTAAGCAATAATTTTATTGCCTTTTATTTCATTGTTTTTGTTTTTGTTTGTCTCTTTTCTAATATTTGTTTCTATACTAATATTTCTTTTATTGTTACCTTTCTTTTTGTGAACACCAACCTGCCAATGGGACTAGAGACGGAAATTAGCCTTGGCTACAATCTCAAACATATTTACATGGAAATGTTCATTAATATGTGTGTCCCATTTAAAAAAAAAAAAAAAAAAAAACTCAAATAAATAATGATCTATTATTTCTAGGAGCAAATTGTTTGGATGTTTACTGGATCCTGTTCTGACCTGTCTGATAATGCTTGACTTTAGCAGCTCACGTACAGTTTACAAAGACATATGCAAATGCATTCCAATGAAATTACTGCATAGTATAATACGGAAGTATTGTGCACAAAATACAGGAAATGCTGGCTTTGGGTTTTGCCCAAATCTTAATTTTACAACCCCTTATGATATATCTCTTGAGCTTTTTTTTATTGCATTTTGAAAAAAAAAATATTCTAAAGATGGTATATGGTTGTAATTGCCACTTTGTCTGTCATGAACAACGCTTATTGCCACATCTGTCATCTTATGGGGATTGGAGACACTGCTTGGCAAAACTTTGCCATTTCAGTGTCTAAAAGCATTTTCAATGCCATTCTGACACTTTCATGTCCAGTGTCATTTTACTTGATTATGTTTAAAAGATTGCAAATTGTGTGCAAATATTATGGCGACTCTCAAGAAAGAGTTTAATCGTCATAAACTCTCAATATGATTTATTTTTATCTCTGTTATATAAAGCAAGTAATTGTATCACAACAGTATGTACAGTATTGTGTAAAAAATCTTTAGTACTGTATTTTCCAAAAATGACGTTACATATAAAAATTTGCCTTTATTAAAAAAGCAACAGATGGAATAGCCTCCACACAGTCCTGAGCACAGCATCACAAAGGCTGCTGAGGTTTACTTGGAAAGAAATTACAAGCAAGATAGCAGGTCTCCAGAAGGGCAAATTCTCAAAAATGCATATAAAACTTTGGGACACTGTTGCTCAGATCACTGTCAGTTTTAAGTGTGAAGGGTGGTCAGACCAGGCATTGATTTAATTTAGATGTACAACGTGTGCCCTCAAGAACTTTTGGCACCCTTATTGGATGTGAGCAAAACAGACTGTGAGAAATGTCTTTGTTTATCCTCTTGGTCTTTCATCAGATATTCAAAGGTCATCAGATATTCACAAAAATCTTAACCTCCTCATTGAAATGCAAGCCCAATTCCAAAAAAGTTGGGATGCTGTGTAAAATGTAAATAAAAACAGAATGCAAAGATTTGCAAATCTCACAAACTGACATTTTATTCACAATAGAACATAAACATCATATCAGATGTTCAAAGCTCATTTTGAATTTGATGGCAGCAACTAGCAAATATGTCGCAATCTTAATCAACTCCTCTGCTCTCCCATTAATTTTACACTCACCCCACCTTTATCTCACTCCACATGCGAGCCACTCCCACCCAATCACCCCCCCCCGATTCACCTGGTCTCAAAGCTACAGCGCTTCAGCAAAAAACCCAGTTCATTCACAATTTCCCAGATTGTTATTCTCTTTTCTCTTTCTCCATGCAAGACTCACCTGCATTCTCCCAATTGATTCCCCTTCGCAGACCCTGCTGTTTCTTAGTCTGCTGCTGTCTGCTCCTTGCTGGATTGTTCAGCTGGACTGCATACTTGCCTGGCTCTCGACCCTCTGCCTACTTGACTATGTCTCCTGCCTGCTCTTTCAAAATACTGTCATCTGTTCAAGAAATCCACGCAGAGTACAAGCCAACTCGTACTTCCTATACTCACCTGCATCCCGGTTTGGCTCACTCATCCCGAGCCTTCAGGTCTATTCTTCATCGCAGCAAGTTAGAGACTATTTTATTGAACTGAATTCCCATTTTTCCTGCCTGCTGATTGCAGTGCCTGTTGGTTGTGAAAATAAAGATCATTATTGCTATCTTTAGTTGTACTATGTGCCCCAATTAGGTTCCAAACATACCCGTTATAAAATAGTTGATTTATTCACACCAAAGGCTCAATTTTTGTGCCTTTGCAAAAGGAAATACTTGTGGCGGTAACGTTATTCACAATTTTGTCTGTCTTAAATGGCGCTTTTATCAGTAGGGGAGATCGGGGGTCCGATGAGCCATGGGGACCAATGAGCCATATCACTATTTTGCGATCAATCGATGCCAAAGGTCTTTAAAATAGGCAAAATAGTGATATGGCTCATTTATCCCCATGACTTATCAGACAATGGTCAAATATTTTGCCTATTTTAAGCAGCTCTGTCATCGATTGATCGCAAAATAGTGATATGGCTCATTGGTCCCCATGGCTCATCAGACCCCAGTCTCCCCTATATCCCAGTACAGTATTTTTGTGCGGAGCCGGTGGAGATAGGCCTATATAGAAGCTGTGAGATTGCTCAATGCCACTGTTAATATTGCCTTCCCATGCACTTGTGCTTGGCCTCCCAATCACCTTCCTTGACCGCGGGAAAGAAACTGGCAAGCATCTTGTATATATAAGAAAATGGAGAGGATAGCTGCTTGAGTAACTTTGCAAAAAGCATTGGCGTGCCGTCAGGTGTTCTGAGGCCCTTCAGTAACCGCACCCTTTACTGCTCGATTGTTCTCAAGCTGTTCTCGTTTAAGTTCGCCTGATTAACAATCAAACAATTTATCAATTGAACACCCAAGACCAATACATGACCTATAATAAGAAATTATGAAAAAGTGAATGCCTATTTCCTATATTTATATAATTGATACGGAAGGATGATAATAATTGATTGGAAGGATGGCAATATAAATGCAAAAAATCTAAAACTTTCGCTGACTTCGCAGCATTTATTTTCGCCATCCATACAATTGTCACTCAGCTCTGCATCGTGCCTAACAACTCCCTTTAGCCTTGACTACATTCAGAACACAGAACAGATTCTCGTGGTGCAGTGCTTAATGAGCTTTGCAAACCAATTTACGCAAATCTCAGCCGTTTCACCAGCTACATGAGCGCAGAAATTACAAAGACACATTGATATTTTGTCACCATTTCTGTGCAGTAGAAAATGGCAAATAATTTTGTGGTACAATGTATTATAATGCTATCAAAAATAAATTTGACTGTCATTCAAGCAATTAGTCTGAGCAACTGTTGCTAATCGCGAAAAGTAAACTGTGAGAGGTTTAGGTTACGTATTGAAAGGTGAGGTTTCTGAACAGTGATGTGCCGTCGGAGGTCAGTTAGGGGAGGCAGAATCCTCACTGTTAAACAAATGATAACTCTATTACTTTGCTTGATTAGCAATCTGAGGATTGATGAACTAATTTACAAGACTAAATGGCAGAACGGCGTGCCAGTTCCATCCATGACATTATTGCTCAGTGCATCGAACTTAAAATGCTCACGAGACAGCAAGTTTGTTCATATTTGCTTAGAGGAAGCTAACGCAATGCCATTAACAAATATTACAACCCTTCTTATGCGGCGTTCAATCTGTGGTCAGTGTGTTTACGATAATATTTCCCCCCTTAAACATGTACTTTTTGATGTAATTTTTAAAAAATAGGGAGTTTATTTTCAGTCTTCTTTCATAGTCCGATAAACAAAAGATCAAAACAATATATGGAATTACCGAGAGAGTTGAGATTTTTTCCTAATTAATTATTAAGATTTAATTCCTTGCAGTCTCGAATCAAAGCATAACGGTAAATTAATCTTTTTGCCACTATCACCACTTAATCATTACAGGCTTAATTGACCAGAAAAAAAGGTCAAATTGATTGATTGACAATCAGACATAGTAAGTGGAAACAGGTTGACAAAATCTAGCGATAAAAAAGGAAAAGTCACTGCCTACCCTGACTGCACGTCCCTGTTTCTGAAGGCCTGCGTTACTGCCGATGGACCGGCTCTCATACTAGGGTGTTTTTATGTAGGCACAAAGACCCGAACCTTCAGACTCCTTTCAATCTGAGCATGTGCAGTGCATATCTTGGGGAACAATATTCTTGATCTGAAATCATCAAGCAGGGTGTGTGACGGTGCGTTCAGGAACCACAAGCGAGAGAGGGAAATCCAAAAATCGTATGCCTTTATTGATTGCCGGGTCAGGACCAGTAGACACAAGAATTGCCAAGCCACAAAACGAAATCCAAAAACAAAGTCGACTAGACAGGCAGGGGTCTGAACCAGAAAAGCAGAGGTGCGACGGCACATAGACAGTAGGCAAAAATCGTAGTCGAAATCCAAAGCAGTGAGTCATACACAGGGCATCCACATACAGTAGACGTGGTCATACAGAAATGGGTCAAAATCCAGAAAGACAAAACAAGACAAAAAGGGCTATGGCAAAAATCAAGGTCGGACGAAACAGTCGAAGAGAAACAATAATCAATTGGCATACACGAGACTCTGCACAAAGGAATATTGATCAACGTTCTGACAAAGTCAGAACAGCAGTGAGGACTCTAAATAGACAAGAGGGAAGTCACATGCTATGCAGGGAACAGGTGAATTGGATGAGAACTAATTACAAAGGAAGGTACACATGGGGAAGTCCTAAACCACAACAATTGGCAAAAGCCAAGACACGGATGGGATTCACGCAGACATCCTATGACAAATAAACAGCTCCGGTCAAGGAGTTTTAAGTGCACAGACCATGAGTGCAGGAAAGCAATTAAGCACATGCGAGAGATCTCGCAGAAACGTAGGGAGAGACAGGGAAAGCCAAGCAAGGGGCGGAGACTAGAACAGGGCGATTGCTGAGAATGAATTAGTAACAATTAGTAGAGGTGCAGCTTTACAAGTTAAACAAAGTGCTCGTTAGTGAGTTAGTAATAAATACATGGATTAGTTGGGTTAGTAGACTATGATACAAAATATAAATGTTAGTCTTGTTAGTAATATAGAAAAGCAAGGCAAAGGAGGTAAACGAGAATTGAAGTAATAATATGAAATGCCAGAAACCACTGAAATCACCAAAGCAGGTAGGCACACAGACTGGGGAGACGGACTGAACCAACTAGATCACAAGACAGGGGAGACAAGTGCAATGAAACTTAAAATGGCTTGAACTGAAAACCGGAGAATACAAAAACCAAAAAGAATAAAGAAAAGACATGACCATGAACATAAAGCATGAACATAAACACAGAACCCTAACAGGGTGACGAGATCTCCACTGTTGTGGTCTATAGTTTTTTAAACACCTTTTCATTGTGCAATTTAATTTTACCATTGAAAAGCATGATTCAAAAGAAAAATTTATTTAATTTTTGCAATGGAACAAATTGACAAATAAATAAAAAATACCAGCAATTGGTATTCAGCCAAGTATTTCTTTATTTTCCCTAGAACATCCCTTGAACATGGTACTTTAAGACAGAGCTACCGTTAACCCAGCAGCTAAGGTAAAATACGCTTCAAACGTTTGACTGGTGGTTTATTTATGCTTGTGAATTCTTGCAAAAAAAATTAGTACACACAAAATTATTCCAGCTATTCTTGGCAAGTGACCGCTGGACACAAATCACCAACACTGACTAATTAGTCATTACTGTTGTAATGACTAATTTACGCTCCTTTAGTTCGTCAAATCAATGCCGAATGTTCGTGTGGAGTCCTGTTGCTGTACATCTCTGCAGAAGGCGCCAGAGTATTTCCTTCATGGTTCTAGCAGCCCAAAGCTTTCTAAATCACTTAGAGGTCATTATGAACTTGAGATGCTGTGGAATAAGTCTGAGCAAACACTTGCCAGAAAATGTCCTGACAGGATATGCTTTATCAATTGCTTGAGCATGATTATGTCTATTGCCAACGATATAGCCTCTCAGCTCCATCAAGTGAAGCCCATAAGTAGCTATAAGAAGAGCGTTGGATTTTCTCCAAAATGTAATCACTTTCTCTTTAAAACAGTATGTGTTGACATGCTGAATTTCATTTATATCTATCCATAATGTTTTCATATATTCCGCTGACTGATGAATGAACGAACGAACAACACAGCAAACACCAGTAAATACTTATTACCTGCTGGCAGAGGCACAATAATCAAGCAATACTGTATCTTTCTTGATACTGCCAACCTACTGATGGTCTGTGTGCCTCAAGCAGTTCTAGACCGCAATTCTCCCCAGACACACCAGATGGGAGTAAAATATTCCGAATCTCACCTAATCTTCAATATATCACCTTTAAGTGGTTATCATCCATTTTAGCTCACAAGTGGCAAATCACAGTCTTTATGAAGGGTTTGGAATCTGAAGGTCTGACAGTCAGAAATTCTTTATTCTGCTATATACATGCATAAAATAAATAAATAAATAAATAAAAGCTTTGTTTTTTGCTGTTAAAATGACGAAATAATGAAATAGATAAATAATTATTCTGGATTATATTTTTAGTTCAAATGTCTAGCTAAGGCTGTCAGAATTTGAGGTGTTTGACTGACTTGTCACCTCTTTTATTTTTTAAACCCAATTGCTGTCTCTAATCTGGTCTGATGCCAGTTTTGAAGGAACTGCAGATCTGACAACTGATTACATTATAGTGTTGAAACTGTGTTACACTTGAAGCCTGTCACACATCCTGGGTACGGTGCGGGAATCCTATTTTTTTTTTTTTCTTTAAAACTATAACTGTGACAAAATGTCCAAATCCTTCACTCTCCATATTGATGGTTCACCCTAAATTAGGGCTTTAAATGTCTTCACCCCAGGGAAAAACTGTGCTCTGAAAAATACCCTTGGAGTCAAAGGTCTACCAGAAGCCTTGAAAGAGAAATAGAAATCTACATCGGCAATGCCAGTCAACCATTGACATTGTTCAAGTAGACAGTGAGCTCACCCAGAAAAATTACTCAGATCATATTGAAACAAATGGCATGGGGGTCCTGTGCTTGATCACGGAATGAGGGTTAAAGAGGTATGACACAGATATAAATTTTATTTGTAACTCAGAGGAATTTATTTCGCAATCACCAGTGAAGGTCACTGTTACAAAACATTGTTTGTGCATGAGATATAGTCTACATGATATCCATTGAACTGATAAAACTTTTTTGGGGGTAAGCTACCGGATGTAACTTTAATTAGCTTGATCCTACATCATGTTTGGTTCACATGAGGATTTTCAAATGTTTACTGCTGATTTTGAAAATGTGGGAGACCACAGACATTGCAACAGATTTATCCAATTTTTGATAAGTCTATTTTAATAGCGTACACCAGTTGATTCAGTCACATTAAATTTTTTATTAAAGAGAGAGGTTATTCCAGGGATTTTATGAATCACAGAGAACACCCCACCATGTCTACCGCAACGGGACAATAATTCAGGGGTGCGTTTCCCAAAATCACAGATGATAACTTACATAGTTAGGCCCAATAACTGTGAGTGGACAAACTATGTAAGTTGCCTACTTAGCAACTACACTTTGGGGAAATGCATCCCAGAACAGTTGTCAGTGCCAGTATGCTTGCACTTTTTGGTGTTTCATCTCCAAGGTGCCTTGAGACACCATGAGGCCCAGGAATGTGACAGAGGTGCAGTGTAATTCACACTTCTCTGTTTTGTGGAAGAGGTGATTCTTTAACAGCCTCTGAATGACTGAGCAGACATGACAGATGTGTTCCTCCAGGGTAGGAGGGCAGACTGTGATATCATCAAGGTAGACTTAGAAGAACTGGGAGACTATGGCTGCGTTCAAGTGGTCCAAAAAATTAAGTTTTATCACCGAATTCCTAACCAGTTTTCTCAAACCTTTGTGGAAAACATCATGAGGTAAAGAAGGGTGTAAAGGCAAATTAATGACGGCTTAGGAAAAGACAAGCACGCTGGTAGGAGAATCCGAATCCACTTACTAGGCAATGTGGTCACGTGTCTCTTGCCCATCACGTTTGTTTGTTTTCCTGATTGGCCAGATGGATGGTTGTCACTGCATGGAACTATTATTGCCTTTCTTTTCATAAAGGATCGTTCAATGCACCCTATGTTAAAAGTGCGGTTAGGACGCATTGAAAAACCTTTCATTTACATTTAGAGAATTCAAACACACTTGTCATGACTGTCACATTGATACTTACGAGTCAATACTTCTGGGTCTTGGAGTTAGGAATTTTTCTAAGCGACAAAGACTATTTGGACACAGGTTATGTCTTGGAGGACATTAGTAATGAGGTTCAAGAACAAAGCAGGGCGTTACAAAGCCCAAATGGCATTACCAGATATTCCTGGTTACTGTGGGGGGTGTTAAATGCTGTCTACTATTCATCTTCATTCTGTATACGCACACGATGGTAGGCATTGCACAGATCCAGCTTGGTAAAATAGCAGCAACTTTGGTGTTTGGAGAATGCTGAGTCCATAAGAGGAAGAGGGTAGTGGTTCTTGACTGTAATGGAGTTGAGCACTTGGCAATCAATGCAGGGAAGCATAGATTTAAGTGATAAATAAGAACCCTCCCATGACGAAGAAGCTCAAATGATTCAAGAAGCTAGGGACTCGGTTATGTAATCTTCCGTAGCTTTGTACTGCTGTGTCATTATTTAGAAAAGCCGGCCCCAATGGAGTGCAGGGTTCCCGCAGATCCTGAAAAAGTCTTAAAAGTCAGATTTTGGAGAAATAAGGCCTTAAATGCCAAAAAAAGTCTTAAATCGGGGGTCAGAGGTTTTAAATTTTGGATGACGCTTTGATTAAAGGTCCAAATACTTAAAAAAAAAATATATTTTCTTTTCTTTCTTCATAAAACAGGTTCCTAAAATCAAACAATATGATTGTTATAATTCATGGCAATTTTCAAGCCATCTGATTGGTTCATATAGTAGTATTACATTGTACGTGAGGAGGAAATTCAAAGTCATGCAGCTCAAGTCGAGACAGCTAGCAAAATGCTATGATGATCACATCGGATATTGGTACACTTTTGTTTGTTTGTTCTCCATTTTGTTTTTTTTTTGTGTTTTGCCATTATTTCATTGATGTTATTTTTTCTGAGAGACCGTTTTCATTTTGAGGAGCCTCCGCCTTGTGTATGCACCGGTCAAGGGGACGTCCCCATGGGGAAGTGCAAATTTAAAGAAGTTTGGATGCTAGATCCCAAGTACAAGGACTGGGTCTCTAAAGCCAGTAATGAATTTGAAGCCAGCTGCAAGACGTGTCGAACGTCATGTCAAATTGGAACAGTGAGAATAAGTGCTTTGGACTTGCGCATGAAATCGGAGAAACACAAACGATATGCAAGTAGCGCTAGTGAAACTGTCCCTATGGAGTCATATTTTCCATCCGTTGCCTCTAACGTTAATGTTTCCTCAGTTCCAGCTAACGTTACCACTAATGTTAACATTACCACTGATTCCAACAATACTGCGGCTGTGATGACGAGCACTTTACAACCTGCCATTTTATCTAGCTTGGCACCAGCAACTACTCTAAGGGCCAAAGCACCAGTCATACAATTTTAAAGACAAAATTCACCTCCTCCTTCAGAAAATGTTCCCAGGCTCCGAGATAGTCAAAATGTTTTCCTGTGGCAGGTACAAAACGGCCTATATAGCTAAATTTGGCATCGCACCGTTTATAAAGAAATAGCTGGTCTCAAAAGTCAACACAGAGTTGTTTGTCTTCATGATTGACAAGAGCATGAAAAAAACTACTAGAAATAAACAGCTCTACCTCCACATTTGCCACTGAACCACCAATGAAGAGGGAAGCCATGTAACCTCGCATTACCTTGATTCACAGGCCACTCCACAGCGGAAGATCTGCTGGAGAAGTTAAAGTAAGTCGACCATCAAATAATAAAAACTATCTGTCTGTATATTTATAAATGGATATTTGAAACAGCAATAGTTGACTTTATTTCAAACCAAAATTTAAAACAATGTTATAACAAAAGATACGAAAAAATAAAATGAAAAAAAAAACTCAAATGTACGAAAAGGAGTAGGAAGTAAAACTTATATGTTCCTACCCCTCTTTCACTTTTCTTCTATTAACTTAAATTCTTTGCACACTTTTACATATATTTCCTACTATTAGGCTTTATTATATAGCTTGCTCAATTTCTTACACATATATACAATTACCTACACAAGTCTCCCATTTTTAGCTTACTGGCCCTATGGGTCGATAAGCTATTGTCTTGGTGTGGCGTCCCGTCCATTGTCCATCATCTGTTGTCCGTCGTCCGAACATTTTTTATCTTTTTTTTGGCCTGATGAATTTTTGTGTAAATTTGCAATAACATACTACTAGACCATATCTCCAGACTTTTTTTCTCGGATTTTTGATTGAATTATTTTTGTTCGTGTTATGGGCCCTTGAAATTTTGGCTCCAATGTTAAAGATAGGACTGAGAAATTTAAAAAAATTATTTCTCAGAAACTGCATGATAAATTTTTTTCTAAATCAGGCAATCAACTTACCTTGATACCGGCAATGTACAGTGTGAGCGCCATTTTGATTGAATTGACGGAAGTCGGTCTATTGGGGGCGCCGTACTTTATGAATATGCAAGATGGCCTGTGGAGGCCAAATGGTTGCAGATAGAGATTAAGTTTGTATTATCGACATATAGGAAGTCATATATGACCTATATTTTGGCTGTATTAAAGTTGACCTCAGATGACCTTGAAAGGTCAAACTTGAGATCAAGCAAAATTTTACAATTTTCAAAGGTTTCTAGGCTTGAAAATATTGAAGATTGGGAACATATGTGCATTGAACACTTCTAGGAAGTCATGTATGAACGTTCATTTGGTGGCCTTGAACTTGACCTTCGGGGACCTTCGGAGGTCAAACTTCACATAGTGAAATTTCAATGATTTCTATCACCAAAATTATTACAGATAGAGCTTAGGTTTGTATAGAGACATTTAGAAAGTCATATATGAAGTCCATTTGCTGACCACAACTTGACATTCTGTGACCTTTAAAGTTCACAGTTGAAATATTGAATATATATTGACAAATTATAATGACTTGTATCATCAAAACTGCTTCAGAGCTTAGGATTGTATTACAGAAGGTCTTATAAATGTATGTGAACTTTTATTTAGTGACCTTGACATTGATTTTCATTGATTCAAACGTCATACTTCACATGAAATTTTCATAACTTGTATCATCGCTGTAAGACTGCTTGCCGGTAAGCTACAAGACCCTTGGTCCTATTTTTACAATGTCATACTGTCTGTTCAGTATGTAAACAATATTATTGCCTCAACAAGCTACATTAGGGCTGCCCAAAGCGTGACCTGCAGGCCAAACTTTTTTTCTCTTATGGTGAGCCAAAAAAGACTCAACATCACATCTTTCAGAGGCTGTAGTGAGGGAAAAACTAAAGGCCAATTAAAAATGCTTAATGCTGTTCTCGTGCTATTTTTGGCAAACCCCTTTAATCAGATTTTGTTTGGTTTAATTGTGATAATAGACTTTCACTCAACATCAACATTTATTTTCAACCCTCAGTCCACAATCCAGAATTTTTTTGCCCTTTATCGAAAAACATTGGGTATCTCTGGGCAACGTGATCTGCATTTAACTTATTTATTTTATTATATTATTTGTATTTTCATATTTTCCCCATTGTTTTTTCTTTAGGAGGGCAAAAAAGAGCTAAACCTGGGGAAGATGTTGTCTGTGTCGATAGACAGGCCCAGTGTGCATTGGAGATTTGTGGAGCTTCTACAAATGAAACATGGTGAACAGTTTGATGGGGCTCAGATTCAGATGGTTGGAAGTTGCAGCCTACACACAATGCTATGAAGAACAGTTCTGCAGTGTGGCAAGTGTGGAAACTCTTCAAGGCCCTGCACTACCTCTTTCACTGTGCACTTGAAAGGCGGCAAGACCTCACCTCAGCAACAAAATGCACAAGCTTTCCCCTCCCTTTCTGTGAGACTGGCTGGCTTGAGAATTTGCCGCCAGTGACAAGGACTATTGAAATTTGGCCATCCATAGTGATCCATGTGGACAAGGTAAAGTATATAATTAGGTAAAGTTGTAGTCTAAATAAAGTGTTCTAATCCAAATGAGAGGTTCTAATCTAATCTAATCAGGGAAAAGGAAGAAGCTCCCCAACCCAAAAAGAATCTAATTTAAAGAAATTAACATAAATATACACTTACTTAGTATCATGTGTGTTTATACCATGCTAACCTAACAATGTATTTACAGAGTTGTATTTTGTTTTTGGTGAGATTGATTGCATTTCACATCTGATGTTCTGTTTACAATTAGATTACTCACTCAACAAAAATCTTTTCTCAGACTCTACTCACATTAATAGTTGTGTAAGTGTTTGTGCAGACGATCACTTTTTACTTTTGTCAGGAGTCGTCAGGGAGTCAAAGCAGAGTAGGTGAGCTTTGTCGGCTGCAGTTCATGGAAGACAGTCAGATTGTCCTCTCAAACATTTGCAACAACATCCTGGAGAAGTGCCCACTGAAGTACCCCATGGTCGGAAACCTGACGTGTCTGGACCCAAATAGAATGAACTCTCAGCCAGATTTATGCTTGAAGAAAATTAAGGGCCTCATCCAGAAGTGCGTGCAGGATAAACAGTTGTCAAGTCTAACAGCTGGTAAACAGTAGGAATAAGGAATAAGTTCACATTTCAAAGTGGATTCAAATTGTTATAGGCCTTATTGCTATGGCCTTATTGTACTTTTCAGTGCATTCCGTGCAAACTGACTTACTAAAATTTTTAATAGTTTTTCTGTTTTGCAGGGGAACAAGGGCATAGGTTTGATTTGAGAATTGGTGGGGACACATATGTGAAGCGATCGCGCATAGTGCACGAGCTGGAATATTTTTGTAAATCTGAGTGCAGATACTGCCTTTATTGAATACAGAGAATATCCGAACGAATGTTTCTCCATTTCTTTAATTAGGCTACGCAAGGTGCCTCCAAAATTGATGAAGATGCCACATACATAAACGTGCCACAACCTTAACTGACAGCTGCAAACCATCTCAGCGCACTCATGAAACCCGCTCAGATCTAGTAACCTGGAAATTGATACCAAGTGAGTGGATATATAACTACATTAGCAATCCAGCTTGCAATCCTCTCTATTAAGCATCTTAGTATGCGGTAATGCAGTTGCAGCCGCGATAAACACCTCAAAATGGACCACCGACTATGAATTGGACAAGCCGCGAACCGAGCGTTAATCGGACTGGTTCATGTTAGATTTACGATTACGTGTTTCTTTCATTTCTCCCACTGAGCCAAAGTTGGTTGGGACATTTTGACTTTCAAAGGTTATACTGTACTTGCTGAACATCATGAGACTAGCTTTAATGCTTTCCCTGTAATTCCACAGAACAAGTCATAATTACGACCTCATCTGAAGCCCTGATACACCTGAATCCCCAACAGCTTGCTCTATTTCTCTAGCTTGCTGCTGTGGTTCCTGCATATAAATTGATTAATTAATAATGGCACCTTCGCAGGATTTCTCCACTGAAATTCACCTCATAATTTGACATATCCACCTGGCTTATATTTAGCTACTACTGCTAGCAACCTGATTATGAACCAACATGTGACAGAAACCAGGTTTAGTTACGCTAGTTGAAACTAGCGAACATGTTTAATTAACATTCGTTAGAGTAAAAAAGCCAACACGCACATCACGAAAGAGCACATTAAGCATGGGTGCTGGACCAAAAGAGAATATCCCGTAAAAGCGAAGAAAGGAGGTCCGCACACCAAAAAGAGCTCCAATGCAAAAATAATTTATTAGCGTGATGTTTTAATTAACATTCATTGACATTATTTTCCAGTAAAAAATATTTGAAGGTAGCTAGCAAGTTTTGACTTTAAGTAACTATCTGTTTCTGACTAGTTAGATCACTTATTCAACCAACATTATCATTTAGTTTGCAAAATATTAGCAGCATGACTTAACATAGCTCTCAGACAATGAAATTTCAAAAGTGATATGTACCTAAGGTAATATCTTATTCAAGGCCATGGGAAAAACATTATTGTAATTAATGCCAAATTACAGTTCTCTTCCACGGGTAAGCCATTGCAAACACATGTAGTCAAAGCTGGCGATCCAGTTGCGTGTCTCAAGCCCCGCTTTGGACAAAAATGAATATTCATGACCTGAATAGCATAGTCAGTTTACTCTTGACTTTTAGCCTTCATATAGCCCCGCCCTTTCAACTAATCAAATGCTAGAATGCATAAATAGGTTGTTTGGAGACGTAGCCTCCACAATTGGGTCTTATATGGCTTGTCTGGAAAGATGATAAGAATGAGTTCGCTGAAATATTGGTAGGGACAATCTGTCTTCTCAAAATATTGGTAGGGACATGTCCCGACCTTCCATATACAAACCTACGCCCTTGCAGGGGAATATAGTCTAATGTGTAAGCATGAGCTAATATTGATTTTCTTTTGTAACAGGCAATGTTATTGCACAGCAGTTTGAGACATTCCTCTTCAATGAGGCCAGAGCACCAAGCTTCAGGTACTTAAATCCCACAGCCCCAAAATCCAGAGTCGATGTATTTTTGCATCAGCACATAGGCACATCACCTTCAGAGCTTTGGGAATTTGTAAAGAAGCTGCTGATCCTTTCCCATGGTCAAGCCACCGCGAGAACTTGGGTTCTCTGTTAACAAAGAGGTTGAAACATGTAATATGGATGGAGACACAGTTGTCACACAAATACTTATCTGTGACTATGTGAGAGTGCACAGTGCAGTGACCGAGGTACCTCTTACTAAAGAGTTGCTGAATTACTCTTCCACTGCATGTTCCAGGTATAGAACACATCTGGAGGAGGAAAAAAGGGTGAAGACCATGGATGAGCAAGCCATCAAAAGAAAAAGGGCTGAAGATGAACTTGAAAGATTTGCGAAAGAAAAGAAGAACCTTGCAAAGTGTATGTGAGACTAGAAAAGATGCAGACAGCTTTGCGGAGAAAGCCGAGAGCACAGCGGGGACTAAAATAGCTGAACTGATAACAAAGTCCAACATGTTGAGAAAACGCTGCAAGGAGAAGAGAGAGGAGATCAGAGAGTTGGATAGGGAAATCAACAAAAAGTCCTCTGAACTATAAGACATGTAATGGGAAACTACGGCAGAGGCGTTGCCAGGATGCCAAGCTTGTGTGTGCATTTGTCCTCTTTGGGGGGGCAAAAAAAGAATCTATAAATTGGCGTAAAATACAACATGCACAACATCTTGAAACTTTGCGGCTGGTGAACTGGCGATTGGGGAGGCTCAAACCCATCCCTTGAAAATAATGATTGGTCATGACCTGTTTTCAATCATTCATTAAAATTACCATTACAAAAGCTCAGAAAGCTCTCAACAGGTCTGGTCAGTTTTCATTAATAACGCACAGCTGTCACCTCTCATGCATTTTGCGTGAGTTTTAGTGGTATATTTACGTTCCTCTGCTGTAGTCAGCAAGTATTCACTCAACGCATTTGTAAGAGATTCTCGCACAGAATTGAAGTCCTTGTGCATGGAGGTTTATCAGTTTCACCTGCGTTATGACCCCGGACTTCTCACGCTTTTCTTTACTCAGGGGTTGGAAGCAATGCATGTGTTTCATGATCGTTTAAACTGTTTAAATGAAATAAGATCCATCGGAAGCAATGAAATTGCATAAAGACTTTTCAAATGATCTAATTTCATTTAAATCACCTAATTCCTGTTCTAACGATGCGCGCCGCCATGAGAACCCTGACGGTCTCCTACCTCCAGTCATTGCTCGCTGCACTGAAGAGAGATCGGCAGGCTGAGTGCTTTCAGGCTGCACTTGTTCCGTTTTTGATTGTACCAACTCAAAAAACATAAAACGTTTGTATGGTAACAGAGTGCCTTATTTACAAGGTGATTAGGAAAGATTGCCCTTGCCCAGCACCTTACTGTCGACACTTGATGCTAGCGAGTAGGCACTTGGAGTGGCTAGCCGCGCTAAGACTGGTATGCGACGGATGAATGGGATGATCATCCCGATCCTCTGTATTATACATTATACAGTCCCTGATATGTCAATTCAAAGATCCGTCCAACAAGTATCCTTTTTTCGAACAAAAAGCAGTATTGTCAGCCAGTGATCAGTTTAGTTTTCCGGTGAAGTAACCAGTGTTTGCCATGTAATTAGTGACCATCGATGGTCACACGCGGGATGCATACAGAAACCCACACATTTAGCTGTTATACAGGCTAACGTTAGCACTTTTGAACACATTGACATTGAGCAGTGGAGGGGCTAACCAGTAGCATTAGTGAATATTGAAAGGTGCATAATTGTAATCCTGGCTTTTGTAAAAACCTCAGCTTTAGTCAACTATATTCTTGTGGCAAATATTTAGCTTGTCAGCTACAGCAGTTGAAGGATTGGACTGAGATCTTTATTTCGTTCTGTGCATTGGTGATTTCCAGCATGCAAAGATAAGCCTGGGGACTGTACTTCTGTGCTCTGAATAATGATTGTTGCCCACAGCTAATGTGATATCATTCAGTAGCAGAGCGGGTGACGGCTGGGTTTTACCCTTGTGCAAAACAAAGAAACTGCTCGCCAGACTATTTGCTGAATCAAAAGCATTTTGATACGCAGTTTGCTAGCTAATCAGTTCCTGCATATGAATTGCAACTCGCCATCTTGTCACGCTTTTTTTTTTTACTTTGGCTGTAGGAACGTGTGAGCCACTCAAATAAATATCACGTCTTCGTCAAGCTAAAGAATATTTTGGCGAATAAAAAAAATAGGTTAGCTAGCCTCTACATTTGAATATACACTGAATGTGTATGTACACATCCCGCTGTACCACAGACACCAAAGCTACTATCGGTTCGATGAAAGCAGATACAGTAACAGCCCCGGCGAGACTGTTGAACCACTATGAATCAGGGAGATAGAACGTTCAGAGATTAAGGTGGATATGAGCAGCGTAGACGTGACCTCAGACTGAGTGAAGACGGCAGTCAAGAGAATGGGAGGGTCCTTCGTAATTCGAGAGTACCCATTGGTTAGTTTCACATCAGAATAGACTGGCAAATGAATCCACCAATAACACATAGTGATAGATAGATGAAGCATACGTAAAGCTCTCTCTTAATGGCTGTCTACCTCCGGCTGTGAATCACGTGGGATATCGCGTGTTTGTTGTCAAATAGTAGTTAGTTTTTTATCTTGAGTTTTCATTGGGTGGGCAGAGCTTTTCTCAGGGTGGGCACCCTGCCCCCCCTTGATAACGCCCCTGAACTACGGCATTGACAACTGTCAGTGCGGCCATTTGATATATTGTGGATATATTAGGGAACAGTGTGGTTCCCTAAGTCGGTCTTGGGGACCCACTGTGTATGCTGGTTTTTGCTCCAACCACAGTTACAATCCCAGAATGTTAACAAGCTGTTCATTTTTTTAGATTACTGGCCCTATGGGCCGATAAGCTATTGTCGTGGTGTGGCGTCCATCGTCTGTCGTCCGGAACATTTTTGATCTTTTTTTTTTCCGCCCGATAAATTTTTGTGCACATTTGCCATAAAATACTACTAGACCATATCTCAAGACTTTTTTTTTCAGATTTCTGATTTAATCATTTTTGTCCATTTTACGGGCCCTTGAAATTTTGGCCCCAGTGTTAAAGGTAGGACTGAGACATTTTTTCAAATTAATTCTCAAAAACTGCATGATAAATTTATTTCTAAATTAGGCAATCAACTTACCTTGGTACCGTCAATGTACAGTGCAAGCATCATTTTGATTGAATTGACGGAAGTGGGTCTAGTGGGGGCACTGTACTTTAACATAATGGGCTCTAAATTCGTTGACCAGGCGCAGGCGCGGCGAATGGGAGGGAGCGCCGCGCCAACGGGGTGTATCCAGGCGTATTTTGCAATTTCGTGCCCAGCGCAAGTACTCCTCTGTCCCTCCTCTGTCACTCCTGCTGGTGCAAGTGGCAAAGAGGGAGGAGAGAAGGTGTGAGTGGGTTTAACACAGCCGAGTCAAATCTTCACCAATCAAATTAGCTCCTCTCCTCACCTTTAAATTGTGGGAATAAAGAAGCCTCTCTCCTATATCTGCATGATGCGTTAATGTTGCATTTTACTTTGCTGCTTCAGGCATGTTTTCTGCACTGCTTACGTCAATATTAAGCATTACGAATATGAGTTAGCTGGCTAGCTAGGGCATTCGCAAATTATTACCTTTAGTGAACTTGAATGGAATTTCAAAACAAAACTACGTCAGATCATTCAAAATTATGAAGTTGGAATGAAATACGACGGTTGCTCATTTATTTCTTCTGCCTGCATCACTGGGAAGAGAAATGACGGATAGCGTGTTCCTATTATTACACCCTGTTGCTGCTTAAAGTTTTGGGATTAACATGCATGGACAACAATGCAAGATACGTTGCACATTTATTTTCAATATGTGATCTTAACTCAGTACAAGATCATAGCAATCAGGCTGTATTCCTTTCCCCCACTAAAAATGATAAAACCTAAGTGACAATAATAGTATTAAGCCACGTGTATTCGCGTCTTTGCATTGACTTTGAATGTAATCAGTCGTGCGAAAAATTTTTTTTGCCTCCAGTGTGCAAGCGGCTTTACTGAGCATAGAACGCAAGCATTATATACACACACACACACACACACACATATATATATATATATATATATACAACCCCAATTCCAAAATAGTTGGGACAAAGTGTAAATTGTGAATAAAATCAAAATGCAATGACTTTCAAATCACACCAGCCAGTATTTTATTCACAATAGAACAGAGAGAACATAGCAAATGTTGAAACTGAGAAATTTTACAATTTTATCCACAAAATGAGCTCATTCCAAATTTTATGGCTGCTACAGGTCTCAAAAAAGTTGGGACAGGGGCCTGTTTACCATGGTGTAGCATGCCCTCTTCTTTTTAACACAGAGTGGAGGCATCTGGGCATTGAGGAGACAAGTTTCTTGAGTTTAGCCATTGGAATTTGATCCCACTCTTGTTTAATACAGGCTTCCAGCTGCTGGAGAGTTTTGGGTCTCCTTTGACAGACTTTTCGTTGAATTATGCGCCAAATATTCTCAATTGGTGAAAGATCAGGACTGCAGGCAGGCCAGTTCAGCTCACGGACTCTTCTACTACGAAGCCATGCGTTGTAATAGCTGCAGTATGTGGTTTTGCATTGTCCTGCTGAAATACACAATGCCTTCCCTGGAATAGATGTCATCTGGAGGGGAGCATATGTTGCTCTAAAACCTTTATATACCTTTCAGCATTCATGGTGCTTTTTAAAACATGCAAGTGTCCCACACCATATGCCCTAATGCATCCCCATACCATCAGAGATGCTCGCTTTTGAACTGAACACTCATAACAGGAGGGGTTTTCATAGCCAATCTTGTTACACACCAGGGCCCGTATTCACAAAGCATCTTATCTTACTGCTAGGAGTACTCCTAAGTCGCACTAAAACATTTTATGTAGGAGTAAAATCCTATGAGTTATTCACAAAGCCGCTGTGAGCAACTTTTAGTTAAGAAAACCGGTAACTCCTAAAATAGGAGTAGCCCTGATATAGGTGGGAGTAAATCTCCATTGTTATGCATGATGTCAATTCTCATGCACGAGTCTTGGGACAATGAGCACGGTGATTGGTTGTTTGGTGACAAGGCGGCCCATTGAAAAAAATATCCCACATACAACCCATGGAGGAAAAAATGAGGAAATAATCCAAGCGGCTGGTTTGTCCCATAAAATAACATGTTGAGCACTCCTGAAAATGCACTATGCGCAGTCCCCACATATCACGCTCTAGGCAAATAAACATACATAGGAAAGAGATAGTTGTAAAACGCCAGTAGCATAAAACGAGTCATAATAAAACGTGTCATTTTCCCCAATAATTGGCAACTTATTACCCAATGAGAATATGTTGCGATCATTTTTAATGTCGAGCCGTTCAAGTTTGTTTGCCCTAAACTGTCATGGATGAAAGTTCAAAAAAGTTACTGCTGCTGGCCCAGTTGGTGCTGGAAGTGAAAGCATGTAATCAAAGGGAAATTTGGCTCGGTGGTGCACGGCAAATCCTCGGACGACTGATGACTGCGAGAAGCGGTGGTATGGGCTGCAATCGCAGGGGAGGTCCGAGATTGCAGCCTATAAACGGGCTATCGTTTAAACAGGAAAGCATACTAAGCTTGGTTTGTAATTTATAGCCTAAAATTTAAATATGTATACAAAATATGACATAGGCTGGTATTATTATGATGATCTATTAAATGTAACCCTCGCTCAACAGCCTAATAAAATAATTCATGCATAGCAGGAGGAGGTACAGCACCAAAGCCACTGTCCCCGAGCAAGTGGCATCTCGCAGGCACATATGCCTGTCAAATAATTGGCTTAAGCAGCTTTCCATTAAAATGCGAGTTGTGCATGGATCCTGGTTGTTTCACAACAATGTCCGAAATATTGTATTCAGCATCAAATACTATCTGGGTGTTGATGGAATGAACTTTTTTTCTATTCACAAATACCTCTTCATCTTGGGTCGGAGAAATAATTCAAATATGGGTGTTGTCAATAGCACGGATGATACCGGGCATACCTGAGATGTGCATGAATTCAAGTTTGATTCTGTGTTGTTGGCGAATGTCCATTGGAAACCGGATAAACTGTCGGATGATATGGGTTCACAGAGCGCAATGATTGTTTGTGAATTGAGCGACTGACAGATGACTGTGAAATCCCTAAATTGTCCGTGTTGCAAAGTTGCATTTTTCTGGTGGCCAAGTAATGAAGTGTTGTCAAACATTTTATTTCGGGGCTTATTGGGTTGTTTCTCATGGTTGGAGACGAAATTCTCTCCCTCACTAAGTCAACAACAAATAAAATCCCTTCACAGTCGATCTGATATCTTTTCAACAACTGCGGATCATTCAGAATTTCCAAGTCATTCTGTCTTTCAACAGCAGCAGCCATTTTCCGATTCTTTGTGAATAGGTTTTAGCGAGTTAGGAGTCATCTTGACTATTTTTAAGCTCTCCCAGACTTAGGAGCTACTTTTAGGCCCAAAATGCTTTGTGAATAACACTTAGTAAAAATAATTAGGAGTCCTAAATTTACGACTGACATGCCTATTTTTTTTTAGGAGTTTCTCCTAAATCCGGCAGTTAGGACCTACTTTTAGTGCTAAGATGCTTTGTGAATACAGGCCCTGATGCCAGTTAACATAATTACTTGCTAAATGTTCTTTTCGCTGATTCTCTTATATATTAATTACTTTTTCAGCCCTTTTTTGCCTGTGTCCCAACTTTTTTGAGACTTGTTGCAGCCAGAAAATCTGAAATAAGCTCATTTTGTGGATAAAAATGTAAAATGTCTCAATTTCAACATTGATATGTTATTTATGTTTCATTATAAATAACATATTGGCTCATGTGATCTGAAAGTCATTGCATTTTGATTTTATTCACAATTTACACTTCATCCCAACTATTTCGGAATTCGGGTTGTATATATATATATATATATATATATATATATATATATATATACGCACTACCTAATGCCGAGGCAGTTTGTGGTTGGCTGAGAAAGATGTGAAGTCGTTAGTTTGCATCACAGATTCAGCTGCGTTGATTAAGCCAGGTCGAAGTTTCCATTATGCGTGCCAACCGCTTTTTGATCTGACATCAGGACAATCGATGTAGATACCATAATTTATGTCCTGATTCAGATAGTTACATTAAATAGTGGTTGCTGTAATTATTTATTGCATTGAAATGTGCCTGACATTCTGAAACCTGCCTGTGAGGTTTTGGTGACGTGCGCAAGACTGTGCCCGGTCAGCCAAATTACCACTGCACAGAAAATAAATTAGGTTGGAGCTGGCGAGCTCTGAAGAATATGACACTTTTCGGCGGAGCCTTTTGCAACTAAAATTGTCATTACGAAAATTATCATGAAGAATATGTGACACCTCCCCTACTACTGCTGCTGAACCACGCTGCATTACTGAACATCCGGACCATTTCTAACCATTACTAGGACCAGGCGGCACGCTATCAGTAGAGTAAGTACCGTTTTCTAGTATGCCTAATACATTATTTGTCTGGTGGCTACTTGCATTATAATGCTATCGTATCATGTGCTGTGCCCAGTGCCAAATTGAAGTATTATTTATTTACTTTTTTTGTTCTGGAGATGGTGTTCCATAGGTCTTGAAAAGTCAAAGACAACAAAATTAACTGGAAGAAACACTGGACTGTAATGGGACCTGCAGAATTATTTATAGACATTATAAGAGTGCTATTTTTCTTCATACTTTTTCATATTGTCTCATTGTACTACACCTGGGACTGGTTCAGGTCTAGTGAACTACAGGGAATTGCCTCATTATGACAAATGACAAGCAGTGTCATGGAAAGCTGCATGAGTCACTTTTATTTATTTAAAAAAAAAAAAATCAAGTCAAATCAAGTTGTTTGTTGCTTTGTGCAGAAAATAACAACCACCATCAATATTAAGTCATAACCAATCTTTACGCCAAGGGAGATCATATTGCAGGGGTTACAGAATCAAGCCTTTAGGAAGCATGGAGTTATAATAGTTATCCAAGAAAATGAACTGAAAGTTCAACTAGGTGTGAAATATTTTAGATAATTTGCATACCTTTGATTCAACTGCCTTCACAAAGAGTTGTTTTTGTATTTTTATACATATTTTGGACTTAGATCTTGCTCATGACAACCTGACAGCGGATGGTAATCCTCTGGTCAAAAATGTTCAAAGGTCAAACTTCACATAGTTAGATTTCAATGACTTCTGTCACCAAAACTATTACAGATAGAGCTTAGGTTTGTATTGTGGGCGTAAAGGAAGTCATTTATGGAGTTTCATTTGGTGACCTTGAACTTGACCTTCAGTGACCTTCAACAGGCAAACTTTACTGTGAAATTTGAATCACTTATATCAGCAAAATCGTTACAGATAGCACTTAGGTTTGTATTGTGAGCATAAAGGAAGTCATTTATGAAGTATCATTTGGTGGCCTTGAACTTGACCTTCAGTGACCTTCAACGGCCGAACTTTACAGTGAAATTTCAATGACTTATATCAGTAAAATCATCACACATAGAGTGTAGGTTTGTATTAGAGATGTATAAGAAGTCATATATGAACTTTTATTTGGGGACTTTCATATTGACCGTTGAAGGTAAAACTTGACCTTGTAAAAATTCAATGACTTTTAACACTAAAAAGGTGACGCATAGAGTGTGTATCAGACTTAAAAGAAGTAACACGTGAACTTTCATTTGGTTACATTCAACTTGACTGTTGGTGACCTAATACAATTACAATTACAATGACTTGTATTACCAAAACGGTCACAGATGGAGCCTAGGTTTGTATTAGAAACATATAAGAAGTCATATATGAACTTTCACTTGGTGACCTTTACATTGACTTTCAAAGGTCAAATGTGACGTAGTGAAAATTCAATGACTTGTATCACTGAAATGATCACAGATGGAGCCTAGGTTTGTGTACAGACATCTAGGCAGTCGCATATGAACTTTCATTTGGTGACATTCAACTTGACTGTCAGTGACCTCAAACACAACAGTGAAATTACGATGACTTGTATCACCAAAATGGTCACAGATGGAGCCACAGTTTGTATAGAGACATTTACAAAGTCATGTATGAAGTCCATTTGCTGACCTCAACTTAACTTTCTGTGACCTTTAAAGTTCACAATTGACATATTAATTTTTCAATGACTTGTATCACCAAAACTGTTTCAGAGCTTAGGATTGTGTCACAGGAGCTCTTATAAATGTATTTGAACTTTTATTTAGTGACTTTGACATTGACCTTAAATGATTCGAAGGTCAAACTTCACTTGAAATTTTCATTACTTGCATCATCACTGTAAGATTGCTTGCTGGTAAGCTACAGGACCCTTGGTGCTATTTTCATTATCCCCCGCCACGAAGTGGAACGGGGGATATTGGAATGGGTCTCGTCCGTCCGCCCGTGTGTCCGTCCGTCCATCAGGATTCAATGAGGACAAATTTTCTCAGCACCTTTTAAACCTACATGGATGAAATTTTGTGTGTGGTCTCCATTAGTGCTGCCATTGAACGAGTTTGAACCACAATTCCGAGAATTCAATTTTTATGGAGTTATTGCCCTTGAATCACAAAAATGGACTTGGTTAAGGGTTGTATCAATGGGGACAAATTCTCTCGGCTCTTATCAAACCTAGGTGGATGAAATTTGGTGTGTACTATTCACTGGTGCTGCCATTGAACGAGTTCGAACCACGATTAAGAAAAATCGATTTTTATGGACTTATGCCCCTTGAATGACTGAAATGGTCTTGACCCTGGGGTCTAGACAATTGGGAAAAATTTTTTCAACACCTATTTAAACTTGATGAATTCAATGTGGTGTGTGGTCTCCGCTAGCGCTGTCATTGAACATGTTCAAACCGTGATTCTGAGAAATCAATTTTTACTGAGTTATGGCCCTTGAATCACTAAAATTTACTTGATCCAGGATTTCATCAATGGGGACAAATTTTCTCTGCACCACAAAGTGAAAAAGGGGATATTTTACTGGATCTTGTCCGTCCGTCCATCAATTTATCCGTCCATCTGTCTGTCTGAATTCAATGGGGACAAATTTTCTCAGCACCTTTTAAATCTACATGGATAAAATTGAGTGTATGGTTTCCACTAGTGCTGCCATTAAACAAGATCTGACCATGATTTAGAGAAATCCCGTTTTTGATTTCAACCCCTTCAACTTTTGTGGGGTGGCGGGGGATATTGTTGACTCTGTCTGCTTGTTTAATAAGTTGCTTGTCAGAGGCGCGGTTTGCCCCCTTAAATAGAAATGGCTATGGGTTCCATGTTTCAAAGCCCAACATTCGTATTGTTTATTTTGATGTATTCCACGTAAGCATGCCAAGCCAAGGTGGCAATATGTTTTATGTGATCAAATATGATTTTTTTTTTAATTCTGTTTGAATAAAGAAAAGGCAGTGCATTCTAAACCTGTGATAATTTTTGTTTATTCTGCTGCATGAATGGTCTTTAATTTCTTTCTTTTAGGTCTTAAAAAGTCTTAAATCTGATCTTAAAAAGTGTGCAGCACCCATGGGGTGACATTCCGGGTAATAAACCAATGGCACAGTCGTAGGGTCTGTGGGGCCAAAGCAACTTAGCACAAGCCTTGTTGAATGCCTAATGGAGATTGTGGTAGGAGCTCACTTCAGGTCTGACATCTCCCCTTTGTGGTTGGGAGGAAGGGGTGTGGGATGACTGGGAACTGACCAAAGACTGGTCTGTGAACAGGATAAACTCCACTCCAGGACGGAACCAGCAGGTGAGTCACAAGGATTGCGGTGTTCCAGCCAGGAGCTTTCCAGTACTACCATGCACTGACTCCATGATTCCAGCTCTTCGGAATGGTTATCAGAGATCTGCAAGGGCACCAGCTTGGAAAGATCAGGAATGTTCCGGAAGGCCTTGGGAATAAATGGGCAATGGCAGCAGTTCAGTTGGAATCCTCAGGTGAAGAATGAGACGAGTATGGATGAAGTTCCAGTTCACCACAAAGTCGATCAGCGTCTTAATGGAGATCTGATGCCCCCAACAGTTCAGACAGATGGGCAGAAGTGTTTGAGAGGAAGAGACAACTGCTCCACACAGCACCTTTCTTCCAGGGGCGAGGCGAGGCTGTGAAATAGGACGTTCAGCAATTTTAATTGCTTAAAAGTGGTTTGCGCTTCCACAGTACAAGCATAGACTGTGGTGGACACATTGCAGTCCTTGTGCTGGGGGCAGCTGAAGAAGCTGGGCCTGCTCAAGAGCCATAGGTTCCAAGGGGAGTCATGCTGAGCATCTTAGCACATGGGCAGAACAGGTGCCTGCAACCTGGCCCGCCAAACCAGCCACCTCTCATGCAGCCAAGCATCTATCAACTGTGCTAAGTCAATGAGGCCATCCAGGTCTGGGGGTAGGACACAGGTGGTCAGCTCCTTCTGGACCAAATCCGACAAGCTAAACAGGAAGGTGTCCTAAATTATTGAAGGAACCAATGCGCCAAAATTGATGGAGTGCTCCTTAACTGAGGCAAGTAAGGCTTGCAGTTCTTTAGCAATTTGTTCTTAAATTTCTTTAGATCACTGCATTATGTGCTGCTTTTTGCTATTTCACATTGCCAGACAGGTTCTATTGAAGTGATGATTAGATTCAGCAGGGCTGGCGGTAATCTGGGTGTCTTTCATGAAATTAAACCCAATTATCAATAAAATTCGTTTAATTGTTTGATTTTGTGACTGAGGGGGCAATTACATATTGGGCCAGGTAGTGCTGGATAACTTTTTTAACTCAATAAATGAAATCATCATTTAACTCTCATTAAACCTACAGACCCATACATGAGTTTGTAGCTGCTATATTCAAACTCATGAAACTTCAAGTCTATTCCCGCTGAGATCTCAAGGTTTCCAATGATCCCATATACGTACATATGTCCTGCTAAATTTTGGGAAAATGTCTCAAGTGATGCACAAAAAATTCAAGAGAAAAGATAGGAGTTTAAGGTGTAAAAAAACTGCACTTTGAGTGTACTTGTTTTTTTCTTTGTCTAATATCAAAATTAGTTTGATGGTCTGGAATTTGCATTGCATTTAAGTGCAACAAATTTGCAAAAATAGAAGAAATTGGGAAGGAATTTAATACTTTTTCACAGTACTGTAAGTAGCTTCATCTCACTATATTGTATCTTTAATTAAAAGCATCTTTGGTAATGTCCCTTAGAATTCATTTATGAATTCTGTGAAGCTTTCCACAAACTGCTGTAGCCCCACTTAAACAGGCACCAAATTGGACCACACCTTTAATTAGCAATTGATCATATGCTCAAAAAAGTGAAACTATGCTGCCTGAACCCCAATGCAGATCATCTTTTGCAAACAGCTTGTTGGCTTCAATTCTGTCTAATTTAATGCCCTTTTTAAACATCACAATCAGGCTTAATAGTAAAAACAAACAAGGCCAGGAAATACTACCCATACTTCACTATACAACAATATGAGGATTTCACTTTGGCTGTGAGACAGAAAGAGACACCTGAATGGGAGCCTTAACTTTTCGCCAGTGGCCCTTTCCCGATCTTTGTTTAGTATTAGGTAATGTATGCTCAGTTGACTCCTGTGCATGGAGAACAATGGAGCAGGTGTTTCTGGTTTACCTTCACAGGCAGCTGTGCAGAGGGTCTCTTCACTTAAGATCCTTTTCTAATTAACTTGGGGAAAACACACACTATATTCTTTTATTTTCTGATTTATGAGTAAAAAAATATAATTATGTGGCACTGATAACACAGAACTAACTATCATCATTGTAATGTTATCTGATATCCCTTATGTTTTTACCTCGCAAACCAATTTTTGGAAAAATACTATTTAACTATACTATAGTATATATTGTATACTATGTAACAGAGCATAGAACAGAGTTTTTCTAAAAATGTAAAATCTTCCTCTGCTTGGAAAATACAATGCTTAGATAAATTCACACTGTAAAAATCCTCTAGTATATAACCTAGAAGAACCCTTACTGCATAATAAATTACATTGAAATATGTATTTGAAATATGGCTTATAACTTCATATTTTGAGTTTAGAAAAAAGTGTGTGGCGGTTGTAACAAATGGAGGTCTCCTGCATTTCACACTGAATCAGACTTGTGTATGTCATCTGTGAGGTTGCAAGCCTCAATGAGAAAAAGTGAAACCCAAAGCCACAGGGCGGCTTCACGCAGAGCTCTCCTCATACGGCAGCACAGCAAGAAATTAATTAAAAAGGAGAGATGAACATGAGACAGGAACATGTGCTACATTTCTGCCATGTTCAGCCTCTCGCAATGGTTTCGTGCTCTGGAAGGGTCCACAAGCGCTGCCCCTTGAGAAAGAAAAGCATGGCTTATTTCCCTCCACTTCAAACAGTCCTTGCAGGGAATGTGGCAGAGCAAGAGAGCAGAAGTTGTTTTACTCTATTAAGAACAGACAATTGGAGCATGTTATGGATTTGCATAAAAGGATTGTGCGCAAAGCCTATAGTGAATCATTTGCAGGCCAAAAAGAATCCAAATCAAGTGGCCTACAATGGGGTTTTTGGGGGTCTTCATCCCACTCTTAGTTCAGGCCTCAAGCTTATCTTTTCTTTTAACTCTTGGGAAACAAAAGCTTCGGATGCATGTTCCTGATTATTGGAACAAATACTACAAATGTAAAGCGCTTTGCATGAAACAACACAGGGATATATATCTACATCCAACACTTGCACACAGAGGATGGATTATTTAAATGTCTTTGTTTCAAATTTATGCTTAACCAGCCCCTAATGTGCTGAATTAAATGCTTAGACACCATGTGTAATGCTTGCAAAAGGCTTGTCTTCGGACGAATGTGTAGAGAAGATGCTAGATCTTGTTTATTTATTTAATAATTTATTGGTTATGATGGAGGGCTCAAAAATGACTTTTTTCGCCACTGTCTCGAAATCGTCTCAAAACTTGCTAACACCCATGCCAAAGTATGCATTGACAGCCCCCCCCAAAAAAGTATCCCATATGTAGGGTCTGTGGCAAAACACATGCACAAAACTGGTATCATCTGCTTTAAACTGGCACAAAATTACCATCAAAAAAATCATTCAAAAAAGGACAAAAACACAGAAATATAAAAAAATGAAATCTGTTTATTTCATCCCAATATTCTACTCATTGCATTCCCAGTTTACAATATATAGCAAAAATGAAGATAAATTTACCTGTAAAATGGATTATTTTCGTTTCATTGAATATTTATACATGTTGGCTTAAGTAACATGATGGACATGACAAAAATGACAAGAAAAATTATGTCTAACTTGAATTTTAAACTACATAATTGAGTTGCCAGGGAAATATTTATTCTTATACAAAGTAGAGATGGTGTTATCATCATCAGCTAATAAAATTTTCAATGTCAAGTTGACTCTCATTCAGTTTCACTTCCATCTCAATACAATAGGGGAGTTCTAATAAAGAATCACTTAAGCAACACACAAAATAACTCAGCTTTTCTGTGGCCATTTCACTTGCATACATCTCTATATTTCAACCAACTGAACAATTCAACTTGCTAAAAGCAAATTCTGGAAAAAAGCAACAGAAACCAAGGAATATCACAAGTCAAGTAACACGACAGACACAGCAGGAGATATATTTTTGTGCTAAGGGGTCATTCACAATTATCAACATTTTCACAAGTGTGAAACTAGCCAATGCAGATCTTTTTCATTTTATACATTGAGTGAGGATGACTACATCATCATTAATGAACATGTGCAAAAAAATATTGTATATGCACTGTCACTCGGCAACGGCATTTCAGAACTCTTCAGCAAATGAAGGTAATTTTGGTGACTAGTACCTGGTTTCGTCCGTTTACATTTTCCAATCGGACAGCTGTCTATTTTTTACAGCAAGTTGCGTGACCGTGCTGCAAAAACAGGTGTACGTACTTGTCCTCAAAATTACCTTCATTCGCAAAAGAGTTCTGAAATGCCGCTCTCGCTGGAAAAAAATTTACTGTTGCTGAGTGCCAGTGCATAGAGCTATTTATAATTAAATTATTTTTCTGTACTGAATGTAGCCCATTATTTTGTTGCTGTTAGATCGCATGGGGAGAGAAGCCGTGTCTTCAATTGCCACTTGATTATTCTTGAATTGGAAAACCTGTTAATAAAGGAAAACCATCCAAGATTAGCCAGGACTAATTGTTGTCAATAAAGGGATGGATATTTGCCCCCGAATTTTCAGGTCTAGTGCCGGCCCAGACCCGCCATTACGAGTTATCTATTAGTCGGCAGTCAACGTGTTAAGGAGAATATGCAAGATGGCCTGTGGAAGCCAAATGGTTGCAGATAGAGATTAATTTTGTATTATTGACATATAGGAAGTCATATATGACTCATATTTTTGCAATATTAAATTTGACCACAGATGACTTAGAAAGGTCAAACTCGAAGTCAAGGAAAATATTAACAATGTTAAAAAATAGGACTTGAAATTTAAAAAAAAATATTTCTCAAAAACTGTCCGATAGCTTTTTTCTAAATTGGCAATCAACTCACCGTGCTACACTTGATGTACCATGCGAGTGCCATTTTTTTTGGGGGGGATTTTCTCCTTTATTTGATAGTCACACATTAGAGAGAGACAGGAAAGTTGGGGAGAAGAATGGGGATGGCATGCAGCAAATGACCCGAGCCGGAATCGAACCGGGTCGCTGCAGGAAGGCCACAGCCTTTATGGTGCACGCGCTTAGACCGATGAGCCACTGGGGCGCCCCATGCGAGTGCCATTCTGATTGAATCGACAGAAGTGGGTCTAGTGGGGGCGCGTTTTTAACATTGGGTCTTATGGATGATGGGCAAAATCACCTGTGGAAGCTCAATGGCTGCAGATAGAGATTAAGGTTGTATTATTGATATATAGGAAGTCATATATGACCTATATTTTGGCTGTGTTAAAGTTGATCTCAGATGACCATGAAAGGTCAAACTTAAGGTCAAGCAAAATGTTAAAATTTTCAAAGGCTCCTAGGCTTGAAAATATTGAAGATTGGGAACATATCGCGACCTCAGAATTACAGGGTTCTAACTGATATTTTGGTCAAAATTGAGTTAACTATTGCACAACATTAGTAATAAATAATTCTATCAAATTATAAAGTCTGGGTATTCAATTCATTTGTTAAATTGGGTTCAGATCAGAATGACAAAGTTCCTGTTCCCCAAGTGTACACTGAGCCGCCAAACTTTGCAAGCGAATTCCGTAAAACTGGAGAAATATTTGTTAGAACCCCGTAATTCTAAGGTCGCGATATGTGTATTGAGCAGTTACAGGAAGTCATATATGAACTTTAATTTGGTGACCTTGAAATTGACCTTTGGTGACCTTCTAAGGTCAAACTTCACATAGTGAAATTTCAATGACTTCTATCACCAGAACTATTACAGATAGAGCTTAGGATTGTATTGTGAGCATATAGGAAGTCATGTATGAAGTTTCATTTGGTGACCTTGAACTTGACCTTCAGTGACCTTCAATGGCCAAACTTTACTGTGAAATTTTAATGACCTATATCAACAAAATCGTTACAGATAGAGCCTAAGTTTGGATCACAGACTTACAGAAAGTGACTCATGAACTTTCATTTGGTGACATTCAACTTCACTGTTGGTGACCTTTGAAGGTCAAATTTGGCATAATACAATTATAAGGACTTGTATTGCCAAAATGGTCATAGATGTAGACAAGGTTTGTATTAGAGGCATATAGGAAGTCATATATGAACTTTCATTTGGTGACCCTCGTATTGACTTTCGAAGGTCAAATGTGACCTAGTGAAAATTCAATGACTTGTATCACTAAAATGGTCACAGATGGAGCCTAGGTTTGCATTACAAACATCTATGAAGTCACATATGAACTTTCATTTGGTGACATTCAACTTGACTGGCAGTGACCTTTGAGGGTCAAACCCAACAATGAAATTACAATGACTTGTATCACCAAAAGGGTCACAGATTGAGCCATGGTTTGTATAGAGACATTTAGAAAGTCATATATGAAGTCCATGCGCTGACCTCACCTTGACTTTCTGTGACCTTTAAAGTTCACAATTGACATATTAAGTTTTCAATGACTTAAATCACCAAAACAGTTTCAGAGCTTAGGACTGTGTTACAGGAGGTCTTATAAATGTATGTGAAATTTTATTTAGTGACCTTGAGATTGACCTTCAATGATTGGATGGTCAAACTTCATATGAATTTTCATAACTTGTATCATCACTACAAGATTGCTTGCCGGTGAGCTACAGGACCCTTGGTCCTATTTTTAACAAATGATTTAAAATCAACCAAGATTGTTGCAAATTGAACCAAAAAATCAAGAGGCAAACCAAAAGGGCAGCCTATCTTTGGGAATTTCCAGAGTATGGTACCTTTCCACCTGACTGTCCCTGTAGAAAAAAAGCATTGAATTAGCACTGCCACCTCACCAGAAGAAGTTTGTGGGTTTGAATCTGGCCTGGGGCCTTTCTGTGTGGAGTTTGCATGTTCTCCCTGTGTTCGCGTGGGTTTCTTCCAGGTGCTCCGGTTTCCCCCACCCAGAAAAATGTGCATCGTAGGAACACTCCTCCCAGTACCCCTGACCAAGGAATTGGCTTTAGAACTGGAGTTGGTCCCCGGGCGCTGCTCTGTGGCTGCCCACTGCTCCTAACTATAGGATGGGTTAAATGCAAAGGTCAAATTACCCCACAGGGTTCAATAAACTTTATTAACTATGACAAAAAGGTGATCACTTTGATCAATCTATGATTTAGTTTTCTTTTTTAGGGCTGTCTGCGAATCAGCCCGGCACATGGTTCAACATTTTTCTGTTTGGGGCTCTGCCCCCACTGATGGGTGTTCATTATGGGGCTATTCCATGTCAAATCATCCAGGGGCTGCCAGGTCACCTCCTCAAAATTCTTTGAAAAAATTCACGAGTAAATGTTCACACAAAATGGAAAAAATGCCAAATATTAGGCCAGTATCTCAAATAGTTTTCAAGTTATAGCCCTTTGAAATTTGAGTTTTTTGGCGAACCCATTTTCAGCCAACTTTGGCAACTTACTCCTCCAAATTGATTGCTTATACAAGGGTGAAATTGGGTATACTAACCATATTCATCCCCTAGAATCTGAAAATGGCATTAGATTCTGTGTATCTTGATCCACTTTTTATAGTAAAGCTTCAAAATCAGCCGAAAACACAAAATGCCCAAAAACGAGACCTCATTTTATGACCTGTAACTCAGGAACTAAATAAGATAAAAGGCTAGAATTCATTTTTTATGATTTTACGATATACCTCTCTGTAAATCCAAGTAATTTCATTTGTATAAGTTTTTTAATGAAATAATTCCTTCGTAAATTTTTCCGGTTTAGCCCAAAATGCCCTTTTTTGGGGCAAAAAATGATCATGTCACCAGTTATTCATCTCTCTGAAATTTTTACTGTGCAGTCATATAATGTGAACAATGTCTGAATGATGTTCAGCTTACTTTTTTTGTTATGAATTTTTAAATTGTTCAAAAATTTCCGTTACCTAAACAGGTATAGGCCTACTGCTTTTTTGTGGTGAATGTTTCTAGGATCTGCACAGTTCCTTTGATTCTTCTCATAGCAAATTAAAAACATTTTCTCATGATGGCAACACACAGAATCAATCTGCGGAACACCAGACCACCACTGCATTAAGGCAGTATCCTCACTTGTGAAAGTATCCAGTCCCAATAGTCCAGTTTTTCTTGTAAATTTCCTTGAACGACATGCATCATCTAAACGGATTCCAATACTGCACCAAGGTAAATTACTCCCCTCCATTTCAGTGCTCATGATGATCTAATAATCCCCAAGTGAGACTGCCTCCTTTTATAGTGAACTATTATTGCGCAATTCAGTAATACAATTTTGGGCCTATTTAGGATTACTTCAGAAGCCTGTGAACAGTCAAGTCATGGCATGTTTGAGGCATGATGTCATCCCCAAACCGTCATCCCCAACAAAAACAATGAAACCAATGAAATTGAGGAATAAATCTGTGGAATCTAGCAAACACCGAAATATTCTGACAAGACCTCTGTCATGTATTGTACTTTTAAATGGTGTATCATGTTCAAAAAATATTTTTAATCAATGTTTTGTTTTATATTTAGTAGATAACAGCACTTGCAGCAGGCCTATACCCGTTTAGTCAATGAAAAAATACACAATTTCAGAACATATTTTAAAAATTCTTTAAAAAAAGTGAGCTGAACATCATTCTGATTTTTTTGTCAGACACTGTTAACATTTATAAGGTTGCACAGTAAAAATTTTAGAGAGATGAATAACTGGTGACATAGTCATTTTTTGCCCTAAAAAAGGGCATTTTGGGGCAAAACCGGAAAAATTTACTTAAAAATCATTTCATTAAAAAACCTCTACAAATGATGTTACTTGGATTACTGCATTTTTACAGAGAGATATATCATGAAATTATAAAAAATGAATTCTAGCCTTTTAACTTTATTAGTTCCTGAGTTACAGGTCATAAAATGTGGTCTCCTTTTTGGGCATTTTGTGTTTTCGGCTGATTTTTAGGCTTTACCATACAAAAGTGGATCAAGATTTACAGAGGCTAAGGCCATTTTCAGATTCTAGGGGATGAATATGATTAATATACCCAATTACAGCCTTGTAGAAGCAATCAATTTGGAGCAATAAGTTGCCAAAGTTGGCTGAAAATGGGTTTGCCAAAAAACTTAAAATATTGTTCAAATTTTGAAGGGTTATAACTTGAAATCTATTGGAGATACTGGCATAATATTTTGCATTTTTTTACTTAGTGTGAATATTTACTTGTGAATTTTTTCAAAAATTTTTGAGGAGGTGACCTGGAAAATTTCTCAAAATCTGGATGATTTGTCATGGAATGACCCTATGTCATCATATCAGATCAGTTACTGGGTGTCAGTCTATGATACACTGATGAGGCAAAGCATTAAAAACCAGTCACGGATGCAGCGGGGGGGGGGGGGTTGATGGGTGGTCATGGACGAGCATTTAAATCCTTCCAACTTAGGACCTATGTAAAGGGTATTTAGGTATAAGACGTTAAAATGATGCGGCCGCAGTGGCTGTAATCAGTCTGCATGAGGAAAGTGTTCTCAAAAATTTCAGATGGAAAAAATATTAATCATACAATTGTAGCCGCCATCACCTATGTGGAAAAGAACTAATGGTATTGATTATGCCACTCCCACTTATGGGGGTGGGAGGACCCCAAACAAATTTCTATAGGCACGGGTCCCCGACAGTTATGTCCACTCACTTAATATGGAAGGAGGAATAGAAAAAGCTGAGGTGTTTCAAAAATTTATTTTCTTAGTTAAAAATGTGTATAGTTATTAACTCCTTCAACCCCACAGCCCTCTACAGAGGGCTGACCAACATATTCCCTTCAACCCCAAATTCCTGTAGGGAAAATTCAAACAATCTGACTAATTGATTGGAACATATCAGGTTACATTTAATGGGATTCCAGAGATAACAGTAAGATACAATGTCCAGATAATGACCAGCCCTCTACAGAGGGCTGTGGGGTTGAAGGGTATAGTGATGCTAGAATATCTGGGGTTGAAAGAGTTAAACACATACATACAACTACACAGTTTTGGAGTAATATAGAACAATGGGGGTACACTCCCCTTATTTGGTAAGCCAATACAATTGCCAACCTAAAAAAAAAAAAAAAACCACACCAGACGCTACTATTACACACCAGGGTTCAGTGGCAACCGGTTGTGGACACCGCACAGCAGTCTCAAAGCAGTGAGTTCATTGCTCTCCACACAAAAGTGATGTCACACAGTGAAAGGGGCGGCGATAGCATTACCTTCCCTTTGGTGCCCCCTCAACTCTCTATACCACTCTCCCCAAGCTTAGGTCAATAAATTAAAAGAACAATAAAATTTAATCACGTCTCATGCAGAAGTGTTCTTGACCCATACCTCGTAGGCTTGAATTGCACTGATCACCTGCATTTATCGTCCCGATACCATCCACTTTGCCCGTCTCACTGTGTGGCCTATTGCACACTGCCCATGTCGCGATCTGAAATACTAAAATTGCACCTTACCCACTACAGTAAATAAAATATTACACAATGCTCTGGGAACAATCAAAGGTGCTGTAGTACACTAAACCCACTACACCATAACATATGGCACGATGACCACAGCACCGATTACAGCAAAAGATATTGCACATAACCCATCTCCAGGAGCACAACTGGATTACACAGTTCCCGTAGTGTAGTAAAAATACTGTATTGCACTCCACCCGTCATGTGCAGATGCACAGCTGTCACACGCAACCCACAGCACAATCACTGCCCAATGAATATAACAGCACAGCAGTCATCAAAATCATGCAAATAATTCCAAGTTGGGGAAAAACAGTGGTTATCCTTCGCAGGGAATGCCAATAATCCAGGTAAACACCGGTTGCAATAGATCCTACAAAACAAAAAAACTATCAGATTAAAATGCATTGACAAAAAGACTCTCAGGGCTCTATCTTTCACACTGCCCTACCCGTTGCCACTACCCGCTACCCGTGAATTACGCATTTAGCAGCTTCCACTATCCCTAAACGGTAACTTGCGGCCACACTACCCGCTATACATTATGCCGAATCCTTTATTTGCGACTGGAGGTGTGCCCCTGGGCGTGTTTATGCGCTTTCCCTAAAATTGCTATCTTGACCACACAGGTTAGGGAAAGCGTATCGCGGGTCTTCAAACCACCCGCTACCCATTTGGCAATTGAAGACACGGCTTCTCTCCCCCTATGCGATCTAACAGCGACAAATGGGCTACATTCAGTTCAGAAAAATAATTAATTATAATTAGGTCTATGCACTGGCACTCAGTGACGTAACTTTTTTCCAGCGAGAGCGGCATTTCAGAACTCTACAGCGAATGAAGGTAATTCTGGTGACAAGTATGTGGTTTCGTCCGATTACATTTTCCAATCGGACAGCTGTCAATTATTTTTTTACAGCAAGTTGCCTGACCGTGCTGCAAAAACAGGTGTCGCGTGATTTGTCGAAATTACCTTCATTCGCAAAAAGAGTTCTGAAATGCCGCTCTTGCTGGAAAAAAAATTACCGTTGCTGATTGCCAGTGCATAGACCTATTTATAATTAAATTATTTTTCAGTACTGAATGTAGCCCATTATTTTGTCGCTGTTAGATCGCATGGGGGAGAGAAGCCGTGTCTTCAATTGCCACTTGAATATTCTTGAATTGGAAAATGTGTTAATAAGGGAAAACCATCTAGAATTAGCCAGGACTAATTGTAGTCAATAAAGGGAAGGATATTTTCTCCCAAATTTTCAGGTCTAGCGCCGGCCCTGAGTATTTTTTCCCACAGAACGAGAACGCGTGACAAAACTGCGCCTCTCCCATCAGGCAGGGGCGGAATTATGTCACCTGGTTGCAGATGATGTTTACACCACTGCCAGCTGTCCGTATGCCTTGCCCGTTGCTGTTAGGGTTACTGTGGCACTATTTTTCTATGCTAGTGGGTCATTCCAACACCCACTCAGCTCAATTGGAGGCATTTTTTTTTTTCTTTTTTTTTTTTTTGAAATTTCAATCACAAAAGGGGTAAGCTTGATGTTTTTTTTTTTTTAAATTACATACCAAACATTAAACGATATGTCAATGTCAAATAATAATAATAATAATGATAATAATAATAATAATAATAATAATAATATTACAATTCATGATTAACTTAACAAAAACAGATCCTCCCCTGTCTGGATTTGACCTCATGCACGAAGCAATTTAACCCGTCTCGGAGAAACGTGGCGACCTTCCTCTCTCCATCACGGGTTTTGGTTTGAGGATTTGGGATAGCGCAGCCTGCTCCGAAAGGCAATGGCACCTAGCACACTGATTGGTTTAACTGGCGTAACACCCAAACCACGCCTATGCATAATATAACGGGTAGCGCAGGTGTTTTAGGGATATAGGCAGGTGTGCAAGATAGCAACTTTTGCGGGGGAACGCCTCTTACGCAATGCTAAATCCCCAAATAACGGGTTTAGGGACTCTGGCGCAAGATAGGGCCCTAAGTGCCCCTCCTACCCCAAGTCACCACAATTCGGACCAGTTAGACAATGGACATAAAGAGGCCTTGAATTTAATGTTAAATGCGCAGGCAACGTAAGGCCCACTTCCTACCATTACTTTGTGCAATTACATTTATGCATACAGATACGTGAAATCAAATAAATGCATCCAACTTGCTTATAGCTGTCTGACCATAAGCCGTAAAAAGGGAGCACGTTACCATCTCTCCCGGTATACCACACGCATCTGCCGAACACCCACGCAGAAATAGTTCCTAAGCTGGCCACCGCCAACACTTTAACCCTCGTCCAACCAAGGGTTTTTCTACTACAACCCCTACTGGGGGGGGTTACCATCCCCCCCCCGATTATTTCAAAATAAAGCGATAAACATCATCTTGTTTGGTATCAGTGTACAGCTACAGATGTCCTCTCTTCAAATCAAGTACAAATAAAACACATTTCAACATTATGCCGTCATAGTGACGTCATAACTAACACCAGATTAGGAAAACACATCAAAATGACAAAAATCCATGTTTTTTAATATTTTTATTAGTTTTAGCTGAAAATAAGTAACTTTCTGTAACCTCTAGAACTACTGATACTACAATTAATATTTAAGTATTATTATGTTATAAACTCATGAGTAACATAAATTTGACATTACTATGATGTCATAAATAACTCATTTTGGGAAAAACACACACAAAAGGAAAACAAATAGTTTTCTGAACATTTTTCACATTTTCTTTACTTTGTTTTTCCGTATGATAGAACACACTTGCATAAAAGGTTTATCTATGAATTATGAGGACAACTTTATGAACAATTCTATGAACTTGTATAATAGTAGGCCTATAGCACAATATAAAAATAGTATACAGTATAGTAACCAGTCAAACACACAAGTAAAAGTATGTCGGTCATGCACTTCTAATATTATTAGGTGAAGATCACTTCAAGGTTACTGGTCACTGCTGGTCATTGTAATTCCAAGATTTACTAATACAAGAACAAGCTACATCAATAAATCAATAAGTATGACGATCAATGTGGTCCACAAAGTTCATTGAGCATGAAACATAATAATAGCATACTATTTGCAACTAATTTGTAAGCATATTTTGTATCAAAAACAGGCAAAAATTGACGCTGGTGGCAACCACCGCCCCCCCCCCCCTTCGACTTTGACGGCCTACCCTACCCCCGGGGGGTGAGGTACCCTCATCGTTTTTTCATGAAAATGAGCGCAAAGGATGAATAAACAATTACCTAGAAGCATTAGATCATATCTGTTAACGTTTTTGTGCGACAGGAAAAAATCTGTTTGGGGTCCTTGGTTGGACGAGGGTTAAATTCAAAGAAAGTTTTACAAACGGATCACCACATGCACATAAAAGTTCACATTAATCAAAGCGAAAAAGCATTTTACCGGCGCTACCCGGTTCACGACCAAATTCCTGGCCACAGCTCATGTGTCATCGCAATTACAATGCATGCAATCCATTAGCTCACAACTAAACATAACTCTGCACATGAGGATATTCTTGGCAGTCCCCACAAAAGTAACCCATTAACATTACCAAAGCATAGCAACAATGGATACAACAATCTCAGTAGTTACCTGTACGATGTGATAGCCTGCACTCTTCCGAATACCAGGACGGTCTTTATCAAAAAAGGAATCTAAAAGTAAAACAATGCCGAGGGATATTACCACCACATACCCGCTCCTCGTATGTGAACCATTAAAACAGTTTTAAACCATTATCTTTACAAAACGAGCATACCTTTCCCCAGACTAGATGCACTTGACCAAACGATAGTTCAAACGTTCAAAACTCGCGAGAATCCACAACGTACGCAGCAATAATCCTCTTAAAGGAACATGGGCCACCCAAAATGATGTACTGGGCCTAAACATCCTACGGGTTACACAATTTAAATCAATTGTGTGATTGCACAACATATCATTGGGCATATCATTGGTACCTTTTTGATAGTTCAATGCATAAAACATTGGGTACTAGGGCTGCAGTTTTCATTATCTACGTTGTATGTCAGGGGCTGAACATGTTCTGTTTTATGTGTATTCCGTCATTGTGTTTACTAATTTTCGTGCTGCATTGTTCAGTTTTAGCAGTTCTTTGTGTCACTTCAGCATTACCAGTTCTCTCTCATTCAGCATGTGCTTTCTGTCTCCCCACTCACTCAAGTGCACTGCCCTTCCCTCATTCTTTGTCTCTCTATTTCTAACCACAATTCCCTGCACAAACTCAGCTCCTCTGCTCACTTGTTGCCTGTCAAATTAGTCTTTCAATTCCCCTTTATATACTACTTGTCACTCCCCATTCCAGATTGCAAGTTTGTCTTAGCCTGTTTTCAGTGTCTAGCATATGAGTGGTTTAACTCCGGAGAACTCCTGTGCACCATTTTGTTTGTTTTCCCAGTGTCCAATTCTGTCCAGCCCTCTGTGCACGATTGATAACCAGTGATTGATTTCTGTTTTCCTTTTTTTGGTTTTGAGATTCTCTCAGTGATTTGGCTTTGGCTTACCCACTTCCTGGTTCTGATTATTAGAGTCTTAACTATTTATGATACCGGATTTGCTCCTCTGTACTGAAGCCTCACTGCTTGATTTTGACCTGGATTGTCTGACAACAATTATCAGTAAAACCTGTGAACTTGATATTTATCTGCACATAAGTTCTGTTTCTGTCTCCGGTCAATCTGTGTACTCTATGGTGGTAACTACAAGAGTCACAACTGGCAGCATTTCCCAAAAAAAGAGTGCTGTGATTTTTTTTTTTTTTCACAATTTAAATTACCAAAAAAAAAACTTACAAATCCTATTCATGAAAGTCAAAGTAAAGGTTATTGCATTATATTATTGACTTTTAACAGTTTTTTTATCCAGAGTGACTTAAAACACAAAGTGCAAAGGAACCAAAGTGATGAGCAGTTTAGAGGGAAGTAAAGTTCCAAGTACCTGAAATACCTTTATACTGTATGATGACTTAGCTATGCAGAGTGCCTATGGGGAGGAAAAATGCATCAATAAAAACAAACCATTTTGACAGTCAGCCAACTAAAAACCACACTCAGTTTTAATGTTCTAGACCTAGCACCAATAACAAAACTAAGTGGGGTGGAGGGGGGTGTTGCGGAGAGAGTGGTGTAGCCTTGAGAAGCGAGTCTTCAAAGTGTGCTTGACAGTGGTCAAAGGCTCTGCTGTTTTGACCTCTGTAGTTAGGTCATTCCACCATGTGGGATCTGCAACAGAAAGAGGACGAAACCGGGAAGTGTAATACAAAGACAGGGAGGAACCAGGTGACCAAGGTCAGCCCAGTATGTGGTTAGGGTCTGATAATCTTCTGGGGAAAAGCTGTGGCTGTCCCATAATAGCCTGTTATCTTTTTATTTTGTTGCAAGCTACGACAGGTGGCCAGTGGAAAGCTGTGAGAAGGAAGGTGACGTGGGAGCATCAGGGGAGGTTGCACATCAGACGAGCCACAGCATCCAGGATTAGCTACCGAGGTCTGACGGTAAACAAGTTGCAGTAGTCCAGGTGGGAAAGCACCAACGACTGGACCAGAAGCTAAATTGAACAAGTGCTGAAAAACAGTCATACTCCTGATGCTGCGGAGTAGGAATATGCATGTACAGTACATCAGTGGAAGAAGAGAGAGCACGGATGAATAATACCTGTTTAACCTGAGTTGTGCTTGAGATGGGAGTCATGCATCCAGGTCTGAATGTTCCTCTAGCCAGCAGAAATGCTAGTGAAGATATGTGTGCGAGATAATGAGAAGGAGAGGAAGAGTTGAGGAATGTCAGCATAGCAATTGGTAGACAAACAATGGGGAGAGATTACAAGACCAAGAGAATGTGTATATAAGCAGAAGAAGAGAGGACCAAGGATCGAGTCCGGAGGGACTTCTGTAGCAAGGGGTCAACGTGCTGACACTGCACCATCCTAGACATCCAGGTGGAGGCAATCTGAGAGGCAGGACTTCATCTAGTCTAAGGCTGTGCTGCAGATGCTTTCTGTGGCCAAGGAGGAAAGTAGAATGGGGTGGTTGATGGTATTGAAGACTGTAGACTGGTTGTGCGGGATATAAAGGAATGAGAGGCTGCTCTTGAACAGTGGCGTCACCAGACTTTTTATTCTGGGGGTGCACGGGGGGGCACAACAGTTTGATGAGGGGGTAATCTGTAATGGAATCTGTCGCACAAAAAATTTGTTTCCTGTTCGGTGGGAATTTGTTGACTGGGGGGTGGGGGTTGTCTTCATTTTTTTGACTGGGGGGGGGTTGTGTTCATTTTGTTGACCAGTCGGATTGTCTTTCTTTTGATGGGAGAGAGATACTCTTTATTTACATATGTCAAATGGGGGGGCACATGGGGGGGCACAAGATGTCCGTGGGCCCCCCTGGCCGCCCCCCCCCTTGGCGACGCCACTGCTCTTGAAGCATTATACCACTAAAATATGTATCACTAAAAACCCCAAAAAAGCATTTACACATGCTGTTAAAATGTCCCATTACCCATAACTTGTTTCTGAGATTTTTTGCCATGAGTATCGATAAATTTGGAAAGTGTATCATGAAAGGAAAAGGGTTAGAAAATGCCAGCAATTGGCATGAGCAAAGCAAACAGGTGGCACTCCTACTAATGGATGTCGTGCAGAACTGGAATGTTAAGAAAACTATCAAATATCAATTAACAACATGCTTAACCATGGCCTCGTTCAAATTCACATCTGATACGATGTCTGTATCCGAGATATGCAGCCATCCATTCACCCTTAATTTACAATATGCTGAATATCTTTTGCATTCTTATTCCAGTTTATTCAGTCAGCCAAAATGACAAACAGGGACTGTTGTCTTTAAGAACAAAAGAAGACGCCTTGCTGGAATTTTAATATTGCAACCTGATCCACAGCATGTCCAGTACAAATCAGAGCCATATAGCATTTTCTCCATTTCTTTCAAGTGGCAGGTATTCAATTTGTGGAGAAAATGAATACACCCACTTCAGCACTGGTTCAGAATATTTGTGAGTGGTCAGTTAGCACCCCATGGACAGCATTCTCATGAGGCATGTCAAACTCTATGGCCACAGGGTTTTGTTATTTCCCTCAAACCAGCAGCCAGCCTTGCATACAAGTTGCATGGGCATTTTACGCACAATTTACTAGCTACGTGCTATTAAATCCAAAACATAAACAAGATTACATTGTAGCCTTCCTGGACTTCCCCGGTGTTTATGAACATATATAATGTGATTATCAGAGATGATTATTTTGCCTGGTGTGATTCACTGGATCAGCATGTTTTATTGCATCAAAGAGGAGCTGTTGGTGAACTATTCACCAAGTGCATCAGTATCACTGTTGAGTGCATTCTGCCAAGATGTAGGGAGACACAGAGATCAGGTAAAGCAGGACTCATGATCCTCTTCTGTGTTCCACAGCACAGCACAGTTTTCACTCCACATACAGTACTGGCAAAATGCCTCATTTTGTATGTTTCAATTTGGCCTGACCATGGCGAAAAATGACAAGAAAAACATTTAAGGGAACATTCTGTTTCCAAGAGAACAGTTGAAAGTGTGAGTGTTTTATGTATTTGTAAGCAAGGGGATTGGATGCGTATGTGTTTGTGCGTGTATGAGTGTGTGCCTTCAATTTTCTTCCTTCTCCGAAGTACCCATTAAAACTGTTCTGCTCATATGGGCCTCTGCCTCTCATGATGATGGGGAAGTGAATGAATGGGGAAGAGAACAAACTGAGGGGGATGTGAGGTGGGGGGTAAGGGGAAGGGCGAATATCACGGCATAATCCACTATTAAATTAGCTTTCCTCTTGGCAGTTGGGGAATAGAAATACTAGCAGCACATTGAGAGGGAGGAAGAGAACACCAGTAATATGTTAGTGATATAATAATACATATTTAGCTTACATTTACCTAGCTCAACATTTATTGCATAAGTCTGATCTATCTTAACTTGTCTGCTCCAATATCACTAGAATTCAGCCAAAGCCTTAAAGCTGTTATCATTTGAATAAACCTTCTCGGCACTTGCATAAGGCTATTATAAACCTTAAGCTATTGACAGAGGGAAATGTGGAGCGAGGATATTGTGGAATATTAAGCTTCCGGCCCCAGCTGAATAGAATTTGTCTCAGTGATGCCACAAACAAGCATTTAATTGAAGATAATTGAATGTAAGCATATCGTCAGTGCATTGTGATTTCAGCGCCATGGAGAGCTTTGCTCAATGTATTCTTGTTATCTGAGTGCTAATTGTTCTTTTTACAGATGCATTCTCCCTCTGAATGGAGAATACATTGGTTTACTGTGTCCTTGTATGAGGTCAGCTTTTACAAAAGTGTTATTAAACAGACTGGAAAGTAAAAAAGTAAAACTCAAATTCATTATATGATGCTTGTATTATTACTCGATTAAAAATTGTGACTACAAATGGTTCCAAAAGAATTACAAAGTGTCTGCTATGCACTTGTGATAATTTTTGTTCCAATACAAATATGATGTCAAACATTATCATAGCTTGTTCTCTCCTTATTCTGGGTTAAACTGCACTGTAGCCGCATACAAAGGGTTAAGCTGAGTATTGTAGCTCCATCTTCTGGGAATGGCACAGACCATGGCTGCCTCTTCCGTAAGAACGCTAAGTAGCAGATGCTCACCTGGCGGAGAAAGGCTATTTGGAAGCAATGGTGCTGCATATGCTAAGAGGAGAAGACGTGATCCAACTCCTGGAGAGGTTCACATGTCTTGCTGGTTAAAAACCAATAGAGTGAAGAGAACAGCAGCAGAACAGCAAAGCTATGATAATATGAATCTTGTTTTTGAAAAGAGACGGTCAAGTCCCTCTGGACTACTGCTAAATATACAAGTGCAGCACATCCAGTGCATAAACTGAGACGTAAATCTCATAACCAAACTCAAAAACCAATCAACATTTCAGTATTGCTGAGCATACTGCTCATTATTAATCACACATGAACTGTTGTCCATAAGCAGCAAGAAAAACTCTTCACTTCCGTTCCATAATTCAACACAAAAAGATTCATTCAGCTCTGTCACCATTTCCCTCCTGCTACATGCAAGACTGTGGAAGTCTGGCCTATGATGAGGCACATTTTGTAATTTTTTTATGTGGAGCCGTTTTACTGCTGTTAACAGAAAGCAAAGTAAAAATGCAACAATTAATATTCAACCCCAATTCCGAAATAGTTGGGACGAAGTGTAAATTGTGAATAAAATCAAAATGCAACGACTTTCAGATCACATGAGCCAATATGTTATTTACAATAGAAAATAGAAAACATTTCAAATGTTGAAACTGAGACATTTTACATTTTTATCCACAAAAGGAGTTTCTTTCAAATTTTCTGGTTGCAACAGGTCTCAAAAAGGTTGGGACACAGGCAAAAAAGGGCTGAAAAAGCAATTAATGTATAAGAGAATCAGCTGAAAAAACATTTAGCAAGTAATTAAGTTAACTGGCATCAGGTGTGTAACATGATTGGCTATAAAAGGGATGTCTTAGAGAGGCTGAGTCTCTCAGAAGTAAAGATGGCCAGAGGCTCCCCAACCTGTGAAGGCCTGTGTAAAAAATTGTGGAACACTTTAAAAACAATGTCCCTCAACGTCAAATTGCAAAGGCTTTGAAGGTCTCATCATCGACAGTGCATAACATCATCAAAAGATTCAGAGAAACTGGAAAAATCTCTGTGCGTAAGGGAAAAGGCCGAAGACCTTTACTGGATGCCCGTGATCTTCGGGCCCTCATACGCCACTGCATCACTCACCGGCATGATTCTGTCATTGACATTACTAAATGGGCCCAGGAATACTTCAAGAAACCACTGTCTGTAAACACAGTCCGCTGTGCCATCCACAGAGGCCACCTAAAACTATCATGCAAAAAGGAAGCCATTGTTGAGCATGATCCAGAAGCGCCGCCGTGTTCTGTGGGCCAAGGCTCATTTAAAATGGACTGTAGCAAAGTGGCAAAGTGTCCTGTGGTCAGACGAGTCCAAATTCGACATTCTTGTTGGAAATCATGGGCGTTGTGTCCTCCGGGCTAAAGAAGAGAAAGACCACCCATCCTGTTATCAGCGTTCCGTTCAAAAACCACCATCTCTGATGGTATGGGGATGCATTAGTGCATATGGTGTGGGACACTTGCATGTTTTAACAAGCACCATGAATGCTGAAAGGTATATAAAGGTTTTAGAGCAACATATGCTCTCCTCCAGATGACATCTATTCCAGGGAAGGCCTTGTGCATTTCAGCATGACAATGCAAAACCACATACTGCAGCTATTACAACAGCATAGCTTCGTAGTAGAAGAGTCTGTGTGCTGAATTGGCCTGCCTGCAGTCCTGATCTTACACCAATTGAGAACATTTGGCGCATAATTAAACAAAAAGTCTGTCAAAGGAGACCCAAAACTCTCCAGCAGCTGGAAACCTGTATTAAACAAGAGAGGGATCAAATTCCAATGGATAAACTCAAGAAACTTGGGGCGCCCCGGTGGCTCATCGGTCTAAGTGCGCGTACCATAAAGGCTGTGTCCTTCCCGCAGCGACCTGGGTTCAATTCCAGCTCAGGTCATTTGCTGCACGTCCTCCCCCATTCTTCTCCCCAACTTTCCTGTCTCTCTACACTGTATAACTGTCAAATAAAGGAAAAATTCCCCAAAAAAAAAATCTAACTCAAGAAACTTGTCTCCTCAATGCCCAGACACCTCCACTCTGTGTTAAAAAGAAGAGGGGATGCTACACCATGGTAAACAGGCCCCTGTCCCAACTTTTTTGAGACCTGTAGCAGCCATCAAATTTGAACTGAGCTCATTTTGTGGATAAAATTGTAAAATTTCTCAATTTCAACATTTGCTATGTTATCTCTGTTCTATTGTGAATAAAATACTAGCTGGTGTGATTTGAAAGTCATTGCGTTTTGATTTTACTCACAATTTACACTTTGTCCCAACTATTTCGGAATTGGGGTTGTATTTATTATGTGTGCTGAGTAAATTAAGAAACAAGGTTTCAAATATCACCATATGGAATAAAACTTAGATTACAGTATTTTTACTTTACAATTAATGGTTTACGCTATTCTGAATGTCAGGAAAGTCTGTACTTGCTGAATTTGTGGTCTTGAAATCTTAAAAATAGTTAAGACAAGCCTAGTCTGAGGAAACTTCATATTAATGGTTTCATATTAATGCTTTTTTCATGCCACTGTCTTCCAATTGCCATTTTTTCCTGCATTTCCTTGATGTTGAAAGCATATGGACAATTAAAGTTCACATAGCTATGCTCTACTAGTTTACAGTGAGTGAGCACTATAATTCATTACACAGATACAGTTTTTAATAGTGGTTCTGTACATTTTGAGTTGACAAGGATATAATTACATCATTTGAAGTGCACACTGTCATCTTAAATTTGAGGATGTTTTCATCCATATCTGATGATCCTTTTAGGAATGACCGCATATTCTGTACAAAATCCCTCACGTTACAATTTGACATGATGTAGAAAAAAGTAGCTAATTTTTATAATTCGGTCATCCTCAGCATGAAAAGACTGCTTGGGGTCTGTGATGTAAACACATGACAAGATGCTGAGTATGTACCCAGGTAATGCTCTGCCAGGTCTGTAATGCAGCCATCTTCAGTTCATGCATGTTTTGGGGACTTATGCTTCAATCCACTCTTAAGCATGTAAAATGTAATCTAATTAGGATAAAGAACCATTGAACGACTAGGTCAACTGAAAAAAAGTCTCACTGTCCAGTGAGTTATTATGTTTACTAAATATACTGTAAATATACTAATACTGATGTATACTAACGCATGTAACTCATACAGCAGCGGCTGGGTAAGCAGCAAGTGCCGGTACCAAACAGAACACTGCACCTACCAATCCAAAGCGGAAAACCACAAGCACAGAAGATTGTGCCCAGGTAGCCACATGGCTTGTTCAACAAACACTAATGCATATACTTTAAAGAGGACCTATTATGCTACATTTCCAAGTTTATATTTTGATCTTGGACTCCCCTAGAGTACTCCTGATCGTTCAAAGTCCAAAAAAAGGGTCCTTATTTAGCTCGTACTGCCATCCTCAAAAAACCCTATTTGTAGTCCATTGCAATCTCTGCCTGAAACTCCTCGTTTGGGCGGCTCTTCCGCTATGGCCCCCCTCCCCGTGTGCCCACTATCTTCTGATTGGCCAGCTCTGTGGAGGGCGGAGCTGGGCGGGACTCGGCAGAACGCAGTTTTCCTGGTCCGCCTCTCTAATGTGAAACGTGAGACGCGTCTGCCATCTGAGCTAAAGCTGGATTTATGGTCCTGCGTCGAACTGACGCCATCGCGATGCAGATCCTCTGTGGCGACGTGAACCCCCAACGCAGACCCTCTGCGTCGCCTGCCTTGCACCTTGAAAATTTTCTAACTGCACATCAAAGCGACGCAGACCGCAAGGGCACTGATTGGTCCACTCTTCTACATCACTTCCGGAAACCCGATGCCACCTAGCGGTTTGGCAGTGAATTGCTTCGCGGCACAGCACGACGCAAACGACCTCAAAGCAGAACTTCGAAAGGTCCACGACGGCGTCGAGGCAACAGCGTGCCCTTTGCGTGGAGTCGATGTAGAACCATAAATCCAGCTTAAGGAATCGGTGGGGAAGTGCTGCAATCAAACGCTGTACATGTGTATAGATCTAATGAAGTGAACTTGTTTTAATGAACGCAGCGGCGAAAGTGGAGGACGCAGTGCGAAAGTCTGGCAGCTCAAGCTCGAATTTGGTCTCTGCTTACGACTTCTATGGTGAGTACACCGGTATTTTCACTCTATAGCTCGGATTGAGGGAAAGCTAGAATCCACCCCATACAGACAAATTTGTAGGATGGATTGACACACCCACGTGCAGACCGGAGATCATAGAAATCCGGTGGGTCTGAGTTTAGAGGGAAACATGGACAGTGAGGAGCAGCAAAAAGTGAACTAACAACTTATGGACTGCTTAGGTGTGTATTATAAGGACCTGCTGGTTTGTGTGTTATATAACTGTGGTGTGTCGTTAGCGTGGAGTAACGAACAGCTTCTGCGCTGGTATATGACGGAGGGGCGAAAACTCCAGGCTAAACGGCCTTTTTGGAAATTGTCCGTGGAAATGGTTTACTTACTGCGTCGGAATGACCAGTGTTTGCTCGTGGAAAATGGGCGCGATAAGCCGCTTTCACACCGAACGCGAAACAAATTACATTCAAGTCAATGCATTGTCTTTGCATTGATTTTGAATATAATCTGTCGCGTGAAAAATTTGTTTCACGTCCGGTGTGAAAGCGGCTTAACGCACCCATAACGTGCGTATTCGCGTCTTTGCATTGACTTTGAATGTAATCTGTAGCGCGAAAAATTTGTTTTGCACCCGGTGTGAAAGCGGCTTAACACGCCCATAACGTGTGTATTCGCGTCTTTGCATTGACTTTGAATGTAATCTGTCGCGCGAAAAATTTGTTTCACGTCCGATGTGAAAGCAGCTTTATGGATAGTACGTGACAGCTAGAGAGAGCTCCGGTTATGTTATGAACATAATACAGGTTTTACAGACCTCAAGTTCCGTTAGCGTGGACAGTTGCTTATGTATTAGCCAGAACAATTTCTAAAGGGGGATGAAATTATGCCACGGCAGTGCAGAGAAATAGTTTGTTATACCAGACACGTTACAGCTTGTGCGTTTCGCAATTGCTTTCACAGTAGCATCAGAGAGCTGGCCCAGATATTGGTGAAGTATCCGGCTGATCCAGGTCATGGATAAGTGAAGCGATCACAAGCAGCCATACACAAACCCAAACACGTATCCCAAGCTCTGCAAAACCTACGTCTGGTCTAATGGCAGCCTTTTCAGCCCAATTTTGCAGACATATACAGCACCTCTCCGGTTAGCTTCAACTATAGCGGCAATAATCGGGTAACTTTATGATGAATCTGCCACATTGATGCTTACCGAAGTAACACAAGCATACCAATCAGAATTACTGCATATAAGTTAGACCTTCAGTGTCCAAGTTCGGGGCCCCTTGGCTACTGTCACCCATACCACAATGCATCGCCCCTTCTGAACCCCAATGGTGATGGGCTATTCTTCGAGAAGGCGGGCCCGTCGCGCCGTTCGGGCTGTGCCCGGCCGGGTCCTGAATTTACCAGTCAATTTACCAGTCAATCTACGTTCCTACCCTCACCTATGGTCAGGAACTTTGGGTCATGACCAAAGAACGAGATCTCGGATACAAGCGGCTGAAATGGGTTTCCTCCGCAGGGTGGCGGGCGCCCTTAGAGATAGGGTGAGAAGCTCTGTCACCCGGGAGGAGCTAGAGTAGAGCCGCTGCTCCTCCACGCCGAGAGGAGCCAGCTGGGGTGGCTTGGGCATCTATATCGGATGCCCCTGACGCCTTCCTGGGAGGGTGTTCCGGCATGCCCCACCGAGGAGGAGGCCCCGGGAAGACCCAGGACACGCTGGAGGGACTATGTCGCCGGCTGGCCTAACGAAGAACTGGAGGAAGTGTCCAGGAGAGGGAAGTCTGGGCGTCCTTGCTTAGACTGCTGCCCCCGCGACCGCCCCGGATAAGCGGAAGAAGATGGAATGGAATGGAATGGAAAGTTAGACCTTGGCTATTCTTACGTGACTGTAATCCATTGCAGGCAGGCTATTCTTACGTGACTTTCGGTCAGGCATGCGCAGATTGAAATTGTCGGACTTGGATAATTTTCTTACCTTTCTTGTTCTCCCATAAGAATAGCTAGACACATTGTGTGACTAATGCGCACGTAATGTGGATATGTATGACAATTTTTACGGGAGTTCTCCTATCTGATTATCGGCCTAGTTCTAGATGCTACCACGAGGTTGCCCAACCTTGGTGAAGCAAATGTACTGAGCAATAAAAGACATGCAAGTTAATTACAGACAGACCGGAAAATAAGTTTGCGCGTAATTATGATAGAAAATCAAATTTATTTCTAGCGCGTGCGCATTTAGACTCGTTTCATCAAATTTTTTTTTTTGTTTTGCGGTCACTTTGACTGAGTAATCATAAGAGTACATTAACTGACTAGCTAACTTGCGTTTCTTTTGTTGCTCAGTATAGAAGCCCCAGGGACTAGATTTCAATTTACCGGTGCCATGGTTACGGGCTTAACCCTTCGGCCCCTTGTGCAAGCTCGGCCGCCAAATTGACATGATTGACAAAAATTGCGCAAAGTCATACAATTTCAATTTGCGTATACCCGGACGGGAGTCGCGTAAGAATAGTCTGCCTGCAATGGATTACGATAACGTAAGAATAGCCACGGTGTATAAGTTACCAGGAGCATTTTTAAGTAGCATGGCATGCAAACGAACATGCAGTAGCTGGTAACCGAGCGGTCATAACAACCACAGAGAAAAACCCTTGCAATACAGGTTTTACAGACAGCAAATTCCTTTACCGTGGACAGTTGTACCAAGCACCAAGCAAATTACAAATAAGTATAAAAAGTTAGCTTCAATTGAGGTTTATGTTCACATACCTTCTGTTGAATTTCCCCTGATATTACTCGAGCATATTTAGGACACAAAAATTAGCAACAGTAACTTGGCTACGTTAGCCGCAGTGCTACAGCCACAATCAACTGGCTATCACGTTAGGTAGGCTTATGCCGTAAAAGCAACTTACAGCTTCCGCTTCTGTGTGTCTTGGACAGTCGCGACCGATGCAGGCTTTATCTTCAGATATTTTACAAAGCCTGCATTTGAGGCCAGTTGTCAGTGCTAACTATCGTTAGCGGTCCTGCTAGCCACC